>OY751099.1:13221339-14421339 GCA_963564075.1 Eupithecia subfuscata | reverse complement strand
GAGTACGTTGACTTATAAATTTTATTTATATTGCGGCTCCAAGAGTTTACGGACTTGAGTATTTGACGTTAATTTCAACTCCACACGTCCACGCGTTCCTGAGAAAAGAGGGTTGACAAACGGTCAGATAGACAGGCGGACAACAAAGTGATCCTATAAGGGTTCCTTTTTTCCTTTTGAGGTACGGAGCCCTAAAAAACGTATTAGGTAATTTTTATATCTCTTTCCACGAATATTAATAATGACATAGTTTGGATGTCTAAATGTATGTTATATCATCACGCTAAAACTACCAGATAGATTGAGCTGAAATTTCAGAAATATGTAGTTCTAAGCCAAATATGGGCAAATTTTTATTCCAGAAAAACGCGGGGCAGAAGCCCGTGTCCAATAGTTCTTTCAATTGCCGTTGACAAGAATTTTGACCGATACGTAAAATACTGTATCTTTTAACTTCGTACGCGTTGTGCGTACAAGCCTCTAGAACCAGTGATTTGGGCTGTGCGTTGTCTGTCAGTGAGACAGGTACTCCTTTATATTATATATGGATGCGGACAACAACATCCGAATCGCAGTAAACGATGATTGAAATGTGTGTTCTTGTTGTAAGGGATTTCCCTCACACATTTCATTCACATGTAAAATTTTGTAGTCATATTGCAAACGGCTGCTAAGATACAGAACATTGTCGTTTGAACTTATAAAAAACTTTTTAGTAAGGTATAGGAAAACACCGGCATAATTTCAGAGAACGATGAATCAAATGTGTAATCGTTATGAAAGGGGAATCGACATATAAAATTTTGTAGTTCTATAGCTTACGATTACTGAAATACAGAGCATTTTTGTTTAACCTTTCAACTCCGATTTTAAAACTCATAAAGTGCAAATTTTCAAAATTCCTTTTTTAGACACATCCTCTACATCCTAAAAGGAACAAACACGCCAAATTTCAAGCCTCTAGAACCAGTGGTTCGGGCTGTGCGTTGTCTGTCAGTGAGATAAGTACTCCTTTATAATCGTATACTGATGACATCCATACTACTGTTATAAATGCTAAAGTTATTCTGTTAGTCACCATTTCACGGCTGAACGGATCATGAGGAAATTCGGCAGGTTAAACGTGAACGGTATCCCGGGGACAGGTATAGGCAACTTGAAAAGTGCGTGCGAAGGCGCTGCCAATAGCTAGTCCCTACTTATATCCATATAGCATACTTATTGAGAATATATTTTCTTATAAAGAATGATGAGCAAAATAAGCTTTTGAATACATGATTAAGGAAAGAAAAATCACCCTTCTGCTACAAAAAGCGTCCGTTTGCGGCGGAAGAGTGTAAGGAAATCGATTCTGTTAATGGCTCGCCATACATCTTTGCGGCAATTCCAGAGCCTTAATTTTTAGCTTCGACATATTTATCCGCAGGTAAGGATAATGTGTCACTGTTTTGGTTAATTTAGGGGCAATAACGGAAAAGGAAATGTCGTAATTTTTCATATTGTAAGTATTTTGTATAATATGTTATTTAAGAATTAATTTTAAAAGACGCCACGCTAACATTTAATTTTAAAGGACATAAATTTGGTAACCTAGATAGAAAATAGATATCAATCATCATCTGTTACTTTGAGAACAATACTTGTCTCTGATAGGTACTAAAGTACTTTGATTTTGAACAGTAAACGGATTCATGCTCGTAAAAAAAACAGGGGTCAACCAAAAGTACTTTAACGCATATAGATAAGGCAAAATATACCGTAACAACAGGGCATTTCGTCCGTAATCGGCATTTGCAATGATAATGAGTTGCGATTCCACACCGTCGACCACGGCAGTTCTCCCATTGTAAGCCACACACGCTACACGCCTACTGGCATTTAGCAATTTTTCCCGACACCTGCGCTTCGTTTTACTGCGAACTTGCAAATTTCCACCAGCTTTAGAAGGAACACCGAAGCAGATATTTATAAAAGGCAGCGTGTTCCGTAATAGAATTTTGAAGAGAAGGTCCTATTATGAGTGTAAGCCGGAGCTCGCTTTAAAGTGTGATTCGTTGACTTTGCCTCAAACCCCGTCTTTTATCTGAATTTAAATTATTTATGTTTTAACCGTTGCATTTCATATTTATGTGCATTTTGTAGCTCTTTCCAAACTATTTTGAATAAGAACAACTCAGTTAGTGAGTTTGGTAGCAAGCAAAGTTCTGTGAAAATCATGAACATGTGAAATTAATTAAAAATCCGTCTGGATTGATCCACAGGGGATGGTGGGACTTGTTTTGCATGAACCTTTTCCGTGGGCCTCAATGATTTGCATGGGATAGGATTTTTTCAGTAAATAACCCTGCGGAAACTCATTTTTGGTTGTTTCTTTATTTATAACAGCCATATCATTTAGTGATTTTTTTGCAATAATTACAACTCTGAAAAGTCCGAAATAAATTTCCCATTTTCAAATAGATCAGATTTATTATGCTGACCTAAATTTGTTGGTGCTTGTATTACGGCTTTTATATTAATTGTTATAGGTTTAAACATAGTTTTTCAAACCCACAAGTAAATTTACGTAAAAAGACCTTTCTTGTATTACTTTTTTTATGCCTTCAACCTTCAATTGGAATATTAATCTTCTATGGCATTATTTATGAGCGTCACTGCATAAATTGGCTACAATGTACACCACTCTACTTAACAATTTTACATAATAAATCTCCTGCACCTACCCACCGACCTCACTACCAGTGTTTAAAAAACTCAAACCGTCACCATTACCATTTGCTTTACATAATGTTCATGTTTATTAGCAATTCATTTGTTTTTTCATAAAAAAAATACATTTTAACTCGCGAATAACGCGAAACGGAATAACAATGACTAATTTGTACGAATTATTTGACGGTGAATTATTTGATCACCCGTAGGTAATAATGAATTATTACTGTTATTGTGATTGTAATGTGTTTTGTGCGTTTATGTAGATTAACTCAGATTAATCTAAAGGTCACTTTCTACTATAAAAATTGGTATAGCTTTTGAATATAGGTTTCAATTTTCTGTACTTCAGAAGTTTTTAATAGGTAGATTGATAGATATCGTTTATTGGCAAAAAAATTGGTTGTCTGTAAAGTCGGTTCATTGACGATAGTTGAACGTGACAACGTCCTAAGAAAATACTGATGGAATGGTAGCATTTGATACTTGATCAAAACATGTAAATGTACTATAGTATAGCAGCTGTCCACGCAGACGCATCGCTCACTCAAGTAGGAGAGAGACGGATGTCGAGCGCTCTCGCTTGCACTTCAAGCCTTACATGGAACGCCTCAGAGCGAGGTAACGCCGCATGACGTCATGTTTTTTCGTGCGTGCAGCCGGCTCTATCGAATTATAAGACATTGTCACGTCAAAAGATAACATGTTTTTGGTTAATAGTGCTGTAAATCCTAAGTTAGGTTTACCTTGACACTAGGGTTCTCTGAAAATAGCCATTTAGATGAGTTGTAAACAGTTACGGTAGGTAGGTTTACAGTAGAGAACATTCCTATCTTCCATAACACAAGCTTTGCTTAGCTTGGGGCTAGATAATGCTGTGTAAACTGTCCAGCATTATTTATTTTTTTACTTATTTATTCTGGACGGCCTCTGTGGCGCAACGGGCGAAGGTCTGCCTGCGACGCAGGAGGTCGCGGGTTCGATTCCCGCCTCGAGACAAATGTTTGTGCGATCTGCAGACATTTGTCTAGGGCGTTCTGGATGTTCTAAAATAAAAATATCTATCTATGTAGTGTATTGTATTAAGTATATCAGTAATCTAGTAGGTACCCATAACACAAGCTCTGCTTAGTTTGGGGCTAGATAATGCTGTGTGAATTGTCCCGCATTATTTATTTACTAAACGGCCTTTTTAATTTAGTTACTTTTTGTAGGAGCTGAAGTCAGCTTCCGTGAAAAGTACCCTGAGCTAGAATTCGTAACTGCTTTATGGCGCACTAATACAAAAATTCACTGACATGCAAGATAATCATTTTACGAGCTAGTCGAGTGAAAAATTGGTTGCGCCGTCAGTCAGTATAGTTTTTTGCGACTTGTTAGGTAGTAAAATAAAATATCTAGTTCACAATTTGAAGGCAGCCAAAATCACAAATCAGGACCGTGTAGTTGAAAAACTGGGTTAACTACCGTATTTGTCGTGTTACAGTAAAATTGCCGAGACCTTTCTAAAACAAAATGAACCTTTCTATAATCTTGAAGGTCTTTTACGTTTATAAGCATTAACAGGCACGTAATGTAGCAGCTTATTAGACGAATATTATACAGAACAGACTCAATAATGCCGTAGCGAACAAAATTTTGTAGGTATTTGTGAGCTTTACAAATAATTACTTCAACATCGAATTTCCAAGATACTACATTAAATCCATTTTAGTAACGTTGATTGCTACAATTATTTCGGAATAAGTTCGACGTCGTTAGAAGTTTTTGTAATTGGTTAGTTACATTATTAATTACCGTAAGATAGGTACTAAAAAATGATAGTTCTTATTAAGGCGCAGGTATGACTGAAACTAGCAAGCTTAAGATAGGTATCATAAACTGTACAATGGTCTTTTATAACTTCCTTTGATTAACGTAAGAAAGAAAAGCCAGCGGCGCTAGTTTGAGCCATAAGCAACATTTTTGTGATTATTGTTTATATCAGGTCTTTTATCGGTCTCTTAAGTTTTAACTCGAGCTTCAAGACCACTCCTTAACAGACAGAGACAGCCATGTAGGTACTCGTACATTCAAAGCCAGCTTACGTTGGCTCCAGGCTACATTCGGCTCAATGCCAATTGCTTAAATTATGAGCTTGAGGTCACAAGAGGGTAGCATTTCCAAGAAAAACATAATTTTTAAATTACAACGTGGCTTCGGATTCTATTTAGAAAGCAAAATTATCTGTCAGAATCGTAAATTAAGAAGAGACTGCTAATTTAAATACTTATTTACTTATCTTAATCATTTTACGTTTAATTAAAAATAAATTAAATGAAACTTATTAGAAACGACTGAACGATGGTGAAACTTGTTTTATAAAGTAGGAGGATACTTAATATACTAAGTATTTAATTGGTGAAAAATCTATCTCTTTTACAGGAGATATTAAAAGCGATTATTCTTATTCCCATGCAGTAGAACATTAAAATCCCCCCGAGATGCGCTGCACGCTAACAGAAGCGGAGATCTCAAGAAAAATGTGGAACTAAACATTTATCACTGGTTTTTCTCCCGAGAAAACAGAAGAGTCTGTACAGGAGAGAATCTAACAAAAAGTGGATGAATGTGGACTGCGCCATTGTGTACCACACAAGATTTATTAGAACAAACCGCTGCGTTGTGAATTAAAAGAAAATACGGGCAAAACAAATGTGAAATTGCGAACGGTGACCGTTAACAAACTGCCTCCAAATTGGTGCGCTCCGAGAATTCTAATAAAGAAAATTGGAAAATAGAGGTATTGGTGGTTTCGTGTAACTGGGTGACAATAAACATTGTGGTGTACGTTTCTGTTTGGGTTCTCTTGTTTCGGTATGTTTTTTATGGTCCCTTTGAAAAAAATAGGTGATGCAAATTCTGCTTTGCCGTGAGCACAGTACAGTTAAAAACCAAAGGAAATAGAAATAACAATAAAACCTTGGTTTCTATAGTGTATTATATTGGAACCGCGAGGTGATCTGAATTTCAATTTGTGGATTTTGTTTTGTATCCTATAGAACGTAAGAGAAAATTATCAGGTATTTCTATTCTTTTTATACACAATCTTGAAATAGGTGTCGTTGCCATAGCACTTTCATTTCTAAAGATAAGTACTACAGTGAAAGTATATAGTAAGGGTGCGTTTCCACTGACGCAGAGCTGGGTGGAGTGGAGAGGAGCGGACCGCGAATTAGCCAATCACAGTGCTTGAAATCTCCACTCCGCATTAGTGGAAACAATGTAAGTGGAGCGGAGCGGACTTTCAAATAAAATATATGAACACGTGGCCGAACAAAACGGAGTCGAGCAGGCTGTCGTGATACCACTCGACTTCAATGAACTCCGCTCCGCTTCAATGGCAACACTGAACACACTTGCCACTTTTCACTGCTCTTCTCCGCTTCACTCCGCCCAGCTCCGCGTCAGTGGAAACACACCCTAAAGCGTTTTGCACGGTCGGCTGTCTCTCTCCGCGCGTGTGCCCGTGGACAAAGCACTTTACTTACACGCCAAACCGCTTTTGTTTTCTAGACGTCCATTGTTTATTACCAGAGATAAATAAAGCTTACAAAAATATTTATATTAATACCTAACCTATTTTAGAAATGCTGCTTCTTTATATTAGTTAAAGTGATAGGTAACATTACTCAAAATGTCTTAAAACTTTAATAATAACATTTACTGCCTGAGGAGTTTTACCATCATCGTAATGACTTCAATTCTTATTTTTCTATTGTCTTTATTGTGTACATGAAATATTATAACAATAATGTTAAAATTAAGAAAATCTTGTTCATTTCATTAATAATTTTTATCGTTTATTATTATATCACAGACACAAAAATACAAAATAATTTATTTAGAATAAGGTACATAATAGATAAGTTAGGAATGAACGATGAGACAGCAAAAGTTAAAAACTGCGGAGCTGCCACATCGCCCGCCTACTTGGCACAGCATAAATA
The DNA here is from genome assembly GCA_963564075.1 of Eupithecia subfuscata. Taxonomy (NCBI): domain Eukaryota; kingdom Metazoa; phylum Arthropoda; class Insecta; order Lepidoptera; family Geometridae; genus Eupithecia; species Eupithecia subfuscata. The sequence goes on along the minus strand of OY751099.1, from coordinate 14,414,638 downwards.
AATTAAAGGAGAAAAGTTTAGTTTATAAAGTTAAAAAACATAGTCAAATTAGTAGTATGCAAGCAGTTAAATAGGTTCTTACGTAATAATACATACACATCACCATACACGTCATACCCGTCGCCGCCGCAAATTTAGAACGTGTGCAATTTTATTTAAAATAAGTTTTTATATTCTTATGTTAGATTTAAGGTATAATATTCATATGGACCATAGAATAAGTTAATAAGATCTATACTTGTTCTAATGTTGTCTGAAATAAATGTATTATTATTATTATTAATATAATAATAAAATGCATCTAAGCAAGTGCTGCCAATTTTATTCTGATACCATTGATTACTGATTATTCACATGAGTTTTTTATCCAGCTTCAATTGATTACCAATTTTAAATTTCTCTGAAAAAATGCTACTAAAAATACTTAACGTTTCTGTGTAGCAACTTTATTCTCGCTACAGCTGTAAAACTATAATAATAACCAAATTTGTGAGCCATCTCGTGAGGCGCGTTATTGTGACCACGAATAAAATGTGCCAGAATCGTGCGCTCTACACGACCCCAGGGCGCCATTACCTTCACACAATGCCTGTGTTCGAGCACATTCCAAATAAAATACTATTTACGACTTCCTACATCGACGTGCTACCCTAGTACACAAGGCTAAATATCACACGAACAAGCTCTATAAAATAGTCATGGGATCAACTGGCGTTATTTTTTATTATAAATGAATAAAAAGTAATGGTGTAAACTTGTATAAAGCATCGATCAAGGTGTCCGTCGTCCCCCATAGATTCATAATACGCACCCTGAAAACCATCTGTATCAAAAGAAATCCCACTTTACATTTTGGGATACAATTTCAAATAGTGTTAGCGCTCGGACAAGAAATATGCTTATAATTGTAAAATTCACACGCCCAATACACAAAAAAGGACGGGATTGCCAATTTTCAGTCAAGTTTTAATGCATTTTTTACCAATGTGCTATTACCTCTACATGTGCTCTATACTCAAGAAATCAGCTTCTGAATTTATTTTAATATAGTCTAAATTTTTTTTACGATTTTGGCTTCTAAATTCATAAATATTGTTTTTATATTTTATTTTTATTCTATGTGTAGGTACTTGTGTTTATTTGTTTTGAAAATTTTTCTTTCCTTGTTGCATTAGATTTGTTTGCTTAGTTAGTTTAGTTTGAGTATTGACTACACAGAAAGAGTTCTGTGACTACACTAACTACCTACATACTTAACCCTTAGTAGGGCATGGCGCTCCTGGGTGTGTTGGAAGATATGGCTGGGCAAAAATGTCATTTTACATACATGTAGATAAGGAAGGATTGTATATAATATGAATAATTATCTTGTTCCAATTTTTCAAAAAAACATGTGGGAAAATAATTACTCTTGCCCATTCCGAACATAGTTCTGAGTGATAAGTGGGAAATTATTTCCCAACAAGTGGGAAATATATTTCAACAACGTTACAAGGCAGCCTAAACATGATTGATGATATTAATAAGAACAATATTGAATAAAACCACGAACATAACAGGGCAGACAATTGATTCTCAATATCTGAGTCGAAAGCGGATTCTGTTAGAAAACAAAGACAAAATTAAAAAATTTAAAAACCCCCCTCCAACAGATTTTCATGAAACATGGCTAAGTACACTCGGGATAAAATTATCTATGACACAAAAAAAAACTAAACGAAAATCGGTTCATCCGTTTGGGAGCTACGATACCACAGACAGATACACAAATACACAGACAGACAAGTTAAACTTATAACACCCGTCTCTTTTTGCGTCGGGGGTTAAAAAACAATAGTTAGTTATGTAAATTAACTTTATTTTATTTTTTAATTAGATATCAATCTAATATCAGGTTGATAGTAACTAAAAATAGTATTATGAATCACATTCACTAATCTACGGGTAAACTTTTCCCACTTTTTAGTACATTCTCGAACCTGAACGAGCAACAAGTAAATATTTCCCACACACTTTGATCACAGAATATTCCGTCAGTTTTTGTATTTTTTTGCAGAAAATCTCGTCAAAACAACTTTCTGATCAAAAATTACAGTCACTTTGACTTTGACCCTTGTTTTTTTTTTTGGTGCGTTCCGTTTCATTCGATTTTTAGCATGAACCATAGACTAAAATGTTCAAAGATCAGATGACATTGACATTTAGTGGGACTAGGCGGCCTGTTGAACAATTAGAACCCGAAATATCTTGTGGGAAGATATACACTCTTGCCCTATTAAGGGTTAACTATTCTTTTAAACAAAATTTCCTTTTAAGGGGAAAATTTATTTATCTATGTGCTGAGCTCACTAACGTTGCTCAAATTATGAAAACTGAGTTTGAAGAATTTCATGGAAAAACTTTGTCCAAAGATAAGTTTACATATTTTCTCTTCTTGGCTCCCAGGGAATTTCAAACCGTCATAATTCCAGTGCCAAATTTTGAACCTCAAAACCCTGCGTGGCACTATTACTAGTTATATTATGAATAAAATTATAATAAAACCTAGATCTCGAATTTCCCCAAACGAAAAAGTTTGAGAACCACCGTAGCGTGGGCTTGGGAAAACCCACTTGACCGTTGTTTTTCAGAGTGTTGTACCTGGCGAAGTATATAATTATACCATGGTTCTAGGCAAGATCAATCAGCCTATGTTCCGGTTCTAGGTATCGTATCTACGGAGGAGGCGCTTGGCAGATGCCTAATCGTAGGTATAAAGTGATCAAGTTTCACATTCCAATGTAGACTCATAAAAAAGTTGGTGTTGCTTTATGAAATTATTTTTTATTTGCAACTTTTCAGTACCATTTTATCTACAAAAAACCTTACTAAAACAAATCCGAAAAACATACGTGGCGGGTATGTTATTTTGTAAAATAACCGTTCGTTCCTTTCAGTGTGTATTTCCAATGATTGAATTTCTCTCTCGGTTGTTTTTAAATTTATCCTCACATGACTTTACTGTTTCATTAAAGGTCCGTGCTTGTATAAGTTCGTGAATTTTGAGATGAAACTCGATCGTAATAACGTCCAGTGAAAATGAATTGGATTCATCATGTAGCGAGGGTCGTTTGTGGGTAATAGCTTTTTATCTCACGGAAAGACCTTCGTATGAATCCAATCTCACCTGATGTTATGGATTATTGTGGCCAACAATGTGAGGTCAGATTCAAAGATTATATAGGGTTATTGGTAATACATTGACACTGCATAAACTGCAGGTTCTGCCCATCATCACGAACACGTTAGTGAAGACGTCAGATCTTAATTTCTATTTTTTTGTAAATCGCCTCCCATATAAAATAGTGCCCGAAACCCAAATATTTATTAAATACCGATCCTATTAAATCCTCATCATCATCATTGGCTTACTTTACATCTACGCAAGATAATTTAAATGGCATCAGCCTGGCTGGGAGTCAGTCGAACACACACACACCCAATGATAATTCAGGGTAGAGCCGTTTTAGGTTTAGTTTCAAAGAAAACCCCTATATTTAACGATTTTTGAATGGAGGGGGGTACATACTAATATCATTCCCTTTCCACCAATTTCAAGAATTGAGACCTGGCGTAACAGACGACTTAACGATGGTGGGCAGAACCTGCAGTTCACATAGTGTCAGTGAATTACCAATAACCCTGTTTAAGACACCTATTTATTTTTGTAGTGAAGAAATTTGGAAAACTTGGTTGCAGTAGCTTATTTGCGTTTTGTGGCATCTTTTACACATTACTTGTGGCAACTTTGGTTGGATTTTAGTATTGGTAAGAACAAAACAGCGTTGGATTGACAAAATTGCAAGAATCGCGAACACACCTGGGTTGCCAAAAACACAGGCACAGGAGACCAGCGGGTAGTAATGATGACGATTATATAATAACCTAATCGGAGGGATAACTAAAAAAACTAAAACTAAACTTAACCTACGATGGAACTAACCTATTTTTGCCATATACAGGGACCCAGCCAACCTTATAACCCTCTTCTGATGGTTGTCAGGTAAAATAACCCTAATCAAATTAGAACTAAAGGTTTTGTAATGTGATAAGTACACAATTATTTCGAGTCGTCCCGTGACCACGATTGCTGTAACGCGGTAAAAACGTAGAGGAAATAATGACGAAAAAGTACGCGATAAATGCCCGATAAATAAATCATTAATTACACAATTATTTGTTTTGTTTCATAGATTTGTCACAATTTCCATTCATATGACTTGGATTCCCTTATAACTAAAAATGGCAAGTTACCTAATAGCTATCAACAAACATATTACCCAACTGCGGCACACACAAGATTACAATCTTGTTGAATAAATTAGTTCGCGTCATTACGAAGCGCGCTGCCGTTTATATTTACTCATTGTCATGAAAATTAAGCCGGGTTTAATAATTACGGCTCTGGTGTTTTCTGGCAATTTATTTCGTAATCGAATTGTGATATAAACGGAAGATTAAATATTGATTATCGTTTTCCAATTAAAGGAGCTCACTGAACCACCGTAGCTTTTCACAAGCGCTTTTCGAACACGATAATGACTCGTTCTAAAGAGTAGGTTATTGGTATAATAAACATGGAGCTATCATAGGTACTCGATATTTTGCTCAAACATGTTCAAAATTTCTTTCGTTCATCTATGAAACCTACCAAATAAATAATGCTGAACAATCCACACAGCATCATCTAGCCACAAGCCAAGCAAATAAAAATATAAATTAATATAACAATATTATGACAAAAATGCTTTACTTAAACAATATACCTATTAGACGTACAATTGGAAATGTCATATTAAAAATAAAATACTCACGTGTATTTCCGGGATAAAAAGTAGCCGTTATGGCATTTGTTTCAGGTCTACAACTACATTAATGCAAAATTTCAGCTGGATCGGTTCAGCAGTAGGCACCTATACCTACCTATTGGTGTGAAGAGTTAACAAACATTTAAACATCTTCACAAGTTTACGCCTTTTTAATAGGTAGGTATTAGGTGTGTAGTTAGTAACAAATAAATTTACATTATAGAATTTAAACAAATAATATATTATACTATATTTACTATTGAAACAGTTAAGTTATAACAGCAGACTGTTTCAAAAGACCTAGGAGGTAGCTTGTTCATTTAACGAGACCTCTTTAGAATGTTTCTGTGTTTTTTACAGGACGATTTAATATTATCTGAAATCTACACAAAACAAAATCCACGTTGAATCTGATAAATCAATGGAGACGACGTAGCAATTTGATTGCGTACCCGAGATCGATTCCATAAAGTGCGAGTCACCGAGGGTGGACCGACAAAAGGATTTCAGATAAAGTATTTTCTTTAAGTAAATTTATAAATTTCGTGTTGGTAAATAGTGCTTGCTGGGTTATAAAAATAAGGGGAACCAAACAATAGAAGTAATGTAGAGATTTGATTAATTTTATGTGTTGTGTTGTGTGTGTGATGAAAGTCTTAAGGTGGGTCTACGCTAGACGAACCGAGCACGAGCGGAGCACGAGCCGAACACAATTCGTATAGTGTGGACCGACCTACAAGCCTCGAACGAGCGCGCTGCGAACATTTCGTTCGTGCTCGGCTGCGTTCCGCCTGTTGTCGGTTTTTTGACGAACACAAAGGGTTTTGCTTCGCGCTCGCAGTGCGCTCGTGGTGTAGGTTCGTTGTACGTCCACACTTGACACCGTGAACGACGAAACCTGAATGGCTCCGCTCGTGCTCGGTTCGGGTCTACGCTAGACGAACCGAGCACGAGCGGAGCACGAGCCGAACACAATTCGTATAGTGTGGACCGACCTACAAGCCTCGAACGAGCGCTCTGCGAACATTTCTATCGTGCTCGGCTGCGTTCCGCCTGTTGTCGGTTTTTTGACGAACACAAAGGGTTTTGCTTCGCGCTCGCAGTGCGCTCGTGGTGTAGGTTCGTTGTACGTCCACACTTGACACCGTGAACGACGAAACCTGAATGGCTCCGCTCGTGCTCGGTTCGTCTAGCGTAGACCCACCTTTAGATTATCCAAAAAGCTGACATTGATTTCAACATAGATAACAACCCAACTAACATTTTAGTGTAAGTAACAGTTTTTACTGTAACTCTTATCTGTTAACTTAACTGAGTAATAATTATCTCAGTTCTAACTAAGAACGATTGAGAGGACAAAATAAATTGAGCTCCAATAGTTTTTCTAGAACTTAAATGAACAATCGTAGACAGCTTTTAGAGTTAGAGTTAGAGAGAATTTTACTTTCATCCCCTCTACTAGAAGATACTTACTGAATTCCGGGGTAAAATGTATCCTATGTCACTCCTCGTAGTCCTCGTAGTATCAACTCAAATCATGCCATGTTTCACTCTGACTGACAGACAGACAGACAAAAAAAAAAAAACTCAGTTTTGGCTTCAGTATCGACAATACAGCAATCCAAAATAATAATTTCAAAATACCTTCAATGTACAGAATTGAACCTATTACAGTTTTATCACACTAATATTATAAATGCGAAAGTTTGGATGGATAAATGTATGGATGGATGGATGTTTGTTACCTCTTCACGCCAAAAATACTGAACGGATCAGGCTGAAATTTTGCATATAGGTAAGTCTAACCCTGGAATCATACATAGGCGACTTTTTATTCCATAAATCAGTTCCCATAGGATAGAAATTACCTCAAAACGTTGCCATAAAAACAACGCGTGCGAAGCCGCGGGCAGAACCTAGTTATAAATATTATAGGTAGCTCGTCAAGGTGTCCGACAACTATTTTTAATAGGTCTATTAAAGTTTTAAGTGGTTTATTTCTTAGCTGACATTTTTCTATGACCTAAAGTGTTAACCAACCCATCTACAAGCACAATAATATCGATTGAAGTAGTAGCTGAGGATGAATAAATATTCTTGTACAGGTACTTTGACACCTTTATACCACTGCTCTACAGGCTTTCTATAATCTTCGCCTGTAAAATCGTGGGGCTCGTTCGTGGTTATATATATGTGTTAGAACTTAGAACACTCTATAACTCCGCTGCTACAGGTATTATTAACACTTAGATACTCGAATGGAACCGATAGACGTATGATATACAGGTAGTTTTAGCGCTAGTGTGCTAGGTGGGAAGTAGATACATATACAGACAGTTTCAAAGAGAAGCTAGAATATACCATTTAGAATCATGAGCCATGGTTGTCTAAGATGAACCTTTCACCGTTGATTGTTACGAATTATTTTGGTTTTTTGGATAAAAACCCAAAATTTAACAGTCAATTATAATGGTTAGTTTATACAATTAGTGTACTGTTCTTTATTTTATCCTAACGAATAATGTGTAAGCAATCTAACAAAACATGTCCTAGTTGTGATTACAGACATTTTTTTTACAGTCATTTAAAGTTTACGCAATTTTAAAGATTTTAGAAACCTGTCTTTGGACGCTATTTTAAAATATACATATTATGATATTTTTTGTTCAAACCTTATTGAAAAAATGTCTATTAATATAGCTATAAAATTTAGCTTTATACTATAACGACTTTGAGACTTATTACCTCGCTCAAGTACCAACGTCGAATTTTGAAGTGTCTGGCAGGGCAAAGCCACTATGCAAAGTTTTGGCGTTCTAGAAAACACCTTTTGGTAATTCCCCAACTAACAAACAAATTTCAGCTTTTAAACGGTATTTCGAAAATTCACCTTCATTTTGCGAAAGCATATTAAGACGTCTGGCAGGCCAAAGCCAATACCTACGCAGAGTGTCTGGCAGTCGAAGTACTTGATTTCTAATACTACTACTATTCTCAAAATAAGATAAAAAATGAGCTTTGATATGCTATGAGCTTTACTATAACGAATTTTTTGTGCTAATTCAGCAACTTTGCATGTCGATGTCTGCCAAAGCCACGATGACCGAAACTTCATATTCAGTGATCATTCCTACCTGTGTAGGTATACGCAGACTCTCAGCTTTCATAAAATAACGAAGGTCTGGCGGTCGCAATCTTTAATCCTAAAACAACTGATCAAAAAAAAAAATGTTGGACAATTCACACAGCATTATCTAGCCCCAAGGTAAGCAAAGCTTGTGTTATGGGTACTAGATAACTGATATACATAATAATATACGAGTACATAGATAGATTATTTTTTATTATACATAGAAAACGACCAGAACAAAAGTTTTATATTTCATACGTTTCGTTGCATTTGGAAATCTTCCAATATCAAATTCAATATAACGGATCAAAATAAATATTGAATAGCCTTTTTATTAAATAATACAGTAGCTATTGAAAAGTCTTACTATATTAAAACCGAAAGTTAGTGAAAATATAAAATGAGCAAAAAGTGAACCACGAAACTCACACCACCAAAAATCATAACACAAAAGGTGGATCTTATAAATCTCTAGGCAAAATGAAAATGTTCCATAAAGAAGACTAATGCTACGAACACATTAGTGAAAGAGAAATTCTTCGGGATAAACAGGATGAGAGTAAATACATTGTAATCTCCATCAATCTCCTTAAACCATGCAATAAAATATAACGACATCGCACGAAATGTGCCGAGGTAATCAAAACGTTCATTATCAATTTGGGGAAATTACCCATGTTGTGAAATAAAGTCATAAAATATGCAACAAAACATTAAAGGTCGATAAGTCTATTTAGACTCGGAGTTCATTTGAACTACAGACTAAAGTCTTTTCAAATGGCTATTGTTAAACCTATTGGTTGCGTCATTTTGACTACATCAATGGTGACGCCTCGCTGCTGGTCCCACGCCGCGGAATTTTCAGCAAAAGATTTTATCATGATTCTATCTCGTATAATGTATTTAGTATATCTAGTGCCCATAGCACAACCTGAGACAACCTCTACTTAGCTTGGGGCTAGATAATGCTGTGAATGAATTGTTCAGCAATACTTACTTTATTGTGTTTATATCAGTCAGCAAGGCATTAGCAAGACTGCCTTCCAAGTGCCGCTAGCAGTGCAAACTACTTTTGGTAACCAAAGTAAATCTTCTTTTAAAAGAAAATTCTTAAAATGAATGACTACATTGCATTATGTATCTGTCCGAAAATTAACAAGCTAACCTTGAAAAGTAATTGTCAGTTGAGCATTTAAGCAAATCCAGTATTTGGAGTGTATTCCATTACCGGTTATTAGCAATCAGAGCTAATGGATGGCGTGTGTGGCTCGCTTTATGTCGTGTCACGGTAACTGTGACACTACGGACTTTATGCCAGGCAATTCATTAAGCTATTTTAGCTGTCCAGTAAATGTAAACGCTTTAATAGTGTCTAAAGTAAATGTGTAATGTTTTTCAATTTATAAAATAAATAAAAGTAGGAAGGAGATGAGAGTAATTTGTTGAAAGTAAACATATTTAATTAAAAAATGACAATAGATACTAATTACGCCTAGTATTCACAATTGAAATAGTAGAGCTAACTTGAGACTATTGCAAACAATGTAAAGATGTTATCAACTGATCAACATCGGGTTTTCATTTAATTTATCAGAGTGACTGGTCAAAATCATGGTATAATATTAGACTTCGCCAGATATAGCATTCCGAGACATCACGTTCACGCGGGTGACACAAATTCGGCGGATATGGTCTCAAACTTTTTAGTTTGGGGAAAAAGTAGATCTTCACTAACCAAACCGATGTAGAATGTTTGTAATCAAATCAAGACACTAATAATAACTTACATGATGGGCGTCGAGTTTCAGATATAAAATGTAAGCAACATTAAATTGAAGGAAGGATCTCAAATCGACCAATAACGTAAATTGCGTGTAAAAAGACAACAGAGTGAATTTTCGGTTATGGACGGTTTGTTTACAAACATTCTACATTGAGTTTTGCTAATAATGTCGAATTTGTGTCACTCTTGGAGTTTCAGGCCTTGTATTCTTTGACCATGTTCAAAACGATAAGTGATTAGAGAGCTGTTGAGTATCTGGCGCAGAGCGTTGCCATATAGCGGGGAAATGCAGCCAGCGCAGCGTCTTGGGGACGCTTACTAGGGGTTGGTATTGATTTCGATCATTTGATGTACTGAATCATTTGAATTCCTGCACAAATTAAATAAATTTTCGTACTACATTTTACTAAAGCTCTCTTTCTTTAATACTCAAACAAGGTTGTTTTAGCTTGTAATTCATCCTCGAATAACGCATGCATTTTTTTCTACCAATTTTTTTTTTTAAATGGCAATTTCATCCACAGTTGATCAGATGGATCAGATGGATGTTAGTTCTGATATATGATTACCTTGATCTCGTAGAGTATAATATGCATAGGCAAATGATTCTATGATTCTATGTTATGAAATCGTTTTATTCCTATTAATCCTATTAAATTATCCACTGTGTAATATCCCGATCCACTATGTATTTAGGGCCTAGCCACTGTGTGGACCCCATGGTCCACAGTGGCTCATTTCTGACTTTTAAAAATCAGTATTTCCTTTTTCCTATTTCATAACTCAAGGAAATAATAATCCATGATCAAACTAGTTGAACTACACTATGTCTATTCTCAATTTTAATGTCCTAGCTCTGTCCAGAGCCGAGTTATGACTTTCGGAAACAAAATGATCTACAGTTGACCACTTCACCCTACCCATAACACATCACTCTGCTTAGCTTGGGGCTAGATGATGCTGTGTTGATTGTCCAACATCATTTATAATTTTTTTATTTTGGTATTTACTTAAATTATTGTCTGTCTACCTTCACTTCCCACACGTACCCAAGAAATACGCCGACTCCAACGAGTCGTCAGTATTTATTTCGTTTCAATTCGATTACTTCGGCATTCCTCTCTTTCGTGTTCGGATCGGAGAGATGAGCATTCAGCTTTAATTTGATTTCAAATAAAAATGTTATATTTATATTTCACAGAAGTAAATTATATGCTGTTTTGTTACGACAGCCGAAAGTTCATGTTAGTATTTTTAACGGTTGAATTTATTTTTGGCACACGCAATGATACAAACAAATACAGTTTCAGCACCAGCCATATCCCCTGTGGCTCTGTGGTAAACCAATATTTGGTCTATAAGAAATAAAACGTCAAGAGCGAGTCGGACTCGCGCACTGAGGATTCCGTTAATTATAAAATCTTGTTTCTAGTCAAATTTCATGATTCTAGGTCAATGGGAAGTAGGTATTCTATGATCTTAGTCCCTTGCCGGAACCATATTTTTTTGTGAATTAACAATACGGAGTTCGGATTTTTCCTTTTATTTGTACTATAAGACTATGCTTCTTGCCAACTTATATGATTTTAGGTTAACGGAAAGTACCTACCCTATAGGTTTTGGTCCATGGCGAGAATCTAAAATTATTTTAATAAAACATTTTTTGTGAATTTTCAACAAATTTTCGCTTATACGATTTGTTTCTTTACTTGTGCTATAAGACCATGCTTCTTGCAATATTTTCTGGTTCTAGGTCGACGAAAAGTACCCTATAGATTTTATGTGCATGTCAATCCTATGGAAATTAAAAATATTTGGGCGTAAACGGGTGTAAGATTTGATTGCATTGACTTAAAAGTATGCTTTATATCACGGCCCCAAGAGGTTATGGACTTGAGTATTTGATGTTAACTTTAAGTCTTCAACTGCACGCGTTCCTAAGAAAAGGGGTTGACAGACGGACGGACAGACAACAAAGTGATTCTATAAAAGTTCCATTTTTCCTTTAGAGGTGCGGGACCCTAAAAAACGTGGCAAAGTATATATATTTGCCTAATATTTACGTCACCGCTCTTGCTAGTGCTATCAAAGCAATAAGCTATCAAATTTTCCTCTCGAAACGGCACCAAGAGTTCCTACGAAGAGAGGCAATTTCCTTAAGCTGAATTTCATGAGCTCGTAGCTACTTCACATATCACGTTGTTTTTTAGGATGCCACGCTGACAAAGTAAAGTCGGCTAACAATTTTATAAAATTGGCAGCTAGTTTTTGAATTCATGATGATTCTGGTGGGCTTATTTATTATAAATGTTTAAACGAACTTACCAAGTGAAGATCGACGTTGATTGTCTTCGACGGAGAGTTATTTCAGTCGTAGTCTCTCACTGCAGGCAGAGAATATATCGATTGTTTGTTTCAACGATGACATTTCTCAAAAAACACGATTTTACAGGAGAGCCTTTTTAAAGTTTGAAAAATTATATTTCATTAATTCTGGCTCTTTGAAAGAAACTTCCGAAGAATGAAATATTGCCTGATTCAATACTTATTAAAATATATCAGCAAATATTATATACGATTATCTCCTAAAATCTTATGCGCATTTTTATGAAAAAAGGTAGAAAATGTGTCATTCTTACAGAAAAACTAAATTATATTTTTGTATTACTTTGACATAGGACAATACTGCCAATATGTCGTGTTAATTTTGGTTGTTGATTTACTTAATAAAACATAAAGTGACATTTTAGAAAAATCTTTTATTAGGATTCACACGACAATTTACCGAAACACGGACACTTCTTCATTCTAAAACTCTGTCAGTCATTGAAAACGTTAGCTAAAACTATAAAAACCAACGATCTTGGCGGAGTGCTAATCAGTATTCATTACATTTCCAAAGAAATTTGATGCTTTAGTACTTCTTAATATGTTTCTCAAATTAACCTGACTATTATTGATTAGTTTAAAATTAAAACAGAATCAATTAATAAGAGTTTCATAAACACAAAGATATATAATCAAAATAAGGCAGTGCTCTTCGCAAAGTCCATTAAAGGTTCTCCAGAGCATGATAAAAGCTGCGCTGAAGATTTTTACACCGTATTTGTGCTGCAGAAGAGAGCTGATCGTGCAATCTATAATATGGGTCCCAGAGAATCCTTGCGTGATAAATTCAAAGAAATAAACACAATAACAGTACCATGTCAATATCTTTAGGAAAACTTGTACACATATAAATATCAATCGATTCCCTGAAAACAGCGACATACATTCATAATTATAAATTCTAGAAATAAGAATAAGTTTGCTGTGCCCACAACTAGGCTACAGAAGATTAATGTATCTTATAAATAAAGGGGAATGTATACGCTTTCACAAATAAACTCCAAGTGAGTTGCACCTTATTACCACTTACACCTTATTACCACTTATCCTTTGTGAAAAGTCTTACTACAAAATATCAGATTATCTAGAGGATAAAAAAAGATTGTCATGAGTTTTGCTCCAGCTCGAAAGTAACGCCCTAACAAGGTAAAGGTTTCTTGTTCGCTTCTTTACTTTACCTTAAAATGATCGAAGTAAACAAAAAATCAAAGTTATCACTTTATTTCCTAGTTTTACTTATGTTATTTGATGTTTTGTAACGTGTCAAAGAGTCCTGTGAGGTCTTAAGGAAATAAAGCACTTCAATATTTGAAAATGGGGCGTAGAACCTCGGTATTAATTTTTTAACTTTAACATAACAAGATAATTTTAAAGTTTTAAGTGTCGTCCTTCGTTTTTCGTAGTATTTACTCCCATCTCAAATCAAGAATCTTGCCAAACAAAAATTTTTATGTGCACATTTTATTTATATAAAATGATTCAGGTTTCTAACTTATCGGAATTGGGTTGTACCTGAATAGGTTTATCAAAATCTGGCCTGAATTTGCTGTCTTTCATAGCCTAGTAAAGTAAAATACAGTAAACAAATAGTTTCTTTAGTAAAAAAAGTGACAATTACTATCAGTAGAATTTTTAAGGTTAATAGGCAGTATATACCAGTTTTATTCAATGTAAACTCTTGATCGGGTGCTTTATTCCTGTTTTGGTTGATTTTAGCTAGTAATATTTTACTCCCTGACAACGCCATTGTAACGAATCGGCTACAAAAATAATAATTTAACGTCAAAGTCGGTTACTAAATGTATGTTTTATTTTACCTAAAACGTTTTAACTAAAGATTGTTGTCAATAAATACAAAAACAACCCAAAAAATTCCAGCAAGAGTGACCTTTTTTGACTAAAGTTTTAACTTGAATTAATGATTTGTGTTTTGTTTACAGACAATATCGTCATATTTTATAATAGTACTTTTACTGTTCTTACTTTTTTCTGCTAAACTGACACATTACCAGATATATACACAAATATTTACTGAATTATTTTGAGCAAAAATGTAACTGTTTATAAAGATACATTATTTTCGAAACAAATTTTATAAGTATCCAACCAACCATTTTACGTAGAACATCAAAACCAAAAATATGTCGTCCTTGAAGATAACATGCACCACTCATCGCGAACTAAATTGCACTACCGCTGAATAATGACCTTCTTGCCGCAAACCATTTATACCAAATGAGACAGCGCAACAACGACTTATCTTATATCCTGCTCTAACCTTACCCCTTAGAGAAATGTCGTTTTGCAGGAAAAAAATAGATTTTTTTCTGGACTTAGGTGTATACTTAACTCGAAAATCATGTTTTTTGTGTTATGTCGTCGTTGTCGCAAACAAGCGATATCATAGGTAATACATCCTGCATTGCAAAGACCACCTTATTCGTCATCGAAGATTGTTTTTAATTTATGGCTTAGGCCCTGACTGGACCGTGCATATGGGTCAGTCCACGAATTTATTTTCTTACTGTTTTGTATATGCATGACCATTGCACGAGTATGAAGTTCCCTTTTGTTGACGGGTGAGTGAATGAAGACTGTGTGACAGAATGAAGTATTTGATAGATTATCGAGCCGACATAGTATGTAACAAAGATATTTTATGATTCTAGATGAGTTTTGCATGAAAAAGTATTGAAAAGAGTATAAAATCTATAGTTTAGCATAATTACTCAATCTGTCTTATTTTTTATCGCGGAAAACGCGTATAGTGCCGCGGGCAGAAGCAAGTAGCAAATAAAACAAACAATTTTTTTATTATACATATAGGTATATTTTTATTGAATATTCTGATTCCAAAAGTAAAGACATTTAGACGCCCGAGTATGTCTGTAAAATAATACAAAATGTTGAGTAACACTGACAAAATCGATAACATCTTCTTCATAAACAAATCGTATTGTCCTAAAAAAATCGAATTGGTAAAGTTTAGGACATGAATAAGTCGCAAATTCAACTTTTTGCAAACTCAACATTTTAGGAATTCATGTTTCTGGAAATTCAACATTTTAGGATTCAATATGCCGCAAATTCAACTTTTTGCAAACTCACCATTATGAGAATTCAACTTTCTGTTCCTGAAGAGAATAATTGATTGTCAGTCGCACTACCGAACGGCAAATAAGTGAGTGTAATTACCTATCTATAGTTGAACCTATCATCTCAATGACAGACTCTAATCATCCGGAAAAATCCGCTGCATCTTTTACTAAAAACTGTCGAAAATGCCGAACCAAAAAAAAAAAAGTTGGGCCAACCACACAGCGTCATCTAGCTCCACGCTAAGCAGAGCTTATAATTATGGTTACTATTTAATTTTTTGGAAATCGTTTCACTACTACAACAAAGCAAACAATTAAGGAATAACATTAATTCTAAATGACGGTAGAGATAAAGAAAATACACATAATTTATTACGAAAGTCTAAAAATCTGTATACGTATACTTTCTAACAAATATTACCACTGGGCGTATGTATTTTGATCAAGACGATATCGACTAGCTCCTTACTAAGCTAGTACAGTCAGCAACGAAAGTCTTACACCAATTATTTTTATATAGCCTGTACAATATTTGTCTCCATAAGTATCTGACCATTTTATGAGAAGGTTTTTAACAATTAGTAATGCTACAAAAGTACCTAGATACAACTTATTTTGTACTAGGTAGATTATTTTTGGAAAAACTAACTTTTTGGAAAAAAAATCCTGTAAGTATAGCGACTTTTGTCAAGTAAAGTCAATTTACTCTATCTCGGTAGGACTCTATCTTTTAGGCAAGTACAATGTACTTGACTAAGACTGGAGACTAGAGACTCTATCTTTTAGTCAAGTAAATGTAGGTACTTGACTAAGAGATAGAATCGTACCTACTGAAATACCTTCTAAGTCCTAAGTTAAACTAAAGTAGCTTCAATTTCAAGTGAGAATCGTTAGGTTTTACGAGTCTCGGTATCTCCATGATCTACTTAATCTTGACGCACCAAGCCGAAGTTCAACTTATCTCATAAATATAAAACTTTGTCACTTCACAGATTTTGCACTAAAATCTCTGTAAGTAAGTTACATCCAATAATGCGGCGGTTCCGGCTACTTAGCTGCACAATCTAATTAAGAATTAAATGAGATTAAAAAAAAACTATCTGTATGTACAGTATTGTAAAGTAGTAAGTCAAGTTATTTAGTGCCCACAACACAAGCTCTGTTACTTTGGGACTGGATAATACTGGGTGAATCCCATTTCATTATCCATTATTTATTAATTTCTTTATGCTTATAAAATAAGCACAACCAAACGGGTTTGGTTGTCGAAATATGTCTAGACTTCAGTACTTGCGGGATGGGATATCCGTGATAAAAACTCGAATAACAAAAACTTCAATATTATTTTTTTAGTTTCTTGAGTGTGAAAACACTATTGCGAAAAACAATTACAAAATCATGAAATTGCACTGTTTCGCACATAATTTGGTCGAGATCTCAGGAACCCTGCGGTCTATTAAAATGATTTATGTTTTATTTGTAGGTACTAATTATTTGGTTTATTGAATCAGTTTCTTCATTCGTTGTGAAGTTTTCTTATAAATAGCAGAAATTTGAATTTTGCGCCTACGCCGCGCCCTTCCACATACACAGTCATGCTCTGTCCCTCTCTTATTAACGTGAAATCCTACGCCTATTCTTTTCACAAAAAGTACAATTTTAAACGATTATCAGCTTAAATAATAGATTCAGGTGTTACTTTACGGAAATCCATTTGTAATATATTAGGGATAATAAATATTTACAGGGATAATAATGCACGCAAACCTTGTTGGCACATTAAATGTATGTTAGTTTTGCGCGGAATTGTTGCGGAATACTTTTTATCCTAATGTTTTTATTATTACCAAATAGCATATTAATGAGAGTGCTTTACACAAAAAAAGTCTCCCAGCAATAAGTTAAACTAATTTTTTTTCAACGCCTTATTCACTAAATTTATTTGGTCTCAAGTGCGTCACTGCAAAATAGACAACGGTTCCGTCTTTTTGGTTAAACCTATCACAGCCCTACAGAGACACTCGTTTGAAGAAATCTTGCTGCGGGATCAACCATGGTTCGTTAACTTTAATTCCCAATAACTGAATAAAGGAGACGATGAAATCAGTTACGTATTTCCTTCTTTTCTTAACCTCTCCGCCGCCGCGGTGACTTACCAATTGCACACAATAGCAAGCGCGGATTTGCGTGATTTATGTTATAACTTGACTCGCGTATGACCCGCGCGGGCTCGCTGTCAATAATCATCTGTATGATTATCTACATAATTCATAATCAAATCTCTTAGGAATTGCAATGCAGCAAGATATAACATATTTCGCTAGAGATTTGGTAATTGATTGCATAATCCGCGTAAACAACTGGCTGTTATTCTTATTTACAGACAATTAGTTACTGTCCCCGGGTTTTCACGCGTTGTTTCAATGGAAAAGCTTAATATCCCATGGAAACTGATTAATAAAAAAAAGAAAGAATGAAAAAGTTTATCAGACACTACACACAAACAATCCTTGGTACAGAAATAAGACTAATTAGTACTAGATAACAAGTAGACAGACAAAAAACACATGTGGTTTTTTAAAATTTTAGCCTTCGTTCAGTGGTTTTGGCGTGAAGAAGTAACATCCAGCATTTCTAGTGAAAGTGTGAAACTGATGTAGAAAATGTCATCAGCACAAATAATGGGGCAACAGATATATCTACCCAACTTACGTAAACGTACATAGATGGCGTCGTCGATGCAGGCCAAGTCGGCATTCACAAAAATGGGTCACTTCTCATTGACGCCGCAGTGCCGGAGTGTAGTGTAATCTATGCATTTTTAAGTAATATCTACACACGGCACGTCATAAACCACGTTGGCCTAGAATGATTCTTACTCATAATCTGTAGATTGTAAGATTCAACTTCATAATAGCCTTAGATTCACAAAAAAGTTGTAAAAAGGCGGCCTCATCAGTTAAATATTTATACGGCACTTTTACACAGAAGCATAATAATCGAAATACTAAAAAATGAGGTACCGATTTATGATCAGAGAGGACTATGAACTCGTTAAGCTCGACTTTGCCATTATTTTTCTTGTTTTACTTGTATATTTCATTATGCAATGAAGAATTAAGAATTAGAAGCCTACGATTGATCTCAAATTAGAGTTACATTACGCAGGGAAGGATAAGTTGATACTTATCCCTTACGAAATACCTGGTAGGCTTGCCACGACCGTTTTATCCAATTATGAAAGCGATACATTCCGCTTTAGTGCAGTTGCTAAAAATAAACGCGATCAGAGCCACGGGTGGTCCCATATTTCAGAAGTTCCCATTTGGGATGAATCTAAATCTCCCTATCGCTGGCTCTTGGCCCAGCTCGGTGGCACAAGAATGCCGATCGTTTAGACTTTATTGTCAGGCGTTAGAGCCTATCTTCAAACACTTTTGCCCCACTAAGGTCATCAGCACTACGACCTTTCTAAATTCAAGCTTGTGCCTTTTATTTTCTTTCTGAGGGTTATGAGTACCTACGACTCGTCTTTTAGATGCCAGCTAAAATGTGATAGGTTTCTATTAAGAATTATTTAAATTTGAGGGATTTATTTATGAATTAGAATGTGGTGCATTGGGCATTGAATTTAAAATTAAGAATTATTTTAATTTATTGGCCGGTCGCAAATTTCCCTATATTTTTCTACGCCCTTAAATCCTTCGTAAATAATCTAAAAGCTAATTTTTTTTTTTATAAAATATAGTGATCTCTAGTTTAAAGTAAATCCAAGAAAAAAAAACTACTTAATTAGGTTTCCATTTTCCTCTGGCTTGGCATAATCTCTATTCTATTTTGTGGCAGTGTACTTAATTAACAATGTAATTTTAAGTATGTAGCTCAACGCTGGATTAGTCCGGGAGGAAATTTTAATTCATCACGGGGATGTTGTGTCATGAGAGAGACAAGAAATGAGACCATTGTTGTGTGCTCTATTTAAAAAATAAGTCGGTTAATGTTTCTAGTTTTAAATCATTTTTTATTTGCTTGTGCCGTGGCTTAACACACGCTTTTCAAGAAGCTAAAATCCGTTTAGCCGTTAAGTCGTAGGGCGTCAAAAGGATTACCTAATTCCGTCTGTTAAGTTGGAATTATTCTAGCTTTTTGTATTAGTATGGATTATCGGTAAAGCTTTTATAACACTAATGTAAGTGAAATGAAACACGGTTTCCCAGAATATTCAATACTAGACGATCGCCTCGCGGTTTCACCCGCGTAGTTCCCGTTCCCGTGGGAATTCCGGGATAAAATATAGCCTATGTCACTCCCTGAAAAGTAAGCTTCCTAACCGTGAAAGAATTTTTCAAATCGGTCCAGTAGTTTCGGAGCCTATTCAATTCATACAAACAAACAAACAAACAAAAAATCAAACCTTTCCTCTTTATAATATTAGTATAGATTATATCTTTTCCGGGAAACGAACAAAGTTCAAACCAGTAAGAATAAAATAAAGCCTTTATTTCAGATACAAACTTAACTAAAAGATTATGAAAATTAACCGATCAAGTTCGACTCAGACTTGCCAAAAAAAGGTCCCGTACTAAAAAAATTACGTTATAGTTACAACTAAAAGATAATGTACTCAAATAAACAAGGAGCATTTAATTTTCAATCGTCTGAAACTTGTCATTGGTTTATTTGAGTACAGAAAGCTAAATTTCATACAAATGTTATAAAAAGAAAAGCGATGACATTTTTCCCGTGAAAGTTACCTGCAGCAACTATCGTTCAATGTCATTTTGGGCCTTTAAAAACTAATGAAACTGAGTTCATGGTTCTATTTCGTATTTCGCAAATTTTTTTTCAATACACCTTTATTCAATCACAATCTTACATTTAAAGTGGCGATGTGGCCGACGATGTATCATATATACAAAGGTCTAGAAGACCGCTGATCACTCTGGTTTTAAAGATTTTTTGAACGTTAAAAAGATTAGGCTTGGTGAAAACCGATCACCGACGTTAGCCACCGGTGGCGAGCGACAAGCTGTTAACACGCATTTTCATACATTTTGTGCCAACTATGAACCGCCGTTTTCTTTTTTTTACGGATTAAGATACGGTGCGTGAGTTTCTGCAGTGCGGGGAGGCCGCACTGCAGAATCTCACCGCACGGTATTTTGCGCAAGATTCTGTAACATATAGAAATTGTATGAAGCAATAATCAAACAATGTTTTTTTCCGGAAAACATCGATATGTTAGGATTCAGTGCGGGATTATAATCCGCGAAAAAAAAAATCGCGCGGGTTATATCCGCTGTGATATCCTTTAATAGTACAAACATGTTGCTCTTCGACTTCCATTATTGATATAAAGCGACTGTCCCTCTTTGCACACTCACCGTGCCTGTCTGAACACTTTCAATCCTCGCGGATTGGAACCACGTGGTTTTCATCCGCACGGATTTCGCTTTGTCTGAACTAGCTCTAATATGTCGCTCGCGAGTATATGCATTGATCGAATACCCTTTGATAGTATGTGTTCGATCCCAATGCTTGAAATGAAATGATGTAAGATAATTCGAGGTTTAAATGTATCAGACTGGTATTGCGACACGTACCTACGTGTCCCTGAATTGAAAATAATTCGAACTCCACATTCGCAATTATTATGCCCGTCAGAATCAACAAAATTAACGCAAAAGCGCTAGGAGTGTTGCTTTGGAACAATAAATAGGATTGACGACAAAAAAGCAATAAATATAATTCCATGACAAAGCAGTATAGAAGAGAAAAGGACAAATCTCAGCCATAGACCAGATACGCATTTCAACTAGCATCTATTAACTAGGTTCAAAAATTTCGAACAAACCCTTGCCATTTTACTATAAAAACTTTCGTAGTTTGACGAATTCATTATGAATGTAAGCGGGTTAGCTACGAACCTATTTTGTGTTGGAAGAACACCAACGTTTCATCCCTTAACGAGGGAATTCATCAGGGTGAGTGCGGTTCGCGTCGCGCCTGTACCGCGTCCTTCCGCGCACTACGGGCTAGAGCACGCAGAGCACGGGTCGTAGGCGCCGGGGGTGGTGGGGGGCACGCTGCTTGTCGATGATTCTTCCAACACAAAATAGGTTCGTAGTTAACCCGCTTACATTCATAACAAACCCTTGCCTTCCACTGTCCATTTTACATACCGTTACCTTGTTACCGACTTAATTATTTTGGAACAATAAAATAAAAATAATCATTTTTTAGGTATGATTTCCATCTTTAGAAATGAATTATAAAAACGTACGCTTTTCCCTGCTAGCTTTCATCTAGCAAAATAAGGCATTGTTCCCCGCTCTATTGTCCAATACATCAATATCCCCAAATATTCCGCTCTCCGAATGATATTCGTTTAGTTTTATATTCCTCGTGCTGCCTTCGATTTCGCTCGCGATTGCCTTGTCACGTCCATGCGACGACGTCGGGCACGTTCTGTCATATTTCTATCTTGAGAGATGTACTTTTCTGAAAACAACTTCTTTTCTTCGGCATTAATATTAAACCTATAAGGGTTATTTTTGATCGCCAGTAGAGAAAAGGTGGAAGTAAGAGCTGAGTGACCCGCATATCTGCCAAATCCTATTGAAAAATGAGATGACGTCTCGAAACTTTTGTCAAACTGAGCTCAGTTTTCGACAAGTTTCGAAGATAATTCTCATCAGGAACTGTCCATTGAGCTTTGTTCATCTTTTTATCTATTTAAGATCGAAGAAGTCATGCCAACTTCATAGGATCTACACACCATCAATCCAATGAGAGCTTCTGGGCTGTGTCGGCGGCTTTGGCAGGTTGAATAAGTAGAGTCCTCACCTTTACCCAGGCTCGGCAATGTTACTCTGTTACGGTTTTTTTTTCATTTATCACGTCGTTTATGAAATACTTATACACCTAGCTTCAATCCACAAAGTTTGAAGAGGAAGATTAAGCTGCTTGTGAATTAAAACCATATTTAGTCTGAAAACAGTCCACTCAAATTATTTTCATAACTAAACTATTTGTAAAATACGCAGGTATACCTAAATTCATTATGAAGGTACCAACTGTTCATACTTAGATAGTGAAATATATGGGTAGACTTGCCCTGGGGAGTAATAAACAGAACAGAACCAACTCACCAAACTGCTTCGCGGTGAGATTTAATTAAAATATCAGAAACGATTTATAGCGCGTATTACCCTTTATAGTTTATTTTGACTGGAACTACAGTAAATAAATGAATAATAATGCTGAATATTTTCATATAGCAGCATCTAGCGCCAAATTAAATAGAGCGTATGTTGTAGCTAACCAGATGATTAATATACCTACTATTTAAACAAGTTTATTAAGCGCAAAAAACGTAATGACTTGTAAAATCTTGTTCAATCGCGAATGTTGGAATGGAAACAAAATATCTAAAAATGTTTGAAATGGAAAACAAAATTTCTAAAAATGTTTGAAATGAAAGCCAGCAAAAATACACAAAACGCTAACTGCAAGTATAAGCCAAAAGAACATTCCCTGTAGAGTTGACACAAAATGCAGACAAAAGTCAAAAGAGAATAATTAATTACGTGTTTCTTTGGAGGTTAGCGTCGCAGTGTAAACGGCGCAAAGGGACGGGTTTGTGAACGATTTAAACTTTACTCATTTCAACTGTTCGTGATGTTTTATAGGACCATGTTTATAACAAAAGGTAGAGATGCGTGTTTGTTTTTGTGGCAACAGTAAAAACTTTACTATTATTTTATTCTTTTTAAAAAGAAGCCGCGGGCATAAACTAGTAGTTTAGAACAAGCTGTAGCTGTAGATAGTTTACTTAAGGCAAAATTTAAGTGTAAGTAGACACAGCGATTATGCTCTGAAGCTTAACTCGCCCGCATGCGCCAAGTTATAACGAGTTGCCATGCTTTGGTTCAAACATGTCTCTAAGACTTCACAAAAATAAATAAAGAAGTCAGAGCGGGAATGTCCAGTTCTTGATCTTGTTGTAAAAAGGATGCTTAACCAGAGAATCTAATCTAATAATCTTAGTTTCGGTTGTTTTGACTTTCAAATAGAGATAGGCGTAACTACAGCTTAAAATACTTTATTAAATACTCACCTAAAAACTCACTCACAATTTTACGTTCACGTACTTTTACTTCTCTTTAAGAAACTAGACCTTTCAGATTTCTTTTTAATTGGATAACAGAAGCCTGATTTTCCAGATTCTTTTGTAATTGTATGTTGTAACTAATCTCGAGTCTCGACTCTACAAGATCGTTTGCTGTGGAGATTGTTTATGGATAAATAGACCACAAAGAATACAGCAATGCAGTCTTTGTAATAAAGCGAAGACTGCAGATACCAATCAAGAAAAGTTATTTAATGATTCTATCGAGCTTATTCCAGTTTAAAAGTTTCGCTATAGTTCAACATTTTATTGTATCAGACATGGTTACAAATGTTTCATTGTTTCAAATTGAACATTGTTGATTTTTAGGACCGATTTACCACATAATTTGAGAGAGGTAGTCTATGCTTGTATCTCGACGTCGTCGACACCTGCGAGACCTCAACCTCAACAGCCTGTATTGGTCCACTGCTGGGCGCAGGCCTCCCCTGAAAAACGCCTTATTGGCTTTTATCTCATAGCCCCCTATGAGATAAAAGCCAATAAGGCGTTTTTAGTATAGAGGATTTTCTATACCATGAAATTTGTTTTCAGTTTAGCCCACCGAATTATTCTTGGTCATCATTTTAAATGGATTAAAATAATTCGACAAAGCTTAAACAACAAAGTAGGCAAAAGGCCAACATTAATATAAATTAAACTCAACATTTATTGTTTCTGATAAAGTAATATAAACAGTTGTTTTGTGTTACTTGTCTTTTATCAAAGCTACGAGTATAACTTTAAATTGAGAAAATTTGATTACGCTGTGAATAACAGAATTTACAATGTTTATCTTCTTAGATTTTTGTTTGGTATGTACCTTTCAAATCAAGATCTCTTTGATCCATCTGCAACGTAAATCCTTAGAGCCATAAAGCTATATATAGACCAATCTAACTAATGCAGCGCAGAGCTTCACAACTGGGTTATTCCCGCTCGTCTCCACGTTTTGTCCCCAATGGGGACCAACGGGAAGTTTTTCGAGCCTTTTTCCAAATACTATTTTTGAAGTAGAAATAGCATCCTTCAACTGAAGGAAAAACCAACTTAACTGCCTTCATTGCTGTCGTCTCAAAGTCTGTTTTGTATGATTTTAGACTCCAGTCAGGTATCTGTTCCTTTATCAACCTAAATAGGATGACGTTTCCCTATTACTCATGATAGCATAAATCAGTGGGACTATATTTGTGCTGGCATCGGTACTTTGACAATCACTGTGTATCGTGTAAAGCTGATTAAATGGCTCTGTGTAGCAATGAAATAGTTGTTGATTTCAGACGCGGATTCCATCTAAACAATAGTACTTCTTCCACATTGTTGCACTGTAGTTTTGATACTTTCGCTTTTGTGTTTCTATATAATGTGCAGCGATCACTGTTTATTTTCGAATGACAGGATTTCACTTATAATATCTATTCCTCGATTTTTCCACTTTGTCACCATTCCATTATATGTACGAGGCTGCTGGGAATTCCGGTGAAGTTATATCTTCTAAACATTATTGAACTACTATTTCCAATGCATTTTTAATTGAATCAGGCGTACATCTGTATCTATATCTATAACTTTCTCCGCCAATAATATTGTTGTGGCGACGGACGAACAACGCAACGTCGAACTTTAATTTTTATTATAAATGTCTTGTATTTTAAAATACAAACAAAGTAGGTACTTCAAATTTTGTTTATTTTACCACGCATGCCCACAATAAATAGATTATTCAATAAAAAACAATATAATGTCTGCAGTGACTTTATTAAAAACAAATGTTAATATTTTAGTGGGGACCAACGGGAAGTTGACTTCCCGTTCGTCCACACATTTATTTACATGAGGACGTACGGGAATAGAACTTCCCGTTGGCCCCATGTAAATAAATGTGGTGACGCAACGTGGCGAAGAGCTGGAAAAACCGTAAGCCAGCTATTTCTCTCTTTTACCTAGTCCGTAGTAAAACTTAGTTATTTCGGGATCATAAACTTTTTACCGAGACAAACTTGTAGTGTTGCGATGCAAAAGCCCTTCAGCTTTCAGCCTGTTTTTAATCTTTGCAGTTTAGTGCTAAAGCTCAGTCCACACCAAAATGTCAGCGGGGCGGCTGGCAACAACGACGTGACGAACACGTACAGTGTCAAACTGGTATCAAATAATTTTAAACTTTATACCTATGAGTCATAGGTAAAAGGTTGCTTAATAAACTCGAAAAGGACACGTGTCCACGCACATCATGACAACAGTGGTCTAGTCTATGGCGAGACGCGGCATTTTCGTGATTTTTAAGCGATACTGGTCTTATGTGTGGGTACAGTTTAACATTATTTGACACACGTTTGACATTGAAAGTGCTTCACAGCCGTCCGCTGCCATCCCGTTGTGATTTGAACCTATGACGTTACAGTTTTCATCTTTGTCGATCGTGATCTTTACATTTCTCGTAAGTTTTCTACGAACAAGACTAGGAATTGAGTTTGTGGCAAGTTCTTGATTCACTCTGCGCCAACGCCAACTTACTGAAACTAGTTACGAATTTATCTTCGTTCACAAAAAAATCAAGGGAAATACGTGGTTTATGAAATTATAGTCAAATTGGTTTTGTGCTTAATGGAATACGTAACTGAAATTCAATTTGATACCCGTTTTTTGTTCGAATTTTATTTCGACTAAAGTTGGATAACCAATATGAATTTCAATAAAATAAAATTTTTGTTCATAATATTATCCAACTTAAAAAAAAAACACTGCCAAAATACGCTAATCAAAATTAGCGTATTTTCGCAGTATTTTTTGTCGGCTAAGACCGAGGTTACCTATTTGAGGTTTTATTCCCGGGGCACACTCATTACATAAAGATTTTACAATACTTCTCATAGAGTCCACCAGTGATCAGAATACTGGATTCTATATCGGTCAACATATTAGCATTGACATTCGATGTGGCAATGCTGCCAGCATTCTGCTCACTCTGCCTTTTGGTGACGGGTAGATTTTTAGGAAATAGATTTACCTAAGTGTAAATACTATTTGTAATTGTTTTATTCTGTTATTGTTTTTCAAGAAATAAACAATTCTGTAAATAATACAAAAAACAAAGGGGATTGTAATTTTTCCTCAAATTTTGCATATAAAAATAAACAACATTTTATAAAGTTAAAGCAAAGTAAAAGCGGCGAAGGAAAGCTCATATAAAGCCACCGTTGCGCATAAATTGTACGCAATCTTGGAAGCAAGCTTTACTGGCAATCAATACAAAACAGAAACTAAAACAAAGAACTAATCAAAGACCAGCAGTTTTACAGTCTGATCCTTCAGTGATAACAGCTGTCACGCCACCCCCTTGCCGTAAAACTGAACCAATTTTTTGATACCGATCTTGTTTTCTTGTCCAATTTCTACTTTACAACGTCTAAACCTAAGCTTCCCTTAAAAAGAACGTCAAAATCACAAAACACTTCGTTTACGTTCCTGGAAAACCATTTTTGTTGAGTCATAAAACATTTTTATGGACAATATGAAACTTATTTTTATGGTCTGTTTATACGACTGCTTTCGAGAAATGGATGGGTTTTGTATTAGCGGACGTCGGTTGTTATCGATTTGGTTATGGTATTTGTTATGTAGGTATTCAAATAACAAGATTTCGATCCCTTGATCTTCATTTCTAAGCGTAACGCTTTGCCTAGTGAGCCGAACGGTGTCAACAGCCTTTAAGACTCCCTAGCGATACTTGATAAGCCCTAGGCCTATGCCTGCCGCAATAGCTAGAGTATTCTGAATAAATCAGGATTTTACCAGATTTTTCTTGCTAGACGGTGGTCTTGCTTTTGTAGGTTAGATAGACAAATAGAATATACTTTATTGCACAAAAGTTGTACATGGGCGAGCATAATGGTAGACAGCATTCGATAGGCATAAATAGGTTATGTTCCTCGTGGCTAAGAGGACTGTATACTGGGGGGGGGGGTTGCGGATTAACTAGCCGACACTTGGATGGGGCGCGGGTGCAGAGGTCGGGCAACTACCATGAAGCTATATTAAAACTGATTTTTAAACTTGACCGAAAAACTGACTGAATTTTTCTCAAAAATCTTCTATCCTTATATAATGCAAGGCCCCGCCCCGCCACACGCTGCGTTGAGCAAACTTTTATTTAAAAAATCCTAACACAATATATATATACAAGCTAACTTATTCTATCTTAATGTCTCTATGATTTCCGTCGTGCACAGGTTAGGTAGGTAAGATCTCTCTGTCGCTCTGTTGTTCGGTGATCTTGCCTGAGTCTGCTGTCTTGTGTGTCAAAACCACAGATTTAATTTTATTTAGTTACTACTAGAATCAGATTTTTTAAATTTATTTATATTGAGGGATTTTTCAGCACAATACCTATGCATAATAATCAAATTAAATCTAAAGTCCTAAAGGCATTCGGATCCTACAGTGAGTCTGAATTATTAATATATCAGGCTGATTAATTGACATTTCAGCTTCTTATTCCCTTTAAAAAGAATTACAATATTTTTTCCTTGAATGTACCCAACCACCTATCAGAGAAAATGCTGGACCATACATTTCACACTTGCCTACATTTCAAAGAATAGACAACAGAGGCGACGCTTCCAACGACATAAAGCCGCCGCACAATACAATTTCTGACGCGACCGCTTTTGTACTACACGTCGTTGTGCTATTCAGGTCATTTCCAGTAATGTGTCACCCATAATAATTCACCGTTCCGAGGAAAAAACGTTTAGTCTCGTCATTCGAAGCTTTTGATAGAAAATCCAAAAGAATGTCGGAAATGTTAAGCAAGCACTTCTTCGTCTTAGTAATATTTAATGTAAAACAATGAGGCATAACGTTAAATGTAAATCCCCTACAGCCATTGATTTAACTGAGCTCTTTCTCTTTCAGATGTGATCCTCAAAGTGCAACCTGCTGAAAAGCCAAAAGGGTCTTTGACACAAATGTCGCATAAAAACCGTCTTTGTGGGACAAAAACGATGCGGCCGGCGGTTTTTCAGTAAAAATTGAAAATAGAAGATTGAAGATGTCGGTCAAAGCCAGTGTCGGATGAATAAAGGCCAAAATATGGCTAGCAAAGGGTTTGGAGGCGGAGCGATCGGAATTTTCCTAGCTGTGGCTTTTAGCATCACTTGCCCGGGTTATGGTGAGTACACCTTTATTATTTAGTCTTTGATAGAGGCCCAAAACCCTCACGGATGCCTGAAATAAAGTAGGCGTCCCCTGTTAACAGAATATGGCTACGCCATAATTTAAATATTAGTATGATCCGTTTAAATTGTGCTCAGTTTATGTGGCTTATAAATTTAGGCATATCTCTAGGGAACCTTCGAGCATTAACTTTATACGGTAGGCCATTGCTCACAGGTTATTCACTGTTAGACAAAAATTGTAACCGTAACAGACCCAGGAATCATAAAAGCGTTAACGCATGCGTAAGAAGCACTCACCCTCTGCAAACCCTGTGTAAAGTTTTCATGACCTTTACGTTTACCGGTGTTTGCGGGCCATCCAAAAGTTCGTGGAATATCAACCGCTTGTGTTAGCCTACGTTCAGACACGGCCAGCGGGTACCGCACGATTTTAGAATCGCGTGGGAACCGCGCGGGCCTTATTTATATTAGTATTGTCTGTTTTGGTCCTAATCTGCCGTTCCCGTATAGGCATCTACGTAACTGCCGAAAAACGAACACTACATAAACAATCCTTCGTGGATGTAAAGGCCATTGACGATTATGATGATGATTGTTCTAATCGTTCAACGTAACCGCGCGGTTAATCAAGACGCGCGGGTACTGCCAATCCACCGCTAGAAAATGGAATCGTGCTGCACCCGGGCCATTCTATTAATAAGGTGCCCCAGGACAGCGTTCAGTTGCGTTGAAG
This sequence comes from Eupithecia subfuscata, assembly GCA_963564075.1. Lineage (NCBI taxonomy): Eukaryota > Metazoa > Arthropoda > Insecta > Lepidoptera > Geometridae > Eupithecia > Eupithecia subfuscata. Next base: position 14,385,312 of record OY751099.1, on the reverse strand, counting down.
CACCGCGCGATTCGCAAATCACAACAAGTCAACACGCTTGCCCATAAACGTGTTTCAGAGTTCGTAATATTATCTTCCCTGATCAGTTATATTAGTTCATCAAACTATTTTGTGGTCATTCTCAAAAAGTCAAATTCCTTTCCTCAAACATTCTTAATTTGGGATATAATGTTACGAACTGGTCATGTAAGACCCGGTCACTTAAAACTGGATGCACCTAATACTTCCTTTTTCTTTACATTTTTTATGAGCAGCCATAGTAAACATTGTGTTTCCTCGTCGTCCGTCTTCCTTTTGCAAACTGACACTATCCACACGCGCCAATCGCTTACTAACCGCAGCTGTCTGAATACATAACACAATTTTGCGGTTCCAAAACCGCGCGGTTGCAAATCGCGCGGTTCCCGCGTCTCTGAGCGTGCCCTTAAGGTTGGTAGTGAAACGAACGTTTCCACTGATGATAATTACCTACTCAAGGTGACTTTTGTATCGATAATGCACAAAACTAATTTTTTGACGACCTCAATGAGGTCGCGCGTTCGATTCAAGTCTCGTGACAAATATTTGTACAATCTGCAGAAAACTGTTTTTCTAGTTGGCCGTGTGGTGCCGGCTTATAATTTGCACAACCCCAACTCTTCCCGCGGATGTCGTAAGAGGCGACTAAGGGATGTCCACCGGGGGCGGGCAGCAGCGCCCCTGCAGAACAATTCTACCACCGAACTGCGATCCCCAACCCGCATGCCCAGCGTGGGGATTATGGGCATTACCCTCCATGTGATAAAAGCCAATAAGGCGCTTATCAGGGGGAGGCCTGCGTCCAGTAGTGGACCACTACAGGCTGTTGAGGTTGAGGTTGAGGAGTTGTCTAGTAAGTACCCCAAGCTTGCTTACTTTGGGGCTGGATGATGCTGTGTTACCAGCATCATCCACCAGTGTAAAACCTATTAGATGGTCGATCCACATGTAAAGCTTTAGTCTCTAGATAACCTGGAAGTGCACTGTGTACTGCCCCTTACCGCTGATGCAGACTTCGACGGAACAAAAGAAAACTATTGTCGTTTTTCATACGATTATGTGTCCGGAACCGTATAACGCATAACGCAGCGTGTGATTCAGAGACCAAGTCTTTTGCCAACTCATGGCGAGCCGAGGCTTGCAGATCATCATCATCAGCCTATATTAGTCCACTGCTAGACATAGGCCTCCCCTAATGAGCGCCATAGCACCCTGTCTTCAGCTTGCCGCATCCAGCATCTGCCTGCAGTCTTTCGCAGATCGTCATCCCACACATATACACACACGCTCATAAGGTCTCCGGTTGCCCAGACTCTCATGAGACTGGTGCCCCAGGAGAACTAGCACACAGACACATTCATACTACACACTAATAAACCCGGATATAATGTATTTTAAACTATGAACTCACCTACGTTAAGCCCGCTATCCCAATACCCCTCCGTGACCACCTACCCGAGGGGAGTAGATTTAAAATCAGCGCTGCATGTTTCTTACATGCAGCACAAAGCTGAATCTACTCCCTTTGCCTATGATTAGTTTTTAATTTTTGTGTTTAATTCTAGTTTTGGTTTAGTAATTTATAGGCAATAAATGATATATTATTATTATTAATATTATTATCCCACCTGGCCGGAGGGCGTCCTACACTACGTTTGCCGAGTCGTAGTCTCCACTCAAGAACACGTTTACCCCAGCGGTGGTCGGTTCTTCGCGAGATATGGCCGGCCCACTGCCACTTCAGCTTGCTAATTCTTTGAGCTATGTATTTTAACTTTGGTTCTCTGTCGGATGTTTTCGTTACGAATCCTGATGGCTTGCAGATACAGTCTGTCAAATGCTATAACAGGGGATATTTGCAATGACTCGCGAACGGACCCCAATATGTGGTTGGACCATAACAAAGAACTTGGGACGAAAATAGATTTAGTTAAGTTCTCCGTTCCTATAAGATCCTTTACGTTATCTCTTTTGTAAATTGAAAGCCTTTGGGCAAACCTTCTCAGCAAAAATTGTACCTTGCTTTGGCAAAAACACGATACCACGCCTTTGAAAGCAAAATACCCCGAGATTCAACCTTGACCTTTACGGATGGGTTTCTTGTATTTGTATGATTATCACTCGAGCTTATTAAACCTTCGGTAAAAAGAGAGAAAGCTAAATCGCGCTAGAAATCGGTGTTCAAGATAAATAAATAAAATAAATAAATAATGCTGGACAATCCACACAGCATCATCTAGCCCCAAGCTAAGGAGAGCTTGTGTTATGGGTACTAGATGACTGATTATTATTATTATTATTTTTTCGTTTATGATGTACGTAATTTAATACATTACATAGATATATATTTTTTGTTACACATAGAAACGACCAGAAAACCCGGAACAAATATTTGTAGATCGTACAAACATTAGTCCCAAGGCGGGAATCGAACCCGCAATCTCCTGCGCCGCAGGCGGAACTTCACCCGCCACGCCACCGAGGTCGTCATACCGCAAGATACGTCAAGATACCACAGACATGATTACGCACCAACAGGCGGTTGTGCTGAACTAATCAATGGTAAAATCTCAAGAGATTACTATGTGACAAATAGCACAGTTTTTTCTTAGGCGAATTGACGTTGATAAGAATTTTGATTGGCGTATGAAATACCAGCAGTAAAGGTTCCTTGCTTTACTACAGAACCCCAAAAGCAACCGTTAGGTATTTGCATTAAGAGTAGCTACGAAATCCCACGATTTTATGGAGCGGTTTTTAGATAATTTTTCAAACACGGCTTATCCCTGATCCAAAGTGCTTTAGCTTCCACCAGTGGCTTTTCACTGCTTCTCGGATAAAAAATGTTTTTATCTCATGTTACCAATATCTTCACACAATAACTTCCATAGTTACACTAGCAGCCAGTGTCTTGGGGACGCTTCCGACTGGTATTGATATGGATCAGTTGAGCTACCTGTAGACTGTTTGCAACAGTCTGCTGTTAGCTCAATTGTTACAATTGTAAATACTAGTATAATTTTCTTTATGAATAAAGGCTTGTGCTCTAGTGGATATCTACCACAGACAGATACACAGATACACAGTCAGACACGTTAAACTTATAACACCCCTCTTTTTTCGTCGTCTTGCGTCGGGGGGTTAAAAATAATTATACTTAATTAATATCCTCTCAATACTAGTACTAATCAAGAACAATTCGTGCTAAATATAATTTATCCCAAAAAGTACCGAAACTGTAAATTCCAGTGAAATAATACGTGCTTGTTGTGTTTTCACTCGTCGAGGGCGCCTCTGTTTCAACTGAGTAGGCTTTGCAGGGTAAATGTGCAAAGTCTTCCGGCGAGGGGATGGTAATTCTCTTGGAGCGCTTCTTTGTTGTATTTGATTTGTGTTGGTAATTTTGGCGGAAGGTTATTGCAATTACGGTTTTTCGTGTTGCCGGGCAGTTTTGTGTTATATTGTTGTGTCGACGACCTCTGTGGCGCAGCGGGCGAGGTTGCGGGTTCAATTCCCGGAGAGGGATAAATGTTGGTAAGATCTGCAGGTATTTTTCTGGGTGTTCTGGGTTTTTTAGGTATTAAAAAATATCTAAGTAATTGGTAGGTAACGTAATAGGTATATAAGTTATCGCTCTGCTTAGTTTCGCTAGACGATGCTGTGTGAATCGTCTAGCAATTTTTGTTATTTACTAACTTCTGCCCACCGTCTCACTCGCGTTCTTTTGGAATAAGAGTACCTTATATGTTAATCCAGGCCTAGAACTACCCCTATATAAAATTTAAGCCTGATCCGTTCAGTAGTTTTGAGGTAACAAACATCCAAACTTCTAAACATCAAAACTTTCGATTTTATAATATTCGTGTGATTTATTCAATTTCGTTTTGTAAAATACCCACTAATACTATTCAAACATTAGGTATCAGACTGGTTGGGAAAAATTACAACAAGAAAATTCAATTCCCTTTGTGAACATTAAAATTTGTGCTTTTTTCTCACCAAACAGTTCAGACTTCAGATGGTTTGGAGTAAACCTGCGTAAATGTGTCACGTCTCATCTAAAATTTTGAGCGAAATATTTTCTGAGCGTCTTAGTTAACATAACAAATTAGTTTTCTTTTCTTTTATATTTTCGACTCAAAAAAGCTAAAGAACACTTATTAAAACAGCTGAATCAAATGAGCTCTATCTATGCCAAAGATTTCTCTTGGAACTTTGTTAGGTACAAAGTTATTTCTTTAGAGTAAGTAACGAACCCAATTAACGAAAGGAGTGCATTTAGCGAGCTTGAGTCTTCAAATTACTGTTATTATGTTGGTATTATGAGTTGGGAAAGCTTTGAAAATAATTGTGATGGCATATATTTTTGCTCCAGCTCGAAAAATAACAACAAACCGGCTAAAGGTTACTTCGTCAATTAGGTATTTACTTGAGTTTTCATAATCAAAGCGACAGAAATCAAAAATATTACATAATTTCCATGTCCATCTTAATTTTAAGAATTTGACTTTGTCTGAGTGAAAATGTAATGTATCTAAAGAAATAAATTTTAATCTATATTGACAAAGAAAATTACAATCAAATAATGGAAATAAATAATAACTAGTATTTACAATGGCAACAATTGAGCTAACTGCAGACTGTTGCAAATCATACTTGTAGATGATTTGCTCAACTGATCCATATCAATACAAGTCGGAAGCGTCCCTAAGACGCTGGCTGCATTCCCCCGCTGTATGGCATTGCTGATGCGGATGCAGAGCCTCGGTACTCCACGAACTTAGGTCTCGACTCGAAAGGGAGCAAATGTGTAAGCTCTGTCGAGACCTGCATATTTGCGCCTCTTGAGATCTTCGGCCAAATCTGCCGCCGCACTCGCCCTCGCGGATGTCCTCGGAAGATGAGAAGGCGCAAGTGTGACGACGCATGTAGCGTCCCACACAATAGGTTCTGATAAGGTGAAAAACGCGGACTCGAATAACATATAAATAACACCTTGACTGTCCACCTTCACTTCACCTATCCAACTGCCAAATGTGGTAGTTATAGCCAAATGTCCCTTGTTTTAAAAGAGGCATGTTAAGCTGTGCGGGTTAGGATTTACACCACCTCAATTCTCCCCCAGGGGGTAAGAGGAGACTTAGGTTTAAAGAATATTTATTTTCTCAAAAAGAAATACATTTCACTTATCTGAGAAAAACATCTTAAAGTTAAGTACATTAAATAAAACTTCGAGCAGTCAAACAATTTTGGTACCTACCTACTAAGTAAGTAAGTATTATAAATACATGATAGTATAAAAGTATGTGTAGTTGAACAAAAGTATTAAAATTAAGTACCTAATCAAAGAAAATCACAAAGAATTCCTAGATTTAGTAAGATATCCAAAACATTTTTGACACTACCCGCAAAATCCTGCACATTTATTAACTCCCATTGAAATGGTCATTGCAGAGTCGTTCGGCATTATCATGTCACAGTGGAAGCAAAAACAGTTAGGCAATGTGTTATTTGAGTAAGGATATATCATTAAGTATGTGTTTTTTAAGTTTAAGTTTGAAGTTGCTGAACGATTCCGCATTCTTCACCTCCTTGGGAAGACTATTATAAATTTTTACTCCCTCGAAATTTAGCATTCGTTTTCCGAATTCAGTTCGCACGCTTGGAAGAAGTATGTGGTCTTTTTTGCGAGTGTTTCTTGTATGTATCTGATGGACTTTTATGAACGTTATATTAGTATGTATTGATTTATTTAAAATTTTTCTAATGAGTGTGCAAATGCTGTAAGTATAAAGTTGTTTTATATTCATAAGTTTGGTTTGTTGATAAACATTGATTGTGGGAGTTAAGTAGTCTAAGTGAAATAACATTTTAATAATTTTGTTTTGAGAGACTTGTAGGGTTTTTAGTATCGTTTTAAGGGCACTGCCCCAAATTTCGATTAGATACAGGAGATGTGGTTTCACCAAAGAATTGTAAATTGTATGTCGAATTTGAAGGGGAAGACAGCGGACTACATTTCGTAGCGATCCCTGTAAACACGTGAGTTTAGACCGGATATGATCAATTTGTATGTGCCAGTTAAGGTGGGTGTCAAGTCTTAGACCTAAGTATTTTTCGTGTTGTTTTTGCTGCAGTGTCTGTCCGTTAATTATTGGTGGCCTATGGTCTGGAATTATTTTGTTTCTAGATTTAAAAATGACATAGCATGTTTTATCCGTGTTAATTGTAAGTAGTTTGCTTTGGAACCATAGAAATATTTTGTTTAAGTCTTCTTGTGTCTGATTTGTGATCTGATGAATGCAATTCCCAAAGTAAAAGAGACATGTATCATCGGCATACAGTGATATGTGACCGTTGAGCTTGAGTTCGTTAATTGAATTTATGTAGATAAGGAACAATAGAGGTCCAAGTATTGAACCTTGTGGGACACCAAATGATATGCTATGTGGTTTGCTTGAGTAATCTCCAATTTTGACAATCTGGAGTCGATTACTCAGGTAAGATTCAAACATAGACAGCGCTACTCCAGATATTCCCAAATCTTTGAGATTTTGTAGTAAAATCGTGTGGCTGACAGTATCGAATGCTTTTTTAAGGTCTATAAAGATTCCCAGAGCTATATTTTTTTGGTCTATGTTGGTTTGAATTTTGGTAATTAAGTCTGCTGTTGCCGAGAGTGTGTTTGATTGTGATCGAAAGCCGTACTGTTTGTCAGAGAGAAAATTTATTGAACTAAGATATTTATCTAATCGTTTGTGTATTACTTTTTCTAGAATTTTTGAAACAACGGGTAAGACTGAAATTGGTCTGTAATTACTTGGGTTTGAATGAGTTCCATTTTTATAAATCGGGGTTACTTTAGCAATTTTTAAGGAATCGGGAAAAGTATCTATATCTAAGTGAAAGTTAATACATTCAGTGAGGTTTTGTAAGATGAGGCTAGTGATACATTTTAACGATTTTGTGCTTATACCATCTACACCTACACTGCAGTTCGGGTCAAGATCTCGGATTATTTTGGAAATTTCATTCATCGTACATGGTTTGAAGTTGTTAAATACACCGTTGATAGAAGGTATGTTTGTTAATGTAGTGGGTTGTATTGGTGGAATTTTTTCAGCAAGCGTCGAGCCAATTGTTGAGAAGAACGTGTTAAAGGTCTCGCAAATTTCGTCACCGCTGGTAATAGCAACGTTGTTAATTATAAGTTTTGGGGGAGTAATGTTTGACTTTATTTTGTTTTTAGCTAAGTTATTTATCAGGCTCCACATCTTCTTTGGGTCTCTTTTATGTTTTGTAAAAGCTTCGTTGTAATAGTTGTTCTTTGCAATTCGAATTTTATTAGCAGTTTCCTTTCTTTCTTCTTTAAATAGTGTCTTTAGGTTTTCATCGTTCGGTTTTTCTTTAAGTCTTTTCCAAATTTCATTTCTAGTTCTTATCTTGTTTGTAATGTCTTTATTTATCCAATCTTGTCTAGGGGGGTTCATTATTTTAAATTTCTTTATTTTACTTTTATTTAAGCCGTGTTGTATGTGTTCTTCTAGATATTCATAGGTGTGCTGTATTGGGTTGTAACTTTTATTTTTTATCGTATTATATAAGTCGTCGTAGTTGATAGCATCATATTGAGTTCGACGTTTTTGAGGTGGCGTTAGTTTTTTCATATTCAGGTAGATCTGTTTATGGTCAGACATTGGTGAATCGAGGATTACCATATGGAAGGTCATCTGTATGTTCGTACAAACATGATCAATTATTGTCTTTGTAGATGCTGTCTCTCGGGTGCAGAAGCGTTCTTCAATTTTGTTTATATAGTAGTATCCTGACTCCTTGAGCATGTCTTTGTATAGTTTGACGTTACGTTCCGGTTTGAGAAGGTCCAGGTTGAAATCTCCGAAAACAATAGCTCGCCTCCTTTGTACCAACTGCGCTGAGTATGTTTCGAGAAAATCCTTGATATTTGGACTACCTGGGTTATAAACAATTCCTATGTCTAGTGCGTATCTTTCTATGCTGATCCAAAGGTAGTTTATGCCTCCAGTATATGATTCTTCGTTAAAACTGTTTGTTATATCATTGTGGATGTAAATTGAGACACCGCCTCCTCTTGAGTCTGTTCGGATATTATAATAGTGGGTATAGTTTGAAATTTGGTAACTTTCAGCTTCATCTTTAGACTTTATCCAAGTTTCTGTGAGTAGTATGATGTGGGTTTTGGCTTCGATGGATCGGACAATGCATTTTAATTCGTCAAATTTTCCAGGTTTGCATATACTTCGAGCGTTCAGGTATAGAAAATTAAGGCTAGATTTTTCAGTCTTTAAACTTTGATAGGTGTAACTTAGTTGGTATGTTATGGGTTCTTCTTGGTCTCCTTGTAGGGTAGTTGAGGATTTAGGTTTTTTGAATCTCGGATGATTTTTGGAGTACCCTTTATATATTTAATAAGTAGATCGGTCTCACCATTTTCTTTACGTTGGGCCAGTTCCTTACTAAGCTCTTTCATCAAATTCTTTTCGGTTGGTGTCTGATCATAGTATATTTTTATATTCTGAGGTAGTTTGTTTCTGTTTCTGAATACTTGTTTTACTTCTTCTGTATTAATAAAGCATACCTTCAGGGGCCGGACCTTGCCTGTAAAAAAGTTTTCTAGGCGTATAATCTTCACTATTTCTGGCTTAATTGTCAGATGGTCTTGGAGGGTTTTTTGAACCAAGCGCATATCTTCATTGTAACGTACAGTATCATCCGCGTTGGTTGGTTCTGATAAGCCAACAATGATTAGATTTTTCCTCCTACGTTCTCTTTCTCTCATTTCATTTATGATTTTTTCGCTTTCAAATATTCCTGTCTGGTTTTGTGTAAAACCTTGGTTAGTTTTTAGTTTAGAGATTTCTGTCTCAATAGCCGATATTTTTGAATCTGTGTTTGAGCTGGCTGCCTGGAGGTGAGCAACTTCTTCCTTTAGGTTATTGTGTTCCGCCAAAAGCTTCTCAGTTGAGGTTTTTAAGTCTACCATCTGGTTTTTAACTGCAGATAGGTCTTCGCGTATTGGCTTTAGGTTGGTTTCTAGAGCTGAGATCATATCTTGGCGAAAAGCTTGTAGCAGGCTTACCACTTGATTACATTCGCACCCGCTTCTTTTCCTTTTTCGTATAGTGATTTGATTATCTGAATCATAATCATATGTCCGAGGCACGCACGGTCGTGAAACTCGTGGTGTAACTGGTGTTTCTTTAGACTGTGGCGAGCGCTGCACATTCATACTGACCAGTTTGGTTAGGATCGGCTGTGGCTCGGTACAGATCGTGCGAAGTCGGGTGTTGGCCAAGGTCACGCTGCTCAGGCGCCGCTGCGTTCCGTGTTCAAATGTCGCAAGTAGGGTTTTTCAACTTTGTGGATTTTAGTCTTTATGCACTTCAGTTAACGTTTACTTTTGATTGGTTGGCGATTAAATATTTAAAGAAAAATTTGTTATACGTCTGCTCAGTTCGGCTGTCGAAGCGAGGCGATATTAAGGATATCAACCGGGAGCGGGCAGCAGTGCCCCTTGCAGAACAATTCTATCACCCAACCCGCATGCCGAGCGTGGGGATTATGGGCTTTACCCCCATGAGATAAAAGTCAATAAGACGCTTATCAGGGGAGACTCTGGAGACACTGGAGACCTGCGTCCAGCAGTGGACCAATATGCTGTCAAGGTGAAGTGAGGATGTTCAGCAGTTAACGTATGTGTCCGATGAGGATAAATGTGTTTTAGGAAACACATTATACAATATGAGGCACCGGGACCATGATGCAACATGGCTAATAGTTGAATTCACGGTTCGTTTGAGTTGCTTGAGTCATTCCGTCTATTATTTACATGACTGTGTTAAGAACGTGTTTATGTACCGAGTGCAAACACAGGAGTGCGTGGAACGGTAGACCGACATGACTTGGGAGTTTATTTATTTATTTATAGTCCTGTAGAGGGTAAGACCAAGGCTTAGCTGGCTTTCCAATGCACGGGGGTACAACACTGCCAACGGCCTGACTTCAGGCTGCTACTGTGGATTTTTCTTGCCAGAAAATCGCAGGTTCTATCAACATTGCCGGTGAGTGCAGCTTAGAATTTATAAGCAATTTTGCCATTTTCGAATCCAATAGATTTAGAGGTAACTTTAGTGCTCGGAGTTTCTAGGCTAGCAAATTGAATAAATAACTACTATATTAACGAGCATGATCAAATTAAAATTGTCCAAAAACCATACATCCCAAAAACGTAGTGGTCAGCTATTGTCTATTTCATCGGACTATAAATAAATAAATAAAGCTTGACAATTCACATCGCTGTGGCGTTCTACAGCATCTTCTAGCCAATAATTTGCCCGCTTCATAGAGTACCCAATTCTACAAAGGACCATTTCTGACTTTGGCCACTTTTTATGCCTACCCTGTTTACTAATCTAATGTATCTCTCTAATGTAATCGATCCGAGAGGAAAACAGGGTAGACTTATAAAAATGTGTAAATAAAAATTTTGCATGCGTTTATTGTTTCCATTACCGCTTTCAGTAAATCCATTGACTGGTCGATCACTTTTCTGCGACGTTTTCTAAAAGCTCTCGCAGGTACCAACGAGATGAAGTCTGTCAAGCGATTTGACGACTGTCGACGAACGGTATGGATGAATGGATTCACCGGTAGTCAATCTTTTCGTTTCGGAAACATAAACCGCTAAAATACGAGTCACTTCCACGTGAATAGTGTTCTGTATAATATTTTATGAGCAGCCAAGTTATTAATGCCAGTTATGGCATGTGTTATATTCTAAGCAAAAAAAAATAGATTATATGCTTTGATATAGATTTTAGTTTAAGTTTTCCGAAAGCTAAATTGTCCTAAACTAGCAAAGTCACATTCACTGCCCAGCCCATGCGGTACGACCCGGAGAGGATGCCGCAGCTCAGGAGCGGGAAGATGTCCATGTGCGTTATGGGCAAAGAAGGTGCATAAAGGGCGGCACAATACATTTTTGTAACTCTGGTAACCAGTCGCTTCACAATCGTAGCTAGCAACTAAGATAGTTCGTGCGGTGTTATTAGCACGGAGAATGGTTCCCTTGTACAGTTACGGGACCATGTAAACTGATCGATTTCGTAGATCAGAATTGTCTACTCCGATTTGTTAGGCACAGTTGTCTACTTGATTGACGCGACAGAACAGAGCACAAAATTGAAAAATTGCGACTGCCGACCAACTGCATAATATTGTTCAAAATGTGAATTGATGTGGGTGTAATCACGAAAAACATCTTGATTATAATTTGTAAGTTTAGGTTTTTAGTACTTGTAGGTTACTACTTTTCAGAGATAATTCTTGTAGTTTGAAAGTTAAGTTTTCAAACTTTACGGTTATTCTTAATTGTCTGGAATTTTATTCTGTTCGTTTAAATCTCAATAAAATTTCTTTCTCGTAAAGTTTTCTATAAATGCTTTTTAAAAGCAATAATAGAGGTGAAATAAGTAATTGTGAAAAATTAAAACGATCACAAATTATGCCCAAATTTAAAATCGAAGCCAAGTTCGTAATAACTTTCTTTCTTTATATTTTAAGGAGAGGCGGTATTCATAGGTAGTATACCTACATAAATTACGTAGGTAGTATGTGAGTAAGTATTTCGTATATCTATTAAATAACAAAAACAAAAAAACTTTTAATTGGTCTTCATAACGGCCAACAAAATAAAACCCCAATATATTTGAAAAACAACGACGCTGATTGAAAGAAAACAAAAACGTAATTTACCTACCTATTCAAGACAAACAAAGAATCTAGGCCGAGGGAACCCTATTACGCGCGCTTCGGGGTCCGTTAACAAAAACGAACGAACCTCTTATTGTGTGTTCTGTCTCTTTTACACACATGCAGTTGTGTTTGCGTGTGACAAGGAGGTCTTCATTTACTGAAGTGAGTAGACAAGACACGTGTTATGACAGTAACAGATTCATTTGTATGTCACTTTGTGTGATGAAGTCATTTGTTTACTTCATCGAGTCGCTTATTGTGGACAAAAATATTCGATGTAGATTGCGTGGCATTTAATAGTTATGAATGTGATAGTTCTTTGCACGATCGTGGTAAAATGTTTTTATATTTTTTCGGTACCTACACTATCAGGAAATTAAATGTACTTGCCCATAGGTTACTTGTGAATTTGAAAAAAATTGTCCTATACATAGTTTTAAAGCTACAGTTAAATAATTATATAATAAATAAAATAGATTCGCCAAAAAAAATGCATGTGCGTCTTGTCTATTGATCGACTGTATTTTTCAGTCAACTATGCTCCTAGTGAAAAAAATGTTTCAAATCAAATCAAAAAAGTTTTATTTCCATAAATACAATAAATGTTCCTTTAGAAATGGTTAAATTATTAATTATTAAGCACTGGCACGAAAATAAAGTGATTATTTTTATTTCTGTCACTATGTAGACTGAAGTAAAAAATCGACGCAGAAATCTTTAGCCCGATAGTTGTTATCATCGAGTTGGACCAAAACCTAGACCAAAACTCGTCCCAGGCTTTTTCATCCTCTTTTTTGCTAATATTTTTTATTTCCTTATCACTAGCGGGTCTTTATAACCCAGTAGGTAGAATTTCATAGAATATCATCTTATTTGTAGTTAATTTACGATAATTCTTTAACCAACCTCGTTCAAGCGCTTGAGGCTTATTGGATTCTAATTATTGCGAAGTCTCGCAAGCTAAACTGAACCCTATTCTGGTGTTTGTTAGGTTAATATTAAGATAACGTTACATAATAACTTTGCCTGCAATATTGTTTTGGTGCAACGTTCATTACGCAATAAAGCTTTATCCTAGAATCCTATCAAAACTGGTAAGTCTGTTGGTTTAGCGGTTTTATTATACCATTACCTATCTAATCTGCATAATTTACATCAACTATATAGGACACAAAGTGACTGTGACAGTAATGTATAGAGAAATAGATTGATTATCCTGCTCCATACATAACTAATATTACAAAAATTCGAAATTCTCGTTTCGGCGTTTAGTTCGAAACAATATCGTCAGCATTAAGCACTGTAGGAAGAAGCTCAAATCGACAAGAAATACAAATTCTGTCGAAAACTAACATCAAGAAAGTGATTTTTAGGTTAAGTATGGGGGCAATGTTTACAAACATGCAGCACACACACAATTTCTATAAAACTGTAGGTACCTATTTCTTAAATTATTTACTATTATTTATTGTTCTCAAGTTTTGTACCATCAAAAAACCAATAAGTTTCTCTGTGTTATGTTAAGATGTGCCTTAATTATTGTGATCGTTTTGTTTTATATTATTTCTTAAATTATTTACTATTATTTATTGTTCTCAAGTTTTGTACCATCAAAAAACCAATAAGTTTCTCTGTGTTATGTTAAGATGTGCCTTAATTATTGTGATCGTTTTGTATTATGTGCTGCAGTGTCGAATAAATCTTTTATCTATCTATCTAACATTGTATCTTCAGTTTGACCAGAGGATATATTCATTCCTAAGTATTTGTAATTTTTGTGTGTTTTTGCCATGGAAATCGAATATAGAGGTTTGCTTGATTTTTCGGTGTTTAGATGAGTATTCTTACTGTGTAGCACCTAATCATAATTCAGTTCTTGAGGTACAGAGGTACACTTGAGGTTTATATAACGGGAGAGAAAGACAAAATAAAAGATGGATGGATTGTGTTAAAGAGTACATGTGTGACAAACGGTGAGTTTGGAGATGACGTTGAAAGAAAGAAAGAAAGAAAATATTTTAATTTACCTTAAAAACTACTACACAGGACGAGAACTTATGCTACAAAATAATACTATATACAATTCTTTTAATCTGTGCGCAGCAGGGTTTGAGGCAAATAACATGGCCTCCACTCAGCGTTGTGCTGGATGAACTCTGGTGTGTCCACCTAGCGCTGGTTTTCAGTGAGGGCCATAGGCGTGACATCACGACCGTCTGGAGTGGTGCGTTTACAACGACAAAATATACAATAAAATAAATGGAAACAGGAAAATTAAAGAAAAAGAAGAAAACAAGAAAATTTTCTTATAAATAAATAACTGAACTGAACTGAATACAAAAGCAAAATTACATTATTATGTACATTACGTTGAAGAGTACGTACGTGGAAGAGAAGCATATGTTATGCCGACCCCCCTTAGTGTGGGACAAGCGCAGAGAGAAGAAGAATGGTTTATAAAATAACTAATTTATAAAGGCAAAAGTTTATGCCGTTGTGAAGGTGTTTCACCGAAGACAGCGCTAAAACTAGTGATTCAATCGGGCTCAAATTTTACACATGGATATTTGGATCTAGAATGTACTATAGGCTACTTTTTATTCCAAAAAATGCGTGCAAGCAGAAGCTAGATAGAAAATAAACCGGAAGAAAAGGTGTTTATACGGAGAGAATCAAAGATGCTTAATTTCAGCCGAATCCATGCCCATTAGAAATAGTAACAAACATACTTCCATCAATCCAAACTTTCGAATCACACTATAATTGATAAATCTCGAGGATGCAGCGACATAGTGTAATTAATAATTTTATGGTCAACCTTCACTTAGGTAAGTTGGTTTGACCTTCAATTATGAAGGCGAAAGTTTGTATGTTATGTAAGAACTTCATCAATTACGCCACCGTCAGCTTCAATACGTGCCGATCCTATCCATCCAGAGGTTGCCTGGAAGAGATCGCTATTAGCGATAAGGCCGTCGATTGTGCCACACTAGATATAGTTAGTATTAAGTTAATTTTTAATTGTTTTATTTATTGATGGTGCAATAAGGGAATAATCTATGTATGTTTGTTAATCAAACAGCTGAACGGATTTGGGTGAAATTTAGTTCCAGAATATCATAATCCTGGATTAACATATAGGCTTGAGCATACTTTTGATCCCGGAAAAGTGGAGTGTTTCATGTGATGATCAAATAATTGAAATACACTAAATATCGCGGGTAACTACGCGGGGCGCGACTAGTTTATTAATATTAGTGTTACCTGTACAATAATAGTAACGTGTCCATCCGAAGGTTGCCTTCTAGCGATAAGGCCGCCCATTGTGCAACTATTTCCGTTTTTGTGTTTTTCTGTTCTGTTTTTCACTATCTTGGAGTGCAAAAAAGAGTATTTGTATTGTATGTATTGTATTCGGTGTGATAGTGAGACACATTACGCAATATGTATTTTGTAACTACGAGTGACGTGAAAGACACGGATCAATAGAGTCAAGGTGTACAAGGTGTACAAGGATTGATGGCCGTTGATGTCTTCGGGTTAGAGGCGCGAACATGATGGATATTGATCGTTTTGTGTTCTTTGTTTTACGTACTGGTTTGGTAATATTTTATTTATTTGTTTATTGTTATCGTTAAACAGTCCAGTAAAAGCTTTTGTCTTATTAAACTTACTTAATTTTGAATACTTTATTAAACTTGGTTCTAGAATTCAGGATATATTTTGCAAACAATTTATTATGAAATCTTAAAATTTGCTAACAGTATCGGTCAATAAAAAAATACAAAATTGTCAAAACCACAAATGTTTTCGTATTTTGGCGATTTGATTTAATTATAATAGGGTTGTAATATACATACTTCTACCAATACCTATATTTTTGGTTTAAAACGGTTTTTTGTAAACAAAGGGGTTTTCAAAAAAACCGTCTTCACAGAAATATAAAAAACCATAAATATTATTTACATTAATATTTTATCACTAAATAAACGTATCTCTTGGATTCTCGAACCGAGTATACAATGTGTACTGTTAAACCTTGATCAGAATAAAAATCAGAAAAGCATGTATGTAGCTAACATAATATAATTTTAAATACACCGATTACTTAAAAAGAAACGAAGAAAAAACCAGATAAAGTATTTTCATTTAAACAAAACATCGACTTGGTTTTTGAGATAGCTAAAATATAAATTTATATTTTTATCGATGAATATTATGTATCCACACATCTAATTTGATCAAGGTTCGACAGTAAACATTGTAGACAGATAAGCGAGTGAATCTGGCTACATCAACAAAAGATTAACTGCACAATTTTTTATGAAAATTAGCGTAATTATCCGCCTGTCGCATAATACAGAAACTTTACACACGAACATTTCTTATTCGTGACATGACCAAATAAGTAGGCCGCAGTGGCGAACTTTAGCAATTTTAGTTTATACAACTCCTTTGTGTGTTTTCCGGGAGTCGTGCATTTTAGCCCGTGTGTAATTTTAAGGTTACAGGCATGAATTGGGAAAAAAGCTTTTTATATTTTAGGTTAAGCTTCTTTGTAACAGAAACCTCTGAATAATGAACCCTTTTTTGTTCACCTAAAAACTTTTAAACGAAGAGAACAATTTAGGCACCCATATAGTTGAAAGCTTGGTACTACGCTTATAGCACAAAAGAATCATATATTTATCGTATGCTGGCTTTACTTTTTAAATTTTTTATAAAATTACAAAACAATACCTATCTTCTGCCCACTGATAATTAAGTACATTCATAAAACATGATTTCATAAAGCCTCAGACAGCTCTTAAAAATGGTTTTGTCATTTTCCTTTCAGCCTGTTGAAAAGAGATAAGACACATGATAGGTATGTCACGCCCACGCTATACAATTAATTGCTCAATGTTTACACTACGGGGAAATACTACGACGTAGCCGTGCTACGACGTAGACATGCTACGCCGTAGCTATTCTACAAATAATGCAGATTTTGTTAGAAAGATAGAATTTCCAGACTAAAAGCCGGTTGTCTGACCATCTTTTTACTAACTATACAATGTGACAATCATCAAATATCTTGTCATCGTCAATTCGGCATTTAAAATAAATATAAGGTAGTTGTTACAAGTAACAACTACTTTTTTTATTTTTTTTTATTATATATTATATACTTTATTTTTATTTTATAAAAAAATTCATTAGTTTATCAGCATACTAAGGAACCGGTTGTTACCCTTTTACTTATAAACCCTAAAAAAACACTGCTAGGCACTGCTAGGTTCACGCCCGTAGCACACCTCCGCTGCGAAACCATAACAGCGGAACCGCAGTAATTTCGCCATGTCTTGTCCGTGTGTGGGAGAAGCGGAATACTAGCGAAACTGCCTGTTCTAACGCAAAGATTTGACTATAATTTCATATCTTTCCTCGCGTGGTTTCGTCGATCTGCTCCGGTACCGCGTTATTTTCGCATGTGTTTGTGGAAGTCGACAAAAAAAAAAGCAGAACTACATTTTTTCATAAACTTGACTTCGATATTAGAGAATAATAAATTGAAGAGGTCAGAAATAGACCTTTTTTTCTATTTATCCTTTTCAAAGTCCACAATAATATTGATTCCTCCTCTGACTGACTCGCGTGACGATCCGACGCCCAGTTCCGCAACTCAAACTACACTTTATCGCAGCGGAATTCATCCAGCGGTTCCGCTCGTATTCCGCAGCTGAGGTGTGCTACGGGCGTTAGAGTTTATTCGCTATCCAGAGCAGTAGCGGTAAGTTTCACTTAGATATTGCTCGGTTTTGCGCGATCCGCGGTATATTCAGACGATAATTAATTTTAGTGACAGTGGGATTACCCCATAACTCGGATTTTGCTGCCGTTCTCGGCAAATCGGAAGCGAACACTGCGTAGGTCTGAACATTGAACAAGCCCTAATAGAGTACTCAAAGACTCTCACTCCAAAGTTGCCGACACAGCCCGGCGGGTTGGTGCGTTTCAGTGAATGTAGGTAGAATGTAGGCGACAGTGTTTTATCAACTTGTCGGCGGCCCGTTGACTTTAGTGCGTAAACACCATTTAGTCAACAAATTGTTATAAGAAGGTGTTTGTGTATAGATTTCTGTCTGTTCGGAAAAAAATAATGATGTAGAAAACGCTAGACCGCAGTAGGTAATCTTGTTAAAATACGCAAGTGGTAACCCCACTCTTGTTAAAATTATTTGGCATTCTTTGAGGTTTCGTCCATAACAAAACAATTGGTATTTTATATTTTAACACTCTCTAAGCAGCTTCCATCTTTTTCTTGCTTCCACTTTTACACGACAAACATTCGTTAGTTGTTGTACATAACAAGTCAACAAAGTAAGATTATTTCGGGAAACCAATTTTCGTGTCAAACTTGTCTTTCTTTTACTTTACAAGTAAAATAACAGGTGATGGATGATTTTAATCCATCACTGTAGCCGTCAACAAGTTTGTTAGAAGTGTTTTGAATATTAAACTAACATTCTATTTTAAGCTCGAGCTCGATGTTATTTTCGATTTATTTTTGTAACTTCACTTGTATGTATTTCAAGCCTTGCCATCAAAATTTGAACCACTTCCTCTCAACTTGACTTTGCAATTTCTGATGCTTGTTCAGATGACAATACACCAAAATAACAGAAGTATCCTGATGCACCTGAGCACCCAGAACAGTCTACTCATGAGAGAACTCCTCCTTGTCACAAGGACACGTAAATTTGGAAAAAAAATATTAGCTTCCAAAAAGATGGTTTTTAAAATATTATTTCATAAATGAAATAATTACTTATTTCTATTTTATTTTATCAACCGTGTATCTTAAAAATACTGGACAATACACAAATGATTTCGGTAGTAAAATTCCGTGAAGTACACAAACGTGTGAACAGTCATTTATTCAACAAAGTGAAATACTCCTACGAGTGGTGTTGCCAAGCGTGAAAATGAAACAACTGCGTTTGAATGTTCGAAGATATAAAAAGCCATATGGGTTTGTAATATACGTAACGTACGCAAAAAACGAAATTTTATTTACCAGACGTAATAAAGGAGCCGTTGTGTACATTCACATAAAATTACTATTCAGAGGTTCACAATGTCAAAATTTTTAACAAGAAAAATGTATGAACTTGAAGAAGTTATATGAATTAACGTTTGGTATTAAATTACGTTTGTTATTAATCAAATGTTCATATAACTTATTTATAAATATACCTTCTTTCGTTAGGGTAATTCATGTATAAAAATAGGTGCATTTACGTTAAGATGTTACTCAAAGGTCAAAGGTACGAAATGGCCAATATTATCACTATGTAAATCAAACATACCTTATTCTTTTTTTTTCATCCTCAACCTTTACTCTCCCTATTTTATTGACTCTTTCTCTTTGCCAAAGTTATATTTCAAATCACTTCGCCAAACGTAAAAGGCCTTTGTTCTGAAATTTGAGTCCTTACAAAGATACGAAGTGAATAATGAAAACATATCTAGCTCCGGGCGCTCTCGTTAAAGCCCACGCAAAATTTATATTCGTGTTTGAGAAAGGAGGTTTTAAACCTTGCGACCACCATCACATTTTCATGTGCTGGTATCTTAAGCATAAGTGAATATTTTTTTATTATTTCTAGTAAAATTTGGTATATAAATATATAGTAAAAATTTGGTATATAAATATATACCAAATTTTACTAGAAATAATAAAAAAATATTCACTTATGCTTAAGATTCTGTCCGCGACTCCACACGCGTTTGTCCGGGATAAAAATGATGTTTTGATCCAGGATAAGAACTTCGAGTATTTACGTACATCAATGCAAAATTTCATCCTGACCCGGATATATCTGTTTATAGCGTATCTAGTGTTCCTATTTCCTTTGAAAATAATAGGCATTTTATTTATTTTAATCTGTTCCTGAGCGAAGTCAAGAACATGGATAGCCAAAACCATTAAAACTTGAAATTTAAAATAGTAATACATTTCGTGCTTGTACAGATTTAAAGAAAAAAAAAGAAAAATGAAATTGCAAATTTTTCGGTACAATTTGTGATCTATAAAAGAGTCCTACAAGGTCAATTATCAGTTAACTTACAAAATAGTATTGTTTCAAAATATTTTAGAAAACTTCGAAAGATAGGAGGTGAAATCCAAAGTTTGCAGAGCGATCTATCTGAAACGCTTGTTGCCTTTGTAGATATGGATCTACATAATATCTAATAGGAAAAATTAAGAGAAGACTGTGAGTAGAACACTGTCTGAAAAATAGTCAAAAAGGGGGGTATTATTTCCAAAAAAAAAAATTGGTTGTCTGTAAAGTCGGTTTACTGACGATAGTTGAACGTGACAACGTCTTAAGAAAATACTGATGGAATGGTAGCAATTGATACTCGATCAAAACATGTAAATGTACTATAGTATAGCAGCTGTCCACGCAGACGCATCGCTCACTCAAGTAGGAGAGAGACGGATGTCGAGCGCTCTCGCTTGCACTTCAAGCCTTACATGGAACGCCTCAGAGCGAGGTAACGCCGCATGACGTCATAGCGAGGTAACGCCGCATGACGTCATGTTTTTTCGTGCGTGCAGCCGGCTCTATCGAATTATAAGACGTTGTCACGTCAAAAGGAGCTACCTCACCAAGTGGGGTATCAAATGAAAGGTACCGGTTTGTACATCTCAAAACAGTTTTTGAAATTTCTGTATATTGCATACTTTTCGAAATATTTTGAAAACGTAGAAAAATCGACTATTGCCCCCTAATGTTCGAAGTACGCAGAGCGATCCATCTGAAATGTAGGTTAGTATCTACTATTTTTAGGTACTCATTAAATATCAAGGTCTGTAACCGGTACCTTGTTTACATATTTGTATAATTAACAAACGTTCGAAACCCCTGGCGCGCGAGTTACACTCGCACTTGACTGATCTCGTTTTCTAAAAGCTTGCCTACGGATCTCGCAATAAAAAACTGTTGGCATGTCTGGAAGCTTTAGATAACGATTACGTAAATAAACTCGCGGATTCGCATTCTACGAAATTCAATATCTCTTTTGTGTAATTACTGTACGAATAATTCCTTTTCTTTTCTACTCGTATTCTTATAACGAAAAACATGAATCGCACGCGGTCTCTTTGTAATTCAAGCTTTGACTAGAGTATTTTGTGAAAGTCAGTAACGAATTATTATTTCGCAACGAATTATTATTTATTATACATTTCTTATTTTTAATTTAACCACTTTATAAAGATCATAAGAAAACAATGTTCATGAAAATTATAATGTTCTAAATTCTAAAATATTCTCTTTAACGTGTGTCTTTCATGGCTCGAAAACTCATAGCGGATGATCCGATTTTGAATAAGGTTTATGTAAGAAAGATCTTACCTATACTAGATGAAAATTGGTGCACCTGTTGTTATTGTTAAGATGTTCAACAGCTCAGCAGAAGTTTCATGTAAATAGTCGGGGGTTTTCTATTACTTCTAAAAATGGCTTATTATGTTTATTGTGTATAGATTTGAATATTAATAAAACACAAATTAAGTTGACAAAAAATGCTTAAAAATTCATGGAAGGCAAGGATTTGGTTTGATGAAATATCCTTTGTCCACAGCGTTCGTATTAAGTTTCCTTGAAATACAAAAGTTAATGAAGGAAAAACTGTAACGTTCTAAGTAAAATGTCCTTTGTAAACATATATATTATTCACCCTTCACTTAACCGTCTTCTTCTAGCAGGATAAACTGATTTTTAATAATAAACATATTTTTCTCTTCATAATTGTTTACTCTCGGCAGAGTGGTCGTGGGTATGTTAAGGTATGAAATCCTCCTGATGAACAATTGCTCGTGCAATGCGCCGCCATCGTTCCCCATTGGTTGCGTTGTAGGAGCAGTCTGTGCCAGAGAGGTGATAAGATCCGACCATCTAGTTGGAGAGTGACCACGGGAACTTTTGCCTTCCATTCTGGAAAGGACCACTCATGCACGACGACTCATCGAGTCTTCCTTTCGTGCTACGTGCCCAAAGAATCCGAGTATTTTGATACAAATTCACGGTGTTATTTGTATAATTCGTATTTAATTATCAAACACAGTATTTACACATTGATATTTGTTAATGCGGCAAGCTGAAGACGGGGAGCTATGGCGCTCATTAGGGGAGGCCTATGTCCAGCAGTGGACTAATATAGGCCGATGATGATGATGATGATTTGTTAATGGACATAGTTAAGATGGACTTTTTTTGTTTTTGTTTTTTACGACCACTGTAAAACTTTGTTAACAGTTGATATCAAGCAGTGGGGAGATCTATATTAAAAAAAGAGACATCGATTTAATGGCTCTTTAGTTAGCTGATCCCGCTCTAAACTTTTCCCACCGGATGAGTTGACTATATAATAAATTTTATTATTTTGCTTTGTCAGCTGATTCCGCTTTTAAATAAGATAAAAAGTAATGTATTGTTTAAAATACAATCAATACTGAATGAGCACTACCGACGACTGAGATAAGTGTTGGATACGAAAACTATAATTGTTTTGCTGTGTCAAAATCAAAAATATCACTTTATATCAAACAAAATATTTAACATGTCATTGTATAGAAAGAGTTTCGATGAATTTAAAGCCAACAAGAAACTAACATTGAAGGTGGTTCCCAAGAACCGCTTTACATCTCGATAAGAGGGAAAACTTTTTGATTGCTTCCAGTTTATGGTAATAGCTTCGCAATAAACAGATTCGGTTAGATAAACAATCTTTATATTGGATCCAATGACTGGATAGTGTTGTTCTTATACTCTAGTAAATGGTTTGTTTTTATATCTTTCTTGAACTCAATATTGAGTTACATCTGTTTTGATTGTGAATGTATTTTTTTGCTTTTTTATTGGTGATGGTCAAGCAATTGGCCACCAATTCAATTAATTAATTGAAGTTGTGGCCTAAGATGGCCTTTCCCAGAAGGATCCACCCTAGATTTGAAGACTTCAAGATTATACTCCAACGGGAGAACAGACGCAGGTAGCTCATTCCAATGTGTGGTTGAAAGTAGAGCACATGGGTTATGGTCGTGCAATGCACAATCACCAAAGTGATTGTAGCATATATAGTATAGGTCAGTAGGTACCCGCCTAGACGTTACAATAGTGCTCCCTGATCGACGACCATGCGCCGATAGTCTAACAATCCAACAAGATTTGATGACGACCTCTGTGGCGCGGTGGGCGAAGGTCCGCCTGCGACGCAGGAGGTTGCGGGTTCGATTCCCGCCTCGGGACATATATTTGTACGATCTGCAGATATTGGTTCAGGGTGTTCTGGTCGTTTTCTATGTATAGTAAAAATATCTATCTATGTACTCGTATATTATTATGTATATCAGTTATCTAGTCCCATAACACAAGCTCTGCTTACCTTGGGGCTAGATAATGCTGTGTGAATTGTCCAGCATTATTTATTATTATTATTATTTGATTTTCAGCATTTTGATATAGTCGATTCGTATTCGATGATACTTGTAGTCTGGCAACGCGCCGTGTCTTTTTAGGTTAGCCTCTGCAAGTGAGTCTTCACCTTTAAGTCTAACAGTCCGTTTTTCAATGGAGTCGAGGGTTTCAAGCTGGAATTTAGTCGAGCAGTTCCTAACTTGGCAGCAGTACTCCATGTAAATTCGGGCCTGTGCTTTATATAGACTGAGAAGCTGTCCCGTTCCGTTCAGTAACGCTGAACCTTAGCCAGGTTGCCCAGCATCATTGCGTAGCAAATTTGGCCATCGACTAGATATGGGAGTCTAAGTTCAAATTTGAGCTAAGCTATACGCTCAATATGTATGTAATGTATTATGTATATCAGTCATCTAGTACCCATAACACAAGCTCTGCTTAGCTTGAGGCTAGATGATGTTGTGTGGATATCCAGCATTATTTATTATTTATTTTATGATTTATTTATTAATAGGTTCAGACTGTCAGTGATCTGAAGTGCAGCATCACAAAAACTGGGCACAGGATTAAATTGGGCCGCCAGGGTTTTGGATGCATTAACCGTACAACTATTGCTTGAAGACCATGACCTAATACCAATACCTAGTAACTACTATTCCTGATTTTTTTATGGCAAGAAGTTTGATATTTTTTTTTTGGATAATTTGCGAGTGATTAATGAATACACATTTTTGTGACTTTAATTGTCTTGTTATACCAATTTATCTCACTTAAGAATGAAGTAGTTTGACCTTTGTCTCACTTAAAGTTCCGCTTGCTAAAAGGAAAACCGAATAGCATCGTATTCTAGGACTTAAACAAAAATGTACGGACAACGTAATCTATCCGGTGTTTTACCGTATATTGCGTTCTTGCCTCAATTCGGCCGAGCGCTGTCTGGGCATTTCTTGCAAGATTTATAGCAACGACTCTTTCCTAATATTGTTTACTTCGGTAATGGTCAGTTTTATTGTGGCTATCCATCGGTTGCTTTTATTTTATTTGCCTTCCCGTTTTGGATCGCTGGCTGTTTAATGTTCTGAGGTGCTGGTAAAGTGATACAAATGACCTTAGTGATTTATGCCGTATTAGCTATAATAGGAGGCTAATGGATTTTTATTTTCCTAGCTGGCTTTTGCGTGATTAAATAATTCATTTTGGATTTAATTGCAAACGTGATTTTGTTTACGTTTTGCACCATACTTTATAAGGTCAGAAGATATCCTGTGAATTTCATGTGACGTATGTATCTGTAACGCGTTTATTTTATTTTTGTCATGATTGTAGGTGATTCACTTATCCAGTGAGTAACGAGGGTATTCATTTCTTTCCATGTCAAAGGATTTAAATTGTCAGAGAAAATTTTGATTTTTTCAAATCATTTAACTTAAATTTGATTTGGAGAAGTTAAAGAAACAAAAGACAAACATAACGGGATCCTGAGCCTTGATAAACAAAATGAAAGCAAGCAAAATGCCACCGAAATTCTGTTCACCCCTTCCGATACTATGAATGCCACGCTACAAGCTAGAGTGTACGAAATAAAAGAGCTCCGAGAAACATTTCAAAGAACAAACAGGCATTGGTAATATAAAATATGTAGGCCATAGAAAGAAATCTTGTTTATACGAAATAGCATTATTGGTTGGTACCGAATCAGGGCGGTCATTGCGGCATCTGCAATGCGTACATTCGCAGTAGCTTACATTCATATTTCAAATGTTTTGTGGTACTGAAATTTATAGCGGTTTGTACTTACAATTTGAGAAGACTGATAATTTGTTTTAATTATTCGTTTAAGCAAGCGCAAAGAGCGGGTACAAAAAAGAACTTGTAATTGATATTTTATTCAATCAACTCGTAGTAGGTGAAGTTTCGCCGAAGCACTTTCCGCACGTAAAGTACGCTCAAATACCAACATAAAAAAATCTGTAGATTTTTTGTTATAAAAGGAACTCCAGTAAAATTTTCGAACGATAGAAGTGCCAAATAAATTGCAAACTCCTACAACCTCTCAACATAATCGCATAAACACACTCTCCCTCCCTCGTTTCGGAGGCAAAAATATGACAGGGTCTAGCTATAAAACTCCAAACCTTTGGCATGGCTCCGGGTGCGTTTCCACTCGTGTTTTGTTCGTGGCCCCATACATTTACTGCCATTCACTGATATTCATTAGTACTGACAATAACACCCTGCGGCCCTTGATAATAACGCCGCTAGCTGGTCCAATCTCGCAACGATATTTGAAATCTGGGTCAGAGTCGATTTTTTGGGTTATTCCAGTTTTCCCCCTTGACAAATCCCCCTTAAGGGGGAAAACTGGAATTAATTTTTTTCGCGTTCCACTTTTCCCCTTGAGAAAAATTTTTCAAGGGGGAAAACTGCTTAAAGTTAAGGAACCTAATTACTGAAAAGCCGAATAGAGATTGAAATTGCAAATGCAACTAGAATAAGCTAGCCCGGCTTTGTTGTGCTAAAATCTGTTCGATCTTAATGTTATTGACTAACAAAAAGTGCTTAAAAACTTAAAAGCTTTTGGCAAAAGTGGGTATTCCGCTGTTTTATACTATGTTTGCGTCTACTCGATGTGCAAACCTGAAGCGGGCTTCCTGAGAAGAGAAGGCATTTAATATTTACTGTAGATATTTTGGCATTGGGTTTCCTTATTCTGTTCTAAGAAAACGAAGAATGAGTATTTGCGTTTCAAGCAAATATTGAATTGATACAATGTACAAATTAAACCTGTACCTACATAAATTTACTGGCAACGGTATGGTGATGCCCGAACAGCTAGATAAAAAACTCTCACGTGCGCTGGTCTACCTTAGACAAAAACCAAAGGTCTGAAAAACACCTTTGTAGCTGTAAGTGCCACTGCAAAAAGAGGTTAACGGGCACTTTGCCATTAAAACAGCATTAGTTGTTTCAGAGTTACTTGGTACAAGTGACCCTGGACTGGAAGCACTTGGCTTAGAGCCTTCTACAAAACAAATATTAACTATATTTGAGTGGGGTACTAAAATGTCGGGTTATGTTTGAAGGTGGCCTCGAACTCGTATCAGTACCGCTCGTATTACAAAACTGTTTGAGTACGATTTTTTTAGGTAAAAGCTTTTACTGGAGTGTGTTTTCATCGAAGTTTCTTGGGTAGTTTCAATTTAGCTAGCCATTTTCTTATGGACCTTTTGTGAAGAGCTATTCTCAGTCCCAGGGAGGCTGGTTCTAAAAAGTAGTGTTACAATGATGTGTGGGCAGGGCACGTAGCACTGTAGGTTTGTATGCTTAAAGTTAATTTTTTACATAAATGTTGAGGTTATGTGAAAAAAGTGTTCATATAAAAGATGTAGATCTTTTTATTACAAACAACTTTACCATTTGACATTTTTCCATAGGACTTTTAGTTTTGCCGGAAATCGAGATAAACTGCTTGTTACCCTTAAAACTCACCCCCTTCCCCTTCCCGACCTCAGATCGGCTGTAAATTATTTTAAACTAGCTGCGCCCCGCGGCTTCGCCCCCGTGGAAATTTATGTTTCCAACTTTCTTAATTTTTTCTTTCATAAGAACCTTCTCCTGACAATAACAAACACAACAAAGAAAGAATTAGCGAAATCGGTCCAGGCGTTGTTGAGTTATGCGCTTACCAACACATTTTGCGATTCATTTTTATATTATAGATTATTGTCCTCCTTTTCCAATGGGTTTCATCCTACTGTTATTTTTTTCACTTTTCATTACTTTTAAAGGCTTCTGACCCTGGTCTATTAGGGGTTGCTGCAGTATGAATTGCGTCCGAATCTGAGTCATCAGCAGTCTCATATCTGAGTCCACTTGGTCCGAGCAGACTGATTGTATCAACGTGGCTTACAGCGAAACATTATCTACGGAAGGTTTCAGTATTTCAGTATTTTATTGCATTCATACAATCAGGTCTTAGTGATTAGGTTAGGTTAGGTTAGGTATAAGTAAAGTTCACAGTATGTACCCATTTACTGACTAGTCATTAATTTTTTGGAAAAAATTAGGGTAATTAATTCCATTTAACGTGATTTCTCTGCAATTATATCGGTGTATATACACACACAGTTATGTTTTAATCCATCTAAATGCATAGGTTAAAACATAATATTTTTATCTTTCAACACGTTCGCTCGAGTATTGACCTGAATAGAGTCGGCCAAACGAGCAACCCTTATCGATTAGTGGGCACCTTTTTATAGCTAAAACATCAACTGACCCATCGCTTCGAGTGTCCGTGACGTCAATCATAAAGTGCTCACACGCATGATTGGGTTTACCGAGTTTCCACGTGACCGAATCAAATGGACTTGGGAAAACTACATTTGGTACGATAAAATGAAAATCGTGTATCGTATTTGCATTGTTCGTTTTTAATAATAATTGAAGATGGAATCCGTGAATTCGTGGAGGAATGAATTGAATTTGGTTATGAGTTTAACTGAAAATAGAGATAATCGAAAAATTATAATGCATTTGATTCTCATTTTGATTAGGATTATCATTACCTTTTGTTAAAATCAAATAATAGAAACAAATTAAAACTAGTATTTACAATTGAAACAATATAACAACCTGCTGACCGTTGAAAACAAGCTACACGTAGCTTACATTTTAGCTTGTAGCTCTTTTTAAACGACTTCAAAAAGAAGGAGTTTCTGAATTCGTCTGAATGTTAATTTATTTTTTATGTAAGTATGTTACTTGATATCTCCGCCTGTGGTGACATTTATTCCCAAAGAAAATTATACTAGTATTTACAATTGAAACAATTGAGCTAACTGCCGACTGCAAACCTGTGGTTAACCAATGTTACTCATTCTTTCAGAATTGTATAGAAAATGATCTCGAATGGTCCCATATAAATGTTATGCCCAAGGGATTGATATTTATCCCGTAAAGCTTAAAAAACAACATAATACTTTTGAAAAATCACGACTAGCTACAACAATTTTGGTGTTTTCGCCAATTCATACTAGATTTTGATGATTCCTTCGTTGTTGTAGGTTGATTTTTGAATGGTCCCATAAAAGTTTGTCTCTCGAGGAATTTGATGATGTGTGTACATGTGTGTACGTGTGTGTGCGTAAAAACATCATCACAAGATAATTTTCACAATCACTGAAAACTCATGGTTTGCATGGCAACGGGCGTAGACAAGAGGTGTACCTACAAAAATAAATTCCAAAGTTGACGAATGGCGGATCGCATAAAACGAAGCATGACCGTGCCGTCTGTTTTTGATTTTGAAAGGTCTGATGTAATTTAGTGTAAGGTCCGAAGTAACGCTCTTATTATAATGTAATTATGTTAGATAATACTTAATTAAGCATGATGTTACGAATAGCGTTTAGGTTCTCTTTACTAAGGAAAAACACGTGCAAAACTAGTAAATTATAATTATCTAACTCAGATGCCAATTAACTCTAACATGAAAATCTGCAGTCCACTAAAATTTACGTTAGATACTTTCCCTTTGAGTTCGAAAATTATCAATTAGGTATCAGTACCTACTGATAATGATGACAATTAGGTACCTATCTAATTGCCATACGACAGTAAATGTATTAAGCTCTGCGTTCAATACCGCTACCATAGAACACGTGCATTCAAATATGAGCTTAAACTCGTTATCTTTACATAACATTTACAGTAACAAAATGGCTTCCCACCAGCTTGTGATTTCCAAGTGTGCGACAAGCTTAATGCTTCAAAATGGTCAGGCCTTTTGCAGCATGAAACAATATGTTAGCATAAAAAGAAGATAACAAAATGCAATTCGAAAATTGCATTTTGTAGAATCTCATCAGCGAAGGTTTTGCGCGGAATTGTTACTAAATATTTTGTTAAACATAATATTTTGCAATAAATTTCCGCGAAGTATATCCTCTTGAGTCCACCTTGCCTGCCCAAGCTCTGAAACTTTAGTTCTTTAATTTTTTATTGTACACAATTATTACAAACCATGAACTTATTTATTAAGATATGTACATAGGCGAGCTTAACCCTGAAAAAGAGTATTATTTCAGCAAACCTTAGAGTTATAGGAGAGGCGATGGAAACTTGAATTATTCAGTTTCTTACACTAAACATCAAGAAGTAGATATCTACTTAATTAGTTTCTATATGAATGGCTCCTCAGTTCAGTGGATTAAACATAGTTGGAGCGAAGCTGGTTCCAAGATGGGCGCTGTATAGTGAAATTTGAATATTTATTGGAATAGCTAAGAGGAAGTTGGAGCAACGTTATTGCACGTGGCCTGGTATGAGATAGGATCTATATTACGAGTAGTAAGTATATTGGAGGATGTTTGCATACAGAAAAGTCTATCTCTAAACTTATAATGCTGGTTAACCTTGTCTAGTATAGTTTTATAGTAGGGGAAAGTGGGCATGAAAGAGTCAGTTATAGAAAACTACTCGTTTTAATATTAAGAACACACTAAAACTACTTGGTTTATATTTTAGTTAGAAGATTGTTAATTACCGTTTGCCATAAAAAAAAATTTTTGCATAAAAAAACTTATACTAATATCTCACTAATTCTTCCATAATCAGACTTAAAGTTTCTTTTTAGCAATATGAGATAACTAATTATTGTTCTAGAGTATTTTCTCTATTATATTCTAAAAAAGCTACTCATTTATCAACATCAAGTTTTACTTTCTAATATTATCCTTATCTTTAATAATCTTTTAACTTATAATAATCAGACTTTTACTTATGCATTAGGCAGTAAAAAAGTTTAAAAAACTTAAAAGCATTTTTACAAAATTAATTCAATGACCCTTTAATTCCATAGGAGTCACGTGACTCCAAAGCCCACAAAGCTTACATTAATAACATTCTTTTTTTTTTTTTTTACCATAAAAACTTTCGTAGTTTGTCGAATTCATTATGAATGTAAGCGGGTTAACTACGAACCTATACGTTGGTGTTCTTCCAACACAAAATAGGTTCGTAGTTAACCCGCTTACATTCATAATGAATACCATTCTTCTTTACTTTCACTGTAAGGCCCATTACAAACTACACAATTCTCCGTAAGAGCTGGCTGTTTCATCGCCTGTTTGGTTGGCTCTTTCATCGCAAACAGCCATAAAAATGTATAACCCATAAAATGTATTATAAATTATCACCTTACATCAACTAAATACCAAAATAAAAAACTAAAATAAATGCACAATCTAGTTGGAATATGATTTAAAAGTTACATCATAACATTTAAGTGTCAATACGTTAAGAATAAAAGCATAAAAACTTACTTTTCAATATGTTTCCGCCATTACACTTCGGAGAACTGTCAAATCTTTGTGGGTGACTGATAATCAATGTTGCCACACGATAAAACAAGAAATATGATGTTCATTTCAGAGATTCTGGTAAAAATCAGACTGGCTCTTTCATGCCCACCTTCCCCTATCTGTGGCCTGCCCCTATCTGTATTCTTGGAAATCTGATTCAAGAATACGAAATCAAACAAAAAGTGGTATTTCTTACCAAGAATAGACGTTGTAATAAGTTAGACAGAAAATAAGAAGACATGTATGTTATCATTAGTCGTACAAGATGTACATACACATCATACAGCAATGACTTTAATGAATTGTCATCAAACACACAAAATATCCCATAGAGCAAATTTTCTGAGCAGAGAACTCTCATAGAAGGTTAATTTTAATAAAAATCTAAAAGGCTTGCCCAAAATACTACAACTAAAGCATTTTTGATGTTGGTGCTAAGTTAATAGCCTCGCCAGGTCTTCTTTCCCCTTTTATTTTTAGATTCGGTTTATTTATTCATGATCAATTATTTTACAACGAGCTTCTGCCCGCGACTTCGCACACGTTTTTGGAATAAAAAGTAGCCTATGTGTTATTCCAGGTCCAGATCTTTATTTTTGCAAAATTACAGCCCGATTCATACGGTAGTTTTTTCCTTGTCTTCGGCCAAACATCTGCACAACGCACAAAGTTTCGCCTGTATAAATATTAATAGGATTATATTCTCGCTTTATTATATTTATGTATGTTCGCATCTAAATTGATCTTCTTTTGTCAACAGTATCATCAGCGCAAAGAGAGCTGGGAAAGACGCCGGGCAATTCCTCAGCCACCTCGGCCCCGGCGGCGGACAATGCGATCGCGGGGCCTAGGGCTCCGGATGCCCCCAGGCCTACGCCCCGCAGCGGCCCGTACTTCGACCTGGTTGGCTCCAAGAACGTCACAGCACTGCTGGGGAAGACTGCGTATTTGAACTGCCGAGTGAAGAATTTAGGAAACAAAACGGTAAGAACAATTTGTAATGTACGGTTTATTCCAATTAACGCTGCCATTTTCCCCTGCGAAGGGGATTTCTGGAATTTTTCAATGTATTGAAAACAAAAGTAAATAGTTGCAATTAGTATTGGAAAGTTACCTAGGGTTATAAAGTATAGAGGATCGGTGAAGAGAGGCGTTTCTTTGATAAAAAATAGGTAAGCTAATGACGGGCGTGATTAACTCACGATATACAGTGACGCACATCAATAGTTAAGTTTTATCTTTTGAAATCAATTTTATTTATTTAGAATTGTTATAAAAGGAATCGGTAAAATAAATAATTATAGCAAGTTAGTCCACACAAAACAACAAAATATTGTAAAACCAAAACTAACGTAAATTCGAAACTGATAAGCCGTCTGGTTACCCTATCAATGAATGCCACTGTACTTACTCAGTGGAATTACCTCTTTTAAGCCCCCGACAAAAATGGTATTACTTTAACTTGTTTAAATTTCAGTTTATCAGTTGAACTGATTAAATCAGTTCAACTGTTAAGTGAAATTTTCGATTACTTAAGTTTCTTTGTTTCAAAACTACTTTTAGAAGTTCTGATGACAAGATAGTTCAAAGTAGAATTGTTGTTTTGGTATTAACTTTATTGTAAAATTAAATTATTTAATTGATGTGGTTCCTTTATTTATAAGGACACAAAAATCAACAAAACGACTAATTACATCTAGTATTTACACTTACATATTATATCAATTTCCTAAAAAAGTCACTGGAAGGCAGAGTGCCCAGAATGCTGGTAGTATTGCCACGTTGAATGGCAATGGTAATTCGTTGACTGAAATATGTACTATATGAGTAGTTTGCTAAGATTTTTATAAATTGCGTGTACCCCAAGACCCGAAAAACCAAGGGTTTCAATCCCAAACGGCTCAAATAAGTAACCTCGGTCAAAATTACCGTATTTTCACCGTTTTCGACTCCGCTGATGTTGCTGCAGAGATGTTCCTGTAAGATGTGAAGGCTCTAGGGTAGCTACGCTACACACGTGGCATACGAAACTTAAAGCCGATCCATCTTCCAGGGAATCAGAGACATACCGTCTGGTCTTTTACCATCATCTCGCATAAGGCCACGTGGTTCGAGGGTAGCTGCCACACTGATGCTGATAAAATTCCGACCGATAATGACATTAATTGAACTATGACAGGACACATGTCCTGCACTAGAGACACATGCCCGCCCGTGCATGGTGAACAAACTTATCAACGGTTTCACCAAACTGGCCACGATATGCAACTAGGCAAGGAAAATCTAAACGCAAAGAGGTGGTCACGATAAATGAGCAATTATCGCTAGATTTTTGGAAGGCTAAACATTTAACCAAAGTCTTGATTTCCACTCGGAAACGGCGAGTAGACGAGCACATTATGATGAGCTGGTTGACGTATGAATAAGATTTTTCCGTACCAGCTTGCATAGTGGCTAATAAAACAGTCTCTGAAAAGAAAGGTCTTTGGGCAGATTCGTGTCAGGCTATTTTCTATGCCTGAATTCTTAAATTTTATTTTTAATTTTATTTCTTTAATTGATGAATATTTCCACGTTACGGTCATTTGGCCTAAATGGCCACCATTTTGTAAAAGACGTAGGTAAGGCTCAATCCACACCAGAATAGCAGCGACCAGCAGCAACGCAACCCGACAACGAAGGTAGTTTCTCCGAAACACATTAAACTAAAAGAAGTAGGTAGACACAAATTTATCGAAGCATTTATCTGAATAGACAGCCCTAATACCTGAAAAAAAACTCTTATTTATTTAATCTCTGTGCCAAATTGATGTTTTGAAAGCCAACGGTGTTTTAAAAACTCGGCTTCAATCGCGAGAGAAGACCTAAAAGTTTTACCCACAAAGTCCCAACATTAAAGTCAGGAAAATAAAAATAAAAAACTTTGTTTTCGAGTTTTATTTGCTTTAAAACAATAAGAGCAGCCGAGACTAGAGATAATTTTAAACAAAGTAAGTGTCGTGAAGGCGGTTTCACTCGGACACTAAGTAAGTAAGTAGGTAAGTACCTAAGTAAATAAAACGTTATTTTTTTCAAGAAAAGTTTTTGTTTTTCGGAGAGCTAAAGTTGGTGCCATAATTTTTTTAGGAATAAAAATCGAAAACTTAAAGATTATAGCCTTTTATCCAAGTTAGTTTTTAGGTAGGTACAATATGTACTTTAGAAGCTTGGAGCCAGATAAATCACCATTAGTAGTAGACCTGATATCTCGTTCTATTTTTATCCCCCGACGCAAAAAGAGGGGTGTTATAAGTTTGACGTGTCTGTCTGCGTATCTGTCGATCTGTGTATCTGTCTGTGGTATCGTAGCTCCTAAACGGATGAACCGGTTTCCGTTTTGTTTTTTTTTGTGTCACAAATAGATATTTTTATCCCGAGTGTTCTTAGCCATGTATCATGAAAATCTCTTCAGCCAATAAACGTCGGCGGGTTTTTTAAAATTTTAATTTTGTCTTGTAACTGTTATTTTCATGTATAAGCTTATTTTAGTATAATGATTAACATTCGTTAATTTTAAAGGAATTGGTCTAAGACCCAATGTCTTCAGAGACAGTTATGAATTTTGATCAATAGGTATTCAGATACCTACGAATCCAAATATATTATTTTAGTCCGTAGGTATTTTTAGGTTTTTTTTATCTTAGAAAAATATTGAATAAAGTATTTGCCACAGAATTTTTTGAACACATAAATGCATCTTCTTTTAAGTGTATAATTTTACCGCTTCTCCAAATAAATGACGCACTAAAACCATGGAGCGGAAATGCTGTTAGTACAATAAAACAATATAATTGGTTTGTTAAATCTCTGAAAGCTGAAACAAAGCATTTCCCAAAGTCAAAACACTTCGCAGGCCAGTTCTCTCATTTTGTACTGGGGAACTTCTGATTTCGACTTATAAATCGTTAGCTTAAGGTTCAAAATGCTTATAGTGTTGGTGGAATCGTCAATAAAAGTCAACAAATGAAATGTGTTGTTTACAAATAAAATAATAAACAACCTTTACGAGCGAAGGATCTATTTTTGATGAGAATATATCACTAGCAATTAGTTTCATGCCTATATTTACCACCAGGTTTTATATAAAATCGATTTTATATTATGGTAACTTTAAGCACGACAAACCAGTCACTATACACAGGTCGGCATTCCGTAATTATACACGGGTTGGTTGCCGTAAGAAAACATAAAAACATACCGTATATTACGTTCCATTTTTCCATAGAACTATACCAAACCAGTCATAGGGAGCACGTCTAACGAGTTACCCTTATTTCAACAACGTTCGTCCAATTTACATAGCGGTGTACCACAAACTCCTCGCTTAAAACGAAACGCAACAATAGTACAATGCAAGTCGCTATTGTGCGCCCAACTTTATAAATAAAGGTCTCATTAGGCAGCGTTGCCACATCCCCCACATAAATAACAAGACTGGGGCCGTATTCAGATTGAAAACAGATTGTTGGTGCTTGTTGCTTGTTTGCCTGCTACTGTATTTTGAAGCGATTATTATTGTGTAGGCGTACTGTCAACTTCATTATACTTGAAATGAAATGAAATGTTATTTTTATTGCTTAAATCATGGTATAAAAGGTGGTTCATGTAGTAAGGTAAGAGCACATGTTATTCTTTAACATGCAATTAATTAAGTTATGTCTATGGCTTAAAATGAATAAATTCATGAATATCATAAAAATTAAGTTCATTCAGCCAACTAAATAATTTTTCTATTAAATAAATGGTCATTCAATAATTTAAACTCATTATATATAAATTTTAATCTTATATAAATTTTTACACACATAGTCGGGGAGGTTTTTTTTGGGGTCTCGCTGATTTTGAGGTTTCTTTTTAACCCCCGACGCAAAAAGAGAGGGGTGTTATAAGTTTAACATGTCTGTCTGTGTATCTGTCTGTAGAATTGTAGCTCCCAAACGAATTAACCGATTTTCGTTTAGTTCTTTTTATATAATTTTATTTTTATATATATTATAATTTTATCCCGAGTGTTCTCAGCTATGTTTCATGAAAATCTGTCGGGGAGTTTTTAAAATTTTTCTTGTAGAATAAGCCTATTCGGGTCTTTACATTGCCTAGGATTTTAGTCACATGATTGGTGGAACAAATATCTATATAATATATACTAAAATTTCCCTTTAATTTGCTTCAATGTAAAATGACTTCTTGGTCGTAGCGGTCGTGAAGAAAGGAACCCTTCAACTCAGCTCGAGTACGTCTAAAGAGCTAACTAAGGGAACTTACCAGAGGTAGGGAGGGCCTGCCAAGCGTGGCATATCCCTCCCTCTTGTTTGTGGAGCGCATGTTCATCTGTGGACATGTGGGTGCTGATGAGGGACATAAATCGCTTGCCCTGGGGAACAAAGTCGTAAAGCACTATTACGACTGTTTCCTTGTTCTCTAATTTTTGACGCAAATGATGTTTTTTTATGGTACCGTACCTCAAAAATAAAAAGGAACCCTTATAGGATCACTTTGTTGTCCGTCTGTCTGTCTGTCTGTCCGCCTGTCAACCTCATTTTCTCAGGATCGAGTTGAAATTAACATCAAATCCTCAAGTCCGTAACCTCTTGAAACCTCCTTATAAATAAAACATCTAGGTCAACGCAATCAAACAGCAGCAGTTACAGCCGTTTATGTCCAAATACTTTGAAATTACCAAGGGAATCACATGCACATAAAACTTAAAGGGTACCCGTTGACCTACAACCATGAAATTTGTCAAAAAGCAAGGTCTTATAGTACAAATAACGGAAAAATCCGAAAACCGCCTCGGGACAAATGTTTGTACGATCTGCAGATATTTGTTCAGGGGTTCCGGATGTTTTTCTATGTATAATAAAATATATCAATCTATGTAGTGTAATGTATTATGTATATCAGTTATCTAGTACCCATAATACAAGCTCTGCTTAGCTTGGGGCTAGATAATGCTGTGTGAATTGTCCAGCATTATTTATTTTATTTATCCTGACAAAAATAGATTTTGCTATTATGACTTTATTCCACGGGGCAAGCGAAATGCTAAACATAGCATTGTTGCGTTGCAAAATAGGCAAAGTTATAATCTAGTACTTCCCTTTCCCAGGCAAGGCCTGTAAAATATTTTACGAACCGTAAGATACGTGGCGCGTATAATACTAACCTACACAATAGAGGAGACGACCTGCGTTTTATCTGAATGCCTCATAAACGAGATATGTATCTATCTCTGTGCCTTTCTCGTGAGCTTTTTAACCGGCAACTCTAAGCGTTGAAATTAAGTGGACGGTTAATGGTGTACAGTTTGTAAGGAATGACGAATGAGCTGATGGTGAGGTGAACTTTGCTTGAATGCTCTCATAAATGCAAATGCAGATGTAGGTACCCTTTGCAGAACAATTCTGCCACGGAACTGCGATCCCCAAACCGCATGCCCAGCGTGGGAATTATGGGTACTACCCCCATGAGATAAAAGCCATTATCAGGGGGAGGCTTTTTTTTTATTCGGCGGGGAAATTAGTTTACAAATAAACTGTTTTGGGGGTACCAGAATTAAGTGGGACTCGACGCCCTGAGAAAAAAGCAAAAAGAAAACTCTCCGGTGTCCTTCCTCGCCAGTTTCGCCTAACAACGAGAACATTTAAAATCTACCGTGTCTCGACTGGCGTCCCTTCTTCCTCCTATATATGGCCGGCGAGCCCACCACTCCATACACTCGCCGACCCCATTTTTCCATCCGTTCTCGTTTCCTCTCCCCGATTAGGACACAGACAGGACAGACACAATTGAAACTGTGATCAAGGGGACATTGGACTACTAAAGCTTGTTGAGGTTGAGGTAATATTAAAAATGCGAAATTTTGGATGGATTGATGGATTGATGTTTGTGACTTCTGCACCTTAAACATAGGTACTGAACGGATCAGGTCGAAATTTGGTTAGATGTAGGTACCTGGAATAGCACAGGCGACTTTTATCTCATACCGAGTTCCAGTTCCCATGGGATAGGTGTAACTTTTGAACGTTACCATACAAACAACGTGTGCGAAGCCGCGGGCAGAAACTAGTATCTGACTATAGTTATAAAGCGATAGCAAGGATAATACCTTCAACTTCAACTTCTTATATAATGACGCCGCTTGCTTTTCGCTATGACTCTGCCAGTGTCAGTAAGGAGTGTCGTAAACTACAAAAATAATAATTTAACCGGTTCAAAAATAATATGATCGGTTTTAGGATCGCAGGAAAAAACCTAAATTTTGCATCAAATTGATTTACAACTACAGACCAATATCCCTCGCAACAATAGCTGCTAAAGTACTTGACAGTCTACTCGATGGTCACTTGAACAAAGCGTTACATCTGCATTAGGCCCAGTTTGAGTTTCGAGCAGGTGTTTCGACTGAAACTGCCATCTTGAGTCTAAAACACACTGTCAGGTATTACACAGATAGAAAAACATCAGTATACGCCTGCTTTTTGGATTTATCCAAAGCTTTCGATCGGGTTTCTTATCAGCTTCTGTGGGATAAGCTTAGCAAAATTCTGCCCACTGAAATTGTTAATTTATTTAAATTCTGGTATGCAAACCAACTTAATAGTGTAAGATGGTCTAGTGGTAAGTCGGACATGTACAGATTGGAATGCGGTGTAAGACAAGGTGCAATAGACTTGACAATCTGTCAAATCAGTCAATCACAACGTTTGCGATGACATGATCAAAGTGTGGACAGACTATAACACATTGGTGTCGATTTCCACAGCACAAACTGGCCTAGTATAAAATAGTTAACCTACATAATTTTTTTTTACTATAGTTTGTGTCAATCGCGGCCAAATAGATAAAAGACAGTAAAAATCGTTTTTGATTCTATGGATGGTAAAACAAATTCAATGCTGTAATTTTAGGAAGTCGTCTACGTAATAAACGATTATTTCAAATCCTCATTATCTAAATTCGTTCAAATGGGCTTCATCGTGGAAAAGGTTTTATGTAAATTACCGTGTCCAATTTTACGAACTGATTATGTAATATGTAGGACCAGTTACGATGACCATAAACAAAGGGTGTCATTGCCTCACGCTACGCACGGTTTCATGTTGTCGGGTTCATTAGTTAGGTTTGAAATCGTTCGTGCGCATCATGTTCGTACAATAGCACATAGATTTGGTGAATTTCTCATATTCCTCATAAATACAATTATGTCCACTCGTGAGAGCCGACAAAGGGAACCTATCAAAGGAGGGCATTCGTATTTTGTATTTATTATTTTATTTATTTTTAAGTTATAAGTACATTACGTTATATGGCTTCTGCCAAACTGTACAACAGTTTGTCGGCAGTAGCTGTCGTGGACACATCACATAATATTATAAATGCGAAAGTTTGGATGGATAGATGGATGGATAGATAGATGGATGGATAGAGAGATGGATGGATGGATGTTTGTTACCTCTTCACGCCAAAACTACTGAACGGATCAGGCTGAAATTTTGCATACAGTTAAGTCTAACCCTGTAATCAAACATAGGCGACTTTTTATTCCATAAATCAGTTCTCATGCGATAAAAATAACCTGACTTAGGTGTGTATTTGTGCTGAGAAGGAGAATGTAAGAGTAAGTTCTTTATTGTTTTTTAAACTGAGTGTGTTCCACACACACATCTGCCCGGTCTCACACGCTCGAATGGAACGGAACGGTCTAGAAAGAATCTGCAGCTGAGCCGAGAGCTATTTAAAGTTTACTTATTTCAGTACCTTTATTTTAAATTTAGGCTGCCACTAAAAATAAAGCTTTCGCATTTTTTCGTTAGGTATCGAAACATAACAGTACCGTTATATAAGGACATCATAATTTAAAGGTATGACGTCATACCCTTAACCGTTTCATACCGGTATTTTCCGGTTATTCAAGCCCTGTTTTAATCAAGTTGGATACAGACTGAGCTCACGCCACACAACGTATGCGACGAAATGTAGGAAACGTCGGATAAGTGTGTCAGAGGGCCATCTGTTTTTATACAAATTAAGGCGTCCAGATCTCATAATGCGTGTGTACGTTGCGTGGCATAAGCTCTGTCTGTTTCCAGCTTTACAGTTTTCCCCAATGCGGACAGCGTTGCTGTCAAGAGACGACTCAAGTACTCAACGTACCTTGGTACGTTGAGTACTCAGCATTTAAAATTAATATGCCCACCCACAAACCGAATGCGTAGGCGATTTTGTCAAGCGCAGCTATAATTGGGGTTGTGAATAATAAAAGATAAGGATATGGAGTTGGGTCAATTACGTGGGCGCTATTTTTATTGCTAGGTGCTTCATAAATTCTATGACGTCGATTTCCGCCTGTTGCCAATGCAATTGGTTCTCTAGGAATCTAGGAACTATCCTGATATACCGGTGTCAGACAAATACAGTGTTGTTTCTTGAAGGAAAGGAGCGAATTTTGTTTTAAATAAGAGGCGTTTCTTATTAACAGATATTTTGCTGTTTGCCTTCAATAAAAGGCGTCTAAAGTGCCACTTTTACCTTTAAGTATATTTTCAGAAAAAATATTCCCCAAGTGCTTTTACAATACAGAATAGTAAAACTCTCAGGAAATTTGTTGAAGTTCAAGGCGTCATTTATTTGTTAGTTTACCTACATTTGTACAGATACGAGAAGGTACAGAGTACAGATTAATAATATACTAACATTTTATAGGGCTCAAAAAGCTTTACCTCGTTTTAAACCTTCACTTTATGTCAGGTATTAATATGACCAATTAATTTTAATATTTGTTACAGCTGAACATGCAAGTTTCATGGGTGCGGCACAGGGATATCCATTTACTAACAGTCGGCCGGTACACATACACGAGTGACCAGAGGTTTCGGGCCATACATTTACCGCATTCCGAAGACTGGACGTTACAGGTAACTCATTAGAACTCAAATTCCAATATCCCCAAGATTTACTTATTGGAACGCAACTGAAACAAGCTAATTGATTAGGTAGAACTTATAGCCGATATACATTAGTCTTGTCTCTCTGGTCTATTTTTCTGGACCGGGAAAATTTTTTTTTTAGATTCGAAAAAACCTCTGAATATGAGTACCGTAGTAAATGAATATGGTAAAACGAAGGTCTGATGACTGTAAAAAATTAAATTGGATCCCGTAACTTTCCGTATCGCAACATGTCTCCGGTTGGGTGCAAGGTGTTGCGCGCCTCATCAATGCCAGTGCGGTACTGCTGTCGAACAGCTTGGTCATCACGGATTATCGTGCACTAGGGCCGCTGGTCGGATATCTCGCCACGCTAGCCTTAACGACATCATCCGGCGGGCCTTTGTCACCGTTAACGTACCAGCTATTCTCGAACCGAATGGTCTGTTGCGTGACGATGGTAAGAGGCCCGACGGTATGACACTAGTCCCATGGGAGTTGGGGAGGCCCATTGTGTGGGACGCTACATGCGTCGACACACTTGCGCCTTCCCATCTTCCGAGGACATCCGTGAGGGCGGGTGCGGCGGCAGATTTGGCCGAAGATCTCAAGAGGCGCAAATATGCAGGTCTCGACAGAGCCTACACATTTGCTCCCCTTGGAGTCGAGACCCTAGGTCCGTGGGGTACCGAGGCTCTTCGGGTTTTCAAAAAACTATCTGAGCGACTGGTCGAAGCGACGCGTGACCCGAGAGCTGGTGAATATCTGGCACAGCGTATCAGCATTGCCATACAGCGTGGCAATGCAGCCAGCGTCTTGGGGACGCTTCCGACTGGTGTTGATATGGATCAGTTGAGCTATCTGTAGACTGTTTGCAGTCGGCAGTTAGCTCAATTGTTTCAATTGTAAATACTAGTATAATTTTCTTTGTGAATAAAAGTCTGTAAAAAAGCTCTGAATATAACTACAGCTCAATGTAAAATCATTGATCTGCATTTGAAGCAGAGTAAAAATTTTTGCTTTGCTGGCTTTGATTATTGAAACATAATATATATCCCACGAAATGTGGAGCATTGTAACGCTCCCTGCATTACAATACTCCACATTTCGATAAATCACAAAAGTTCTTTCACAATGAAACCAATCAATTAATTTCGATGTCAATGTCAAGTGTTTTTCGAATCAATAAATATGCTACTCTCATCACAAAATTTCTTAAATTCTATTTGAAATCAGGCTAAAGGAGTTCAAGTCGATAATATAATTTGCTTCATACCTCCTTATAAAATGATCACTGAAACGAAACGTGAGTGATATTAGCAGCTTTTGTTTTAAAGCGTGCACCAGACCAGAAAATTGAGTTATACAATGCGTTATATATAATGCTGTATCTCGTTGGATAAAACGAATTATGGAGTCTTTGTGAACGATGCTAAAAGAACTTAACTAGGTCTCTTCACTTTTGTTATTTTCTAAAGAAATTCTTGGGGTATCGTTGGGCGCTGGTTATCGTATATAATAAAACAAACTTTTAATTATTTTGACACACACAGGTACATAAATAAAACTGAACAATACATAACCACTACACGTTTTTTACACGTTCGTAATCCTATTGGATTACGAACGTGTAAAAAATGTGTGTGTTGTATTTTATGTGACAAATAAACGATTTATTTACATTTACAATGGAGTTTTAAATCTAAGAGACGGAAATGGTGATGCCATTCGGGTGGGCAACGCACGAAAATTCCTTCAGTTAAAATATTTGATATTATTAAGACTTTTTCAATTGCTTTCTTTTTTGCAGATAAAGTACCCGCAGCACCGAGATTCCGGGATATACGAATGCCAGATATCCACTACGCCTCACATGAGCCATTTTATTCATTTAAATGTTGTTGGTGAGTATAATTATGATAATATTTATTTTTCCAAAACATAGAGTCACAAATAAATAAAAATGTATATTGCTGGACAATCCACACAGCATCATCCTCCAGCCCCAAAGTAAGCAGAGCTTGTGTTATGGGTTAGATAACAGATATGCTTATTCAATAACGTTCCATAGTTTTTTTTATTATACATAGAAAACACCCGGAACAAATGTATGCCTCATTATACAATTTTATGTAAATTAAAATAATTTTAAAAATTAATTTTATATACACTATAAATATTAATTTAAGAAACCACAGACAAAATTGGTCACCACTCAGTATGTGCCCATAGCACATGGAAGCGCATTTATTAGAAAGAGTAATCAGAACATTCTCATAACATGGGTGTTCCAGTAAAGTTCAAAATGATGATGATAGATATGACTTTAATCTGCATAGAAACAGGTAGGGTTGTACAAAAGCTTGTCATCTCTTAAGGGTAAAAGGTAAACGAGATAGCATAATGAGAAAATACGGACAAGCTTCGCTACTAACTAATGAAAATGAAATGCATGTCGAAAACAGTCAAAATTATAGCTTTCCGTAAGCTGTCATTATTATATCGTGAATAGACCTTCGTTTGACCACGAACTCACCTAAATGGCACGTTATAATGTGGCCTATGTATTCGTGGAGTATCAGAATTTTTCTCCGCATTTTTCTGCCCTTCTCTTTGGAACATTTTGTAATATTTCTCTCTTCTTTCACTGTTTACATATCGCAGAAGGCGACTAGCTATCGCGGAGTACCATTACAGTTAAAAAAAAAAATAAAAAAAAATAATGCTGGACAATTCACACAGCATTAACTAGCCCCACCCAAGGTAAGCAAAGCTTGTGTTATGGGTACTAGATAATTGATATACATAATAATATACGAGTGCATAGATAGATATTTTTTATTATACATAGAAAACGACCAGAACACCCTGAACAAATATCTGCAGATCGTACAAATATTTGTCCCGAGGCGGGAATCGAACCCGCAACCTCCTGCGTCGCAGGCGGACCTTCGCCCACCGCGCCACAGAGGTCGTCGAAGTTAGTATAAAACAATTGGTAGGATCTAAAATCAGGTCACACAAACGACATTGAGGCGTGTAATATGGATAACTTATCTTATTTTACCCGAAGGTCTTTGAAATATTTACGTA
Organism: Eupithecia subfuscata; assembly: GCA_963564075.1. NCBI lineage: Eukaryota > Metazoa > Arthropoda > Insecta > Lepidoptera > Geometridae > Eupithecia > Eupithecia subfuscata. The sequence continues at coordinate 14,341,608 of OY751099.1, read as the reverse complement.
CCTAGGTAAATATCGACTCTCCACACCCTTCCCCCAGGATATCAGGCGGAAATCAAATCAAGTCGCGTAAAAATGTATGTTCGTGTTCAAGTTGAAATCGTACCTACCTGTAGAAAACGAACATGTAAATAATACCGTCTTTTTAGACGGTATTATTTAGATGTTCGTTTTCTTATCTCTACTTCAGTTTTAACTAGGTTGATAAATAGGGATTTAGTTAATTTTTAATAACCATAATGTTTTGTCCATACTTATTAACTAACAAAGAATTTATACTTCAAGAATAAAACAATTTTGAACAAGTATTAACTATTAAAACAGTTGAGCTAACTACAGATGTTGCAAACGATCTAGAAGTAGATCAACTGACCAATACCTGGTCAGTCGGTTTTTACAATTTTTTTTTTCGTAGTTGAACATAGTATAAAATGACATGATTTGCATAAATAATAGATTCTGGCGTTACTTTGCGGAAATCCATTGTATATTATTAGGATTAAACGGAACTGTTACTAAATATTGTTTTATCCTAATATTATGATTTGCATTTTATTTAGAAGTTAAGCTAAGTTTTATGAAGCTTATACGAACATGTAGGCTGTTATGCCTGAAAACACAATATAAGGCTATTGTTAAACCGGCTAGTTTAACTTGCTCCTCCTTTTCACAATGACGCTATCTCTCTCTATTATACACTAACCGGTCAAGTGAAACACGCTTGCTAACTCAATACCGCTACAAACCTAAAACAGAAGCCTGCGAGCGAGGCAACTCTATATGGAGTCGGTATACAAAAATGGGTAGAGTAGCAGACTTGCCACTTACCATGGACACATTAAAGATAGATAAACCTTTAATATATCACTCAAAGATATAAAACTAAACAGAAATAAATGCTGTAAATCGCTAAGAAATTACAGTCGTCGCGTGAAAGTTAGCTATGCATAATAAAGGATGCAAAGAGCAGAAGGGCAAAGAGAGTAAAAATTTTTGCGTGCAGTGAAGGGACAACAATCTGGAGATGGATTGTATGTAGTTCTTGGGTAAGAACTAACTTATTATAATATAGCATAGTAAAATTTTAAAAAAGATTTTGCTTTACGACTTGCAAATTACGCAAGCTTGTCTAAAGGTACTTGTTTTTGATTAGAAAGTATAGAAGTTTTTGACGTGACAACGTCTTATAATTCGATAGAGCCGGCTGCACGCACGAAAAAACATGACGTCATGCGGCGTTACCTAGCTCTGAGGCGTTCCCTCGCTCTGAGGCGTTACCTCGCTCTGAGGCGTTCCATGTAAGGCTTGAAGTGCAAGCGAGAGCGCTCGACATCCGTCTCTCTCCTACTTGAGTGAGCGATGCGTCTGCGTGGACAGCTGCTATACTATAGTACATTTACATGTTTTGATCGAGTATCAAATGCTACCATTCCATCAGTATTTTCTTAAGACGTTGTCACGTTCAACTATCGTCAGTAAACCGACTTTACAGACAACCATTTTTGATTAGAAAGTATAGAAGTTTTTGTTCATCATAACAAAACTAAAGCCCACTGTTGACTTGACTGAAGTGGCGACACAAAAATGAGTGGTCGCCAAAGTGGGGCGTCTGCCCTGCCGGTAAGCCGAGCGAATGCATATCTGTTATTCACAAGGGCCGCTTCATAATAGTCTTGTTTACTCCTCCAAGGCTCCAAGCTTTCACGAATCCATTTAACGTAGGGTCGTAATAGTTTTTGTTTTTCTTGCGAGTAGCGTGCGTGCTTCTAATATAGCCTACTAAATTAACCGACTTGCCCAAACATCGTTTATACAAACACTGTTGACGAACTTCGTGACGCAGGCCTTAGACACACGTAAAATAAAAACAAACAGTTCAACGGTAAATTAAAACTTAATACAGCGTCTTTTTTAGTTATTTTCTCGTTTGACACGAACTTTGAGTTAATTAAGTAAGCTAAGAAAGGTTATCTTTTATGTTGTTTATTCTAATTAAATACTATGTTTGTTAATTTTGTTGCTATAACAAGGTCTGAAAATTTTAGAAATTATGTTAATTATCGTACTCTAACGCAAATAAGTATAATTATACTTTTTTACAATAATTATACCTACTAGCCGCTAAAATCATACTTGTCTTACCCGCGTTGATAAACATATTTGAATTAAGAAAACTTTCGTAGTTTGACGAATTCATAACTTACCCTGATGAATTCCCGATAAGGGATGAAACGTTGGTGATCTTCCAAAACAAACTAGGTTCGTAGTTAACCCGCTTTCATTATTAATGGATATTTGATATAATTGGTAATACCACGGTAACACTGCACTTTCCCGAGATCAAATTAGCCTATGTGTATCTAGAATATGAGCTATTATGGTACCAAACTACTGAATAGTTAAGGAAAACAAACATAAACATACAAATGAAATGTTGGCGCTGAAAGTCATAAGAGTCGTTAACTGACATTTTTGACATGTGCTCTATCTATTTTGACAAGAACTGTCATTTTACATAAGTAGTTTATTTTTATTAATTATTCCATAAAGCTGTCATATATTCCGTAACATACGAATATTTATTCTTAACCTTCACACCAAAGTGTGACAGTGTGAAGGTTAGTCGGTCGTCAAACTTTTGCCTTCATAATATAAATTGTGAAGTCACTCACTAGTACTACACAGGGTGCCACGGAAAGGGTGTACTAAGCCGAAAGAGAGTGATTCTGGACCTCAAGGGAATCAACTTGTGAATAACGATTTTTTGAGTTTCAAATTTTCTCCTATTTTTCGTAAAAAATAATTCCTTCTTCGTGTTTTTTTTTTCACACGCACTCTTGCATTTTTTACATTACCAAATATTTTACAAATGTTTTTTGCCTGTCAACGCAATCAAAAATTACAGCCTTTTATGGTCGAATATTATGAAATTTCCAAGGGAATCACATGCATAGGTACAAAACCTATATGGTACTTCCTGTAGACCTAGAATAATGAAAGTTGGCAAGAAATATGTAAATAAATATATAAATAATTCAAAAAAAAAATATTTTTGATTCTGACCATCAACGAAACCTATTAGGGTACTTACTTCACGTTCACCTAGAATATTTGGTTATAATATTTAACAAGCAACAAGGCCCTACAAATTTACGGAACCCTTAGTGCGCGAGTACGACTCGCACTTGACCTTTTATTTCAACAAAATCAGTATTTTGTAATGATGTTATTGCAAAAAATTCTGTTAATCCATTGAAATTTCAAAAAGATAAAAACACGATTGTGAAAAATGTCTCAAATTTTGTAAAAAGTAGTAAAGAAAAATACGAAATTCCAAAATCGTAGAATAAACGTTGACCCCCTCGATGTCCAGAATCACCCCCTTTCGGCTTAGTACACCCTTTCCGTGGCACCTTGTATAGTTATTCTATGGTGAATTGCTCTCTTCTCTATTTCGGGTCACCGTCTTTTTGCGTAGGTCACAGATAGTATAACACTATACTAGTATATTCATTTTTATTAAAGTGGAAATTTTAAAATAATTTACTACGTAGTTGATAGCATAGAATCTAATGTAACATATAAAAAATAATCACAGATAGGCGTTTGTAAGAAAATATGGTAAGAAAACGCTTTAGAAATCGATTAGGCAATAGCTATCTGTCTGCAGTGGGCTCAACTGTTTTCAAATATAATCAAAAATTCTTTATTTCCGTAGATACTATAGATCCTCACCTCACCTCACCTCAACAGCCTATATTGGTCCACTGCTGGACGCAGGCCTGTTAAGCGCCTTATTGGCTTTTATCCCATGGAGGGATAATGCCCATAATCCCCACCAACACGCATGCGTGTTGGGGGTCGCACTTCGGTGGTAGAATTGTTCTGCAGGGGGCACTGCTGCCCGCCCCCGGTGGATATCCCTTGGTCGCCTCTTACGACACCCGCGGGAAGAGTTGCCGTGGTACAAATTCTAACCCAGCACCACACAGCTACAATAGATAAATGGTTGAAATACACCTACACTTAAAAGCATAATTTTAAAATTTAAATAGACATGGAAGGGGTATAGGGATGTTTTATACGTTTGCATGCTGAAGTAAAGAAGCGAAGAAACTTTTAGCCTGTTAGTTGCTATTTTCGAGTAAAAGCAGAACCCGTCCCGAGCTGTTTTTTGCGTTCCTTCCCAATCGTTATAACTGTAAATATACTAGTTCTAATTTGTTTTTAATATTTATCTGTAATTTTCTTTCTGTCTATTCTTAAAACTTATATGTTTATAATACCAGTGATGGGAATATAAAAACAAAATGTTAAAGTAGTACAAAAACGATACAGTTGTTGTATATCTAAAATTATAACAAAATTGAAAACATTAACAGTTTACTGCCCTCGGAATTTTAATATTTCTACAGAGTAAAGATCTTTTCGTCCGAATTTTTAATAAAGACGTTTATGCGACGGTTATTTAGATATTAAATCCTTCCTAGTATGATTACATTTTTATATCGTCTTGAAACATAATTTTGTTTTGTTTTACACACATTTTATACGAACAAATTTTTATTACTGTTCGCGGATTTCAAAATAGCGGTAGGTAATATTATTTTGATGCAAAGAAATATTTTTTATTTATATTCTAAGCCTACTCTAAGTCTTACTTAGAATTTGTAAAAAATATTTTAAAAAACTAGCTTTTTGTATATCATAGAGTATCCAAATTGTTGTCTGCTCTCCGTGTAATATCTAAAGTTATAAGGAAGTAGTTATTATTTTTCTTTAAAAATTTGAACCAATTATACTTCTGATAATTATACTTCTGTAATGATGTACATTGGGATGGGCACTCGGGACCGCTATATCTGGCATCGTATGGGGAGGTCTGATTTCAGATTTCAATAACTTTATTTCTTTAGGTTTCATCATCATCATCACCATCTACAGCCTATAACGGTCCACTGCAGGCCTCCCCCTGAATAAAGGCTTGCTTACTTATATACAAAATAAGCACAAATTTTTAAAAACGTGTCAAAGATGTATTCGCATTTCATAAACGAATAGATAGATGAAAGCTTGGAATATAAATAATTTGACAAACCATCCAGCCAGGCAGTGGGACTCGCAACTATAGCCTAGCTAGTATTTATATAAAGCTAAGCACAACAATGAATTTCTTACAATCTTTTGTCGGTGCAAATCTGAGCGACATATGGCCAAGCTTAACATCATCGATGTAATCATCTATCTATGGAGTAAAAGGTCTTCTTGGTAAGATTTTGTTCTGTAAAAATAAAAATATGTGATTCATTATTCACTTTATAGTTTACTAGCTTCTGCCCGCGGCTTCGCACGCGTATTTTCGATATAATAAATCGCCTATTATCTAAGTTAGGGTATGTTCTAAACGTGCGCCAAATTTCATCTTGATCTGTTTAGTAGTTTTTGAGATCCTAGGTAACAAAAATTCAGATTTCACAAACTTCCGGCTTTATAATATTAGTAGGATAGTAAGATAGTAGGATTAGTGGGATAGTAGGATATAAATTGAGTTTTGAGTGATTCCAACAAAGGAATAACAATTTTCCATAGAAACTTTACCACCCTTTGAGGTTAACTTTTTAAAATAAGATTAGCCTATATGTTATTAACTATCTACATACCCATGTTAATCAGTTAAGTAGTTACGGCGATACGTGATAACAAACAATCACGCAAACTTTCACATTTATACTATTACTAGGATGGTAAAGTCAATTGATTCGTACCTAGAAGAGAAAATTAAAATAAAATATAAAAATCAAAATCACAACTTGTTAACCCCCCGGAGTTTGAACTGTTTGTTGTCACTTCAGAGTTTGTTTTGTTCTCGGGTTTATCTTACAATCACCAAAAACAACAACTTCTCGACTCCGACCGGATTAAACTTTGTATTATGAACTTTACGGTAAAAGGTCTTGATCGGTAAAAATTTAGGTATCATTACAAAAATAACATTTATCATAATTTTTTTTAATTATATTGGTATGGGAGCAACTGGAACTTGAGTTCCTCAAGTAAATAATAGACTATTTACTTGAGGAAATCAATACCATACAAAGAAAATTACGATTCTAGAATTGACACAAAATAAGAACTCTACCTAGTATTTACAATAAAAGAAATTATAATATAATTATATATTTTTATTGATTATGGTCAAGCTCTTGGACACCAACTCACTTAAAGTAAGTGAAAATGTGGCCTAAGATGGCTAAGATGGTACGTAAAGTCCAAAGTAAATACGTTTCTTCTGGGAAACCAGAAGAAACTTATTTACCTTGGACTTGAAAACTCTAAGATTGTACTCTAACGGGAAAACAGACGCAGAAAGCTCATTCCACTCTTTGGCCGTGCATATTATAAAAGTAGAGCAGAATTTTTTGGTTCGACACTGTGGTATGTCGACCAGGTACGGATGGTATTTTTCTGTGCGTATGCTGGTCTGCACCATAGGTGAAGGGAAAAGATGGGATAAGGTCACGCAATGCCTGCGCACGATCACCAAAGTGGTACTTGTAGAACACTGACAGTCTAATAATATATTTTTTTAATTATTAATAGTATTATTAATATATCTGATGCGTTAATATTTACTTGTGAAAAATACTCAAAAATACGCTAACCTTGAGCAAGGTTACCTTTTTGAGCCGATTGGGGTTGAAACCCTTGGTTCTTGAGGTCCTGGGGCACACGCAATTTATAAAGATCTTACCAAACTTCTTATAGAGTCCACAGGTGATCGGAATGCTGGTTTCTATTTTGGTCAACAAATTAGCATTGCCATTCAACGTGGCAATGCTGCTAGCATTCTGGGCACTCTGCCTTCTGGTGACGGCTTAGATTTTTAAGAAATAGATACGTGTATATACTAGTTGTTCTTGAGAAATTATTAACGAACTCTAGACCACGCCAGGCCCCAGACCAATGTTAGATATTATTTTGTTGACCATATCTCCTAAATGCTTACAAATTGATATTTGAATGAATGAACACTTTGTGACGATGACGACCGACTGTGGTGAAGGTCCGCCTACGACGCAGGAGGTTGATTCCCGCCTAAGAAGATTTTTGTACGATCTACAAATATTTGTTTCGGGTGTTCTGGGTTATTTCAATGTCTTATAAAAAAATCTATCTGTGTAATGTACTGTATAAGTATATCTGTTGTCTAGCACCCATCTCTGCTTGGCTTGGGGTTAGATGATGCTATGTGGATGGTCCAGCATTATTTATTTATTTACTTCATCGTGCTTTTAGAGTCTTAATGACAATTCCTTTGCAGAACCAACAACAGAAATAATCGGTGGTCCAGATCTATACATCGATCGGGGCAGTACCATCAACTTGACATGCGTGGTTCTCTACTCGCCCGAGCCCCCAGCGTACATATTCTGGAACCACAATGATGCTGTAAGTACATTTATACTCGGTACTGTCAGCTGCTCAGGCATGTATACACTCCAGTGATTACACTTTCATTTTACTCGGAACTTTTCAAATAAAAGTCGACGCACACATTATTCGTTCAAAATAGTCATCGTACCTTTCAGAATACGGTGTATAAAGTATGAAATAATTTATTGCCTGAATAATATTTTTCAACAGATGATGTATACAGGGTTATTGGTAATCACTGATACTACGTGAACTGCAGGTTCTACCCACCATCACGAACACGTTTGTGAAGACTCTAGGTCTTATTTCTTAAAATTTGAAGTAAATCACCTGCAATACAAAAAAAATCCAAAACCTAAGGAATAACATAAGGGCGACCTCCCATTCCCGTTTAAAACCACATCATCATTTATCTATTTTACATCGAATAAAAATGACTTGAGTGGCATCAGTCTGGATGGGAGTCTGCCGAGCACACACACATACACCCACTGATAATTTAGGGCAGCGCCGTTTTAAGTTTAGTTTAAAAAAAGCCTCTTTATTGCACGATTATTGGAAGAGGGGACTAACTAATATCATTTCCTTTCCACCGATTTTAGGAATTTAAACCTGACGTCTTCACAAATGTTTTCGTGATAATGGAAAAAACTTGCAGTTCACGCAGTGTTTATGAATTACCAATAACCCTGTATACATATAAATTACCCTATTACTATATACACTTACTATTTAGTTAAATTGAAAACGTGGGAGTGTATTGTACACATATCTTCAGCTGATTGTATCTAGTGGATCGTGTAACAGCGAGCGCAGCTGAATAGCCAAAACTTTGCCTAAAATTGCCGAGAATTGACCCAGTGAATGTGCCACAGATTTTATACGTTGCAAACAGAAATTCGTTGCCTATTCGGAGTTATACCGCCCGCCCACGTCCGCCTGCCCGTCCGCCCAAGTGCGTACTTTATAGTCGCAGCTTATTACCTGCACAGAAAAATATATGTTGGCATTAATTTTCCCCTTATATCAGCATCAAATCGATTGGGGGATGAAAAAGTACTAGGATGTGTGTGTGGTTGGGTTTATAAAGTCAGATCTCATCATCATCATCAGCCTATATTAGTCCACTGCTGGACATAGGCCTCCCTTAATGAGCGTCATAGCGCCCTGTCAGCTTGCCGTATCCAGCAGCCTGTAGTCTTTCGCAGATCGTCATCCGTCAGTCTTACATTACGTTTGCCGAGTCGCGGTCTCCACCCAAGAACACGTTTACCCCAGCGGTTCTTCGCGAGATATGGCCGACCCACTGCACTTCAGCTTGCTAATTCTTTGAGCTACGTCGATAACTTTGGTTCTCTGTCGAATGTATTCGTAAAGTCAGATTTAAATGTAAATATATGAAATTAGCTGGAATACCGTCCAGCTCATAATATAGCACCTTTTCATACAAATTAGTAAATTGCAGTTCACGAGCATTCCTTACCAAACTTCTCACCTTATAAAGTCCACCTACAAAACTTAATTAACTGTCTTTGGCCATTACAATGTTTTTATTACTCGCTGGAAGTATTTCAATGTTCACGACTCTGCCATTTTATGACACGAGTTTCTAGAATAAAGGTAAACAAAGTAGCGTCTAGTTCATAAATTAGGTACGGCTTAAGACATTTTAATTAAAAACGCTTCTTCCTTAACTCCCTTTATGTTCAAAGCTAAGCTCACTTAGCTTATTTTTTACTATACATTTTGATATAAGATAGAAATGTTTTTACCCACAACGTTTTCAATTTCGTTCAATCACATCGCAATATTATTTTCTTTCTGTGATAGATAACATTCGTGGTGTACTCATAGTATACTCGTAACAATTGTTCTTTATGTTTGCTCTAGAAAGTAAACAACTGTATACTTACAGCAATATTTTTTTATTGTGGCACAGTTTTAAAAGAAAACAAATACGAGTTTTTATCGAAATTTCATGATAATTGCCTGCATTGAAGGAGGAAATGTAAAGTTTTGGAGGTATGTGATGAGTGAGGCACTTTGTGTATGGGCACAGTAAATTATAACCTACTAAGAAACACAATATACAAAGTAAAAGTGTTTCAATTTCGCTGCAGCCAACAAAGAACATCAGTACGAATTTTGACTAATTCGGTTTTGCTGCTAGCTCTTATGCTAACTATTCTTCTGGAACAAGAGACTAACGTTATGCCAAACAGTCCAAAAAGGCAGTGCTAAAAATCTATTTTTAATACCAATATTGACTTCTACGCGTGGTGTCGTACTATTTTTTATTATTTCTTCGGTTATAAGCTATTAAAATGCTTAAAAATTAAGGGTATTTTCAAGGATTTTTATTATGCAACGATTTTTTGAGGGCTCAAACTACACGCACACATGTTTTTCATGCGTAGGTATAAGTTTGATTTTTGTATTGGTATGGATCAGTTGAGCTACCTGTAGATTGTTTGCAATATTCTGCAGTTAGCTCAGTTGTTTCAATTGTAAATACCAGTGTAATTTTCTTTGTGAATAAAGGCTTCTGCCGTTTGATTTAATATCTGAGACTCGTTATTACCCCAAATCATTTAAACGTCTAAGGTGTTTTAATAAATGATAAATCAAATGAGTCGTCTGAATGCTGGCTACCGATTTTACGTAAGTCAGTGAGGTAGGTTAATGACAGGTTTCTTAAAATTGTTGCGTAATCAACCCACTTGTTCTCAGATAATCAGCTACGACTCCCCAAGAGGAGGCGTCTCCGTGGTGACAGAGAAGGGAGAGACGACCACGTCCTTCCTGCTCATTCAGCAGGCTCGACCCACGGATTCGGGGAACTACCAGTGTAACCCCAGCAATGCGCAGGTCAAGAGCGTAGTAGTCCATGTGCTAAATGGTGAGTAGTCTTCTACAGCCATAGGGTCGTAAGACTCTTTTCACCATCATCATACATAACTCTTTCTCCAGTCGAACTCGGGTGAGCTTACTTAAGTATGATAAATCGATAACTCTGTTATCATTTTAATCCTATTCGAATATGGAAAACAAAGTTTTGAGGAGCGAACTGTTTAATAAACATACCCACTTACTTTGTGGCAATCACAATAGGCCTATCATGGCCGCAGTGACACGAAAGCCACCAAATGCAAATAAAAAAATAACCACTCATAAGAGCATCATTTAAGAAATAAAAAAGTTATATATATAATTTATTTGGTACTACAGACACACATACAATAATAAACAGATATACAATTTTAGACAAAAGTACAATAGATTTAATTAATCAACCGACCACTGAGTTAGTAAGTACTTAGGAAATAACTTTGTGTAGTTAAGTTTGTGTGTGCTGCACGATAAAATAGGCCATGGCTCAGTGAATTTGTTTGCTTAAAAGCAAATACACTGATTTTCAGCCAAAACCTGAACGAGAGCGAGCATAACGATTACAAACGGAAATGTGTAGGTACCTAGCTGTGTGGTTATTTGGAATTATTGTGGTTGTGTAGCAAAGTATTCATGAAATTTTAAAGATTACAAAAATAATATCATAAATACATGACAATAGCGCAAAAAAAATAAAAAAATGAATTGACGGCAGTTTCATTTTTGGCAAACGAAGTGCTTGGGAATAAATACCTTCTATTGCGTTGTGAGAGCGATGAAACGATTGATTATTTTTTTGCTAATTGATACTTAAGTAATTATTATTATTGTCAATACATAATAGGGACAATAAAGTGGAAGGGGAATAGCCTCTGTGATGGTGGGCAGACACAGTCTTTAAGTTTATAAAAGTGTAAAAGTTTGTGAATTGGTTTGTCAAGTGTGATGGGACCATATTTGTCACAATCAAAAACTGGCGTAGATAAATCGCTCTTTAAAATGATGTTTTGAGTTCCAATAAGATTAGCTAGGAGAATGTCTATTCAATTTCAACCTCGGGTTTCTACAAGACAAGTAAATCGGTATTTTCTAGAACTTTGTAATACATGGTCCGCCACATAGTATCACCAGGTGCGACTGTGGTCAAACGAATGTCTATGAATCCCAAAAAAAAATAACTGATAGCTATAGGATCGTTATCTCTGCGTGCTATTTATGGACTATGTTACATCCAGGTACATACAAAAACCAAGACATACGTACAAAGACACTCATAAACCACGACGTACAAAAACCAAGCTTGGTTTTATAAAAACCATCATGATTGATTGCCATCGTAGTTGTTTGTTGATGATGACAATAATGAAAGTAATCGATCTGAATCAGCTTAGATTTCTAGTTACCTATTTTAAGTTGAAATAAAATTGTCGGACATTATAATCCACTAAAACAATTCCGCGCAACGGAAGTAATGAATTAAACATGGGCTGTTTTATTTAATACAATTGTTTACTGAGGGATAATTCAATTTCGGTTTCAAAGTCATTGGAACGTCTGCTAATTCTATTGAACATTGGGAAGCTCAATGATTTAAAAACATACTAGGAAATGCCTAGGACTTTGCTTGTGCAAATCTGATATGCGATTACGATAAAATATCCCATTCAAAGGATCGCCATCCGGGGAGACTGGGTATAAAAAATTTCGGTTTCCATCACATGGTACAAAAACAAATACACACATAATTACATTTTTCTGGCTGGATTGAGCCGACTGATGACAAAGCTGTCAACGTCATAATATCACATGTTAAACAAAAAACTCAATTGTAATGTATTATTTTATTTATTTACTAATACTTGTGTAACATATCGTTAAAATTCATACTTATTTTACTCACACTAGACATCGATTTGCTCGACTACGTTTTATTACAGCAATTATTTACTGTTTGTAACCTTGAATCAGAATAACTGTAATCGAGCAAATAAAAATCAAGTGTCAGTAATACGACAATTGACTTTGACTTAGGTTATATCTTGACGTTGACGTTAAAATTTCCGTCGTCGATCGGCTTCGTCCCGCTAGAAAGTAGACCTTAATGGAAACTGAAATTGTTAATGCCCAGTTTCTCCGGATGGCCCATTCAATGGGAATGGCAGATTTTAACGTAATCGGCTGGTCCCAACAGTATTAGCTTACAGCCTTACAGTTTATTAAGTTAATCTTAACACGACACAGTCATCTCAATTGGTTTTTATATTCTAATTAATGAAAAAAAAAGTCCAAATTTATTTAAAAAATCCTGAAATTCTGGATAGCGGTATAATGAACAAAACCCTTGTTAGAAACTTCTTTCAAGAAAAATTGTTTTAAAATAGGACAAAACAATCTCGAAATAAAAAAATTAAAATACATTAAAGCAACAGAATAGATAAATAAAACGTTTCCTAAAATGGCCGTGTTAATGTATAAATTAAGTAGTAAGTGCTATTTCATTGTCTCGCTTTTTTACGACAAAGATATGAAAATTGTATGGTTATAACAAATGAAAAGTATTAGAGGTATACTTTCATTTGTATATATAACCGAAGCTTAATTTGACAGCACGCATTTCTAAACGAGACAAAGCTTTGAAATAACAATTTTAAGGGACGTCATAACTGATAAGCGGCACCAGGTTAAATTACAAAGGAACCGTGAATTTATTAATGTCATGTCATCAACAAACCTAAAAATAATTTCTCGTCAACACAATTCGCTTTAGATTCTTTAGAATCCAAGTGGTAAAATTGTGTTGATGTCGAGTGATATTTTAATCATATCATCTATTGTGATTTGATACATACCGTTGTTCTAAGATCTTAAAATGGGTAGTACATGATGCATAGTAAATAACATTTAGTTAATTTATTTTTGACGTGACAACGTCTTATAATTCGATAGAGCCGGCTGCACGCACAAAAAAACATGACTCATGCGGCGTTACCTCGCTCTGAGGCGTTACCTCGCTCTGAGGCGTTACCTCGCTCTGAGGCGTTACCTCGTTCTGAGGCGTTACCTCAGAGCGTGAAATTTTCTTTTGAAAAATGCTACCATTCCATCAGTATTTTCTTAAGACGTTGTCACGTTTAATTATCGTCAGTAAACCGACTTTACAGACAACCATTTTTTTTAATGTCTACTTTCTTGTGACTGTTTTTAATCACCTACGCCATAATCCATATCTATCAAATATTTCTAGTTTCCTCGAAATTCTAGGTGTTAAAACTTTTCTTAACATTTTCCCTGAATGTTCTTGTCAAGAGCAGTTTTAATGTTTGCCAAAGAAGCAAATTCCATTTTCCCTTTGTCAGGTGAGTATCCAGCCGCAATGCAGCGAGGCGACCAGGCCTTCGCTCCGACGACGACTCACTGTCTAGTGCTGGTGGCGTGCCTCATACTAGCACTCTCTTGACATCTAACCGCCATCTATAACATGTAAATAAACTCACTTTAACTGTTTTTGCAGATGTAAGATAAACATCAATGAAAACAGTTGAAATTATAACGTGCATTCACATCAAAAGGTATCATTGCAGTGTCTTAGAAATTGAAAGGTAGATCAGTGCCTGTGAATTGCGTTTTCAATTTATTTTGTTTAAAACAACAATACCGACTGGTTACTTTATGTTATTATGGTCCTATATTCTATACTTAATGGAAATGAATTTACTTTTCTCAATTAGGGCAGCTCCAGGTGTAGGGATATTGGCAATGGCTATATTTTGTCGTTTCGATATTAGTTCTGATATTGTGGTCGATACTATACTACACCACTGATAGGAGATTACTATCATTCATTTTAATGACAGTTATTGACCGTGCAGTAACCCTATTTATGTGAATGCACTTATTCGCTACTTAAAGTGTGGGTTGTGTTATGTAAAATATATGGTAATATCCGGTAGCTAATGCTTTTCATATAGCGATGTAAATAGTGTAATATAATTCATAATTATTAGGGTTTACTGTCACTGATTTTTTTTTGTCCAATTAATTGTGTTATTAAGAGGTGAATTAAAAAACCATAACGTGATAAAATAACCTTTTCAAATTTGTATACAGGGTGTTATTCAAATTACTGCACAATACTGAAGGAGGTCAATTACCTGCTACCACAGAACAAACCATTCAGTGAACAAACCATTCCTTTTTTTGCATTTTTTTTTAAATTTCCTAACATGTAATGCCGTTAGAGTTTTAAGCTATCCCAAACTAAACTTGGCAACCTCTTTGATGGACGCCTCTTCTTTTCGACCCACCTGAAGGCAACATAAGGCGACCGCAGTCAATGAACGCGCTGCCATTAAGGCAATGTTTAGAATGAAATAAAAAAAATGTGTTGAAGTAAAGAACCGTCTGCTCCTTTGTTTGTTATCTGTATATTGATCTGTGGTAGCAGATAAGTTACCTCCTTCAGTATTGTGCACTAATTTGAATAACACCCTGTGTTTAAGGAATAAAAGTTACTTTTACCGAATCTCTACACAAACCTAATCCAAGTTTTAAAAAAGAATCATGGAGTTAAAAATAAAACACTTATTTGAATTAATTTGCCAACTACCATAGAATAATTTAATGATTATTAAATAGATAAATTAGAAGAAATTAAAGAAAGCGAGAAATTATTAATGGATGAAATAAAGATAATGGAAACAGAAATGTTTAAACAGCTGACAATACTACGATAAAACACAAATGTTTAGAGGTTACAAGGACTGTACATAAAAAAAAACAAGTAACGTTATACGAATCACTATTATTTAGCAGTTTGTAAATAAAATAAGGTTTTAGATGAAAAATAACTGTATATATAGTTATAGATCCTGTAATTACACAGATATTTTTAATGAGCTTATTTAATTTAATTATTTTGTACTAAATATCAAGCTCGGACATTCTACCATTATTCATGTATAGGTAAAGGACAATTGGATCTGCCAGCACTGTTCGTTTCCTAGCACCAAATGGTTACAATGGGAATCCTATTTAAGTATTCCGTGAGTGTCGATAGGAATTTTTTGAAGGAGAATGAAATTAGAGCTGAGTACTCGTTTAATACGACGTGCATTTTGTAGATATCCTTGCATCTTCTATGAAAACATAAAAATGTCTGTGCAATTGTAAATAGAAATAAGATTATGTATTACAGGTAAGTCTATGAAATATATTTTAGTAAAAATAAAATAAAATCTTAATACCTATATTAGTTAGCAAAAAAATTCTGATTTTAACATAAATTGTTGGTAAAAAATATTCTTCCTGGGAGCAAGATCCCTTAAAGTAATGTAAGTCTTAGGTTAAAACAACGGGAAGAAATGTCATTGCGTAGCAGACCCTCTGATTAAGCTTTGAGCAAAAATCTTTACCTAGAAATAAAATAGAAAAAAAATATTAAAAAGTGATTTCTTTTCGTTATAATTGGTGTAATCGAATCTGTAGCACAAAAATCAGTAGAATATCTTCCATTTGTTTTAATCTTGTATACGTTTAAATATTTCCATTTATGAGTATCCTTTTAAACTTTTGTAATATACTAGGTTTTTTTTTAATTCGCTGTAGTTGTATCCCCGTCCCTATAAGTTGTGTAAAAAAAATACTGGAACAGTATTGGTGTCTTTAATCTTAATCAGTATTAATAACTGAAATTTGAAATTATCGATGTATAAACTTTAAAGATTTGCATCAACGGTCGATAGTATTTTTGAAACTCTTATTTTCATAATCATGCAGAGTGACCGATAAATTGTGAATAATCTGGGGGATACTCCTGTTGACCTTACGGCTGACCTGGAACTAAACCAGATTTAAATTTAATTTTTGTATGCCTCTGCTAACGATAAATATAAACCTCAAATTTAATTTTCATATATGAGCACACAAAATAATAAAATAACTTATATTATTTTGTGTGCTCATATAATGGAAATTAAATTTGAGGTTTATATTTAACGTTAGCAGAAGCTTAATTTCGAGGGTGAAAGCGTGAAGGTAAAAACTGACTAATAATTATTATACAATATACTGAAATATTTATCAAATAAGTTTATAAAACTTGATTTTTGGCTTTCACCGGCCGCAAAATCTATCACGTACACCTGGCAGATTCACTATTTATTATTCACTTTGTAAATAAACTTTGCTCCGCAACTTTTATATGTATATTTTACCTGACTCTTTGGGTTATGACTTGAATTAGGATAAAATAACAGTTTTCTTAATTATAACCAGTTATTATTATGTGAAAAGTTTATTATTGTGTACAAGTAACAATAGTTCATAAACTTGTTGTATTGTATGTGTTATGGATTATGATACTAATAGTGTGTCACACCGCGCTATATAAAATTACATGTGTAATGAATATTATGAAGAAACAATAAAGTTTTAAAAATATTTGCTTACCTACTTATTGACGCACCCTACGGACCCACTTAAACGCTTTGTCACACCGCCAAATCGGTTAACAAAGGAAAATAACTCCCAAAACATATATGTACATAAAGTATGTTTTGGAAGATATTGTAGTGTATAACCCTTGTAGATATAGATGAATATGAATAGAAATGGAGCGAGCGTAAATTTGGAGGAAAATGGAAGATGAAAACATGTTGTGCCAAAGCCACGTAATAATAAAAAGATTCCCATACCTCTTTCAGATCACGTGTCCTTATTTCGTATTTGTATAACACCTGTAACAAAAATTGAGTTAAGTACAACGTAGTATTCTCTACGTCTGATCTGAATACTTGTCTTTTTATTCAAATGAGTGTGACTGCTGAATACTAATTCCTTTGCGGAATGACCTCCTTTTGAGATACATTTTCATTCCTATGTACAATTACTTAACAAGATAGTCTCAGTGGGGATTTAACGTAAGTAAGTATCAGAAGTTTTAATGGGATATAAGATGAAATGTGTATGTGTATAATGTTGCATTATGTTGGAAACTAAATATTAATATAGACTTTGGAATCACCCGATGTTTTAGTTATCAGATTTTGACTTTTTGTTAACCTAAACGTAACATAAAAAAATTATTCCCGAGGGATAAATACTAGTTATTGAAACTTTAGTGATTAAAACTTCGAAAAACAGTGTATTATTTAGGAATTTGACGTCAGTTTTTAGTTTATAAAAAAACTAATTATAATTTTTAACTAACCACATTTTTCATAAATGTTACAGCACAAGACTGTAAGGTACCACGAAACATGTGTACTATCCCCTCCGGATCCATAATCACCTCGTTTCGGCTTAGAACACTATTCGTGGCACCCTATGTATGTATGAGTAACTCTTTCTGCCATCATCATTACTTTCAGTCCATGACGTGATTTGCTACTGCTGGGTAGACCTCTTTAATTACTTGCCAATGATAGCGGTTTTGGCTGATCCAGGCATTGTTCGCTACCTCATCAACCCATCAAGCAAGTGGTCTGCCAGCACAACTCCGTTTTCCCCGGGAGTCGCTTGCCCTACCCACCTGCCATCACCACAAACATAAATCAGATCACGTTTACAGGTGATGTAGGAGCTATATAGCTCGATAGCTTACAAATGTTCGGTGATTCGGTAATATATCTCTAGGATTTGTCCGATATATCATAAAAGCTAATTAATGCTCTCTACTAACCTAATTTCCATCGAGCTCTCTGCTCTGTAATCGAATCGACCCCAGACGGACGTACCGTATACTACTCACGCCTGCGTTATGTCGTGCCTGGCCATAATTCTATCGCTCGCGTTAACACGTGCGTGCCACAAATATTGGAATCGATAATGGCGTTAGCTTTACCACAGAATGCATTAAGATTGTGTACAGAATTAACAATTTTTCGTCTCAGCTAAAATTTTTACGTAATGTCAGATGCGATTTCATTTTTGTCGATCTTACAACAATCCCTGTGCTTAGTAGGCTGACCAGAGAAAAATAACGTCACAATATTCATCAATTGCGTAAATATTTAAAATAGATTCCTTCAAGTTCAAGAATTTATGCAATGTATGATTTCATTTTCGTCTAATCTACTCTAGACAATAATTCCTGTCATTGGCCTACTGGTCTAGAATTACGATATTAGGTACTAATAATGTAATAATTATAACAGTTATCATAAGACTGGTGGATCGTAGGAAGTTCTTGTAGTGTTAAATTTGTTACACTACATATGATTTTTTTATTTTTTACAATACAATGACAAATATTTTTCATCATTTCAAATAACGCAAAAATTTAAACAGTCGACATAATCTGTCTCAATAAATCAGCACTTTTGTCACGAAGTGCGAAAAATTCATTTCGTTCACGGTCTATCTCGTTTTCCTTAGCAAAATACGCTCGATGTAACATGTAAATAAGTCCTTACGAATTAGGGAAGACATCTTTCATCTTTCTTCAGTGTGATTAGATATTCATAAGGCGCTCCTTCAACCAACAAATATTTCGCAAGATATATTTTGTAAACAAAAAGTTTCACCGTTGCGAAGTACCTATTATGAATTTGTAATGTGTAATATACTCCCCCTCAGTTTCAGAAATGCCTTTATTTGTTTTGTTTTGTTAGAAAAAGTTGCGAATGTGTCGGATTGCATGTTTTTGTTTCATTCAACAAACCCATTCGTTTGGGGCTTATATCTGTTTTCGCTTTGGTATAGCGAAATTAAAATCTAAAATATTTTGGAGAAAATATTGTGAATACAATGGGAAACTAGCATAGCTATTAGACAGCATCAACTATAGTAAGCTAAACTTAGCTTAGTTTTTTCTATAAAAAGTTTACTAAAAATATTTTTTATTACAAACCTTGAAACACAAATACAGAACAGGAAAACACAAATTTAGAGACAGTTATTCAATGGTTTTATCGTTAAAAGCGATCGCTTCCAGGGAACCGTTAGATGGCATCAATTACTATCCCACTGCTGGGAGAAGCCCTCCCTATTCTCCTCCTTCTCCTTGCGAATAAATTCAACAACAAGCCATGATAGAAGATGTGCGTCATCAATTGTATCACATGAAATACTTACCTGGTAGCTTTAACGAAGTAAAACGCCAGAAACAACCGGACGCCAGAAACAACCGGAAACACCGGTAAAAAAAAGAATCTTATTAACACATCTCAAGGTTATAAAAGATCCATTTCCAAAAGTGCTTTCCGTGCACAACCCACCCGAAACTGGTAATACGACGTGGTGTTTCCATCTCGAGGTAATAATTAGGTTATAAAGATGCGTGTGTATTCTTTTGAAATTAACCTCTAGAGACGCGTTCCTGCGAGCTTTCCCTTATAAATTACGCTTATAAGTACCCATTCAAACGCTTGGGTAGAGGCATGTTGTCGAAATTTTGATTATATTATTCTATATCGTGTGAATATTTGAGGGTATCTTATTAAGGGGCGTAAGCTTTTACCTTTCTAGTTTTGAAAAAGTTTAAATTGTTCCTAAGTTAGCCAAATTCGATTAAAACCCCAGATTTTTTTCAAAAACTGTCTAATTATAAATAAAGGAAAAATACATATTATTCAATTTTATCATTTTAAAACCAGCTCCTAAAATATTAGTTTAGAGAAATACCCTTCTTTCAAACTCAAAAAGAGCGTACTTGGAATAATCAATACATATTTTAAAACTGAATTAACTGTACAACAGCCTTTATTGTGTTTCAATCTTTAGATAGTATTTTGCTTGAGTAGGTACCAAGTGATATAAATAACCCTCCTTCTTGCGCAGTCGGTAAAAAAAAGTGGCTTTTAAATACCACTCAAAGCCCAAAATCCGTGCTGATATCTGCAAACGTCGAAGCGCGCGATATAATGACGAACGCATAGCACGAGTAGGTACTACTGCTAGCCTGGCCCATTTCCTTGCGCGGCGTTTCACCAAATTGGCCCGCGTGACTTGCTGTACTAGGCATCCTATTAGTTTCGCGCACACTGGGAGCAAAAGCTTTTTTTACTCACAGTAGTAATGTTATGACGTTCTACAAATAAACCGCCAAGTACGAGTCGACTCGCACACGAAGGGTTTAGTCCCGTAAAAATCAGGCCACTTTTTCAAAGAACTCACTTGCTCGGAGACCCCTTTAAATTTTCAATTTTAGTATGTTTTTAGTATTTGTTGTTATTAATGTGGAAACGTTACTTATTTGTAGAAAGTTTCATGTGTCTACCTATTGTGGTTCAAGAGATACAGCCTTGACAAAACAAAGACCAAAAATAGTGGAAAGCCCCTTTAATTTTGATATTTTTTTATGATTTACAATGGCAAGGAAAATTTCAACCTCATACGGTTCATAAGAGCCCTCTGACAGACGGACGGACGGACAGCGGAGGCAAAGTTATAGGGTTCCGTTTTCACCCTTCGCACTCTAAAAACAAAACTCTAGAGTATTAATACATAAATCAATAAATACATAAATGAATACATAAATCAATAATTAATACAAAAATAAATAAATAACGCTAGAATATTAATACATAAATCAATAAGGTTTCTAGAAATCCCAATATCTCGCTGCGCAAACGAAGATCAAAGCCTTGAAAAATACCTCATGATCCGTTGATTACAATGAAGAATTTACCTAGAGTTCTAAAATACGGCTCGACCCCGGATTGTTTCCTTATAACTCAGTGTGCTCAGCACCTAAAATAGCAAGTCGAGGTCAAACCAATAACACGAACCGATAACATCCCCGAGTTGGGTTTTGCTTGTTAGTTTAAAAATTCCCAAACCTTTCAGGCCTGTAAGAGCGATTTTTCATATTTTTTACGTCTCTTGTTCGTCAACAAAGTTAGTTATTTTTGTCTTCACCTGCGTACCGAGCAGGTGCGGGCCTGGGTTTGTTGAATATTTAACTGGATTGCGTCTATAATAAATTAAGTTAGTTGAGTCGGCTGACTGACAATCGTGCTGTGGTTTGCCCCATTTTTAAGGTAAGCAATTTACTTTGAGTAAATTATTCGTAAGAAGCGGTTAGAGGGTAAGAGTAGTCATTATGGTGGAATTAGGCAGATGGGTTTTGGAATGATGTGCGTTATGGTGATGAACACGATATGATACGGGATTACTGCGCCATAACCCGTATGTTTTCATTGGCTGCCAGATTGCATTTAGAAAGCATAAATATATTCCAGGGCTATCAAAAATTATCTTAAGGCTTTTAGGAACTGATTTTTTAATTTTACTATAAAAACTGTCGTATTTTGACGAATTCAGTAAGTAATTCAGTAATTCAGTAATTAAGTAATTCAGTAATTCATTTGTTCATGTTGGTATTCGACTTTTTCGATTTGAGTGTCTTATATTTCATAGTAAAAGAAATTCTAAAAATTAAGTACGTATATCCTTAAAATTAATTACTCAGGCAGGATGCCGTTTAACGACATCCTTCAACTCTGTTCGGGAATGCTGCGATGGTTGAATTGGTGGCGGAATTGGCGTAAATGGTGAAATAAAGGTAGTAAAAATCTAAGAATTTTTCTATAAAAATTATGAGTTAACATACAATTTTACTTGTTCAAGTCAAACCTAAAATAAACCTGATACGTGCTCTACCTACAATTGTCCATATGCAAACGATTTTACTATTACGATTTCATTATTAGATACTTTCAGTATATAATACTATTACTTTCAGTATATATAGTTGGTAGACCTTCAAAATCGGCATCCCATAAGTGTGAAAACACAGATAATAAGAGCTGTAATGTACCTACTGTTAAGACATAATGTGATTTTCACGTAGGATGCCCGTTTTTAAATAAATAAACGCCCAAGTCAAGGAGTGTTCAATCAAACTACGTCGGAACCGAATCGTGGATGGTATGCCTACCAGATACCTACTCCGTCGATGCCTGTACAAGTTTATTTTTAATTTGATTACGTCGTAGTATTCATCATAAAAAGCATGATAAAATAACGTCGTAGCTGGTTTATCACTAGGTTTAAAAAAAGTTTAATTAAGTCTTAAGTTAGTGTGAAAAGTTCATTATACTTTATTCTTTAGAACTCAGCTCGTAAAATGAGAGGTTCGGATTAAAAATGTCTCTCCACTAATTGGTATGTAGATTTTTGAAGGTTGTGCTAAGTTTTTTAAGGCTTTTTTACGACTCTGTTAGAGATTTTCACAGTTTTTCACCAAATTTGTCGTAAATAAGTGCCTAAATAAGGGATTCCTCTTGTGAATATTACGATGATGTCCTCCTAGCCGAATTTTGGCCGGTCCGGCTCCGTCAGTCTCTGAGACTGGCCATGTACTCAAGGAAATTTTGTTGTGCACAAGTGTGTGCGCAAACACAGGTGCACTCTGTATTCCTTCTCTCACATAATCCAATACGACGGTAGAACGCCACGACTGGGGGGAGGGAATATGCGCAAGCAGCAGGACAAACCGTGGCTGCCGTATAACACCGCCAAATTCCGAGCATACAATATAGTTAGAAACTAAATCACGGTAAATTGAAATTACAACAATTTCACTAAATGTGTAAAACCTTTTTATTTCAAAAGCGGCAGTCTGGGCGACTACTACATAACGTTGCGATATATTCGGAACTAAATGATAGAGCTGTCGAGTTATCAAATTCAAATGTAATCTGATGGTTTGTAGAATTTACGCTTTGACATCGAATGTGCCATAGATTATTTGTTGAGGCGATACATCTACATCGTTTTACGAATTAGGTACCCTGTCTGGATAATGAATGGTGATTAATTGAACACTGTAAAAAGATCCGACTAGTTCTTTTTTTCTTCAAATAAAACGAGGCAAAGGCCTACAAAATGTAGCTAAGAACCATATCGAAGACTAGACGAGTATGCTGATACTTAAATATTATATCATTTAGCAACATCGGTTTTATCGTTTTGATGATTAGGTATTATATAGAGTCCATCAATTGTGGGTGGCGGACATAGAAACACTCGAAAAACATATCCTCGCGGATAATAAAAAGAAGACAGATAGTAAAATTATCATCGTCATCATCAGCCTATGTTAATCCACTGCTGGCCTCGAATAATGGGCGACATAGCGCTCTGTCTTCAGCTTGCTGCATCCAGCATCTGCCTGCAGTCTTTTGCAGGTCATCATCCAACCTGGCCGGAGGGAGTCCTACACTGCCTTTGCCGATCAAACAAAATTATGTAGGTAAACGACAAATTATTTTCTACCACTAATTTGTTTTGAATGACAGTATGCTAGTACCATACGTAGGTGTAAATATACCCAGTTCATAGATAGGTAGATACCAGAACGATTAACAAAACGATTCGGCTGGCACAAAAGCGCTTAGCCAATTAGTACCGAATGAAAATTAGTCCGTCACAACTTTAACTGCCATTTTAACCGCATTGGGACAAAAATGGGGTAACATAATTAAAAGGCCATGAAACGGTTAACTGTCACAAGGGCAGTTAAACAGCAATTAGTTTAACCAAAGTTAATTTTGGTATTTGTAGGTTTTACTAGGTACATTTAGTAGGCAGGTAGATAGTCAATTTAAATTTCGTGATTGCTCTCTTTATATCCTAACATGTTTCTAAAGTCATGTAGGTACGTACGGTATTTTAACACACAAACAACGGACGAATAATAATAGGTAAGCCAAATTCTAAGAACCCTCTTGTAAAGCATTACGTCGGAACAGGAAAATCATTTGTACCTACTTACCTACCTACACAATACGGTAAAACGTTACAAACCGTTGACGTGATAATCTTTTGATTTCGTTACAATTTTCTAAATCGAAGTGGGGAGAAGACGCGCCGATATCTCCTGGCTGCTAGCTCCACTCACACTTCCAAAGTGATTAATCAATCTCAAGCAATCGAGCCCTCACGTTTTACTCACTTTGATCCACGCTGGATTATAACTCAATATCGAAGATAACAAAGGCACTCGCTTTCCGAAGTTTCCAAATGTTTGGTGTGCGATCAATAGTGTGTTTGAAATTATATCTCTTGGCTTTACTCTGAGTCGGAGTATCATCTTTAATGCAGAGGGAATTTTCTTCTCGCTGAATTATTTTTTGAGGCATTATTGAAGAGAATTGATGTGTGAATAGTTTGCTTTACCCTGACTTTAGAAATGTTTTTGTTGAATTTTATTTTCTTTGGTATTTGGCTAAGTGGCTTTTAACATCGTTGTGTCAACTAACTTCAGTACTAATTTCGGTATTCTTTTTATTCTTCTCGTAGTCGTGACATTCTGCTCTAATTGAAAATAATTGAAACAAAAGAAAGCCAATGTTATAATATAAATTTAACGTGCACTTCTTTTCTATCTTATTTCTTCAGAAGGAAAAAGTATGCTGTAGACTGCAGATTACCGGACTTATGGCGAAAAGGGCGCACTAACGGTAAATCTTTTCTTTCTGTTTCTTACATGCGTTTTTATATGATGCCTTGTTCCAACGCTCCGTTATTTGAGTTTACTTTTATAACCAACAGAGCTTCTGCTTTACGATCGATGACGTAATACTGAGACAGAAATAGGAAAGGAGAAATCTTAACAAAAATAAAAAGAAATAAAAAATAACGCGTTGTAATATTCAAATCTCATCTTTTATAGAAAAGGGGTTGAATGCTGTTTACATGTGGTTTAATAACAGTACTGCGCATAGAAATTGTATACTGTTATGATTATGCAATTTGGATGAAGTGCAAGGGGAGACTTAGGCTAGGGGAGATTGCGATAAATCTAGGGAGTGAGTTCATGAAGGAATACTTCCTTTGAACATGAATTTGTTGCTTTTATTTGTTAGGGGTGCTTTTTATTGCAACAACAAAACGCAATCTAAGAAAACTCTTAAGCCGTTTGGCTTGATTGCAAAATAAAAATTTCAAATCAATGAATAAATTCCTTTAAAATAAATTTTAACATGGTAGATAGGTTTCAAACATTTATAATATTTGATATCACGGATCTAAATATCCAAAATACATAGTAAAGCTGGCATTTTGGCTACTCAAATTTTAATAAAATAGGGTTCATTATAAAAACTAAATTTCAAACTTTCAGTTAACTACAGCCAAAGTATTTTAATATTCATGGAAAGTAAGTATAACCCTTGTTAATTCAACTTTGTAGCTGCGGTCATCGAAATTTGCTCTACGAAATTATTGTGCTCTTACAAATTTAAAGTTTATGTTATTCTATAAATAGGCAAGAAAACTGGAGAAAGGTGTAGTGTGACGTAATTTGCGCTGAGCGCACGCACACATGCGTGCGAAATTAAATACGCCCACATTTATATACGTAATTGTTGTAGTCTGACGGGTTTAATCAAAAATTAATAACATAAAAAAGAGGTAAGAATAAACTTTTTTGTTTTAGTTATTATCGTTTTGGTTTTATAAGAATAGAAATTTATATAAAAGTTAAATATTTGGATAGAAGACACTAAAAGTAATAGAAAATTTCTGTTAGATATATAATTTATACCTATGTATATTCTGAGATGCATATATGAAAAAAAAATTGTTGATTTCATCTGTGAATATCTCAGTAACCTGACACCTTAGAACATTATTTTGCGAGACATTGTTTTAGTGTCTTCTATTCAAATATATAACTTTTATCGTGCGCGGCGATCTTGAAAAATATACAAAATGATGACCGATGCTAAGTCCAAAATCTTCAAAGCCCTTTACCGTATTTTCTATATCCCTCACGCGAGGACCATAAAGCCTCTTCCAGACAGACGCGGCCTACGGTTTCGGCCAGTAAAATTAGCTTTGTATACATTTTCAAATTGTACTGGCATCAACTGTAAGCTACGTCATTCCGAGAGGCTGAATTCATCTAAGGAATAGACCGGTTCATTCAATACGTCAAAAGTCAAATATTTGCTGAATAGTAGAGCAAGCAATCTGAGGGTTTGGTTCAAAATGGTTGTTGATAGTCGTTTCACGCGTCCCTTGGTATTTTTTCAACCCCCTTCCTTAAATTTCGCTGATATTCGTCGTATACAACATCAACAGCCCCATGGGGACCCTTTCGCCGATAGTTCGCTGTAATTTTATGATGTAGCTGGCAAGAATTGACGTTGCGATAATTCTTATTTAGGGTTTTGGGTGTTGGGTTTAATATTGGGATGGAATATTTTTATTTATGGGGATATGTTACTTATGAAGTAGAAATGATTTATTTTTATTAAAACTGTAGCTATAAAAATGGATACTAGCTCTACTACTGTTTCCCGTATTTGATTAGGTACTAGCTGACGAAAGTCTTGTAAGAACCAAAATGCCTGGAGAAGCCAGATCTCGGGAACCTAGATTTATTTATTTATTTATTTGGCACACAAAACAGAATACAATCAAATATTATACAAATAGAAGAACACAATAATAAGAACTAGACTGTATCCCTAAATATGTGTACACAGCATGATCAAAAAACAGTTCTATGTTAGCAGATAGGTACCTATTATAAATTAAGAAAGATCCATTTCATTTAAGAAAAGACGACAGGAGTAAGGACCTAAACATAAAAACTGTTCAGCCAATTGGTAAGCCACGATCTCTTGTTCAAGACTAGTTACCGAAAATATTAATATAGAAATATAAACCTATAAAAACGTTAGAATAGTAGTAACGTATTCGTAACTGAGTAACGTATGTCAACTTTCTATAGTCTTTTCATTGGTGGATCGATAATTTTTGCTGGCTCCACTACATGTTATAACTGATAACAATCGGCCATAAGTCTCAGTCTACATTCTAGAAGTCTTGAAATATGTCAGAGCTAATTGGGATAGATACTCAATTCGAGTCGTGAAAAGCAAGCGGACTATTAGGAATAACAATTTAACCCTAGAAGTAATCCCCAGTCGCCTTAATATATCAACGAAACTTCCTCTTCAAATGGGTCGCACTCTTTTTAATAAACTGCCACCTGAACTAAAGGATATAAAACTGAATAATCACATCACCTTTATAAATAAAGTGAAGGGACTTCTTCTTCACAAAACTGTATACAGCGTGAAAGAGTTTCTCGAGAACGACTATACTCAGTATATTAATGTGAATATACAAAAAGAGTTGAACAAAGGTACTAGTACGCACCTACACAATGTTACTACCAACTAGATTATTTATTTGACTATCGCCCTTATACAGCGAATGCCTATTGTATCTTTCTCTTTTTTTTCTTTTTATTTGTATTGTATGTTAACTTGACAAGTCTTAGCCTGTACACCGAAATGTTGTATACTTATAATTTTTCATGTGTCTCACCTTTGACAATAAAGATATTCTATTCTATTCTATTCTATTCTATTCTAAGTGGCCTACGACTGGGCAAAAATTTGCCCCGTACATATCGGTAGAGATCGCTCTTGAGAGAGAGAAATAGGACCGTCACTTGTCACTAAGTTTTTCAGTTATTTTGTTGTTTAGTTTTAAGTCTGCAATAAAGCATTTCGAATTTATCTATCGATCTTGAGCCAGCTAGACCCACGCTGTGACAAAGGTAAGTTTGGGTGTTGTTTTTTTCCATTTAGCGTCGTATATCGGTTGGCTCTCACTCAGAGATCCTAAGCACCTCAAACGACCCCAGAACTGGCATGGCTACACGTAATAAAGGGTAATATCCACCTGTAATCTATCGAAACCAGAGCAACGGTGCCACATGACCTCGGACTTCCGTCTACAAACATCCAAAATTGACGTAGGTTACCACTCACCACTATACTCTGACCTATCTGTCAGTTAACAAGTTTGCCTTAACCCGGTCAGATAAAATTGGTTACTATTCGAGCCGACAGTCGATCCATCAGCGAAGACTAATAAATACCTACCTACATAGGCTGCAAACTACTTCAATTACTTAAGACTCGTGATACTTAATCCACCTTTTCCTGCAGATCTTTCCCAGTAGTAGTAAATGTTCTTTTTCTAGGCATTTTGGTAAGGGCCAGACTCCAACAAAGCAGAGGAGAAAAAATGTGTTTTAAACAACCAATATAACTTATTCGCACATCTTGTCTCTGCTCAGCTTCAGTGGAGACCACCGAGCGGAGATGTAATATATTTGTGTGCGAAGAAACAAATGAAGATCGAAGCGGAAATGTGAGCTGTGCCTCGCAAACTGGCGACGTCACGCAGATGAGACAAGAATAGATGTGAGCAAAGCGCAGTGAGCGACGCCGCTAGTGCATTCGTCTCACAAACATCCAACGCTCGCCACACGCAGCCAGCTCTAGGCAGCACGCATCTCCGCTCCAGTCGAGCCAGTACGCATCTCCGCACAGTATCGATGGAGACACCTTAGCTGAAAAACCTCTCCTTTCGTCTCCGCTTCGGATATATCCACACATCTCCGCTTTGGTGGAGTGTGGGCCTTATTCTGTTAGCATTTGCAGCACGGTATTCCTACTTTTGTAGGCTTTTTGGTCCACTTGATACTTGTTATTTTTAAACAGTTAATTATGTTGATGAAGTATGTTTTGTGGGGTACGGGTTTGGCCAGTAAATGTGTTTTCTTTCTTGCTTACTTACTGTACGGATTCTTAAACCCAATTAAGTTGAGTAGGAAAGGAACACACTTTTTGAATAATGACACAAATCAACAAGGGTCGGACAAGAGCCTGAGATACGGCTATAAAGTAATATCATTACAAACGTTTTGAAGATCCAGTCAGTACAGTCAAAGATAAAAAATGGTAAACGGGGCTAACATTGCTGGAAGGTTTTTAAGGCGTAGGTACCTGTTCACACCGAGAGGGCATAAAGTAATGTCCTTACGGAACGGGCGTCAATCACGCCCAAGACGAAGACAGGTTTATGCTCGAGGAGAATACTCTACTTTTCACACTTTCTGCGAAAAAAATAGTAAAAGTTTGATAACGTGTTTTGCGGCATTCGTTTTTCATTCCACCTTCTGAAGAGAGGTTACTTCGAATTACTCAAATATCAAATATCAAAGTGCTTTATTTTCTTTAGACCTTACAGGACTCTTGGACCCGTTAAAAAAATTCAAATTACTTAAGTAAAACTAGAAAATTAAGTGATCACTTTGATTTTTTGTTCACTTCAATCTTTTTAAGGTTAAGTAAAGAAGCGAATAAGAAACCTTTACCTTTGGCGTTAGTTTTCGAGCTGGAGTAAAACTAGTCCCAAGCTATTTTATCCTCTAGATAATTTGATGTTTTGTAGTAAGCCTTTTTACAAAGGATATATATGACAATTTATTTATTGATAAATTTTTTGCAACTCGTTTGGAGTTTTATTGTAGAAGCGTATACAATGCCCTTTAGAAGATACATTTCTCTTGTGTAGCCTAGTTGTGGGCAGAGCGAGTTTATTCTTATTTCTAGTATTTATATTATGTATGCCGCTATTTTTAGGGAATCGATTGATACTTCGAATTACGAAAATATCTCATTGTACGGATCTCCTTGGTAAAAAATCACTCATATTTTGATGTTCCAAATTCAATCTCATTATTCTCTTGGTAGTAATGTTCATTATTCCCAAGGGAGTAATGAGTTTGATTTTGGTACCTCAAAATATGGTTGAAAATGTTGACCAAGGAGATTCGAACTAAGAGATCTCATTCGATTTGTTTGAATTTGGTACAACCCTCACCTGTTTCAGCCAATAGGGCTATAATGACTAGCTTTTGGTTGGGGTTACATCCCGTATAAAGTACCGTTTTTAAGCATGAAGTAAGAAAATATATTTGTATTTATAATTGTATTCAAGATTTGGCATCTTTAGCATTTTTGTCACATTCGTACATTATACCATAATCATCATCATCATCAGATCTTGTCAACCCACTGCCTGGCGTTCGCGGTCGCGTCAATTAAATAAATAAATCATAAATAATGCTGGACAATTCACTCAGCATTATCTAGCCCCAAGCGAAGCAGAGCTTGTGTAATGGGTAGGTACTAGATAACTGATATACTTAATACAATACATAGGTATATAGATATTTTTTAATATACATAGAAAACATCCAGAACACCCTGATAGAATATCTTCAGATCGTACAAATATCTGTCCCGTGGCGGGAATCGACCCCGCAACCTCCTGCGTCGCAGAGGTCGTCAAAGAATTGCATTGAAATTCGACAGCATGTTTCTATTTGTAAACGCTGGTCATCAGAACGGAGAACTCTCCTCGTAATATTATTTCTTCTGTAGTATTTAGTTGGATTCGAACCCCAGTCACGCACGGCGAGGTTCCGTCGAGAGCTCCGGCTTTTATATTGTTTTCACTTCTTTTTTCTTTAATTAGTTCCGCTGAACCGTGGAATAATAAAACAATGAAGTTTTTCTGTGTTGTACCTGTGAAAGATTGCCTAGTAATTAAATTTATTTGTATTTTTTAAGGAAGTTAGGTACGTTAGTTTTATTTAAGGGCGTAAATACATTTCTTTTTGTTGTTACCTGAAATAAAGAACATTATCATCAGTTTTATTAAGTTCATTATATTGTTTAAAAGTACAATATTATTAAAGTTTCTGCCCGCGGCTTTACACGCGTTGTTTATATGTAATCGTATAAAGGTGGTTTCTATCCCATGGGAACTGATTTATGGGAAAAATATAGCCTATGTTTGATTCCAAGATTAGAATTACCAATATGCTAAATGTCATCCCCATCCTTTCAGTAGTTTTGGCGTGAAGAGGTAACAAACATCCATCCATACTAAACATGCAATCTTTTAATTTTTTATTATAAGTGTGATTACCCTAATTGATCAAAGTATTTGCCACACAACATACCAAACCATCCGGTTTGATGGCAACTTTTCACTTTATTTTTCTACTGGTTTCTATTTGTAAATCCTAAATCCAATATCAATAGTGTAGCGAGCAACACAGTTTCATCAATATTTAAAACTAGCTTTTCAATGGCGGCGCCTGCACTATTTGATAGGTTTGTTAGTAAAGAGAGTTAGAAATAAATTTGGCAATACGCTCTTGCACTATGCGACCCAGTTAAGGCTGCGCTAAAGTAATGGTGACTGCTCCAAAAGATAAACCCAACGTACTTGCACACTTGCGCATGAATAAGGAGACAAAACAAGAACGCTTGTTCTGAATAAAATACATGAAAAGCGCGATAAACTGAAAATAGTGCAAGTTGCGACATATTTTTAGACGGATAATATAGGGCTGTAGTAGACGGGCGATTTGTAGGAACAACATTGTTTAAAGCCCTGTACAGACGGAGCTATACAGGTGATTGGTAATTCACGGACACTGCGTAAACTGCAGGTTCTGCTCATTATAACGAACACGTTCGTAAAGACGTGCATATTCGGGTTATTCCAGTTTTCCCCCTTGACAAATCCCCCTTAAGGGGGAAAACGGGAATTCATTTTTGGAGTCCAGTTTTCCCCCTTGATAAAAATTTTTCAAGGGGGAAAACTGGTTTTTTTTCAAATTCCAGTTTTAACCCTCGATGATTTTTCACGTTCCAGTTTTGCCCCTTGAAAAAATTTTCTCAAGGGGGAAAACTAGACTCCAAAAAAATGAATTCCAGTTTTTCTCCTTGAGAGAAGGAAACCAAAGAGAACAATAAAAACTACAACTTCTCAACAGTAAACTCAATTTTTATTTTGTACTTTGACAGCAATGACCAACTTCATAAATAATGACACCAAATGTCAAAAAAGACACCAAAATCTGGCATATTAACTCATGGTCATTATGGTCTGTCCACATGTTGGATTTGTCAATAAAAACGTCGTCGTTTGTTTGTATTGATTTTAAGCCTTTGTATACACACAGGTTTGACTCGCCTAGGTGTACACCTGAGCGAGTCAGGCAAGACTCACCATGAATCGGCCAACATAGAAAGAAGAAGAAAGAAAGAAAGAAAGAAAATTAATTTATTGGTTCACTAGTACAGCTTGCAACATATCTGAAGGCGCTCTTTATCGCACGTATTTGCCTGTAATTTGTAATACTCAGATTCGAGCTTTAAATCCTGTGAGGAAAAAGAATCGTTACGCAACATTGCAGCCAAGAATCACTACCGGATCGACTGACATTGTAAAAACAACTGAATCATCTTCACCAAAATGATCAAAATTGAATCTTTTTGGATTGTTACACTACAGGCAAATGCTCGTCAATCAGGGAGCGCTAAAGTAAACGCGGATACTGACCGGCGTTACGGGGTGCAACGTTACGAGTAACACAGCGAGCGTTCGTGCAGTCAGTACGAGAAGAGAAGGCGCTCGTAACTGCAACCAGTCAGTATCAGTACCCACCTTATGACTCATTTGTAATGTAACATTTCAAGATTTATTAGCGAGCATAAAGCTCTATTCATACCGGAGGTGGTAGCGGCCGCTACCACCTCGGTAGAGAATGTTACATTACAGATCAATGTTCGCGACGTGGGAGTGCTTTTAAATAAAGTATAAATGAGAAAGCGATCGTTTCCTCATTTAAACTTTATTAAAAGGCACTTCGAAGCCCCTAAAAACTGGACACTTCCGTAGAGCGTGGGCACAACTCAGTCAGGAACGCGCGAAATTCACTAACATTAAAAATCGTTGTAAAGAAATCAACTTCAAGAAAGTAACGTTTTTGTTATTATAGTGCGTAAGCCGTATTCACTCTGGATAATTTCTAATTTCTAAGAAATCAAAAACTATCGCAAAAATGTAACGTTTTTAAATTAAAGGCTAACGGCGCTTGAGTCCGTAGAAAGTCATAAAGATTTTCGACTCACACGTCACTTGACTTCGTGGTGTAGTTGGTTATCACATCCCCGTACTGAGGGGAGGACGCGGGTTCAAGTCCCGTCCAAGTCGAAAATTTTTGCGATAGTATTTGTTTTCAAGAAAGTAATCTATTGATCAGTAGAATTATGTGCTACCTTCCTATTACAATGTTTAATAGACTCACCCTCCCAACCACACGCCTACTCGTTTGCAAAACAAACATCATCTCATATTAAGTCTTCAAAGTTGGTTGACTGTTACACAGCGCGACTTGATTAACCGCTGTTCGGAAGCGTCGACTCGTTACAACATTAACATAATGCTAACTGATGTCGTTTCTAGTGCTGAGTTTTGGCTGAAAACGGGTTTCAACCTACAGCAGGAACATAAATGTTGTATTTTTGTATTTTGTATATATTCAAAACATCATTACAGGTTAAACCTAATACAATAGAGTTGTAGTCATAACATCACAAATAATTATTTTAGTACAACGATAGAAATACAAATGTCATAGAGCAACAAATTAAATAACTAGTAAGTCTAATAAGCAAATTATTTACATACAAATGTCAATGTTAGGGCACTCCATGGTACTTCGAGTTTGTTTAGTTGTACCATTCATTCTTTAATTCTTTATTGTACACAATTAATACAAATCATGAACTTATTTAATAAGATATGTACATAGGTGAGCTTAACTCTGAAAAAGAGTTTTCTTCCACCAAACCTTAGAGTTATAGGAGAGGCGATTGAATAGGTAGAGGAAGTGTACAAATACTTATAATCTACCATACAAATACTTATAATAAACATACATATATAAAAAAAAAATACTAAATAAACATAATAAATACCTATGGAATATATAAATACATATTTATAATATATCCTATAATAATAATATTGGTACTATAGGCATAAATAGATATGCTTAAATATTTATGATGGTACTTCTGATCCTAAATAGTTGTCACTAGTGCCATTAATGGTACTAAAGATACAAAGTTGTGTCACTTGTACCATCAATGGTACAAATCAATGGTACTTCTGACACTAAGGCACATAATCATATACAATTCCCCTTGACGTCATTGAAATTCATGAATTTGAAATATACTACATCTTTATTCACAAAGAAAATTGTACTTGTCTTTACAATTGAAACAATTGAGCTAACTGCTGCATTGATATTATTAGATTGCCGTGTGGTGCCTGCTTAGAATTTGCACCACCACAACTCTTCCCGCGGTAAAAGGCGACTCAGGGGACATCTTATGTCCGGAGGGCAATCAGGCGTTTTTTAAATGAGAAAAAAAACTCAATTTACCTGAGAACTCTATGGCATTTTTATTTGACAGACCCGTGCCAAAGCTATTTTATAAGCTACAGTCTGGTCGATCTATTTTTATTTTATAAACCTCTCAAAGAGGTATAAGCAATACAACCTGCGTTAATAAATAAATAAATAATGCTGGACAATTCACACGGCATTATCTAGCCCCAAGCTAAGCAGAGCTTGTGTTATGGGTAGGTACTAGATAACTGATATACTTAATACAATACACTAAATAGATAGATATTTTTTATTATACATAGAAAACATCCAGAACGCCCTGGACAAATGTTTGCAGATCGTACAAACATTTGTCCTGAGGCGGGAATCGAATCTGCAGCCGCCTGCGTCGCAGACAGACCTTCGCCCGCTGCGCCACAGAGGTCGTCGACATAAAGGATCCGTTACCGATTTTCTGATACTTGAGAGGCAAAAACAGGGCACGTTTAACTGATTGTATGGTTGATTGACCTGGTTGGCTTGCTGGCTTGGTGGGTTGCTGGCTGGCTGGCTGAATGGCGTAGATGGCATAGTGGGCAACCGGCTAATTGTGTGGCGTTACAAAACAGAACAGTGTTTTAATTTATTCGAGACACGTCTTCAAGGAATTTACTATTGGCATTTTAGAGCCACTGTTATGGCAGAGATCTAGTAATACGTTAAAGTAAAGCGTGACCCGCTTTGCGTGTGATTACGATTAGTTAGGCCGCGATATGATGGGGATATTTACATAGAATTTAAATTTACCCAGAAAAATACTAGGGTATTTTGTGGTAATTTTGTTAAATGAGAGGTAATATTAAATAAATAAAACATCAAGTGCGAGTGAGACTCACGCACTAAGGGTTCCGTATAACTGTCAGATCTTGTTTCTTGCCAAATATCATGATTTTAGGTCAACGGGGAATAGGTGCCCTATACATTTTGTAGCATAGCGAGAATCAATTTTTTTTTTGTTAATTAAACATAAATTTACGGTTTTCGGATTTTTCCTTTAGTTGTACTATAAAACCTAGCTTCTTGCTAAATTTTATGATTCTAGGTCAACGGGAAGTACCCTATAGGCTTTGTGTGCATGTGATTCCCTTGGAAATTTCAAAATATTCGGACATAAACGGCTGTAACTTTTGATTACGTTGACCTAGAAGTTAAATGTATATTGAGGCTTGAAGGGGTAACGAATTTGAATATTTGATGTTAATTTCAACTCGATACCTCCACGTGTTCCTGTCAAAAGAGTGTTGACAGACGGACAGACAGACTGACAGACGGACAACAAAATGATCCTATAAGGGTTCCTTTTTCCTTTCGAGGTACGGAACCCTAAAAAATAGGAATTCTACAATGAACTTATTGCCCCTCCACTCCACATGTTGGCAGATTCGTCGCAAACGTGGACTAAGGACATGGCTTGTCATGATTAGCATGTTAAATTCATCAAACTGCGATCCCCAACCCGCATGCCCAGCGTGGAAATTATGGGCATTACCCCCACTGAATCAACAAGCCAAAAAATGGCCCCCAGCATGTAGAAGTGCCATAAAAGAATTCAACTTAGTTGTAGTACAAGTCAAAATTATGAATTTGAATCTATAGAACGAGAAATAGAATAAATATAGGTAAATAAACTTAAGAATCAGTTTAAAATACACTTAATTTTCACCAACAAGCGTCTAAAAACATTACCCCCAGAGCTTACCCCCTGATTAACAGAGTTCATTTCCTGACAGTAGTCAAAGTGATCGCCATTTACATTTGTATAGAGTCCAAAATCGTTCGGCAACTAAGAATGGGGTCGACAAGATTAGGCCGCGTAAAATCTAATGAGGCTTAATATAATAGCTGTGCCTCATTTATGTTCAGAAATGAAAACATTTTTAGGTACCTTTACTATAAATGTTTATTTTCTTATGAAGGTTAAACGTAATGACTAGGAATCTAATAAATAGACGGTATAATCGCTTATATCTTATTGTGTAACCTTCGCAGGAGTTACAAGTTTTGAAGGTTCCGTGGTCAAAAATACGCGCAGTGACCTCGCGGCGTACGATCCGCGTTTTGTCGTTCCATCGGGCTCATTTCATTTTAAATTGTAATTTATCTATATCTATACTAATACTAGCTGCGCCCCGCGGCTACGCCCGCGTGGAAATTTAAAATTATCACTTAGGGGTATGAAAAATAGATGTTGGCCGATTCTCAGACCTACTCAATATGCTCAAATTTCATGAGAATCGGTCAAGCCGTTTCGGAGGAGTACGGGAACGAACATTGTGACACGAGAATTTTATATATAAGATTATAAAGATGGAAGATTTGATTGTTTGTTTGTTTGTATTGAATAGACTCCGAAACTACTGGACCGATTTGAAAAATTCTTTCACCGTTAGGAAGCTTACTTTTCAGGGACATATTTTATCCCGGAATTCCCACGGGAACGGGAACTACGCGGGTGAAATTGCGAGGCGATCGTCTAGTATATTATAAAATACAATACTTACACATTGCCGCCAGGTTGCGGGTTCGATTCCCGCCTCGGGACAAATGTTTATAAGATCTACAGGGGTGTTCTGGATGTTTTCTATGTAGAATAAAAAAATATCTATCTATGTAGTGTATTGTATTAAGTATATCAGTTATCTAGTACCCATAACACAAGCTCTGCTTTACTTGGGACTAGATAATTTTGTGTGAATAGTCCAACATTTTTATATTATTATTTTTATTTGCCACATTTCGTGATCACTTCTTCGGCCCGTAATATTTTGAGACTCTCGCAGTAAATCAGGACATTTACTTATTTGTATTAAAGAATGAATTAGAAGTCCCTTAGTACAATCTTTATCTCATGTTAAAGCTTGTTAAAACTCTACACTTAATAAGTGTAAGAACGCATCCAGTCAGTCGGTATTATTAAAACCACGTACTTAATTTGCGGCGGTCTGTGCTGAATAAAAACCACGCTCCTTGTGTTTGTGGATCCCTTGTGATGGCGCCTCGGAGGCGAGTGGTATCCCCTTTATTTGAATAATTTGATTAAGCCTCCGCGTTCCACTGAAATACGTCTTTAAATCATCCGAATAAAGTCCACAATCAGTCGTTAGGCTTGTTGAATAAACTAAGGAACAAGATGTTCTTGATTTAGTTAAATAAACCATGCGGAGATTTATAGGCGCGTTTAAATTTCCTCCATCGAGCATGAAGCTGTTATGAACATGTTTTTCCGCTAATAAGCTCTGGCTTTCTCAAGATGTTAATGGAAAATTCATTGTGGTACCTGCTGCTTTTTGTGCTTCCTTTCGCCTGTCGACAGGTTTTACCATGCAACTTAATATAAAAAAGTATTGGCTTACGCGTTTGTCATAGTTGTCAGTTAAGTTCCGGTTCATGGCAATGTCTGATCGACCGCAATTCGCCATGTTTTTTATGGAAATACTTTTTTCTTTTTTATCTTTCATAAGAAATAATAGCGATTTTCAAAATCATCCAACTGCTGGATGATGCCCCCTTACAGCGTTGTTCTTCTTGATAACTTGCTCTGCCCTGTCTCCTTTCGCATTCAGGTGTGTCCAGCTACTTTGACAATCAATACCTTTAATAATATCAATGTCTATGTTTAGTACCTTTATACCTAGCATTTCTGTACCCTACATTTATGATAACCGAACATGTAAACACGATGATCATAAACGTCTTTGATGGGATCCACTAAAACATCAGAAACTTACCCCTTCAAAGGAAACGATAAACTGAAGTTTAACAGAAGTTTGTGTCCCAACGATTAACGTTTCAAATTATTTCTTCAGCAGATGATTGCTTTTAGTTATTCCAAAGGATCAAATTATCTGAAGCAAAATATAGACGGCGGAGTTTTTCTTACAAGATGTTGAATAATTGAATATTCGTGGTAAGATGAATTTGAATCAATTAAAACTGCAAGTCCTTCCTCATCTACAGATTTCTTTTATTGGTTTTTCTTTGATCAAACCCAGCTCAAAAGAAAGTATGCTCACAACATTAAAATATGTGTATTTCTCTAATACTTACTATGGTTGTAAGATAAAATAAAGCTAAAAGGTAAGTAGGTACCAGCGACAACAGAAGTAAGTCTTAGATAATACCTTTCCACGATTTCTTAGAACCAATACAAACAATGACAATTCAAAATTAGCAGCGCAAATCCTACAGTAAAAGAACTATTCTTATAAAATAAACAATTGGATCCCAACTCGCTACAGACTTAAAGTAACCCATTAGAAACCAATCCAATTGATGAAGCATAGTAAGTGAAGAGCTAAACCATTGTTAATAGATTTTAAACAGCCTTATGTATAAGTTCCCGTTTTGTCCAAAGTTATCCGAGTCATGACCTTCGCTCACATGTTTGGTACCGTAGGCACTGCCGTGGATACCGGATCTCAAATAAAACAACCACAAACGTCATTTGCGATGGCTCGTAGGACGAACCGCGGAACGTAGGATTCTTGGTCTTTGGTAATGTACCACAAAGTATGTGGGAAGGCACACAATTGTCCAACATCTTGATTGGTATTCCTGAGAAAAGTCACACAGATGAGAAGGATGATGTTCTACTAGCCAAATAAATAAATAAATAATGCTGGACAATTCACACACAGCATTATCTAGCCCCAAAGTAAGCAGAGCTTGTGTTATGGGTACTAGGTAACTGATATACTTAATACAATACACTACATAGATAGATATTTTATATTATATATAGAAAACATCCAGAACGCCCTGGACAAATGTCTGTAGATCGTACGAACATTTGTCCCGAGGCGGGAATCCAACCCGCAACCTCCTGCGTCGCAGGCGGACCTTCGCCCACCGCGCCACAGAGGTCGTCAAATATCAATCACGCCGGCCAGTCACAGAGGAGACTAACCGTGTGCGCAGAAGAAGTGCACAAGTGTGTGCGCAAACACAATTGCACTCAATATTTTGTTAAAGGCTCTATTCAAAGATACTGAGGATAGCGTAATTTGTGAATCATGAAGAGGTTCTTTCAAAGATTAACTGACCTAGCTGAATCAGATATAGGAAGTAGAAATGGTGAGTTTGCAACTACGCAGAACGACACTCCCTTTGTGCTTATTTATCTGAGTGAATGCGAGGTTTATATTCTCGTGAGCATTTCGTTTTGGATTTTGGCTCCAAAACCAATGCCCATTTATTATCTATGGTTGCCCAAGTCATCGTAAACCTGTGTACTGACGCTTTCTTTGAGTCGGTCAACTTAATTGTGACCGATTACGACTCTTCGAAGTTTCAGTTTCACTTGCATATTGCAAAAATCTGCAATAAAACTAGAATTCAATATGGGCAATTGACTTGTTCTTATATTGTATTCCCTTTTGTGTCACCAGCAACAACGAGCCAACAGAATATTCATTTGAAAGACGGCCAAGCTCCCATTCAATCTAGCCGCAGAGGACAGATCTGATAAGCTATCTAACCCGTATAGAGAAAACTACGCAACACAATTTTCCCTACGAAGAGACTGCACACTTTTTTCGGAACGAGGACAAGCATTTTAATTTTGAAATTATATTTCCGGAAAGTACCTATTAGCTGTTTTGAAATTTGTCTGGGTAAGGGCAAAGCCACAAATAATAATCATACAAAAATCTATACTTATCTCGCCCACTGGATCTCACTTCTCAACAAAGGTGTCTCTGCTCATAAACATCCCAGCCCAAAGCGATTTAATACATTTTCTTTCATTAAGAGTTTTTACAGAAGCTATTTCGTAAAATTCGTGGAACATTAAACTGTTCTTTAGGTTTATAGTTTTACTTTCTTTATGAGGTTAACCAGAGGGATCCGAGCTGAAAGAATGCCAAGAAAGCGAAGAAGTAAGTGGGCCTCAAAGTGGCCTGTTCCCTTTGTGACTGCGTTTCGCTACTTCAATGGTCTATAATGGCTCATTTTTATGCTGAGCGTCATATGTGGTTATCTATGTTTCTTTTCTTACTAGGAATAGATGATGCTTATCTGGGGCCGGTAGGTAATTTAATGTTTTTAGAAAAACCAAAAACGGACTTCGAACTCTTTTATGGTGACGATGTCCTCTTAGCCGAAATTCGGTCTTGGCGAACGAAGACTAGCGTGTGCTCAGAACATAATAGTGCACAATTGTGCAAAAGTGTGTGCGCAAATAGGTACATGTGCACTTTCTGTTACTCCCTGACTCTCATAATCCGATGGGATGGTAGACTTTTATATAAACGTTATTTTTATTTTTTACGGGACAAACAGTAATGGGATTGATCATTACTGTTTGTCAGGACCTCTGGATCTTTCTCTTCATTAAAGCAAAGAATCATCACAATCGGTTCACAACTGACGAAGAAATCAAACATTTATTTAAGCAACCGAACAAACAACATCCTTTTTTTACGAGGTCAGTTCATAGATCGTTCAAATCACCGACCTTCATCAATTCGTCTCGATTAAAACTGCAACACCGTTTCTATGTACTGCGCCGAGTCAATTTAATAACTTAATTTGCTGCCATAGCAGTGGCGGAAATTTATATTTTCCAACGCGATTCAGTTTATTACAGCCAGCGCAATGAAGTTACTCCGTGAAAAGACGGCCACCATCTAAAGAACTTACCTTGTAGGTAATACCGGCTGAACTGAATCTTGAGATCTAAAGGAGGATCTTAGTTTTTTTGTAAGCAACTTTTACTGTATTTTTAGGTACCTTCGGATTTGCTCTTAAAATAATCAACATCACACTATTATATTAAACATGCGAAAGTTTGGTTTATTAACTCACCACGCCAAACTACTGAAAGGATTAGGATGAAATTTCGCGTAGATGTCGTGCTAAACCGAGATCAACGTGTAGGTAATTTTTAACTCGAAAAAATGCGTGCAAAGCTGCGGGCAGAAGCTAGTTGTTGATATTGAACGAGTTTATATGCTGAATTGATTTCGATCGAAAAATTTCGCACCAAATGGGCACCGATACGCGATATTCTCTCATAATTTCCAAATTGCTTCGCGGAATAGTTTCAAGGTTCAGTCAGTAGTTAATTAACAACGTAGACCGCAACCCCCGCTACGTCTAGTTCAGGGGTGTGGTGCAAATAACAAGTGAAGAGTCTACAAGCGGATACCCCAAGGTATAAACTCGGACCTCTGATGCCTTAGGATTTAGTTTTGCATAGTTTACGAAAACTGGAAAAGTTTTCAAATCAAAATGATTTATTTACTTAAATACAAAAATACATACACAGCGCAATAACTTAAGACATAAATGAAATATATCCATAGTTTAATAAGTTGTTTATGGGCATCTTCGTATGAGTGTGGTGAAACTGTTCAATCTTTATTTTGTGAGCCGTAGAGGTCACCAAACAAAGTGAAGTCTATGACAGTTGTTCTATCTCACGAAGTCCGTTGGGCTATGTACTTATGTCATAGTGAATGCATGTACACATTGTTTTAGTGTGCGTGCTCAGCTCAGAAGCAATCAGTCTCGCCCGAGACGCGGTCCGGGTCACTAGTGCTCATTGTATTCACGTCAGATTTTGGTAGCGAGTACCGTCAACAACTAAGCGCAAATTTGTTCGAAAGATTGACGCTTACAGGGTGATGGTTCATACAATTTGTGAACGTACCCTCACCTACCAAAATTTTACGTTTGATACGTACGATTTTGGTAGGTGAGGGTACGTACACAGCAGTCCGTATAATAAGCGGCACGAGTCGTGAGCACAGATGGGCAGTAGTGGGGGTTAGCTCGCGCATGTACGAATGACATGAATGTAGCCGAATGACACGCGAGCCTCCAATAGACGATGTGCATTGACTGCCACAACCAATCGCGTGCAGTTCGGCACCCCGCCCCGCCCCCATAGACCGAAAAATTAACTACTGCGCAGGTGTCAGTTTATGCTCACGACTCATGCCGGTCACTATACTACAAGCCCGTTTTATCGTATACGTTTTTATTCGGCTACGTCGGATGGTGTTGTTTGAGAGGTGCACACACATGACAGCATTCTAGATCTAGTAATGTGTGTGAACTCGCTCCTACCCAAATGGTGTGTATTTTTTTTATAGATTCTATAAAAATACACGTACTTATATTATTTGAATAACTTATTGTAACTGTATTTAGAGTTAGAATCCTCAACCCCAACTTCAACAGCCTGTATTGGTCCACTACTGGACTAGAGTCAGATTACTGACTCATAATTATTTTTAATAATAAATAAGTTTGGACAATTCACACAACTTCATCTAACCCCAAGCTAAGCAGAGCTTGTGTTATGGGTACTAGATAAAGATAACTGATATACTTAATACAATACGCTACATAGATAGATATTTTTTTATTGTAAATATTAAACATACAGAACAAACAACCTTAACCGCTGCGCCACCCAGGTCTTATTACATGTAGGTATGATTTATATTATTATTATTTTTGTTATATTTTATTATTATTAGCCCACGTGATTAATGAACGGCCCCCTAAGTGACGGTTGGTACAATATACTCCCATATTTGGGCTGGTAAGCGAAACGAAACCACTAAGGTTATTAGTAATGTGTAATTACCTACACTCTGAACATCAATGGATATAAATAATTAATAATAAACATAATTGACCCTCTATTAAGCAATATATCTTGTACCAAACAATAGCAATGAGCATTCGTGTGAGATAGCTGTACAGTTAACAAACAGATAGGTGAGTAGATACACAAACACTACAGATACATTTAAATGATCTCTAACTAGCACAAAATAAGGTTGACTTTAGTTGTATTGATAGTACCTTCAGTAAAAATTTGTTCCTACGAGGGGAATATGTCGAGATCGGGAGATAACCTCACGCTGATTGAACTTGAAATTGCTTTGCGTAAACTAAGATTTACAGTGGACCCTAATGTTAGTTTGACACAGTTCAAATTTGTAAATAAGTACAGTTATTCGGAAGTTTACGAAGTTGTACCAGTAAATCTCTATGTAATAATATGTCGGTGGAATTTGAGGTTAGTTGTGAAATTACCTATGGGTTTACGAAACGTAATATTCGTAACAACCCCGTACTACGTAATATTTTAAAACGTAAAATACGAAACGTAATATTCGAATATGGATAAATTTTTAGGAGTTTGAATTATTCTGATTGACATGGTTATCAACATTTAGACAACGTTTTTAAATAAAAATCGTTATTAATAAGAAAATTTTCATCATCATCATCAACCTATATTGGTCCACTGCTGGACATAGGCCTCCCCTAATGAGCGCCATAGCGCCCTGCCTTCAGATATAAGAAAATGTTCATGAAAATTGCTGCTGACTTTTTATTTAAGAAAGAAACTTAACGAATTTTCACTAAACAAAAGTTGTACGTCCCCTCGGGATACCCGTCAATCAACAATCATTTTGAATTAACCATCAATTTCTTGTCGATATACACATTTTGTGGCAACTTGTATAGTTAGTTTGTAATAAATTAAAACCAGCTATCAGACCCCAGTAAATGATAAAAGGCTTATAAAACTCAAACCAACACAAAGGCTTTGTATTCAATAGGTATCTACATACCTCTCCTGACTGTACAATACGGGTAAGGGTCTAGGCATACTAAAAACGAATCCAACGGATTTTTTCAAATTTTAGTTACGAATATCTTCTATCTTCATAATTATGTAAACATACATTATTTTCAAGGAGTATGCCTTACTCTGTCGAAATAGGGTTCAATATCACGTCAACAGCTAATACTACTCCACAGTTGGACAAAGACCTTCCATGATAAGTGCCGTCAGGTAAAACTATCCCCACGCTGGGCATGCGGATTGGGGATCGCAGTTTGGTGGCCGATCTGGTGTGTAGTGGCATTCCTGTCCGTTCCCCGGTGATCCCATAGCCGCCTCTTACGACACCCACGTGAAGAGTTGATTGGTGAAAGTTTAAAGCCGGCTATGCTGTGTAGCAATGCCGATTTAGTTTCCCCCTTGAAAACATTTTCTCAAGGGGAAAACTGGACTCCAAAAAAATGAATTCCAGTTTTCCCCTTTAAGGGGGATTAGTCAAGAGGGAAAACTGGATAAACCCCGATTTAACACGTGCAAAGACTACAAGTGTTCAAAATGCTATCAAAAAATGTAAAAATTCTCTTCAATTCTCTTCCAATGTACCATGGCCCTAAGGGTTTTAAAGATACAGTACTATAAAATAGCTGAAACGACAACGGAACGAGAAAGGTT
The DNA here is from genome assembly GCA_963564075.1 of Eupithecia subfuscata. Classification (NCBI taxonomy): domain Eukaryota; kingdom Metazoa; phylum Arthropoda; class Insecta; order Lepidoptera; family Geometridae; genus Eupithecia; species Eupithecia subfuscata. The sequence continues at coordinate 14,296,951 of OY751099.1, read as the reverse complement.
CGAATCGTATTGTTGGTTATTCTGGCTAAATTAAGGTAAACTATTCTCTGACATCAACAAATTGGAATGAACCCTTTTGTTGTATCCTATGAACTAAGTTTGTGGAATTTAGGTTATCGGTACTGTTTATAACATAAGGGAATAATAATTAAAATTCTGTTACTTAACATTAGTAACACAATCAGGCATAAGTAACATTATCAGGCCTAAGTAACACAGGCATAAGTAACATAAACTACTCCTCATGTCCACTGCCGATCTTGTCTTCCCCAAACAAGGTGGGTTGTCCATGATCACCACTCTTTGCAGGTCTATTGGTGATCCTGAACCTCACATCAACAGCCTCTATTAGTCCATTACTGCTAGATGCAGGCCTCCCCCTGATAAGATCCTTATTGACTTATATCTACATATCTCATGGGGGGTAATGCCCATAATCCGCTGCTGGGTTTGCTTGTATATTAGCTTATAATCTAATGTAATATATAATAAAACGTCAAGTGCGAGTCGGACTCGCGCACTAAGGGTTTCATTTAGTCATTCTTGCCAAATATTATGATTCTAGGTCAACATGAAGTTGGTACTCTGTACATTTTGGTCAAGGGAGAGAATAAAATTTTTTTTTTTTTGTTAACAAACTACAATTTTACGGTTTTCAGACTTTTCTCGTTATTTGTATCTCGCTTCTTACCAAATTTTATGATTTTAGGTAAACGGGAAGTACCATATAGGTTTTGGTCTGTAGCAGGAATCAAAATTACTTTTTTTTTGTTGAATAAACTAAAAATTTACGGTTTTAGAATTTTTTACTTTACTTGTGCTATAAGACCTTGCTTCTGGCAAAATTTTATGATTCTACGTCAACGGAAAGTACCCTATAGGTTTTGCTCCATGGCGAGAATCAGAAGTATATTTTTTTGTGAACTACAAATTTGCTGGTTTCGGAGGCCTTGCTTCTTGCCAAATTTCATAATTCTAGGTCTACGGGAAGTACCCTATATTTTTTGGTTCATGGCGAGTATTAAAAGTAAGTTGTGAATAAATTACAGATATATAGTTTTCGGATTTTTCTCTTTACTTGTGTTATAAGATCTTGCTGCTCACCTAGTTTCATGATTCTAGGTCTACGGGAAGTACCCTATAGGTTTTGTGTGCATGTGATTGCCTTGGAAATTTCAAAATAGGACATAAGCGGCTGTAACTTTTGAGTTGACTTAGAAGTTTTATTTATATCGCGGCTTCAAGAGGTTACGTTAGTTTTTTCAGTCTGTAGTGGGCACAACTGTTTTCAAATATAATTAAAAAAAAATATTTCCGTAGATACTATAGATCCTCACCTCACCTCACCTCAACAGCCTATATTGGTCCACTGCTGGACGCAGGCCTCCCCCTGATAAGCGCCTTATTGGCTTTTATCCCATGGGGGGGTAATGCATAATCCCACCAACACGCATGCGGGTTGGGAATCGCAGTTCGGTGGCAGAATTGTTCTGCAGGGGGCGCTGCTTGTGCCTTTAGTGGATATCCCTTAGTCGCCTCTTACGGCACCCTCCGCGGGATGAATTAGGGTGATGCAAATTCTAAGCCGGCACCACACATCAGATCGCGGGTGTTAAAAGTATACAGAAGCAATCTGCTGGCCTTCCCCTGGTAGGTTCCCTTTGTCGGTTCATACGGCTGAGCTAAGCTTCGGCCTCAGTGTTGATAACGTGTGAAACATGTAATACACTTTTAAATTGCAGTAAAAATAGAGCATCTAAATAGAGAAAAACGATTATGAATGTAATAACATTTTCTAGGAAATTTGCACGTGAAAAAAATGCACCTAGAATCCTAAATGCTGGATTGCGTGACAGAAATACCGGTGTGTTTAATATTGCAGTTGTAAAATTGAAGTTTTTAGTAAAACAATGCTTGACCTCGATTTATTGTTAAGCCAAAATATAAATGTATAGATAGTGCTTTTATTTCATCACAATCACACTAATAATATGAATGCGAACGATTGGATGGAGGGAAGTAGGTATGTTTGTTATTTCTGCGCGCCTAGGAAACTACTCTCAAGGTAAGGCATGAAACCTGTACCTGAAATAACACAGGCTACTTTTTATTCCATACATCAGTTCCCATGGGAGAAAAACATTCATAAAACGTTTCCATAGAACAATAATTACATCTTTTTTGACCTAAATAACGTATCCAAATGCTTATTTTCTTATTTTGCCGCGAGCGGAAACTAATTAACAATAAGTACATAGTTGCTTAGAATTAATCGTGTATAATGCATTTTTTTCATCAGAATTCTGATTATGATAAAACCACTATGAACATCACACTTACTTATCGGCAAAGTACCCTAGTTATTATTGTTTTTATCGAATATATTAAAATTTGTGATTGCCTTGGAGAATTTAAAATATTTGGACATAATATGTAAGCGGTTGTAACTTTTGACTGAGAAGTTTTATTTTTATATCGCGGCTCCAAGAGGTTACGAACTTGAGTAATTGACGTAAATTTCACCTCGATACCTCCCTCCACACATTCCTAAGAAAAGGGGGTTGACAGACGGATGGACAGACAGACAGACGGACAAAAATGTGATCCTATAAGATATAGATCCAATAAGGTTCATTTTATCTTTCTGTTATACGGAACTCTAAAAAGACGAAAGTTTGTCACAGAATATAACGCAAAAACTACTGAACTGATAACTGGCTGATTTTTAAATTCAGGAATTGCTAGACCTGAAAAAACACAAGTAGTGGATTACTTGTGTTTTTAAAATTTCGGTTGTTTTTAAAATTGTTTTTAAAATATAAAGCGAGCAAAGCCGCGGGCAGAATATCATATGGAAATAAAGATTATTGATTCCGATTCGTATACAAAGTTAAACTATTTGTTGGTCGAATTTCGACTGACCACGCGTGCCGGTCACGCGAAGTACCGCTTACGATTTATTCAAGCGTTGTTTTATTACGAAGAAACGTATTTCTTTCTTGTTCATCATTTTATGGAACTCCTTTGACATGAAATCTGAACATTACTACGTTTGATTGCTACGAGTTCGTAGGTGATTGCTACGGCGTAGAGGTGCTACGCGCGTAGCAATTTGTATTGATTATTTTGCTCAGTATGTCGCTGAGTCCTACCAAGAGTAATTTTAATCTCATAAATTGGTGTTTTTAAATTACTCAATCATAAACAATACTAATAATTCATAATTACCTCTCTTATAAAGTAGGTAAGCTGAGTCGCTACTGGCATAATCATTTAGTTTCAGTGACTGACGATCATTAAAAGAAATCGGCCATTAATAGTACCTAATACAATTTTTTTGTCAGCCGTTTTTCCCCTCGCTTGATTTCCTGGAGTTTTGTTTTTCGACACGTATAGGAAATTATAGGCCGTTGACCTAAAATTAACTTACACGCAATCACCCACTTGAAAAGGGGAATAATTATTGTATTCGTTGGATTGGAAAATATCGCTCGTGTTTATATTTAAACCTGTAACTAGCGTCCAGTTTATACAAAGAGAAGCCAGTTCATTCTATTTAGTATCTATAGTAGCCTAGTATTTAATAAATAAATAATGCTGGACAGTTCACACATCATCAAACCATGCTAAGCACCAAACTTAGCAAAGCTTGTGTTATGGGTACTAGATAACAAATAATTCTTAATACATTACATTGATTTTTACTGTATACATATAAAAAAAAACACTCAGAACGCTCGTAAAAAGTATCAGCAGTTCGTACAAATATTTGTCCCTAAAGGTTAATTTTTGTTACCTCAAAACGAAAACGAGTTTTGAACGGAAAAAAAAGCCAAACTACACAAACGAAACAACAAAATTGTCTAATTAATTATATCTGAAGCCTAAATACGCCATTTTAGCTTCTAAATACTTAAATATAAGCGTCACTTTATCACCTTTTACTGTACGCGTAATTCAAAACCTGTCGCTAAGCCATTAGGACGGCAGGTGAATTGGCGGCCTACTTGCCGTGGAGACAAATTGCACAGAACTCGTCCGATTAGCTGGAAGCATCTTGAAAAAGTAATTAGAAGGCAATCTCCGGCCTTCCCGGCCGCTTGCATGCAAGACAGCTAACAGGAGCGTGAAAACAATCTTGGAAAAAATCTATTTGTGGTTTAACTAGCTTTTTATGGGTCAAGTCTTGTAGTCTATTGGAATCTGTTTTAGTTTTATTTTAATCGAAGGATCTTATTAGCAGGTTTAGTATTGGTTTATATATTTATAAAATTAACGTAATAATCCTTAAAAATCCTTACCTTATTATTTACTACGCCCGCGGCTTCGTACACGTTGTTTCTATGGAAACGTTTTGAGGTTATTTCTATCCCATGGGAACTGATTTATGGGATAAAAAGCCTATGTTTGATTCCGGGATAAGAATTACTTTTAGCAATATTTCAACCCGATCGGTTGAGTAGCTTTGTCGTGAAGAGGTAACAAACATCCATTCATTCATCCATCCAAACTTTCACATTTTTAATATAAGTGTGAAAGTGTGATATACGTACTTATTTATATTATAAATTCGAAAGTATGGATGGATGGATGTTTGTTACTTCTGTACGACAAAACTACTTTATTCTGAAAAGCCCCCTTTTTTGGGGAGGCATGTTCACCAGTGGCCCTATGTGTGCTAATGACGACCACTAAAACGAGTAAAGGTAGGTAAATTACCTTCCATTCTTAGCAAATACTTTTGATTTGCGAAATCAAGGGAACTCCGTTAAAACATGTGCAGGAAAAATATTTCACAATCCAATGTCACTACAAAATTTATTCCATTTCCTTTCGTTTCGATGCGATCTGATTGAATTGAAATATCAAAAACTGAACTGGTGTGCTGTTTATCCGACGTGCGACGAACGTGAGAAGTAAATATTCAATGGCGAAGTAGTGAGATTCACAATCGTAATACATTTAGTTGGGTATTTCTTTCTGAAATAACATAAGTCCACTGATCCGCACGCGATCACAATGAGTTAGAACGTTTTCTAACTGACGCAAGCAGTTGGACATTTGTATTTACAAGGTTCCATTCCACTTTGACAACTCGTGTTTGAAAGTCATTTACAACATAGCTAACAACGGTATATTTATCATAATTTGAGTTTTGAGCTTTCCAATATTTCGGCACAGTTTCCGTGATCATGGCGCATGAAACTGTGCCAAAATAATGGAAAGCCCAAAACTCAAATCATGGTAAATATCCCGTTGTAATTGACTTTAGTGTTAATACCCTTGATGGATTTTGTGTGTGTTAATGATGGATTTAAAAGTTTAACTCGTGTTTTGTACTAAAAATGTGACGAAAAATTTTGAGTGCGAGCTATTGCTCCCGCTCATGCTAGAATAGGGTAAAGGCTCAGAGAAATTGCTCTGAGTTATATGGATTATGCATTAATTTCCGCAAACTGTTTTCGTTTCCTTCCCATACATTTAGCGCCTTGCAGAACCACTACCGGATTAGGAACTATGAAACTCTTCTTCTTTTTTGATTCATGGCTTTTGTGACAAATGTTTGCCACTCGATTGCAGTTAACGAATGATTTTGAGTCATTTGTTACACTTTACCAGTTTTGACAATTTGACAGGTTAACCATAGCATACCATAACCATACTAGTATAGTATTATAATATCTGTGACCATAGTAAGTAAGATATGTAACAACTTGTTTAAAAATAAATTATTGTGTACTACGAAAATTTTACTCAAATAAAGTTTAATTTTCTTAACCGTAAGCTGTCTGGCTTTTTATTAAACGCGTGTCAGTCTCCTCACCTAATATTTGTTAGAACATTGTTTATCCGACTTCTCGTAGATTCCAAGTCATAAGCGAAAGCGAGATACATTTGTTGATTTTGAACTGAATTCAAAAAAGCTAATGTATAGAAAACAATTCCGATATGGTCCGATGAAATAGTATTCCCGATGGATTCGTATTTGTCCCGTAAAATTTGAAAAACAGTGCAAATGTTACTGAATTTAATGTCGGATTTTAGTTTGTAATACCACCAACCTACCGGGCTGCGCCGTCGGTCGGTGCATTCTGTGGGTGGTCAATGGACTCTCTCTGTCTTCTCTCTCTTCCAAAACCATTGAGGCCTGATGGCCTAATGAGGCCATTAGGCCTTAACGGTTTTAGAAGATCGATCGGGTTCAATGATTGTTATACCTCAACCTCAACCTCAACAGCCTGTGTAGATCCACTGCTGGACGCAGGCCTCCCCCTGATAAACGCCTTATTGGCTTTTATTTCATGGGGGGTAATGCCCATAATCCCCACGCTTGGCATGCGGGTTGTGGATCGCAGTTCGGTGGTAGAATGTTCTGCAGGGGGCTTGTTATAGTTGTTATACTTGTTATTGTTATAGTTGTGTACTTATAGCTAGCAACACGCAGTTGGTACAGTAACAGGAAACAAAAATTTCATAGAATTAAGTGTTGTGGTTAATATCCACCTATCTTTTTAGCCTGACCACGATTGCCTACCTTGGCAAAATGCTATTTATTTTCAAACGAATTATTAAACCCATCAACGACATTTAATAGCAAACTGACTGCGATGGCCTACATCTCCCCAACGTCATTTTCTTTTGCTAGAATCGCTGTAATCTTTTACATTGAAACTATTGCATCACCGACTTTCCCCCGATAATGGAAAGCTTTACACGACGCTTATTGCCAAAATAAATCATTTACCCGCCCCGGTGTACCTTAATCTATTTGTAGAACAACTTTTGCTACGTTTCCAATTCAGAACGTGACGATTATTACAGTACTCAATCGTTTTAAATTAAATTGGAAGTTCGCACGCTTCGTTTCGTTTGAATGTTACTTAATATGCTTTATGTACCTACCTAGTAGGTATACCTGCTAGTCTATTGAAATGTATTCGAGTGTATCACGAGTGTGTACTCATATTATTTTCACTACATGGTTCATTTTCTTTAGTTTTTAATCTACACTATAAAATATAATTATATATAATACTAATAAAATAATAATATATTATTAAGAGAAGATATTCTTTTTTATGTATATTTATAACAAATTATCTCAAAAACAACTGGACCGATTTCAAAAATTCTTTCACCATTAGAATCCTTTATTCCTAAGTAATATAAACTATAATTTATGTGTTTCAAAAATAAAAAATTGTGTGGTAAAGTGGACCCTTGCGAAGCCGGGACGGGCCGCTAGTCCGTTATCAAATTGCTATCTCTTTGGTGCAATATCGAGAGAGTTTTCGGTTTGTTTAAATTATAAACAAGCTTTCTAAAAGTATTATAACAGCTTTCATTGCCTCTGTAAATAATGTTATTGTAGTAATCAGTGGTATTTAATAATCTGTTGCTGAGCAAAATCTTATCGTAACTAACAAGACAAGTAATCGTCAAAAGTCCAAGACCACGAAGCGACAAGTCACATGGTGGAACTCTACGCTAAGCAAGCTTAGAAGTAAAACCAGGAAACTTTTCAACAAGGCTAAAAGGACTCGCGTATGGGAGGCCTACCATAAAGCCTTAACGGAATATAACATAGAGATTAGGAAGGCTAAGAGGATATCTTGGAGGAAGCTCTGCGAGGAAATCAACAGCCTACCTCAAAGTGCTAGACTTCACAAACTTCTCTCTAAAGCCAAAACTAATCAGATAGGTCTCCTCAAAAAAGGGGACGGCACTTTCACAACAAACGAAAAGGAAACCCTAGAGTTGCTGGCCTCGACCCACTTTCCTGGCTCGCAGGACAAAACCACGCACCGACCGATACCTGCCAACCCCTTTAAGCCTCGGAACGAGGACTGGAACAGGGCGGCCAGGATTATAAGACCGAACCAGGTAAGGTGGGCCGTTAACTCTCTTAAGAAAAACAAAGCGTGTGGTGAGGATGGCATACTCCCGGTTTTCCTACAGCGGGGAATCGACGTCCTCACCCCATATCTGGTAAAAATCTTCAGGGCGAGCCTCGCCTGGGGATGCGTGCCAGAACTATGGACTAATGTCAAAGTTGTCTTCATACCCAAGGCTGGAAAGAAAGACTACAGCCAGCCAAAGTCTTTCAGACCAATAAGCCTTTCCTCTTTCCTTCTCAAGACCATGGAGAAGGTGGTAGACAGACACATCAGAGACGTGGCGCTAGCCGCGTCTCCCATCCACCATAGCCAACACGCCTATCGCAAGGGCAAATCCACAGAGACGGCGCTGAGTAGCCTCATTGACAGAGTGGAGAAGGCTATGGAGGACAAGGAAATCGCACTTTGTGCCTTCCTTGACATTGAAGGGGCTTTTGATAACTCACCTACCTCTTTGCTGGTGAACGGGCTGATAAACAAAAATGTCGACCCGACCACCACCAGATGGGTAGAGGATATGCTCAAAAACAGGGGAGCAAAACTAGCCCTTCACCAATCAACCATTGAGATATCCACGGCCAGGGGCTGCCCCCAAGGCGGAGTCTTATCGCCTGTCTTATGGACCCTAGCAGTGGACCAGCTCCTGTGCAGACTGGCGGACCTCAATATCGACGCGCAAGGCTACGCAGATGACCTTGTGATAGTCGTGCGAGGATTCTGCCAGTCCACCATTTCCAGCATCATGCAGCGAGCTCTCAACGCTGTCAGCGACTGGTGCAGTAACAGTGAACTCTCAGTCAACGCTGACAAAACTGTGATTATACCCTTTACCAATAAGCGAAGGCTAGACAAGCTTGTGAAGCCTAAACTTAACGGTAAAATCATAACCTTTTCTACAGAAGTAAAATACTTGGGCGTTACCATCGACCAAAAACTTACGTGGAATACACACCTAGCCAACGTCTTGCAAAAAGCTAAGATGGCACTAGGAGCAAGCGGCAGACTAATGGGCAACAACTGGGGCGTCAACCCCAGGATTGCCCTGTGGCTGTACACTGCCATTGTGAGGCCGATTATCACTTACGCCTCCATGGTATGGTACGACAAGGCCCTCCAGTCGACCGCAACCAACAAACTAAACAGCCTACAAAGGACTGCCTGTCTTATGGCCACGGGAGCCATGTCCACCTCCCCCGGACTGGCACTAAATGCATTGCTGGGACTGCCTCCGCTCAGCTTGTATATACATAAGGAGGCAAAGACCAGCATGTATAGGGCCAGCATACTGGGCAGAAGGAACTGGCTCTCCCAGAAACTGAGATCTCTACAAGACTCAACTCTGGAATCGCCCATCTTGAGCATGACAACTGATGTCAGGCTCCCACGACACGTGTTTGAAAAACACTACACAGTGGAACTTCCTTCCAGAGAAGACTGGCTTAACAGCGAGCCACTCTGCAAGGACGGGTGCCTAATCTGGTACACGGATGGTTCCAAAATGGGACTGGATGTAGGCTGTGGAGTGTATGGAGAGCGACCCAGGTTTGGCAAAAGCATAAACCTGGGTAACCACGCCTCCATCTTCCAAGCAGAGGTATTCGCCATTCTAGAATGTGCCGATATAAATCTGGGAAAGCGCTACACCAATCAAACTATCTACATCAACTCTGACAGCCAGGCGGCCCTCCTAGCACTGGACTCGAAGGTTATCACGTCCAGGCTAGTCGAGGACTGTCTGTCACGCCTAAACGCGCTGGGCTCGAACAACAGAGTCGTCCTAAGATGGGTACCGGGGCACGCGGGAGTCAACGGCAACGAGTGTGCCGACGAACTCGCGCGTTCCGGGGCCAAGGGGACTCAGCTGGGCCCCGAGCCGTTCTGTGGCATACCGAAAAGCCTGGCTCTCAGAACTCTCTTGGATTCCTGCTACGAGGAATCTTCCAAGCTCTGGAGGATTTCCTCGGGTATGAGCCACTCAAAATCATTGATAAAAGCCTTCGATAAGCGGTGCACCAACCGAATCCTAGCGCTAAGCAGAAGCAACCTTCGCATCATGACAAGAGCCCTAACTGGACACTGTCGCCTCAACAAGCACATGTTCAAATTAGGGCTAAGCGACACACAATCCTGCAGGTTCTGTGAAGAGGTGGAGGAAACGCCTCTACATCTTCTAGGAGAGTGCGGAGCACTGATGCAAAAACGTAGCATCCATCTGGGCAAGCACCTGCTTAGTCCAGACGAGCTAAAAGACTCCACCCCGAAGAAAATCCTACAGTTCCTAGCAGCTGCAAGGGTTAGCGGCGAACTGTGAACGCCGCTGCTTCGAGGTTGAACACACAAAGTGGCGATCACAATAGGCCTATCATGGCCGCAGTGATACGAAAGCCACCAAAAGCAAATAAAAAAAAATAAAAATAAAAGACAAGTAATTAATCCAAACTGCTCCGAACTTAAGCTAACAATAATTAAAGGCTTTGGCGTGCAACTTTTGTTCTAATGAACAAAAGTGTAGTCAAGTACTATGTTGTGATTGCAAAATTCCTTATCCAATTTGTTTTTTTTAAATATTCATCGAATTAAAAAGAAGGATTTTTTTGTGTCATTTTGTATGTTTAATCAGTGGGCTCCTTCCCATTTCGCAACCTTCCCATCTCGTAACCATTTTCAACCGACGAAAAACGGAGGAGGTTCTCAAGTCGACGCGTATATTTTTTTTATGTATGACCCCGCATAACTTTTTATAGAGTAGTCCGATTTCGATAATTCTTTTTTTATTGGAAAGGGTATACCCCGAAATTGGTCTCATATAAATTTGAAATCGGTTCATAGTTTTTTAAAACACGCTAAATTATTAGCTAACTTAAAACAGTTACAGTGTTATTTCTTACTCTGACTTATGTCAAAAGAAGAAGATAGTGAGAAATTGTTAGCATTAAGTTGATAGACTAATTTATAAATGCGAAATTTTGGATTTTTAGATGTATGGATGTTTAGATGGATGTTTGTTACCTCTTCAAGCCAAAACTACTGAACGGATCGGGCGGAAATTTTGCATGCAGGTAATTCTAATCCTGAAATCAAACATACGTATAAATACTTAGGCATATACTTTTTATTGTATATATCAGTTCCCATGGGATAGAAAACGATTCCATAGAAACAACGCGTACAAAGCCGCAGGCAGAAACTAGTTAAGAATAAGGGGGTAAAGTATGCATAGCATGCATAGAATACATAAGTACACAATTTTTGTCCCATGTATAATTTACCACTCTTTGACGCTCTTTTGTTAATCCACGGTTTTCCTTTGTAAGGCGAATTCTGTACCATTTTTCTCTAAAGTTGCTGTATTTGACGGCTACGCCCACCTACAACAAAGCATGATCGATGCACCGGAACAACAGCATCGTACAGACCGATCAACTGTAATGAAAATGAATTTGTGACGTGCATTAATGCATATGGCAGTTGTCCCACCGGCAACAACGAACGAGTAGCGAGCAGAGCCTAAATGTAGAAACGAGTGCGTAGTTCCGATAGTTGTGTAGCTCGGGTATAAGCGAGTGTGCGAGTGAGACGAGTGATTATTCATAATAAATAAACGTACGTGTACTTTCAGATACGCATTGTAGAGAAATGACCGCTGGTTGCTCTTTTGGCGTGAGTTCTGATAGCTGAGCGAGTATCGCTGAGGCAGTGTTATCTTTCCTGGCTCTTGTCGCCCAACGACAAACTAGTCAAGCGAGTCCTCGCGGGCAGTGTGAACAGTCAGCGATCAGCTATTTGTATATGCATCTCTTTTGTTTACACGGAATGTATATCTATTGTACGTTTCTTGAGTGCGAAAATAATAAAATATAGTTAGTCGTTTTCTCGCTGGCGGTGGGACAACTGCCTCAGTGGACCCCGTAGGGTTAGACACAGCCTAGGCAAGGCCTTGTCTAGGGTAGAATAGGCTTCATGGTATCGTCATTAATGTGTAAAATAATTGAAACCCATTTCTAAAAGTTAAATGACATTTTTTCGGGCCTTATCAACGATGTCTATCGCACAGATATATGAAAATCCCTATATCCCTAGGTAAGCCTGGATTCTCGGTCTACGGTATAAGCTAAGCCTAAGCAATCAAAGGTGTTTAATGTGTAATTGTGTATCTGTCTTTGGCATCGTAAGTCCAAGCCGATGAAACGATTTTGATAAAGTTTATTTGGGCTAGGCTGTGTGAATGGTCCAGCATTATTTCTTTATTGACTTTTCTTTGAAACGTGACTACATCAAGCGTGTTTACTGAAAATCAGTGGCAGTATCCAGTGGTAGTCGTAGTGAAACTGCCTAGTACTGATACTGTAGTAGTAGTAGACGTTGTAATGAAGTCTACTAAAAAAAGTCGCCATCCCGCCGACACAGCTCGCCGACACAGGCCGGCGGTAGCTTAGTTGGCGGCATGTCAGCGGCTTCTATGTTGACAAAACACTGTCGGCGGCCTTTAGGACTCAAAAATTCTTCTGAAAAGTCGCCACAAGTCGCAGGGTAACAATATCGCCAACATGGTTCCTGCCGCCGACACCAAACCTCTTGGCTCTGTCGACAGCGTTGGCGGGTTTGGTGTAAAGAGTTTTATATTTGTAATGCTGGTAAGTACGTACCTTCCAGATACCTGCCTTCTTAAATAATGAGATTGAAAATGATGTAGAATGAATTCTCATGCTGTCCCGCTCATGAAGCATTCAAATTCAGCAGGACAACATGATAGATGACGTCACACTCAATTCCATTATCCCATTAAACAGGGTAAAACAAAAAGTAGGTAAGAAGCAAACATTAAGGGGGGTTTCAACTTCGATCCCAGAACACCGGACAAGGGTTATAAACTCGAAACGAAAAAAAATATGAAAAGAAATTATCACTATAATAGGCAATAAATAAATAAATAAATAATGTCGGGTCGTTGACCCCTGCGGTCAACAACCCGCGACATCGCGACAGAATATTTTTAATGACAATAAGCATAAGCTTCAGTAATTACCTTGTCTAATGGTCATTTCGTTGTTATTTATTTTTTCTAAAACTAAAAGTCTATATTTTTTGCAAATATTTTGAGGCAAAATGATAAAGAATGGTTGGGCTTTTAGTTACACCCTGTGTAAATTAGTAAGTAATAAGTACTGGACAATCTTAACAGCATCGTCTAGCCCCAAGTTAAACAGAGCGTTTATTGTGACTTAAAAGTACGTAGGTTCTAATTTTTCAAGCTTGGTAAATAGATTCCCTTAACAGAATAAAATTACGAAAATATTTTTACTCGGCACTCAATAAAGTGAAGGCAAATAAACCCTCTCAAATAAACATAGTGCCTTCAGCTAAAATAAATAAGAGACCCGGTTGAAACCTTCCTGGGACTTAATTAAATACACCAAGGTTAGAGTGTATGTGTGAGTGTTTAGGTACGCTTTTGTAATAGGAGCTAGCTACAATGGAAGACTGCTCAGAGAACAAGATGTTTGTTTTGTGAAAAAATAAATGTTTATAAACAGTATTCACAAAGAAAATTACAATCAAATAATATAAATAAATTAGAACTAGTATTAACCATTGAAACAATTGAGCTAATTGAAGACTGTTGCAAGCAATCTACAGATAACTCAACTGATCCATATCAATACCAGTCAGAAGCGTCCCCAAGACGCTGGCTGCATTTCCCCGCTTATGGCAATGCTGATGCGCTGCGCCAGATACTCACCAGATCTTGGGTCAAGCGTCGCATCGACCAGACACTCAGATAATTTTTTAAAAACCCAAAGATCCTCGGTACCCCGCGGACCTAGGATCTCGAATCCAAGGGGAGCAAATGTGTAGGCTCTGTCCTGCATATTTGCGCCTCTTGAGATCCTCGGCCATATCTGCCGTCGCACTCACCCTCACGGATGTCCTCGGAAGGTGGGAAGGCGCAAGTGTGTCGACGCATGTAGCCTCCCACACAATGGGCCTCCCCAACTCCCATGGGACTAGTGATTTTATAAACTTTATAAACTAGAATTACCCGTGTAGTAAAGTAATGACAGATTTTACCTAACTACGGCATTTGCCAAAGCGTTATTTTTTCGTTATCGTTATTTTTTGGTATAACGTGCCTCAGAAAGAACATTGAGCCGTTGGTCTTGCATTTGACCTCTCCCCGGTCGTGTCGGTCTGTCTTCCCATCGGATTATGAGAGTGAGGGAATAGAGAGTGCACCTGTGTTTGCGCACACACTTTTGCACTATAATATGTCTTACGCATCGGGCTAGTGGCGAGTCTATAGTGTGTCAAGAAACTGGCCGTCATGATCGAAATTCGGCTAGGAGGACAACATGTTTTGGTCGTCTATTGTATGTGTAAGTTTGCGAAGAAAATTACAATCAAAGAGAATTGGTATTTTCCAACTTATTTAACTATTCTTCTCATAAATTTCAACGTGTCAACCGATTTATTACACTAACTAAAATAAATTAAACGGATGTTATGTAGGTTCAAAAAAATTGGCTCTAAAATTTTTTTTGTTTGTGGACTTGGTGTTTTGTTACTAAATTCTTAATTATTTGTTTAATTAGTTGCCTTTTAAACCAATAATAATGTACCTACCTATTTGTTAATGTAAACTTTTTTATTTATTTTATTTCACTCCACACAAAAGGCTTTGTCACTGAGCGACCACATCGCCTATATGTAAACTCGCTTCAGTATGAATACCATAACCGCACCATAAAATGCGCTATAAAATCGCAATGAATAATTGCTTGCAGTTGGACAGTTTTACGCCGAAATATATTAAGCACTTTTTGTTCAATGATTAACGAACTGGCATACAATAAATTGCAGCTACATGGCTATCCCACACCGAAGCTCCGTGTTATAATGCATTTTTAATAAAAGGAAAAATTTAAATCTAGCTTGTACTGTACTGTAGATTATTCCTGTTTCCCCCCTTAAGGGGAATTTCAAGGGGAAAAACTAGAAAAAGCCTGTGAAAACCCAAAGCCAAAGGCCAGGTAACAGGATATTTTACTTAAAGCTCTACAAAATAGCACACGTTCAAACGCTACCTAAGTAGGTACTGTAGGTAGATTATTCCAGTTTTCCCCTTAGTGGAAATATCAAGGGGAAAAACTGGAATAAGCCAGTCAAAACCCAAAACCAAAGGCTAGACTGGGTATTTTTCTGAACGCTCTACAAAAAAGTACATAATCAAACGCGCGTTTGAATGTGTGCGGATGTATAGGACCATGGTTCACGCTTCAAAACACTTTATGTGTACTCGCTCTAAGGCCACATGCGCACTGATTGGATAGCTGCGTTACGGGCAGCCGTCCGGTTGTTGGTGGTTGGTCGGCAGCCACAAACTAGCAGTATCCGCGTAGTGCGTACAGCAACCGACCGGATAGCCGCCAGGTGGGCAGCAGCGGTCCGAACGACCAGAGCGATCGGTTCGCAGCCGCATCGTAGCGCGAACATAGTGAGACGTTTTTATCGCATTTAGTTTTTATACCGTCCGTGATGGGAAACCGCAAACTAGCACTTAGTTTGCGGTTTCCCATCATTGACGGTAGAATAAATAGTTCCAACTTTTTAGACGTTCATCTTGAAAATGTGTCGCTTAAACCACAACCAACGACGGCGACGGTTTCCGTACGAGACCGTTCGTTTCGGTTGCGGTTACGTCTGGCCGCCATCCGGTTTAGCACAATCGTAACCACATGCTACGGACAGCCGGACAGCTGTCCATAATGCGGTTATCTGCTCAGTAGCCCTCAGTTAAAAAAAAGTTATGTACCTACAAGATTATCGAAATCCTATCTGAATGCTAAGTAGGCATCTTGAATATTGATATTTCAAGTATGTACATCCTCGTCTAACGTACACAATGAAGACATTTTCGCCTGTCAGCAGAATGACGTAGGTCCACGTCAGACGTTTGCCTGTAAATAAAATGGGATCAAGAGGACGGAGAATATTTTTGCACTCTCCGAAGAATTCACTTGACCGACGGTATCATCTCAATTTATTCGAGTTTTTGGGATCGGGTCCTGTATTAGAAATATTAAAATGATAGTTAGGTGCCACAACATTTATCCATAGTGATAACTGTGATAAGTGATAGAAAAGATGATAAATGAAAGGAAGCTATAATGAATTTCCATTTATTTGGACGACCGATGTGGCGCGGCGGGCGAAGGTCCGCCTGCGACGCAGGAGGTTGCGGGTTTTATTCCCTCCTCGGGACAAATGTTTGTACGATCTGCAAATGTTTGTTCCGGGTGTTCTGGGTATTTTCTATGTATAGTTAAAGAATATCTATCTATGTAATGTATTGTATGATATGTTAGTGGCGATCACAGTAAATAAATAAATAAATAAATAAATAAATAAATAAATAAATAAATACATAAATAAATAAATAAATAAATAAATAAATAAATAAATAAATAAATAAATAAATAAATAAATACATAAATACATAAATAAATAAATAAATAAATAAATAAATAAATAAATAAATAAATAATGCTGGACAATTCACGCAGCATTAGCATAGCAAACAATAGGCCTATCATGGCCGCAGTGACACGAAAGCCACATAAAGCAAATAAAAAAAATGTATTTTATGAAGTTTAACAGTCATCTATGTAGCACCCATAGCACAAACTCTGCTTAGCTTGAGGCTAGATGATCCTGTGTGGATTGTCCAGCATTATTTATCATTTGTTTTATCAAGTTTGGAAATAATAAAACAATGAGGTTTTATTTTTTGATGATTCAAATAAGTATTGATATTGATGGATTGATTCGCATCAGAACAGCATCGTAGAATGAATCATAGTAGCCTAAATTTATTCATTTAATCGCAGCAGGACAACATGATGACAACATTTGTTTCTACCTATCTATTCTAAATTATATTAAATAGCACTATTATGTAAGAAATTAGATTACCTATACCTAAATATAATGTACCTAGATCCTAGAGGTAATATGTAATTTAAACATTAGTTACGAATTTCTTATTCTCATTGTAAATGAAAACAAAGATTCTTTAACCTCAAAACTTCAGCCAGTAGGTCTATCGGGAAGCAATATTTGATGAATCCTCAATAACTTATCAAGAAAGGCAAGTCACGATCTTGAGTGGGCAACATCGAAACTATCCTAGGCCTGCGACTATTAAATTAATGATAATGTACCGGAGTAGCTGGCCGGCAACTGTTGTCGTTATTCGCACGTGTTCCGGTCGGCGCGTGCTTCGAATGAGGACAGCCGACCAAACTTCGCTGAATAACTTCACTATGATGGAGAAGAGTTGGTTAATTTTGATAAAAGTTGCTGTGGCTGTCAATGTTTAGTTGAAAGATGTGTTGGTACTTGCTGGGTACGTTTTTACTGCGCATTGCGGGCGCCTGGGGTGCTTGGAACAAAATATGGAAATCGAATTGGAACAGTAGGGGAGAGTGGGGGAAACGCGAACGCGGGGTAATCCCGAATCCAATGGTTCTAATGTGTTAGAAAGAGATGGGCATATTTTACTTGCCACCATTTCAGACATCACGTCACTACTAGTGCCAGTCGACAACACGGGAGACGCGGACGCACGAACTTGTCAAGGTATGCATTTTTCAATATTTCGCATGTTTTTTATGTAAGTTTTTGGGTAAATTCAAGTTGGTGTTATTTTATTTTGTTGGTTCCCCGTTCATCCTTTTATCATTATTTTTCAGATGCCTCGTAACTACTTATGGAAGACCAAACAAAAGTACAATCTTGAAGATCTCAAAAAGGCTATCGACGATGTTAAAATCGAAAAACTCAGCATCGGCAGAACAGCAAAAACTTAAAGTGTTCCAAAAAAAATTTTTTTTACCACCTAAAGAAAACAGTGATAACAGTAAGAATTGGGCTCACGAGAATTATACTGACGGACAGTCAACATCGTTGGGTTATAAATGTGATAACTGTCGTTATTAATGTTAGTACGTAATTACCCCACGGGGTGTTCGTGTTTACCCGACTAATGGCGGGTAAAGCCGAACACTAAGGGTTTTTTTTTTCTTCATATTCTTACAATTTGTTAATAATATTAATTTTGATTAGAGAATTCGTTAGACAGCTAAGTAAACTTTATAATTAACCAATAAAAAAAGCTCTGTGATCAAATTCCTTTGTTTTATTGAAGTTTTCCCTTAGGTGTTCGTATTTCCCCCACTTTCCCCTACGCATTATAAATACATATGTCTTAAGAAAATTTGACCTTTTGAACTATTTTAGGTGTAAAGTCGTTCGAGTTTGACAAAAACCGAGGAGACCTTAGGATGAGTTTTGCATAGTTTACTTTAAAGGTTTCCTCCAATAATGTCTTACGAACTCAATTATAGTTTCTTTTCGAATAATTTGGAGTGATTTTTTTGCATATGAGTAGTACAATTTCGACAACTTTGATAAGTCAGCGGTAGTTAACGAAAACTTTTTCCGTTTTGGTATTGTACCTACAAACTCATACTAGCCACTTAAGATCAATGCTCCAAAGGCGCTAATAAATCTCAACAAGGCCTATGGATGTGCTTTTGAAAATGGAAACATACCGACGAATTGAGAACATCCTTCTTTTTGAAGTCGTTTAAAAACTGATTGTTCGGCCCCTTCAGGCGTCGTCCTAATTGCCCTAACGATCGCTAGATGGACATCGCGCGCCAGATGCCAGATCTCTGTCAGTGACCAAATAAATGTGTATGTTTAATCTCGCTGTACAAATCTAACGCATAGTTTGCTGCGTTCGTAGGTTCGACACGAATCAAGACGCCACCTTATCTAATTAGTTGGTAAGGTTTCGGTACGACATCAGCACGCTCGGTATACGCGGTACCGAAACGTTACCGAGCGGTTTTATTTCTATGGAGCATTCCTGATTAGGCGGCAAGCGGGGTAAAATGTTGGATGACGCGTGCAGTACGTGTACTGCAGGCGTCATCCAATATTAAATAAATAAATAAATATATAATGCTGGACAACTCACACAGCATTATCTAGCCCCAAGCTAAGCAGAGCTTGTGTTATCCGTACTAGACTAGATATTTATTTTATTTTATTTTATTTTATTATAATTTTTTACCTCCTGTGTCGCAGGCAGACCTTCGCCCGCTGCGCAACAGAGGTCGTCGTCATATTACGAGCTCCGGCTCGTAATTTAATATTCATTTGTTTCGTCCGCGAAACAAATGAAAGTATTTTCATCACTCGAACCTAAGGCCATTTTCACATGCATACGGTTGCCGTCAAAACGGCACGCTCGATGCCCGTACCGTGCAAACGCTTTCACAAGTAGGTACACTGTTTACGCTAGGTCGCCTAACGGTACGGCGGCGGCGGTTGCAGTATTATCGAGGTACCTACCAGACAGAAGATGTCACGTCGTCGCTCGTTTTTATTATAATATGGAACAAATAATGCAAAAAGGCTTACTTCTATAACTAAGAAAAATAAATATACTTATATTATAAAACTTTAAGTATAGACTTTTTCCAATAGCATTCCCCGCGCTCGCCATGCCGTGTTGCACTCGTGTTCATGTGAATGAGTTTATGTAGAATACAAACCAATACACAACTGTAAGGACGATTGCTGCTTTGAAACCGTCACGGTCTTATATGCAGTATGCATGTGAAAAGAGCCGCAGACGACATTATTTCACTACTTCGTCACAAACGTTTCTTGCAAGTGTGAAAGTGCAGGCGGTGCAGTAAGCTTTCGACATTCGAGCGGGCTGATGTTGTACCGAAACCTTACCTAGTAATCAAAAAAAGGGCTTACTTTCAAGCACCACTTAGTTAGTAAATCCTTTCCTACCTACATATATTATACAGGCGAAAGTTTGTACTGTTGCGTTGTGCTGTTGTGAAGATGTTTGGCCGAAGACAACGCCAAAACTACTGTAGGAATCGGGCTGAAATTATGCACACATAAAGATCTAGACCTGGACTAACATATAGACTACTTTTCTTTCCAAAAACTGGTTTAGTCGCGAGCAGTAGCTAATGATACATTGTCTACGAGTAACATCCCAGTTTCACAGCATCCGTAGCATTGATCGGCTGAACAGATTACCCATTCACTGTGACCACCTGTGTGGTTGTGCTGGGAATCGAATGTTGCCTTTGTGGCAGTAAAGTCAACATCTCTTGTTCCCATTTCCACTATTTGCTACTAAAACATATTGACGCGACGTTATTTTTCGGGTGAAAGCCAAAATATTGCAGTGTATATCGGATTTCCGCCACAAAGGACTTTGTGTTACGCCGGGTAACTTGGCCTTTGTAAGCGAATTCAGTAGCATGGTACCTTAATAAGAAGCAATATGAGTGCTTCAAAGAGAAACAGTTGGTAGGGTATTAAATGGAGCGTAATACCTGGTCGTTTTATCTAATTTGCATAAAAACTTGAACTCCAATTACTATAATGAACTGTTGAATGTTCGATGGGGAATTTCAATGTCCAAGCTTAAATTCAAACACTTAACCAGGTTTGTATGTAAATTCAATTTATATAAAAGCTCAAGGTAACCTACTGCTCTTGCCAAATATATTGTTGGGTGAGGTCAGACTCAGTCGGTCGGAATCAGACGATAATATTCTCAGCCAATGCACTACCATCATCAATGGCCTATACATCCACGAAGGATTTATTAATTGCATATGCTTCCGGAACCTTTACTGCAGAGCACGAAAAATAAGCTTTCATATAATGGGCATTCAAAATCAAAAACTCTTTATTTCCATAAATACAATAAATGTTCACTTAAAAAAGGTCAAATTATAAAACTAAACACACGGAAATAAAGTGTTTTTTTGATTTCTGTCGCTTCGGTATGTAGACTAAAGTAAAGAAGCGACGAAGAAACCTTTAGCCGGTTAGTTGTTATTTTTTGAGTTGGAGCAAAACCCGTCCCAAGCTTATCTTAGCTTATTTTTATCTTCTAGATAATCCCATATTTTATAGTAAGCCTTTTTGCAAATCAAGGTTTTGACAATTTATTTGAATTTATTTATTGATAATAATTTTTGCCTAGGACCTATAAAAGATACATTAATTTTGTGTAGCCTAGTTGTGGGCACAGCGAGTTTATGTTTATTTCTGGTATTAAAATTAACTCGTCATATAAAGAAGATTATATAATTCGCTTATCTTTCTCCTGTGCGGTGGCGGTGTTGAATCTAGGCGATTGCACATTTATATGCAACGCATATCTCTCTAATAAAACAAGACATTTAAATCGAAGAGCAAACGATCGACGGAATCAGCCCCCGCATCTTACGGCAGCCCAACAACAGACCATATCTATGCAAATGCAGCTACCAAACCGACCGAACGTCCGATCGCACGGTATGTGTGTAATTGAATCGAAATTGCATTCCACACGTAAAGTTCCGATCGTACGAATACTTGTTTGCATTGATATTTTACAGTGCTGTGTCCGTGTTCTGCGTTTTATTGCGATGCTTAGGTTGTTAGGCATTTATTCACAAAGAAAATTATACTAGTATTTACAATTGAAACAATTGAGCTAACTGCCGACTGTTGCAAACAGTCTACAGATAGCTCAACTGATCCATATCAACACCAGTCGGAAGCGTCCCCAAGACGCTGGCTGCATTGCCACGCTGTATGGCAATGCTGATACGCTGTGCCAGATATTCACCAGCTCTCGGGTCACGCGTCGCTTCGACCAGACGCTCAGATAGTTTTTTAAAAACCCGAAGAGCCTCGGTACCCCACGGACCTAGGGTCTCGACTCCAAGGGGAGCAAATGCTTAGGTGGTAGCTATTCCTATTGGTAAGTATGTCATCAATGTAAGTAAAATTCGTACGATTGGGTACTAGCATCTCGAAATTCCTCTTAGTCTTTCAAAAACGCGTGAAATTGCTGATTTCTCTTTCCTCCTCAAAATATCTTCAAATATAATAGATTGTCCTGAGCTACTCAGTAAAATAGACATTATGCCCTGTCCAAAATCACCCGATTTAGTCCTATCATTTCCATGCCTATTGTTGGCACAAACTATAGACAAAATTCATTTTTATGGCGATAAAGCGATATTTTTAATAACTTTTGCAAGCAGACTAATTTATGTAGACCTAGAACTATTCTGTACGAGCATCAATTCAGCCAGACAGTGACTGACCAGAAGTTACTTTAATAGTGACGTAGGTATTTAGGTTTACATAAATTTTATGTACATAGTTTATTGCTAATCTTTTTATTCCACATCATTGTCGTTTAAGCTGGTTTTCTATTTATGTTCACAAGTCTATTAGTTAATATGTCACTGAAAATCTGGCTTTCTGATGTTATTACGTAATTTGATCAAGTTAGTTTAAGCCGTTGATTTTCCCAAGTCGTTTGTCATAGTCGGACCGGCGCCACCAGCGTTCGTGTTTCGCGTTCATATTGTTGTCTCGGTCGGACTTCGGTTAAGGTATGTACGTCTTCCCATCTTTGTTGTTTTTAAAGTATAGCGTGTCTTTGCGTTTAGTTGTAACAACACAAGTCATTTGTTGAGTTAGCGCTGGGAGAACGTACCATATCCACATAATTTTGCGGTACCTATTATACTATCTATTAAGCATAACAAGGAATTCGACAAAGGTACTCGCTACTTCCTTTTCGGCAACCTTTTCATTTCACAACCTTTTTTATAATGGGTGGGGTGATACAATCAGACAGGTAAAGCTTGAAATTCGACCTTTAAAATACCTTTTACTAGCTGGCTACTCCCCGCGGCTTCTCACGCGTTTTTCCAAGATAAAAACATAGACATAGGTACATATATATAATATATGTATAATATTTAGTCTATATATTATTCAGTCTAGTCTATTATTTAGTCTATCTACAATTTTCTACCAACGAATTGCGATTCCCAACCTGCATGCTCAGCTTGGGGATTATGGGCTAATGCCCATAATCCTTTACCAGCCAGCCTTTTTGGCACTTATTTTGGATAGTGAGGATGCCTACGTCCAGCAGTGGACCAATACAGGCCGTTGAGGTGAGGAGGTGAGATCTACATTTATTCAAAATGTTAGCCCGATCCGTTCAGTAGTTTCGGCGAAAAGATGTTCAAACATTCAAACATAATTAAAAAAAAGTCTTGGGGACCCTTCTGACTGATATTGATATGGATCAGTTGAGCAACCTGTAGATTGTTTGCAACAGTCTGCAGTTAGTGCAATCAAATTTTTAATAGTTTCATTTATTTCTTTGTATTTTATTTAAAAACTTTCGTATTTATAATATTATTGTGAAAGTGTGATTAGTGTGATTAACCTGACCATCTTAGCTCTAGTTAGCTCTATTTTATTTAATACTAGCGACCCGTCCCGGCTTCGCACGGGTGGACATTGATTTTTAAACAGTTTGGGATAAACGTAGAGTAAATATCATTATGCAGGACATTTTATACTTTTATTCGATTGCATCGTTGGTCTTGCGGTCGCGTGTTCAACCGCTGATAATGAGGTCCCTGGTTCAAATCCCGGGTCGGGCCAAGATTTGTGTTATTGGGTCTTTTCTAGCAAGAAATATTCACAGTAGCAGCCCGTAGTCAGGAAGTTCGCGGTATCAGACGGGTTAAGTTGGTTAGTCCTGCGCTTGACCTCTCCCCGGTCTATCAACTTTTAAAATGTAAAAAAGTAGTTATTGTGACATAACTACAATATTTGGACATGGTATCACGAAGTTTTTGTAGATATTATTGATATGATCTTTAATAATGTAGAACATTTTTTTTCTTACATCAATAGTTTCCGCAGCGCATGCGATGGAAGACATTCTATGGCAAATTTCTTTTTGACCTTGGGTTACAATATTGAAGTTTTAGTAGGGATCCCCAATTTTTTGAAGTAATAAATATAGCCCATGTTACTCAGGTATAATGTAGCATTCTAACGGTGAAAGAATTTTGGAAATCGGCCAAGTAGTTTTTGAGTTCATACGTTACAAACATACAAAAATACAAATCTTTCCTCTTTAGAATATTACTCGTAGTATAGATAATTTAAATAAGCGCATAATTTATACCCCGAATATGTGATAAAAAAAAAGTATGCGAGCGGAATAGGTAATAGGTACACGTAATAGCTTGTGACAACTTATAATAAACTGAACCATGAAATTGAACATCCCATGAATAGGGAAGGAAGTACAAAATTGTATCCGGTTTCCGTATTCAATCATTTTTGTAGTGCCATAGTATTACACGCACATAAGTAGAGAACTATTCGATACGTTTTAGGTTCGATACCTTATTTTGTATATTTTGACTCAAACATACATAGAACACTTCCCGTTGACCTGAAAATATGAGATTTGGTAAGAGGCAAGTCTCACTGCTGCAGATCTAAAACTAAATTTGTAGATGTTCGACAAAATCAGTTCAGTTTAGAGAATTTTTATTTCTCAGAAGAACGAAGTTCACGTAACTGAAAATGTTTATTACAATATTCATAAGCTTGCTATCTTAACTAATTAATTAATATATTAATTAGCATAATAATGTAATACATTGATAACTAGTGGTTTAAGTTTTTTTTTACAGTCATGTTTGCGTTTAGTACCGTTTGTTTAGCAACGTACTTCCCGTAGACCTAGAATTATGAAATTTGGCAAGAAGCAAGGTCTTATAGCACAAGTAAAGGTAAAAATCCGAAAACAGTAACCTGATAGTTAATTCACATAAAAAATACCTTCGATTCTCGCCATGGACCAAAACCTATAAGAAACGTCCCGTTGACGTAGAATCATAAAATTTGGCAAGAAGGTCATAAAGCACAAGTAAAGGAAAAAATCCTAAAACCTTAAATTTGTTGTTCATTCATAAAAAAAAATACTTTTGATTCTCGGTATGGACCAAAACCTACAGGGTACCTACGTACTTCCCATTGATCATGATAATTTGGACAGAAAGTCTTACGGAACCCTTAGTGCGCGAGTCCAACTCGCACTTAACGTTTTATTAAGTCTTATAGTACAAATGAAAGAAAAATCAGAGCTCAAGTTTATTACATACATATATTACATAAAAACAATGATTTTCTTATTCGTTTTATTTAGAACAAAATTAAGATGGACTTTTATTCAATCGGGCAAGAAAGGTAAGTGATTTCCTGAAAGCTCTGAAAATTATAATGCCATTGCTTAGTTTGTTTTTGTAGTGGAGTGAAAATTTTAATTCCACAATTAGAATTTTCACTCAACCCTCCGACAGCGATCGATACCGACAAATTTAATAAAGCTATGAGCACTCATTATCGGCACATCAGAATTGATCTTAAACATACATGAAGCTTCTGCCCGCGGCTTCGCACGCATATTTTGTTAGAAGTAGCCTATTGTCTAAGTTAGGCTATGTTCTAAACGTACGCCAACTTTCATCATGATCTATTCAGTAGTTTTGGAGATCCTAGGTAACAAAAAAATTTTCACAGTTCACAAACTTAAAATACTAGAAGGACTAGCTTCTGCCCGCGGCACCTTGGTCATATCAGGATGCATTAAGTACACTATTTAGTAGACTGTATAGTGGCAAGAATGAGTCCTAAAAAATGGTCCAGAATAGTAACAACTTGGCAAGGACCACCCGGTAAAAGAAAAAGAGGACGACCTCTCAAAAGGTGGGTGGACGAAATTTTAGAAATAGCTGGAAAAGAGTGGCAAACTTTAGCGACGGACAGAAAAAAATGACACAGTCTGGATGAGGCCTTTACTCAGACAGAGGTCATGGAATAATGAAAATATCTAATTCTAATAATGCTCAATAACTAATTTTATAATAATGTTTAACAATTTATATTTAATTTTGTAATGTATCTAGCTATAATTTATTCAATGATAATAAATGGCTTAATTATTATTATAGTAGGTATAGTACAGTACATTAGGATGGTGTATGTAGTGTTCGTTTGTCAGTACTTAAATAAATGATTTGATCAACGGGCTGCCGCTGCTGCCGCCTACCGGGAGTCAGTTATGCCAATACTGCATACATGCGGCAGCATCTGTCATTTTCGTATGGCACACACGTCGCAGAATAACAGTCACTCATCATTTAAACCCGTGTTGGCAATGGAGCACGCAGAATTAGACCTCAGTACTTACCCGAAATCAATTAACTCATACGATGTCTACAAACTGACCGTCGGCCAGCCGTCGTCAGCATGTCAGCATTCAATCAAAACCTGCTTACTACGGTCCGCAACCACAAATCAAGCTGCCGAGTGTTGGGAATTAGCCTTAGAATTTGGCGAGAGCAGAAATGCCGGACAAAAAGCGTTATGGTAGGTATTTGTTTTTTTATTTGTGACTAAAATGGACTATTTTCCATATCTACATAGAAAATAGTCCGCGACTGGCTAAAATAAATAGTCAACTTTATTGAGAAAGAAAATTACAATCAAATAATAGAAAGATATTAGAACTAGTATTTACAATTGAAACAATAGATCTTGGATGTGCGTTTCTTTGAGTCAAATTTAATACAAATCCGACAAATTTAAAACTTAACCTTCTTATAAATGGTTTTTGTGATAATTTTGAGACATGCATTAGTTAGTCAAATAGGCTTTTTCATTACCTACAAGCGTAGGTACATAAGTGTGAACAATTTTAACACAATATTATGCACAATTAGAACGGGTCGGAACCTTGTCAAAGTTAATTTAGGTAACATGTTTTGGATAAGGTAACATCTCGCCTGCTCAACTGACCAGCTTGTTCAGTAAAAGGACGATTGTTCTAGTAGGAAGCGCGGTACTAAAACAATCGTACAGAAGTACTAGTTCTGACTTCTAGTACTAGTAGTACCTCGCTCGGACAAAAAATTTAGGGAAACATTAGTACTACTGAACTAGAGAACCAAATGCATCTCCGTCTCTTTTACTTCCGCGAATTATGCGCTGTCTATCAGTCTCTGTCTTGCCTCATATATTCCTTCATTCTTTTGTCTTGCACATTCTGACACATTAGTGCTACTGAACTGGTGAACGAAATGATTTTTTTTTGTTCTTTATATTCCTGTTAACAGATTTTAAAATTAATGGCATTTAAAACAGGGATTCAAACGTGATCTTTTTTATTCGTTCCGAAGTTTCGGAACAGATGAGCAAGTGAACTACTAGGAACGAGTATAACTGAACAGTTCTTACTCGTTCACTTGTGGGGACTAGTTCATTTTAGTACATTGTTCCTGAAATAAACACGACTATCTTAAATGCCTAATGGACAACGCGTCCGAATCAAAGTTGAAATCAAAAACAAAATCAAAATCAAAAACTCTTTATTTCCATAAATACAATAAATGTACACTTAGAGAAGGTCAAATTATAAAACTAAACACTGACACGGAAATAAAGTGATAAATAAAGTATGAATAAAGAAGTTGCCAACGGTCCCCGACCCCAAAATTAAGAGGAAAAATCGACCACCAGTATATCGTATTTACTTTTTCAGGGCTCCGACCCTCTACATTTTAGAATTAGCTCTTTTTGTGAAAAATAATCGCCATTTTTTTCTCGGCCATCTGATACTTCGTTTACTATTTAAACATAGGTAGAATTGTTTATGTTAGTGGTTTTATAATTGAAAACAAATCTATAAAGTTGTTCCCGAACAAAACCCAAGTCCTTTCGGCTAAAACACTGTATAAAAGGCGACCCTATCAGCAGGGTCAGTCCTAACGCTGACTCGACGTAAATAAATCCTACGAGCACACGTGCAACTCTAACCTTTCTGTTATCGGCGTAAGGTTCAATTTACAACACTAGTAGATACCTATTGCTGATAGTATCTGAATATCGGGGCTTGTAATCGAATTTATAAATCTCTAGCTTTAGGGATAAGAATGTAGAAGAATTAGCCGCATAATTGGTGGGTAGAATGTTTTGTAACAAAGGTTTAATTATTATTTAAATCGCTTTGATATGGATCAGTTGAGCTACCTCTTGATTGTTTGTTGCAAACAGTCAAGAGTCTGCAGTTAGCTGTTTTAATTATAAAAACTAGTTCTAATTTGTTTGTTTTCTATGTCGTGTTTTGTCAACTGGTCGGTGGGCCGGCGACTAGGACAAATTAACTTTGGCTGGTCACTTTTGTGTAGTTTTTAAGATTAAATAAAGCCCCTAGTCTATTTTATTAAAATAAGGGATATTATTAATTGCATATCAAATTAAATAATAACCTATCAATTTCTGCACAGCAAATTAACCAGAGCGTACCGACCTGCAGGCATCCCACACCTGCAAAGCGGGGGGCGAAACTGAAAGGGTGTGTATAATGTATAATTATATGATGCAACGCGGGAGGAGGGGGGATTCCAAGCCCGATTTGGAGTTGAATATTTTGCTGTGCAATCAGTAATATTTTGCTGTGCAATCAGTACCTACTTTATTTATTTGCGTTTACATACTACCTTACCTACCCTTAAAATAACACCTGCCTATCTTTCTTTGTACAGCTTCATTATGTTAATGGTTGGAGAGTAGGAGTGAAGGTATCAACGAAGCCAACTTTCACCTCTAGGACGCTATCGCAATGATAAGTATCGAGATAGGACGAGTGCACACTAGACAGTGCAATTAAGGTGAGTACCGTCTGTGCCGTACCTAGTCACAGCTAATTGTTAAATCATTGGTACACATTGCATTTTACAAAAATATAAGCATGATAGGAATAAATGCAAATGTTGCAACCCCTCTATAATCACATAGTAGATAGGATATATATTATTTTAGACCGATGTTATACAGGGTGCCACGTTACATGTGTATTAAGCCGTTATTATTATTACCCTACCTATTTACCTGTTTTTACACGAACTCCTGCATTAATTAACATTTTAAAATATTTCACAAATGTTTTGTTAACAAAACCAGTGTTTTGTAAAGATTATATTCTCATAAAAAAAATGAAGTAGATCCATTGGAATTTATAACAATAGTAATAATAAATACATGGTATCTTGGGTTATATTTGAGATGTGCTTAAACACGAAAGATACGAGCTGCTTCAACTTATAATTATGGGCAAAGTAATAAGTAAACGATGCGTTGGCAGACAAAAAAGTCGAGGTTCAGAAACATCCGAGAGTGAACGAATATCGCCAGCGTCGAACACATTTTTCGCTTGGCACAATACCGTGAAAAATTATCTGAGCTGACAGCTAACCTCCAGTAGTGGAGAGCCACCATAAGAGGAAGAAGAATACATGGAAACGAACACATCTATTAAGAAAAAATTCTATATTATTCTATAAGTTCTTAGTATCGTAGAACCAAAGTTGATCCCACTGGCGTCCAGAATCACCCCCTTTCGGCTTAGTACACATATTTCGTAGCACCCTGCATACATATTAGCATCTCATAGCAGTCGGGCAAAAATGTTATTATGCAAATAATGTAGGTACGTAAACGGGTAGTTACATGGACTTGCTTAGAACACACGAGCTGGTATTATTTTGAGCTATAAGTAGGGATTGCTAATGACACTCGGGGTTGGTATTTGAAATTGGAAACGTTCCGTTGTAATGCGATTACTCAATCGAATATTTGACTTATCAGTTGTGCCGTTTTTCTACGAATAGCGGATTAAGTCAAATATGCGATTCTGTCTAGACACGAGGGCTTTTCATCAAGTTATGACAAATCAGGATTGATCTTATACATTTTTCATGACGAAAGTAGGCCCTGGAAATGTTTAATCTTTAATAATATATTGACGAAGACACACCTACACTGAATAAATACTTACGATTAAAATTAAATATGATAATATATTTTTTTTTTATTTCAGAAGTGGGCCCGCGCGGGCCGTGCTCAAGTTAAGTTAATAATTTGTCTTTATAAATCAAACTTAGAAATTTGATTTCTTAGAAATTTTCAAAAGGGTTTTTGTTATTGTAGTGCGTAATCCTCTCAGGATTACGCACTATAATAACAAAAACCTCTGATATTGTTTGTTTCTGGTAACAGTTTTAGTAGATACCAACTGAAATATTTTTATCTAAGAGTCCTTAGAAGCTGCCAA
Source organism: Eupithecia subfuscata (assembly GCA_963564075.1). Lineage (NCBI taxonomy): Eukaryota > Metazoa > Arthropoda > Insecta > Lepidoptera > Geometridae > Eupithecia > Eupithecia subfuscata. The sequence goes on along the minus strand of OY751099.1, from coordinate 14,266,954 downwards.
GGAGGCTTCATGACCTAAGTGGGAGCTCGGCACTATCTCAACACAATTTGGCAAGCAGACGTCGATCGACGGCCAGTCGTTTGCACACGGTGCAAACAGTCGAGAGTAATGGCAGTCTAACATTCTGAACTGGGCCATCTCTGAACGAAACACATGAGTGTAACTTCTTGAATGATTCTGATTCTGGTGAAGGAAGTTTAATTTTTAATTATTTATGGCGTGCAAGTTGTTACTATATGTAACAACTTGCAGAGCTTTTGGAAAATGGTTACAATCAGTTTAAGGTCAAATCCCCTAAATTATCTGACATCTTCGTTGAATGACCTAACTTTCTCTATCTCTAATCTATGACTTTAGATTCACAAGAACCTTAGTTTTAAGCATATATATTATTATATACAATTTGACTATTGTCCGCGCGCGGCTCTTGGTAGCAAAAAAAACTCCGTTTATTTTTATTTACTCTTTTACTATAAAACTCGGATTCATACCACGATAACCTTGGTTACGCATATAAATAAGTCAATTGTACAAAAAAAATAACAACATCGGATCAAAACCTCGACCTTGACGACCTCAGTGGCGCAGCGGGCGAAGGCCCGCCTGCGACGCAGGAGGTAGCGGGTTCGATTCCCGCGTCGGGACAAATGTTTGTACGATCTGCAGACCAGGGCGTTCTGGATGTTTTCTACGTATAACAAAAAAATATCTATCTATGTAGTGTATTGTTAAGTATATCAGTTATCTAGTATCCATAACACAAGCTCTGCTTAGCTTGGGACTAGATAATGCTGTGTGAAAAGTCCATTATTAAAATAAATAAAAAAAGTTTGGTACTACGTGGTACTACGATGTCACAGACTGTCAATCAGGAGCCAAATTCTGCCAACCAGTCGCTTCACTATGACAGTGGTATCGTCACAGATCGTCACGTAGAATCTTTAGATTAGTGGGCTCAAAGGGTCACCGTTCAGCACTGAAGTTTAGAGCACTATAAAAACATCCTGATAGGTACGTCCACCCTGGGGTATTTCTCGATTGCAGTCTACTCTTTAAAAGAAACTCCAGATAGTGCGAGCTATCTGGAGTTTATTTTGAAGAGTTGAAGCTATTTACACGGAGAGTTTGATAGAATGATTTCAAACTTGACAATTTTATATTCTATTTTCATTGATTCTATTTTCATTCGCGATACATACCGGATAAATAATTATTAATTATGTTAATAAATCGCAAAAGTTTAAAAAATTATTGACACTGACGCAGTTGGTGCATGATTAAACTCAAAGAAACACAGTGCATTAAAAATAGAGCCATTTTTGATAGAAAGTATAAAAATGTCACGAAAAAAAATAAACAAGAGAATCGAGCAATAAACCTGATTGATTTATTCAATTAGCGAACAATGCAAACGTCCAATAAGAATTAACGACACCAGGTCCATGGTTTGCAGGCATATTGGTATCAAAAGGCCTTTTATCCGAGTAAATCGTTTTGCGTGTTGGGATTATTTTCATTTCCATTAAAATAGTGCAGCTGTGGTTGATCTTGATAACTCATGCATAACTAGAATATACTGCCGTGATTGGCATTTGAGCGTACCATTTCGGTACCTCATCATCATCATCATCAGCCTATATTAGTCCACTGCTGAACATAGGCCTCCCCTAATGAGCGACATAGCGCCCTGTCTTCAGCTTGCCAGCTTGTCCTCCCACCTGGCCTGAGGGCGTCCTACACTACGCTTGCCAAGTCGTGGTCTCCACTCAAGAACACGTTTACCCCAGCGGTTGTCGGTTCTTCGCGAGTTTCGGTACCTACCTGTTTTTATTTTTACTTTTTCAGTAAGTACCTAAGTACCTATTAGCTTTTAGATACATTTTAAATAGTCTATTAAAGACACTTTTTGTTATTTATTAAGAGAAGCTTTGGATCCTTTAATACTGCTTAGGATAGTTTGGGACCCTGCGGACTCAATATTACTTATTTGTAAATATTTTATTGTGTCAGAAATAAACGATTTGATTTTGACTGCGCAAGAAGGAGGGTAGGTAATTTCTCTAATCAGCATTATCACATCACACTTATAATATAAATGCGAAAGTTTGGATGGCTGGATGGATGTTTTACGTCTTCACGCCAAAACTACAGAACAGATTGAGCTGAAATTTTGCACAAGTGGTGTTGCTCTATGCCTGGAAAGAAACATATAATAACATACTTTTTATAATAAATCAGTTCACATGGAATAGAAATTACCATTGAACGTTTCCATAGAAGCAACGCGTGCGAAGACGCAAAAGCTAGTTAATTTATAGATTGTTCCAGTCTGAAAGAAGATTGAAAGTACTTCAATCTTTATCAATGCTTCCAATTTACGTACAGTCACCACGAAAAAGTTTTTTTAAGTACTCCGCCATATGTGGTTATGATAACGAAAAATGTTTGAAACATTTTATGAAGACTTCACCCTACGTTACGATGATAATATAAGAGGCCCGTTTGGTAACCGACTACTATCACGAAACGTTATAGGTAGCGCAACCAGAGTTGGCACCATCATCGCTGGTTTTTCGCACGTACTGTGCCGACAGATTTGTGAAGTCAGCGCATTCTATGGTATAATAAAATATCTACACTAGGTTGCCATTGTTAGGGTGAGGACATGAAGAGGCGGGTTCTCCGTGCAGACAAACCTGTACGGGTAGGTACCGATCCGTACAGGTAAAATATTCCACTGTTTGCATATGCGCTAACGCATAAAGAAACAGGTTGGGACTTGTCGGTACCGACTACCAGGACAGGGTCATACGGTCCAGATTCTAGAACGTTTGTCAGAGTAAGGGTGCCATGATGGTCAATAAAGACAAATTTACTTGTTTCTTTATGAAGTGTATCCTACACCGATCCCGACCGGAATACCCGCTTCTTTATATTCTCAACTTTAGCGGCGAAAGTCCGTATTACGTCTTATAGCTAAGCACCAATCACAATCAATGGATATAAGGGCCCGGAGCGAGCTGCAGATAGACTACCTTTGACCGGGACGTGTCAAAAGGCACTTATTGCTTGACCAAGTTCACTTCTAAAGTCATTTACAACGGATTGTTTACCATGATCAAATCTCAATGTGCAATGAGCTCAAATCATGGAAAATATCCGGTTGTAAGTGACATAAGTGTTAACAACATGACGGATTTCAAAGTTTTATGCTTACTTCTATGAAAAAACAAAAGACGATAACGCCAGCTTTTATTTATCCGAGCATCATAAAAAATGCTCCGCACAACATATTCATGCTGACTGCATAATTTGATGACAATGCGAACACGGAATACTAACGTCGAGCGTTTGAAACAAATGGCGTGCTTTGATTGAACACCAGAAAGGCTCGACGATAATACTTACTACCAAAAAAATTTTGAAAAGATAGTAATGAACCGTTGTTCCGATCAGCCTTTTTGGCAATATAGAATATCGATAGAGCAAGGTTAAGAAGGTTGTTGCATCCGGAGGACTGGCACAAGTCTGCACAAGACAGGGAAAAATGGCAACATCTCATAACGGACGCCTAGACACACATCGTGTCGCTAACCCATAGGAGTAAGTAATCTATCCATCTATAATATAAAAATGAATCGCAAAATGTGTTGGTAAGCGCATAACTCAACAACGCCTGGACCGATTTCGCTAATTCTTTCTTTGTTGTGTTTGTTATTGTCAGGAGAAGGTTCTTATGAAAGAAAAAATTAAGAAAGTTGGAAACATAAATTTCCACGGGGGCGAAGCCGCGGGGCGCAGCTAGTATATATATAAAAATGAAACCCGTTTTCCTTGGTCACGGCATCACGCGTGAACGCCTGGACCGATTTCGCTAATTCTTTCTTTGTTGTGTTTGTTATTGTCAGGAGAAGGTTTTTATGAAAGAAAAAATTAAAAAAGTTGGAAACATAAATTTCCACGGGGGCGAAGCCGCGGGGCGCAGCTAGTAGTAAATAATAATAAATAATGCTCGACAGCTGAAGACAGGGCGCTATGGCGCTCATTAGGGGAGGCCTATGTCCAGCAGTGGACTAATTTAGGCTGATGATGATGATGATGAATGCTCGATAATCCACAAAGCATCATAGATGATAGTGCCCTGTTTTGCTGCTTTGCCTCATTGCCTCAAGCTCTGAGCTTGAGGCAATGATGATTGATACACTTAATGATTTTTGCTTGTGGTTTGTTCTCATATAAGCAGACTACCATTGATTTTTAAGATTGAAACCCGCTCGAATGACTAACTTTATGACGATTATCGCTTTACTCAGCATTATTTAACATAATATATACTCTGCCATTACTCAGTCACATGCAATGCGAAACGTATTTTACCTACATACTCCTAGGTACTCCTAATCTAAGTAACCTAAATCATAGTGAAATCTATTACTTAATGATTCTATAAAAAACTCAAAGATCCTATGACTACGTTCTGTGGATCAGATAAGTCTTATACAAAAAGGCGGTAAAGATAATGAGTAAATAGGTTTCATTATAGTGCCACAAAAGAGTTGGGTACAAAGTGACTTACTTATTGGTATACATTATTGTAATAGCTGTAATTTAGAGTGCCCTAGTTTTTAAGTTTTGTCGTATTAATTTTGTTATCTCTTGTGTATAAAATAAATAAATAAATTAATACTAGATTTTGCTTTCAGCATCACACGTTTGTCCGTAATAAATAGGTAGTAGTCTGTTATTATATTTTACAAGCTCGAGAGAACTTCATGTGTTCTTCATCTCTCTCAAAGTGGGTATAGACTAGAGCTTTTACTAGTAACAATACATCGAGCATTTACTGTTTTTAGATTTACACGAACCACACTTCAAAAATGATGCTCGATGTTTTCTTACAATCTGATTTTAAAAACCAACGAGCGTTTGATTTTTTTTTTGTTTAAAGACCTTTATTAATAAAGAAAATTACAATCAAATAGTAGAAACCAATTAACAATTGAAACAATTGAGCTACGAGTATCTGCAGACTGTTGGTGTACCGTTTTATTGAGAAAAGACACGAGCGCGGGTGACGGAGGATGGCAGGGAGTGAGGTGCGCGGGCCGAGGGAAAATGTACGCAAGTACAAAGGAATGTTACAGGTAAATGCTCACTCATCGTAAGCATTACGTCAAAACACAGTGTCAAGCATTCGCAAGAACGTTACAGTACATGGAAATGCTTTAGATAACTGAGCATTTCTCTGTATTGTACCTTTGTAAGACGTAACATTATATTGTATTGCTAGCTTTGTGCGTTGCACTGGCAAGTTAATCCATTACTATCTATGAAGATTATATATGAAACATGAATATGTACATTCCACAATAATTGGTTGGTTCCAGATTATCCATTCAATTCTATACAATCTCCTCAAGGGTTATTCCTTCCTTTGAAGATAGATTCGGTTTCCTAAAGTAGAGTCTATTCAGTTAACATTTCCATGTCTATGCCAATATGCATATATACAAACTTGCCATTGATAGACACATTCACCTATTGGTGAATGTATTTCTGTCTTTGTAGGTTTGTTGTAAGTTTGTAGGTTTCCCTTATGTACAGTCAGTACCTACGTCTGGAGCGTATGCTGCAGACGTAGGTATAAGCGTAGGTATAGGTATAGTTATAGGCCAAAGCTGGACTCAGGCCTCCCCCCGAATAAGTGCTTTATTGGCTTCTATCATATGAGCGGTATACCCCATAATCCCCTAGCCTTGCGGGTTGGGGATCGCATTTCAGTGGTAAAATTCTTCTGCGGTCGTCTTTTGTGACTCTGGCGGGAAGAATTTCATCTCATCATCTACAGCCTATACCGGTCCACTGCTGGACGCCTTCCCCTGATAAACGCCTTATTGACCGTTGTATCGTGGAGGGTAATGCCCATAAACCCCACGCTGGGCATGCGGGTTTTGGATCGCAGTTAAGTGGTAAAATTCTTCTGCAGGGGCGCTGCTGCCCGCTCCCTGGTGGATATCCCTTAGTGCTTTTACGACACCCGTGGGAAGAGCTTGGATGATACAAATTCAAAGCCGGCACCGGCGATAAACCTAGTGTGTTCAGCTGTTCATTTATTAAATAGATGTTTATGACTTTTGTATCGTAATTAACTATTTTACGACATTCTTGTAATAACTATGGAAAGTTATACCGCTTAGGCAACTGCACATTTAGGCCAAGCAACGAATGCTCAAAAAAGGTATAAAGGGAAATTGCCATTATAGTATTTCTGTGATAGTAAAACTATTCGTGTTCGCGACATTCGTTGCTAACATTACATGGAGGTATTTTATTAGCTTTAACAAGCTTTACCAGAGACAGTATTTACTATATAGGGTGTTGTTCAAATTAGTGCACAGTACTGAAGGGCCGCCAGGAGTCACCTACTACCACAGATTAATATTCAAAAAACAAAGCAAGATTTTTTTGGCAGAATTTTAAATTTTATTACAAACATTGCCTTATTATGGCGGTGCGGTCATTGACTGCTATTGCCTTGTGTCGCCATCAGGTGCGGCAGGAAGGAAGTGCGCCTCAAAGAGGTCACCAAGTTTATGATAGCATAAAAAACTAATAAGGCATCGGTGTAACGAAATTAAAAAATTCGACGAAAAAAATTAATCGTTTTGCACCGTGGTTTGTAAACTTAATATTAATCTGCGGTAGCAATAGAATGTCCTCCTTCGGTGCGCCTTATTGCGCACTAATTTGAACAACACCCTATATAATTATTCTGTGAGAAGCCATACCGAGTTCTCGTTCGAGATCTTGGAACTTCAATGAACTTACGGGCGGCGTGATATTAGCGTTATGTGACATGTAGACAGTTCAACATCAGAACTTTCCTACTATACATATACAAGGTACCACGGAAAGGGAAATTGTACTAAGCCGAAAGGGGTTAAAACTATCGAGGAAGTCAACGTTTTGTTCTACATTTCTTTTTATTTCGAACATCTTTTTAGTATATTTGAAAAAAATTGTATAACGTTTCTCTTCATATTCGTGTTTCTACGCTTATTTTTATATTATAATTATTGTTTCGGTTGAAAGGATTTACTTCATTTTTGTAATAATTTCATGACCGAACAATGGTGTGGCAGAAAAAAACAAGCAAAGACGTTCGTGAAATATTTTATAAAGTTAAATCACGCAAGAGTGCGTGTAAAATAACACTGAGACAAGTGTGGGAAGAAAAAACCTATATCGTTTGCAAAAAAATAATATTACTTGAAATTCGAAAAATCGTTATTCACAAGTTGATCCCCTCGGGGCTCAAAATCACCCCCATTCGACTTAGTACACCCATTCAGTGGCACCCTGTATAAATAATAAATAAATAATGCTGGACAATCCACACAGCATCATCTAGCCCCAAGCTAAGCAAAGCTTGTGTTATGGGTACTAGATGACTGATATACATAAAATAATACATTACATAAATATATTTTTATTACGCAATGCAATGCAATGCAGCCAGCGTCTTGGGGACGCTTCCGACTGGTGTTGATATGGATCAGTTGAGCTATCTGTAGACTGTTTGCAACAGTCGGCAGTTAGCTCAATTGTTTCAATTGTAAATACTAGTATAATTTTCTTTGTGAATAAATGTTTTTATTATACATAGAAATGACCAGAACACCCGGAACAAATATTTGTAGATCGTACAAACATTTGTACCAAGGCGGGAATCGAACCCGCAACCTCCCGCGCCGCAGGCGGACCTTCGCCCAAGATTTCATATTTCACAAACTTTCGCATTTATAATATTAATAGGATAAAATCTTTGAGGTCTATGTTTACGCTCAGCAGCCAGGAAATATAATGTTGATGGTAGAGTACCTAATAGTTAGAAAACAAATTCCATTCCATTTGAACAAATAGATCGACTAGAATCGATATAAGATTTCATTTCATATTGTTGTCGACTAGAAAGTACTTGAGTCAGTGCTACACCTTTTACAATATCTCGAGCTGGAATGACCTATGAAGAAAATGTGCTCGTGTCTCGAAACCACTACGAGAAAATTGAACAAAATGACTCGAGCTTTAACAGCGAATTGAATGAAAAGACTCGCCAATAATAATTTGTTTTTTACGTGCATTCATTCTCGTGTTTAACACGTAGTAAAAGTTACTATTTTTTTTGATTTTGCCTAAACAGATCTGCAGGGTTATTTACTTCGTCGTTGCGTCTTCGCACGCGTATTTTCGGTATAATAAGTAGCCTATTGCTTAAGTTAGGTCACGTTCTAAGTGTATGCCAAATTTCATCTTAATCTGTTCAGTAGTTTTGGAGATCCAAATTTCACATTTCACAAACTTTCGCATTTATAATACTACTAGACGATCGCCTCGCGGTTTCACCCGCGTAGTTCCCGTTCCCGTGGGAATTCCGGGATAAAATATAGCCTATGTCACTCCCTGAAAAGTAAGCTTCCTAACGGTGAAAGAATTTTTCAAATCGGTCCAGTAGTTTCGGAGCCTATTCAATTCATACAAACAAACAAACAAACAAAAAATCAAACCTTTCCTCTTTATAATATTAGTATAGATGTATTAGTAGGATACGTATTCTATTCCCACCTACCTTCTCATTCAGTTGTTTTTGTTTTCAAAATGCAACTAATCAATGCAACGAGTGAAGAAAATAATTCTATTTTCGTTTATATTTATTAGTTTTTAGGAATTTATTCACAAAGAAAATTATACTAGTATTTACAATTAAAACAATTGAGCTAACTGCCGACTGTTGCAAACAGTCTACAGATAGCTCAACTGATCCATATCAACACCAGTCGGAAGCGTCCCCAAGACGCTGGCTGCATTGCCACGCTGTATGGCATATGTTTTTAGGTAATTACAAAAACAAGAGTCAAATTACTGAAATTCGGATCATAGCACAATTCTAAGAACATATTTATATCAGGAGCTGACATACATAGTATTAATTTCGTTCGGGTATTTTCCGCTAGAGCACGTCTAAAAAAATTTTTTTCGTTTTATTTTCGTAGGTACCGTATTTTTCACGGCACATATGCGAAGTTCTATCATTATTGTCCTCGATCTGAGCCACTAGTTTTGTTTGTTTCTCATAAATCATTGTGTAGAAGCCACCTGTCGATTCCGGATAATAGATCTTGATACGGAGGCTGCTAATCTGTTACAAGGATGGACGGAACCGGAAACTGATCACCGTCCATTGTGAGTAATTTGACAGAGCGTCTTCAATTATCTAGTTAGTAGGTATATCCTACATGAATGACCGCTGGTTCGGTTTTTGTCATCACATGGGAATTTCCTTTGGCAGTACAAAAGGAATCACTATTACAAATGTTCTATTTCTATGTTTGTGTATTATTTTTAAATCAGAGCAGTATAGCAACTAAGCAAAGTAATCAATTACATAAAATAGTTTAACGAAAGGTAGGTGCCGATGTTATGCAAGATAGTTTGTAGCAAAGTGGCAACGAATATGCTACGAAGTTGCTACTCTTCGTCTACGTCACTGCTACGAAGTCGTAGCTAAGTACCTACGCTAGTAGCAAAGTGGCTATGGCATCAATACGAAGTTGCTACTTTGTATAGCAGTACAAAAGATACAGTGACGTAGGTCGCTACTACGACTTAGCTACGTTTGTAGCACAGTGCCTTTCAAATCGCTACGAAGTTACTACGCTCTGTCTACATCGCTGCTACGACATAGCTACTACATAGATAATGTAAAATTTTGAAATAAAGTGCAAATTGATTTCCTTCACTTAATTTTTCCCACTACCGAAAGAATTGAAAACGTACCTACCGAACTCAAACCATATAATTTTTTCCACAATCAAGTTTAAAATGAAATTAAATGGCGGTGGAATTGCAATTTCCTCTTAAGGTCTAGTTTCAGACTCAAGTTTTAATTGCCCTCCATTTTCCAACTTGAGATATTAATATCTTTCATGGGAGTTTAATTTCTGGACATTGTTCTCTGAGATATTGTATACGACATCATCTGCTGATTCGTGAAATGCGTCTATTGTTCTAAAGAATTTTTACTCTGCTGCGAGATAAATCAGTAGTTTTGGTGCAAGAGATACAATAGAATGATGCATATATGATGGTAAGTATAATAAAAGGTATAATATGCCATCATTTAGGTTTGTAAGTACATATTGGGTTTATGATTAAGGATATTAATTGAATCCCTATTTCCCTTGGTCACGGCATCACGCGTGAACGTTTGGATGAATTTCGATAATTCTTATTTTTGTGTCTGTTATTGTCAAGAAAAGATTTTTATGAAAGAAAATAAAACGTCAAGTACGAATCGCACTCACGCACTTAGGGCTCCGTATAATTGTAAGATCTTATTTCTTGCCAAATATCATGATTCTAGGGTAGCGGGAAGTAGGTACCTACTCTGTATATTGGTCCAGGGAGAGAATCAAAATTTTTTTTGTTAATAAAATACAAACGGTTTTCGGATTTTTTCCTTTATTTGTGTTATAAGACCTTGCCCACAGAAATATATCTAGATATAGTTAATGATTATATCAAATCAAAAATCAAGTCAAATCAAAACGTTTATTTGCAGCTAAGACATAAATTAAAAACCGTTACATAACTAATAAAAATACAAAATGACAATATAATATACTTAATACTATTAAACTTAGTTTTAGCTACAAAATGGTCCCAACTCAGCTTATGCAGGCGTTAAAAACCTGCGCTGGTTTTCTGCTGGGGCCTATGGGACCGAGGAATTACAAATTAATTAATTTTTAAAAAAGCGGAAGTGTTGCAGCTACTTACAAAACAAAATAAATAAAATAAGGCAAATATGAATGTTAACCATCTAAAACTAAAATCATCACCTAAAGACTAAAACCACAACAATATCGGGTATTTATCGCGTACCTTTTGTTTTATTTCCCCTACGTTTCTACCGCGTTACAGCGATCGTGGTCACGGGGCGAAAAATACCCGATATAATCATTAACTATGTTAACAATTCGCGAAAGTTTGAAAAGTTTTATATCTAGATAGTAGCAAAATGTTTATGCATGTACCTCGCGTGGCGGAATTAGAGGCTGGCTGGAGAGACTCGTTGCTCTCCAAGACCGCTTTCCACATGAGACGTCATGTTTTTAAAACAAAATGCCTTGTTGTGCCATAATTAACTGCTCAAACACCAGCAAAATAGGTGGAAAAGCAAAAGAACTGTTGATTGATGTATTTTCTTTTATGGGAAAGTACGCTTTGTCCTAAAATATCTGTTATTATTCAATGTCCATTGCTACTTTTCTATTGCGGCTTTAATTTGACGCACTAGACTTGGAGTGCATTGAAAACCAGCAATGTAAAAATTAAGAATCCAAAGTGTTAAACGTTATTTTCTCATTTTTCTAACTAAAATAAGTAATGGTGCTGTACACTGCGATTTACAATTAATATTTCTTACTCGATTAAAAACGATTTGAAAGCAGAGGAAATTTTTATTCCCTTATCCCTTATTATGTATTTTTATTTGACCTCTAAGGGATAACAAACAATCATACTTAAATATTAACAGAATATTTTAAGTAAACTAAGGTGGGCACTGCAAGCACTGCACACGCAAGTTACAAAAGAAACAAAGCGAGTACCTAAGTGAACTTATATAGTATTATTTATATAGGTAAACATAATTTATTTTAAGAACAATATAGTTAAGCAAACGTGGAACTTTATTTAACAGTTAAAAATGTTATTTTGATTTTGTTTTAATATCTGATATTATTTTTGACAAACAAAGCTCCCGCATACATTTCCAGGGCTCCTCATGTGCAAATCTGAAATAATGAGATCTTTAAAATTATATTTTTTTTTTCGTAAAGAAAAGCAAGATTAAACAAACAGGGTCTGGTTACTTCTATGTTGCAATTTGATTTCATTTTTCCGAATGATCCTCACATTAAAAATAAGTGAATTAATGCCGTTGCACTAATCCACTTATTTTTAATGTCGCTAAAAATGGTTTCCTACAAAGAACAGTCGAATTTGTTTTGATTTGCTAGTGCCCAATCTCCCGAATTTTACTAAATTACACTCGTGACGTCACAGTTCCTAAGCAAAATGTCACACGCTCGGTTTCAATAGAAATCGGCGAAGTCTTCTATCTATATCTACTTGAAAAGTGTTTTTATACGGTGAACGAATATTTGGAAATTTGAACTGTAACTAACATGACTAAGTAATATAATTTAATATAATTACCTATATAATAACATGACTCGCATAATATTTGCACGCCTGCGTGCAGGCTGAATACAATGACTAAACTAGTTATAAGATCTGACATATTGTATAATTTTGTATTCTTGCAAATAAACGATTTGATTTGATATATTTCTGTGAACCTGCTTCATCGCAAATTTTATGATTCGAGGTCAACGGGAAGAACCCTATAGGTTTTAGTCCATGGCGAGAATCAAAAGTAATTTTTTTAATGAATAAACTACAATTTGTGCCTTATGACGTCGCTTCTTGCCAAATTTTAAAATTCTAGGTCTACGGAAAGTACTTTATAGGTTTTGTGTGCAGACCCTTGTATGCATGTGCCCCTTGGAAATTTCAAAATATTCCGACATAAACGGCTTTGTATTCTTGCAAATAAACGATTTGATTTGATATATTTCTGTGAACCTGCTTCATCGCAAATTTTATGAGTCGAGGTCAACGGGAAGAACCCTATAGGTTTTAGTCCATGGCGAGAATCGAAAGTAATTTTTTTAATGAATAAACTAAAAATTTGTTCTTTATGACGTTGCTTCTTGCCAAATTTTAAGATTCTAGGTCTACGGAAAGTACTTTATAGGTTTTGTGTGCATGTGACCCTTGGAATTTCAAAATATTCCGACATAAACGGCTGTAACTTTTAACTTTTAATCTTTTAAGGACTTGAGTATCTGATGTTAATTTTAACTCGATACCTCCACGCTCTCCTGAGAATAGGGGGTAGATAGACGGACACACAGACAGACAGACAGACTGACGGACAGACAGACGGACAACAAAGTGACTCTGTAAGGGTTCCTTTTTCCCTTTTGAGGTACGGAACTCTAAAAATAAGAAAATTGCGCAGAACATTAGAAACATAAACTTCCACGTGGGCGAAGCCGCGGGGCACAACTAGTGTTAATATGAAAATGGAAATTCTAAAGTCATAGAAGTCTAATTTTCATTTTGATGTGGGTGGGTTTATAGCCTGGGAATTTTATGATCGTGTATTTTGAAAGTCCTTTCATGTTAATTAGAGTTGAATTTTAAAACAGTGGTATCCAAACATTGCTTTAACTGTGAATCATTTTGTTGATAAAAAATCATGTTTTGTGTTCGCTAAAGCTGGGTATAAAGTGCGTTCAAATAATGGAATTTGAAGTCTCCTCTCATGCTGTCCTGCTCATTTCGAATCCGATCTGAGCGGATACCATGAGGGATTCACAATCCCATTATTTAAGTACTTATGTTATATGAGCCTATTTTATGCCCTTCAACAACGGCATTAGGTATCCTTGTAAGAGCATTAACATAAATATTGTTTATCATTTCACAAAGCATTATTTTAGACAGAGTAGGAATATCACATTCATAACTACTAACTGACGACCGATGTGGCGCGGCGGGCGAAGGTCCACCTGCGGCGCAGGAGGTTGCGGGTTCTATTCACCCCTTGGTACAAATGTTTGCACGATCTGAAAATATTTGCAGATCGAGTTTTTGGTCGTTTCTATGCATAATAATAAAAATATCTGTATAATGTATTAAATTATGTATATCAGTCATCTAGTACCCATAACACAAGCTCTGCTTAGCTTGCTAGATGGCTAGATGATTCTGTGTGGATTGTCCTTCATTATTTATTAATATTATTTATTTATTAAACTCTACTTTTTTAGGGTTTCGAGATCGGTTTCGAAACCCTTATGATTTCGCTTTGTCTGTACTTTATTCGTTTTGAAAAAAGTCAAAAAATTACCCATTCCCCTCCTATCTCCGAAGATTGCAGAGCGATTTATCTTTCTCTAACCGGTACCTTTAGACATATTTGTATAATTTTTATAATTGACAAACGTTCGATACCCTCGGCGCGCGAGTTACACTCGCACTTGACGGATCTTGTATGTATATTTAGTCAATTTCCCAAAAGCATTTTTAGGTTTGTAACAGCAACAAGTTATTAATTGAATATTATGAGAACCCCAACTCCCTTTTCTCCCGGCTTTTACACAATTTTTCGTAAAAAGAGAGGCCAAAAGCCTTAAAGAGAGAAGACAAAAGCCTTAAAAAGAGTGGCCAAAAGCCATCAAAAGGTAGAGCTAATATCACTCCTGAAATTCAGACGAGTGTTTTGGTAGATCATAAACCAAGAAGTTATACCGTTTGTGAATTTTAGGTAAAAGAGTCCCAGCCAACCACAAAGATAATGTACGAAAACATAAAACTCTCGGGGGTTAACTAGTCATCCATTCAATCTACACGTTTGAAAAAAATTAAATTTAATAAAGTAGTATCGTGTAACGCTCGGAAATATCGTACCCTACCCTACCTGATCACTAGTGATTATCTATCAATAAAACTAAGTATTTTACTATAAGTTTTGTATTAAAATTGTGATTTAAAGTGGCCAATGATCGTCTAGTTAGCGGTAGGACTCATACATTGTGATGTAGTAACTCAGATTCTTTTAGAAGCTTAAGACAAATGAAATAAACGTTAAAACTACTTAGGTTATTGACTCTTCAATCCTGGTACAGTAGTATAGCACCCCTCTTTCATGGCCGTCTCAAACCATGATACTCCCATGCTCTGAAACAACTGAAATTACATAGTAAGCGAAGAACCTATAATATCTCGGCATTGTGACTTTGGTTGGTTACTCTGCCTCTCATTTTGCGGAACCTGAGAACTTTGCTTTATCCCGTATAGGTATAAGCCAAATTTATCTGGTTGGTGCCCCACTACGACGTTTCTCTTTTCGTCTCCTCGGGGAAAGTCGAAAGCAGACGGCTATCGCCCTTCCCGTACTCAGAGATAACCAGACATTTAAAAGCAAAGCGTTTGTAAATCGCTAACTCAGGAGAGTTTGATGGGGAATGATCTCAAGCGATCCAAATACATCCTACCTCACTAAAACTCTAGCCCACCTAATTCCATACCTAGTCCACGCGGGAAGTCCTAAGAAGTAAACGTGTGGAACCACATTCCAGTCCAACCGCAGATCAAAACAATAGATTTAATAATCAGGTTAGTTCAGGGCCTTACAGCACAAGCATTCACCAACACATCCAGGAACGTTGCAGTATCGACAGAATGTGTTTAATAAATATAATAATAAATTAGAATAGTCGGTTCTGGGATGTAACACCATCCGTTTACAATACGGAGAATTATTAGAAATGAAAAGTGTGGGTTTACGTAACCTGAATCTGATTGATAGAAATTTGCAATCCATCCTAGAATTCCTCCCTGGTCTCGCTCGATGGCTGAGCCGAACGATTTCCGTCAAAAGAATTCACTATTCCTGTAAAACCTCAGGTCTCGGGACGCACACGGGACGCAGATGGGGAGGTCCGCTCGTGTGACGAAGAAGATTGGAAGAACCTTCGGCCGGCCCACTTTCCACGGTCAATACTGATGTTGTTTTACACACCAACGGATTTACAGCTAAGAAAAACACGGAAGATATAGGTAGGGTTATGGTACAACCATTAATTCAGACTTTCACTAATTTCTGTTGAAAATGATAAAACGTTTTTGGAAAATCCAACTTTTCTCTCTCTGACTTATTCCGACCCTTCACTTTTTTCAACTATCAAGAAGCCCATTTGTTTTCCTAGAATCGTCAAAATTCAAAAATCATGTTATTCGGAACATGATTTATGAAGGTTGATATTCTTTTTAGCATGGCGTTCGAACTCATTTACAGCTCCGAATATATTTTTAGTGTTACAAACTATATCAAAATGTGTTAATTATTTCTATATTTGCAAATTAAACGAACCAGCATAAACTGGACCGTTACAGCGACCCCAAATCCTTAAGCATTTCCAAAGAAGTAAGGATTTCCTAAAATTTCAAATAATTTACAAATATATTTTGTTTTTTTTTTTTTATAATTTTTCTATTTAATTTTATTAAATAGTGCTATTATTGAACTCTTAATTTATTAAAACTTGTAATCACAAACATTTTACTGTTTTGTGTATTTAAACCAGGTTTAAAACAATCAATATGGACCAGCGCCACATTCATCATCTAATTGTCAAGTTAACTCTATTGCATTATCAACGTTTCACAGAGTAAAAACAATAGCTCCTGGAACATGGTCGTGAATCATGGCATCCCTAATAGAACATCAGTCAACTTATGATAGGGTACCAGACCTCACACATAACTCAACTAAAACCAGATCAATTGCCTGTTACCTGCTTAATGACCCGACCAATAACACAATTTCAATTTACCCCAAAATCCCCACAAAGGCTTTAAATCCCATTCTAAACTTGGAGTTTGTGAAGTGTGCTTAGTTCTGGCCTAATAGGTGAAGTATGAGGTTCTATGAAGCCAGTCCAAGCTGCAATTCAGATTCAGATTTTTCAATGTAATCTGATAAGATCTCAGTAACCTAACTCCAGAATTATTCCTTCATAGAACCTGTATGTGATGCGCATGTGACTCAAGTCCAATAAACCGTCCCAGATTCCGAAATAAGATTAATTACGAGGGCACACTGCACTCCGATTTTACTGATACTTACTAAACATTCATACAAACTCACTGCTTACTCCTCTCGTACAAGTTATATATATCAATCCCTCTTCCTTCTTACAAACCCCCCGCAAACAATTCAGTCATGTCTTGCCCAGTAATCAACCTGTACCTGAATCCGTGACACAGAGCCTCCATTATTTTTAGTTATTTGTTAGTTATTCACGACTCTTAATAGTATTTTATTAGTTTGTTGCAAGCTTTATTTTGTTTTCATATTTTTCTCATTCCTCCTGCCGACTATTTTTCCGATGGCCAACCATTTACCTGGACTGACAAATAACTAATTTTCTAACCAAGCTAAATAGCCCAACTTGTTGGACGTAGGAATATAGACCATATACCCCAAGTCTATGGAACACGTAAGTAGGGTAGACACCTTGGACGAGTGAAATTAGGCCAGTCTTGTTGTTGGACAGAATGTAGACCAACCCTATGTCCATGAACCTATGGTCAAACTCGCAGTTCCTGGCCGATTCTAAGGCCTACTGTCACTGTCAAACCTACAAAATCCACCCGTGTTTCCGCACTATATTCTGAAGGCAGAATTGTGTCAACCCATGATCATCATCATCAATGGCCTTTACATCCACAAAGGATGGTTTATGTAACCAAACCATGATATAAAGCTAAATATAAACCGAAGAATAAAGAAGGATTCTGTAATAAATAAGGCCCCGTTCCAACGCAATCGAACCTTCATCATACTGAACCAAATAAAAATAGAAGGTGGAAATTCTGAAATATTTAAGGTTCCATTCCATTGTAATCGAAGTTTATTTTAAGGCCCCGTTCCAACATAATCGAACGGTACGATATGGTCTCAAAAATATAAAAGGAAGATGTAAATTCTGAAATAAATAAAAAGAACAACGCTATGCTTTAATTTTAGTATTAAATTTAGTTTATTTTAATCGTTTAATTTATTATTATTTTTTTTTGTTTAAAGTTCAACGCTAAGCTTTAATTTTAGTTTTAAATTAAGTTTATTTTAACAGTTATAATTTTGAGACAATCAATGCTAATTTTAGTTTATTTTAGATGATGCTGTGTGAATTGTCCAGAATTATTATTATTACTATTATTTATTATTGATTATTGATTATTGGTTATTGATTATTGATTATTGATTATTGATTATTGATTATTGATTATTGATTATTGATTATTGATTATTGATTATTGATTATTGATTATTGATTATTGATTATTGATTATTGATTATTGATTATTGATTATTGATTATTGATTATTGTTTATTATTATAAACGTTTTAAACGACCCCGAGTGTCAAATCGCGAAATCAATGCTATGCTTTAATTTTAGTTTATTTAAACGATTTAATTTCCAATCGACCCCGAGTGTCAAAACGCGACCGTTATTCTACCTCGTGTAAAACGGCCTTAATATACCGTGACATTCTACCTACAACGTAGTTCCATATTGACACTGGCAGAGTCGAAGGCAAGCGGCCCCATTAAAAAGAAGTTGAAGTAATTCGACTTTGACGTTTCGTTCGACATGACATTTGACCAAAACGTAAACAAACAAACATTTTTTTCTTTTCAAGGCACAAACAGACAAAATAACAATTTCGACAAGATAATTGAGGTTTCTAATGTTTGTTTCCAATCCTATGCGGAAGCCTGTGATTGAAAGGAAACCGCGCCGCCGCGCTCCGCTGTTGACCGGCAAGAACAATTGGATATCCATAATCGTAAGTATCACCTTTTTCTATCAATCCTACGCAAATCAATCCGCAAAATAACCTTTTCGGTAACCTCTGACATTTCAATGTAGACGAACCAAGTCCCTTTTGAAGTCAGAAAATGCCAGATAATGACAAGCAATGCCAATTCGTACGAATGTTTACACATTTTTCCCTTATTTATTTCAGAAATAAACCTTACGACCCCTACGTCAAACTCACCCCTTCACGAGTCAAAACAGACCCAATCCATCCGCAACGCGTCGTCCAGCGGCGCGCCCCTCCCGGATTCCTTTGCCGAAGCTAGCAGAGCGGCGCGCTCCTCCCGGACTCCTTTGCTGAAGCTAATAGTGAACGCGCCAATCACCTGGCCAGCCGTTCGATACAGTACTCCATTTCTCCATTGCCCCGTCCAGCAACACGCCTCTCCGGTTCACTTCGTCGAAGCTGGCAGTGAATATGCCTATACCTCAAGAAAGAATCAAGTAAGTACATTTAATTGACTTCAAGTCTTAGATATTCCTAACTAGTTTATGCCCGCGGCTTCGCACGTGTTGTTTCTATAAACGTTTTAAGGCGATTCCCATCCCATGGGAACTGATTTATGGGATAGAAGTATTCTATGTTTGATTACAGAATTAGAATCACATGCATGCAAAACCTCAACCCAATCCGTTCAGCAGCCTAGACGTGAAAATGCAACAAACGTCCATCCATCCAAATCTTCGCATTTATAATATTAATGTGACTAGCTAGACGTAATGTTCTCGAATCCCACGTCTGGGTGTGACAACTGCTCTGCACTCAATCCTCTGTGACGCAGCGAGCGAAGGTCCGCCTGCGATGACAGGAGGTTCGATTCCCGCCTCGAGACAAATGTTTATACGCTCTGCAGATACTTGTCCAAAGCGTACTTGATGCCTCTATGTACAACAAAAATAAACTATCTACACTGCACCTCTGATGCTAACATATTCGTAACTAGAACCCTAATAAAATAATTTTATTTCTTGCTTATCTCAGATGACGCTTGGAGATCGTTGTTCACTGCACGGCCCGCTTCTGCACCATCAACACCGCTTCAGATGAGGCCTGGAGAACGTTGCTCACAGCTCGGCCTGCTTCTCCATCATCAATACCGCTTCAGATGTCGCCTGGAGAACGCTGCTCACAGCACGTCCAGCTTCTCCATCATCAACATCGCCCATTCGACACCAGTGCTAGATATTAAGGAAAATTGAGTTATTGACTGAGATTAAATATTATTTTAAAGCGACCCCCCAACTTGTCGATTCTTGTCTAACCTTCTACTCACTTCAGCCTCTAAACCTTATTCTATTATTTCACTTGCAACATATTTTACGAGAATCGAACCCGCACCTCGCATCTAAATCTTATTCTATTATTCCGTTTGTCTTAAGCTTCTTTCCATTTCACTGCAACAAATTGTGCGAGAGTCGAACTCGCACTTCACATCTAAATTTACTCTAACCTAACCAAACCGAATAGCTATATTAGATCATTTTATTCAATACTATTTTACGCGACTTTTGATTATGGTTATGGATTAATACATTATTAGATAGATAGGTACTCATTATTATTTTGTTTGTTGTTGGTTTGTTGGTTTGTTGTTGGTGTTGTTTATTGTGTTGTTTGTTTGTTAGTTTGTTGATTGTCGTTAGTTTGTCGTTACTTTTGTCGTTACCTCGTCGTTACCTTTGTCGTTACCTTTGTCGTTACCTTTGTTGTTAATTTGTTAGTAATTTTGAAGGATTCTGGTCATATTTTTGATATTTTTAAGTAATTTTTAGAATCCTGATCACATTTTTTTTAATTTTGTAGGATTTTGGTTATATTTTTGATATTTTTAAGTGATTTTTAGGATTCTGGTCACGTTTTTATAATTTTGTAGGATTATGGTTATATTTTTGATATTTTTAAGTGATTTTTAGGATCCTGGTCACGTTTCTATAATTTTGTAGGATTTTGATTATATTTTTGATATTTTTAAGTGATTTTTAGGATCCTGGTCACGGCACCAAATTGTAACGCTCGGAAATATCGTACCCTACCCTACCTGATCACTAGTGATTATCTATCAATAAAACTAAGTATTTTACTATAAGTTTTGTATTAAAATTGTGATTTAAAGTGGCCAATGATCGTCTAGTTAGCGGTAGGACTCATACATTGTGATGTAGTAACTCAGATTCTTTTAGAAGCTTAAGACAAATGAAATAAACGTTAAAACTACTTAGGTTATTGACTCTTCAATCCTGGTACAGTAGTATAGCACCCCTCTTTCATGGCCGTCTCAAACCATGATACTCCCATGCTCTGAAACAACTGAAATTACATAGTAAGCGAAGAACCTATAATATCTCGGCATTGTGACTTTGGTTGGTTACTCTGCCTCTCATTTTGCGGAACCTGAGAACTTTGCTTTATCCCGTATAGGTATAAGCCAAATTTATCTGGTTGGTGCCCCACTACGACGTTTCTCTTTTCGTCTCCTCGGGGAAAGTCGAAAGCAGACGGCTATCGCCCTTCCCGTACTCAGAGATAACCAGACATTTAAAAGCAAAGCGTTTGTAAATCGCTAACTCAGGAGAGTTTGATGGGGAATGATCTCAAGCGATCCAAATACATCCTACCTCACTAAAACTCTAGCCCACCTAATTCCATACCTAGTCCACGCGGGAAGTCCTAAGAAGTAAACGTGTGGAACCACATTCCAGTCCAACCGCAGATCAAAACAATAGATTTAATAATCAGGTTAGTTCAGGGCCTTACAGCACAAGCATTCACCAACACATCCAGGAACGTTGCAGTATCGACAGAATGTGTTTAATAAATATAATAATAAATTAGAATAGTCGGTTCTGGGATGTAACACCATCCGTTTACAATACGGAGAATTATTAGAAATGAAAAGTGTGGGTTTACGTAACCTGAATCTGATTGATAGAAATTTGCAATCCATCCTAGAATTCCTCCCTGGTCTCGCTCGATGGCTGAGCCGAACGATTTCCGTCAAAAGAATTCACTATTCCTGTAAAACCTCAGGTCTCGGGACGCACACGGGACGCAGATGGGGAGGTCCGCTCGTGTGACGAAGAAGATTGGAAGAACCTTCGGCCGGCCCACTTTCCACGGTCAATACTGATGTTGTTTTACACACCAACGGATTTACAGCTAAGAAAAACACGGAAGATATAGGTAGGGTTATGGTACAACCATTAATTCAGACTTTCACTAATTTCTGTTGAAAATGATAAAACGTTTTTGGAAAATCCAACTTTTCTCTCTCTGACTTATTCCGACCCTTCACTTTTTTCAACTATCAAGAAGCCCATTTGTTTTCCTAGAATCGTCAAAATTCAAAAATCATGTTATTCGGAACATGATTTATGAAGGTTGATATTCTTTTTAGCATGGCGTTCGAACTCATTTACAGCTCCGAATATATTTTTAGTGTTACAAACTATATCAAAATGTGTTAATTATTTCTATATTTGCAAATTAAACGAACCAGCATAAACTGGACCGTTACAATCGTACCTAGTCATAAAATTAGCATCAAGAGAAAGAGAGAGAGCATAGCAAGAGAACAATAATATATCAAACTGCTAAGATTTTTGGGACAGGTCACAGGCATAAATATGATTTTAGCGAACTGATAAAATCGGTTAGTCTTCATTATCTCTAAAGTCAGGAAAATCACAGACAAACACAAACAACCATTACTTCTAAATTATGAATCACCATAAATTAATCAATTGGATAGATTTTGTGCAAATTACACCAAATGTATTTTCTTAAACGTAGCTCAGAATAACCGTTTCACTATCTACCGAAACAAGCACTGATAATTTAGGTGCTAAATGATGCTGTGTGCAAATCCAGCATTATTCATACATGTAAGACATATTTCCAGCATATCCAGTAGCGACTAAACAGGAAGTTGTCGGATCACCTGGATGCGCCGGATGGAAGCCAGTCGGGCCGGTAGCTCTGATTTTGAATCACCTCATGAATATTTCATACCTGAACACATGTCAGCTTGCAGACCACTTGGCCCATGTTTATTGCTTCCTATTTCGTGTGTTGTGAGTGAAAACTTATAATATAAACCACTGCAAATAAAGTAATCGTTCTATTATTATAAAGGCAAAAGTTTGTGCCGTTGTGAAGATGTCTGGCCGAAGACAACGCAATAACTGCTGAATGGATAGAAATTTTGCACATATAAAGTTTTGGATATGGAGTAACATAAAAGCTACTTTTTATTCCCAAAAACGCAACCGCGGGTAGAAGTTAGTGAGAAATATGGCGTTAACAACTGTTTTTTTTTATCAGTACGTGTTTTGCCGTGTCGGTCCTGGAATAAACTCCTCCTACTCAGCCGTTGGATATCGCAAAGATCCTATGACTACGTAGGTTTACCTTTATATGTACGGTATATCTTTAGACGACCTCTGTGGCGCAGCGGGCGAAGGTCTGCCTGCGACGCAGGAGGTTGCGGGTTCGATTCCCGCCTCGGGACAAATGTTTGTACGATCTGCAGACATTTGTCCACGTAGTGTATTGTATTAAGTATATCAGTTATCTAGTACCCATAAAACAAGCGAAATAATGTTGGTTTGTAGAGTAAATAACACGACATTAGGTAGGTTCTTGAATGAATACTTATTGATGAAAAACCAGTTTTACTTTAACTTATTCTTAATTATATACTAAATAATATTATATTATCTAAAGTCGGATCAAGTAACAGTAATCTGATATGTTTTTTAATAAAGTACAATTTTATTTTTAACCACCGACGCAAAAAGTGAGGAGTGTTATAAGTTTAACATGTCTGTCTGTGTATCTGTCTGTGGTACCGAAGCTCCCTAACGGATGAACCGATTTTCGTTTAGTTTTTTTTGTGTCATAAATAATTTTATCCCGAGTGTTCTTAGCCATGTTTCATGAAAATCTGGTCACTGATCACGTCGGCGGGTTTATTAAATTTTTAATTTTATCTTGTTCTTAACTTTGAGTGACATCTTACATTATAGGTATGTTTTACGTTAGATACTAACACGACAGCTTTTTTCTGTGTATTATTCAACATGTTCACTGCGATCACGAAACCGCTTGGTAGTTGTGATGAATATGGCAGAACTCCTCTCATTTAGGGAAGACAAGGTCAAGTCGACTTATGTGCGCTAACGAAGAGGTCGCAAAATGCTACAAAAAAAATTATATCCATCTATTAATAATTTATTTATTACTGCTTATGCCCGCGGTTTTAAACGCGTATTTTCGGTGTAATAAGTGGGCTATTGTCTAAGATATGCTTTACGCTAAACGTACGCTAAATTTCATGTTGATCTGTTCAGTAGTTTTGGATATCCTAGGTAACAAAAATTCAGATTTCACAAACTTTCAGCTTAATAATAC
Organism: Eupithecia subfuscata; assembly: GCA_963564075.1. Taxonomy (NCBI): domain Eukaryota; kingdom Metazoa; phylum Arthropoda; class Insecta; order Lepidoptera; family Geometridae; genus Eupithecia; species Eupithecia subfuscata. The sequence continues at coordinate 14,242,959 of OY751099.1, read as the reverse complement.
TATACTAGTTTCTGCCCGCGGCTTCTCACCCGCATTTTCAGTATAATAAGTAAGCTATTACCTAAGTTAAGCTTTTCGCTATACGTACGCTAAATTTCATGTTGATCTGTTCAGTAGTTTTGGATATCCTAGGTAACAATAATTCAGATTTCACAAATTTTCAGCTTAATAATACTATTAGCTTCTGCCCGCGGCTTCTCATCCGTATTTTCAGTATAATAAGTAGGCTATTATGTTAAGTTTTGCTCTAAACGTACGCTAAATTTCATGTTTATCTGTTCAGTAGTTTTGATATCCTAGGTAACAAAAATTCAGATTTCACGAACTTTCAGCTACATATTATTAGTAGGATAGGTTTTTTTTATAAGAGTTAGGTTAGGTAGGGTACCTATTGTCGAGCTTCCGCTCCGACAGAAGATATTTCTAGCCCTTTACTTTTGACAGCTATATACTTACCGCATACACTCTAAAAATCTGCTCAAAATTCGAATGCTCAGAAAGTTGTTCTTAAACTCCTTTCCAATGGATATTACGTAATCTATATCTACCATTATATTTTGGTTTATTGTCCACGAACACCTCGAGGCGAGTAATCCATTACGTATTGTGCAGCGCTCACAATGTGCTCAGTGTACTGTGAGTTGAGGCACACAGCTGGTGGTTGGCATTCACTGTAGCAAGCTATGAGACTAGGCAACCAATGAGAGTAGCTAATTCGATTATGTATAACCATCACCACTTCTATAAAAAACGATAAACTGACTTCAAATTCTTCTGGTGACATATAGTTAAAATTCGAGTGTAATTTACTTTGATGACACATCGAGGTATCGATTATCAGTATGATTTTGATAAATCTTTTTTTATTGGATAAAAAAAAACATTAAAATCGGACTACTTTATAAAAAGTTATGCGTTGTCAAACATCAGTGAGTGAACAATCAATCATCCCCTGTTTTCCTACCCTTAGGGCTGGATTTTTTTTTCAAATTTAAATTGGACCACCGGGGTATACTCTTTCCAATAAAAAAAGACGTATCGAAATCGAACCACTCTGTAAAAAGTTATGCGTGGTCATACATAAAAAAATATACGCATCGACTGGAGAACCTCCTCCGTTTTTCGTCGATTGAAAAAATCAGTTAAGTGCAAGTCAACTCGGACATGGAGGATTCCGTACCGCCATATAAAACTATTTCCAAAAACCTTATAAACCTTATAAACGGCTGTTTATGATGAATCAAAAAAAACTAAAAAGCCAACATGATGCGGTCACCCTTCCAAGTAGAACTGACCGCGCCCGACGTTGCTTAACTTCGGTGATAGATTCTCAACGTGGTAACGACGTTGGCCCCCTTTGTTATAAAATGTATTTTATTTTTATTATTTGTTGTTAAAGCAGCAACAGTAATATATACACTGACAAAATTTCAACATTCTGCCTATTACGGTTTAAGAGATACTCGTATAGATAGCCTAAAATAGTAACAAAAGTAGTGGTCACGATGGATGGTGATCAAAATGAGCAACTTCACATCTTTGCCTACACTATCTATTATATAATATAAAAATGAAACCCGTTTTCCTTGGTGACAGCATCACGCGTGAACGGCTGGACCGATTTCGCTAATTCTTTCTTTGTTGTGTTTGTTATTGTCAGGAAAAGGTTCTTATGAAAGAAAAAATTAAGAAAGTTGGAAACATAAATTTCCACGGGGCGAAGCCGTGGGGCTTACGATAGGTATCACAAACTGGAAAATCGATTTTTGAAAATTACTTCCTTTTTGCGCACTATCTTTACTCTATCATACTATACACTATCATACTATTTTTGCGTTCCTATGAACGCGAAATCCTATGCCTATCCTTTTCAGAAAATGGCGCCTTCATAAGGTTTTTCAATAGTTTCAAAGACTAAACTAACCTCCTCACCTCAACCTCTACCTCAACAGCCTGTATTGGTCCACTGCTGGTCGCAGGCCTCCTCCTGACAAGTGCCTTTTTGGCTTTTATCTCATGGGGGGTAATGCCTATAATGCCCAAGCTGGGCATGCGGGTTGGGGATCGCAGTTCTGCAGTAGAATTGTTCTGCAGGAGGCGCTGCTGCCCGCCTTCGGTGAATATCCCTTACTCGCCTCTTACGACACCCGCGGGAAGAGTTGGGATGGTGCAAATTCTAAGCCGGCACCACACGGCGAGAAACTAACCTCACCTATCCACAATTCCTTAAGCTCGTATAAATTGTATTCATATTTCTACCTACGTTAACGTAGGTACAGATAAATTAATAAAGAAGTGACTCCCGGGTTCAAACGTTACAAAAGCAATTTCCAGGGGCTTATCTGGTGCCGTATTCATTTCATTACGCAAGAATGTTCCTGCATATGCTGTTTAAAATTTTAATTAACTCCCTATTTTCACTTTGGCTAAAATTAATACTAATTATCTAATTCTAAAGCTTTGTTCAAAGCCAAGATCAAAGCGGAATCCTTTCTTCTCTCGTTTCTAAAGTAAATTAAGTTGATTGGAAAACTGGGTAGGTAATTAAAAATCTCAGATTAGAAATATTGAGCAATATTAAGGATTTACTGATGTAATTAGATACTAAATCAGAGGTAGGTGTCATCTTACTTTAATTATACCTTAATGCCTTTTCGCATGCGGTCAAATCCAGTCGCCGTGCTGTGTAAAGTAGAAATGAGCTAAATAGACAGCTTTTACATGACACCGTGACCATGCCATGATCGTGTGTCGCATGTCCAATACATTACACGGCACGGCGACCGTGCCATGACGGTATGCATGTGAAAAAAGGCCTTACACTTACCCTCTTAAGGTCAAACCGCACTTGAGCGGCGCGGCACCACGCGGCCAAATATTCTTTCTATTAATTTCAATGAAGCCAACCGCACTTGAGCGGCGCGGCGCGGCGCTGCAGATTTAGGTCCCAGAGAATATTTTGCCGCGCCGCGCAGCGCCACGCGCGCCGCGCCGCGCCGCTCAAGTGCGGTTGCAGCTTTACTTAGAAACCTCTCTTAGCTATTATACAAGCTATGAGTCAATTCTCAATCAATCAACCTCAATTATCTGTTGACATAAGTCAGAGTAAGAAAAGCATCTCCAAGCATTTGTTTTTTTGTTTTTATAAGGGGGTACCTTCGATTAGATAGGTACTCGCCGCCTACCGCCTCCTCCGTAGATAACTGAGAACTTTACAAAAATGACACTCGAAATTGTCTACCTACGATTTGTTTTGAGGCTGGGGAACAGTCAACACAAAATTGTTGAGATAGTTTGGAAAATACGAAATCTGCATACAAAATTTTTGGAAGCAATGAAATTTTGTTGCCTTTGAAATAAACGAAACGGCGAAACTTTGCTCAAAAGTGGTACAATTAGACCCGTACTGTACAGATTTGGGTTTACCAGGAATGTTGATTCTATTACTGCGTAATTTGCTCAAGAGGTCTCTGATAACATTAGGTACCCATAAAAGTTGACTTGTTGAGTTAGGAAGTTAAAATCCTTTAACGGTAGGTATATACTACTTATGTAGGTAAGTATTAGATATGGATCAGTTGAGCTACCTGTAGATAAATAAATAATACTGGACAATTAACACAGCATCATCTAGCCCCAAGCTAAGCAGAGCTTGTGATATGGGTACTAGATGACTGATATACATACATAATATATCGATACATATATATAAATAACTACAGATTGTTTGCAACAGTCTGCAGTTAGCTTAATAGTTTCAATTGTAAATACTAGTATAATTTTCTTTGTGAATAAAGGCTTCTGCCATAATATAAGGTACCTATAAGATAGGCGCCTATTATTATTTAATGTAGGCAACATTAAACATCATCATCATCAGCCTATATTAGTCCACTGCTGGATATAGGCCTCCCCTAATGAGCGCCATAGCGCCCTGTCTTCAGCTTGCCGCATCCAGCATCTGACTGCAGTCTTTCGCAGATCGTCATCCCACCTGGCCGGAGGGCGTTTTACACTAAGTTTGCCGAGTCGTGGTCTCCACTCAAGAACACATTTACCCCAGCGGTTGTCGGTTACAACATTAAACAATCACACTATAATATTATAAATGCGAAAGTTTGGATGTTTAGATGTATGGATGGAAAGATGGTTGGATGTTTGTTACCTCTTCACGCCAAAGCGACTGAACCGACCGGGCTGAAATTTTGCATAGTGTACAATTGTGCATAAATATTATTTTATGTGTGCAATCCTTTTTCATCTTACGCTGCAAACGAAATGTAGTCGTGTTTTTAAATATTTTAACCCCTCAGGCCCCAAGCGGTAGCCGGCCACCGCGCCTTACGTCACTGCACCGTTCACTCAAACCCCAAGCGGTAGCCGGCTACCGCTCTCCTGCATTTCATTACGGACCTTATTTTGCATGTTTTTAGAGGCTACTTTCCTATAAGGAAGTTTAATGAGTTAGGATCTTTGATATATTTTCTACAGACTGAACGAAAAATATTTTATTATCTGTGGACGTAAATTTTTTTTTTGTAGTCGAATTGCGATTTTCGACACCATTGTGTCTAAGGCGCACGGCCTGTCATTCATTTCTGACATTTTGGTCCCAAGATGGAAGGGTTGAATTTCGATTGATTGGTTGGTTTAATGAAAGTAAGTAATTTTCATTAAACCACAGATGATTTTCCAAAAACTTTTTGGAATCAGAAACAATCATTTTCTGCTAGTGACCAAAAGTTGGATACCCACAGGTATTGCTTTTCAACATCATCTTTGCATTTGGTATTTTTAATTTAAAGTTAGATGTGTATCTTACCCAAACATTAAGTTCTTTGACAAAGTTAAGCAGCAGCTGCCCATTTTAATGAGTAGAGTGCAATTAAACTTTGAAAGAAAGTGTGAATGTTTTTAATTACCTCAGTTGGTGCGTGAACAAACTAGGAATGTTTTATTAAAACTGCTCCGGCTTTTTTCATCCTGTGCTATCTTTTTGGTAGTCACATGAGCTACTTTTTATTTTGCTACTTTATATGGTTTCCGGTAGGTACTTTAAATTAAAAGGGCTATCTATTAAGTATTTAAATAGATAGATACTCATTGTTGTACCACACAAACACAAGGAAGTGCAAAGGGCGCCTTTGCGGCCGGCGATCTCTTCCAGGCGTTTGAAAAACAATAATTTATACTATGCCATATACTACTACTTATGATAAAGTTTATTATTAATCTTTGTAGGTATTTAGTGTAAGTATTTGTTTCGTTTTCTTTAAATAGGTACATATCTATATATTTATTCAGTGCCACCGTCTTTTTTGTTCCTTAATTTCCAGTCCATCTCAAGGTTGCCTGGAAGAGATCGCTTTCAGCGATAAGGCCGCCCTTTATACTTCCTTTTTTTTATAACCTTTTCTCTGTATTGTTTCCTGTATTTGTGTGCTGTAATAAAGTGTTTTCTATCTATCTATCTATAAACCACATAAAAATAAAGTTGTTTAAATTACACGGATAAATAATGTTGATGAGGCAGGTTTATGGTTATGGAGGTTATGGAGTGATTTTGCACGTCTGATGTCGAAGTAGGTAAACCTGTCGAAACATCGGAATAATAATGGTAAATAAACGCGATAAATTCTCCTGAATAATTAAATTATAATCGGTTACATTCAGTGATTTGCCACTACGTTGATATCGGCACTTTATATAATTTTCCACGCCTGTTTGAATAAGATACGACAAACTAGTAGCCCTGATGATAATATGCGGTTTATAGTAAATTTGGGGTTAAGCCCATCCTAATGGCATGAATATTTTCCTTCCGGCCCACAGCAAGCCTGTCAGATCTCCACGCCTTTCCAATTGAAACCCCTCACTGGATGTGACAGTACCTACGCATTCGGAATATTGCTCGCTTATTTCAGCAAATTCAACTCTCTTTTTTTTTGTTGTTAACTTTTCTGGAATGAAGTGTGAAAACGTCATTAACAGAATTGAACGGTGCTAGGATTGAACGGCCCACAGTACATATTCGTCCACGCAGCTGAAATTGCCTCGCCCAAAGAGAGTCCTCACACAGTTTAGAATCTGTGAACAGGTTTTCTATATAAAGGTAGTGTAGATTATAGGTATACCAACCTTTTTATAAAATAAATTTAACTTCCGTATAATTGTAAGACCTTGTTTCTTGACAAATATCATGATTCTAGGTCTACGGTCCCTATAGGTTTTGGTCCATGGCGATAATCAAAAGTAATTTTTTTAGTGAATAAACCACAAATTTAAATTTTTTTCCTTAACTTGTGCTATAAAACCTTGCTTCTTGCCAAATTTCATAAATCTAGGTCTACGGGAAGTACCCTATAGGTTTTGTGTGCATGTGATTCCCTTGGAAATTTCCAAATATTCGGACATACGGCTGTAACTTTTGATTTAGAAGTTTTATTTATATCACGGCCCCAAGACGTTACGGGCTTGAGTATTTGATGTTAACTTGAACTCGATACCTAGAAAAGAGGGTTGACAGACGGACAGACAGACGGAGAACGAAGTGATCCTATAAGGGTTTCTTTTTTCCTTTAGAAGTACGGAACCCTAAAATAAGTTGCAAACCTAATCAGTATGAGCAAGTAGGTGCACGAGTTATAGCACGCCTTTGCATCTGCACACACAGATCATAAATTCGCTTCACTCGTGCCTGTTCGATATTCGAATACCGATGAGGAGCCAATATGGCCGCCTCGCGCAGATCAGGGATGCTCGATCGCGGGCTTTTGATGGATAAAATTTTTGTAGAGGCATTGGGGTTTATTTTTGCCACCAATCAATAGTGAGTCAGATTCGTAACTGGATCGTTTAATTTTATTTTTTATTGTTTATGGTCTTATAAGCGTTTGGCAACCATCTCACTTGAGAAAGTGAAGAATGACCTAACATTGGAGCATGCTTTCTCAAAAGGAATTTATTAGCTTAAGAGTTGGATTCGAAGATAGTAGGTATTTTTATATATACTTGAAGCTTTTTTGAGAGTAAAAAAGTAGGAAGTAATAATCAATATGTATAGGTATAGACCGTAGACTCTCCCAACACAAACCGTGGATGTCCTAAGAGTTAACTAAGGGAAGCTGTTTTCTGTATATTTTTACTCCGAGCACCAGTCCGTCAAGTCACGCGTGGTTGTTTTGGCGAAACCCCTTGTTTGAAGGAGGCAATACCTAGGTACTAGTATAGTATTATAATATCTGTGACCTAGGTATAGCTCGTCTTATCTTAAAAGACATTTTGTGTTCGACATTTGAATATTCACCGATTGATCGATTGTTGAACCGCGACAGCGATAGATGTTCGAAAAATCTGATTATTGTTGTTTTGTTAGGAAGCAATAGTTCCTCTAACATATCCTTTGTAAATAGGATCTCTACAAAACATCAGATTATCTAGAGGATAAAAATGTTTGGGACGAGTTTTGCTCCAGCTCGAAAAATAACAACTAACAGGCTAAAGGTTTCATCGTCGCTTCTTTTCTTTAGTCTAAATACCGAAGTGACAGAAATCAAAAATATCACATTATTTCCGTGTCAGTGTTTAGTTTTATCAATTGACCTTTTCTAAGTGTACATTTATTGAATTTATTGTTTGTTATTAAGTAAGGTGCCTGAAACGCATTTTTTCGTTGGCTGTTTTATTTCCCAGTCGTACTTTTTCTCGAACGAGTTGGTTCAACAATTACTATTCTACCTTGTATATTTTTTGGACAAAATGATTTTGTTTATATTGAAACCTGCCACTAGAACTTTACAAATGTGATACAATTTAGAAATAGCTATGAGTTATTTTTTATCGCAGTTCGATATTAACTTTAACCATGAAATGGTTATGTAAGTTTAATAGCTCAAAAGCCCACGTCAAGGGTTCGAATCCCGAATGATGTGCTATTTATGAGCCAAAAAAAAACCTTGTTTTCTTCGTTTTTTCTAAATAAATTGAAATTTCCAGATTAATATTTTTTTACATAACACATACAATACCTATATTTTTTCAGATAACCGAAAAAATAATGCAGTAAACGGCTAAACAACTTTACACCCTGCTAAAATCTGCTCTATTATTCTTTCTAAAAATAAGTGAAAAGCTTTACAATCTGCATAAACTTATTTAAATAAACTGCGCTCACCAGACAGCGACAGAAATAATAAAACTGAACAAAGCCTCGCTTGCGTTCTCTATGAAAATAATTATCTTCGCATACTTGTATTCTTGAAGGCCTCGTCTTTTTATATTTGCTTAATTATACATACCAGAGTTTTTCTAGGTACACTAAGCAGTAGGTAAGCACATTCGCGTTTCATATTGGCACTTTTTGTAGCGCAGTAACACGTGTAAGTAGCTTATTCTTAAACAAAAAAAATTACAATCAAAGAATAGAAACAAATGAGAACTAGTTTTTCAATTAAAACATTTGAGCTAATTGCAGAGTGTTGCAAACAATCTAGAATTAGCTCAACCATATCAATACTAATCGGAAGCGTCTATTTTATACTGTTCCAACGAAATGCTACGTTGTTTTCATTCTAACTTACGCACAAAACAAAACTTATTGTCTTTAAAAAGTACAACATTTAAAATAACTTCATAAAACAAACGAAAACAACACATTCTTCTTTGTGCTAACATTACTCCGCGCAGATGGAGCAGTTTCTCTCTTTAAATATTAAGTAAAGAGCAAAGTTCAACATTGTTACGTTTACATAATATTTATTTGCTCTAAGTAGATTTCGACTAGTTTTTGACCCCTGTTATAGCCAACTTAGTCAAAAAAATTAGTTGTCTGTAAAGTCGGTTTACTGACGATAGTTGAACGTGACAACTCAGAGCGAGGTAACGCCGCATGACGAGGTAACGCCGCATGACGTCATGTTTTTTCGTGCGTGCAGCCGGCTCTATCGAATTATAAGACGTTGTCACGTCAAAAAATACACTCAGCTTTTACGTCTAAAAGGGGCCTAGAGGAGGCCAGACGAATAGGTATCTTGAAACCTCATTTATCAAAATGACATATTTGATCCTTGAAGGCAAAGACCTATACTATTTACTAAAGATGTCATGGCTTAAGGCTCTACCTCCCCGAAAACTAGCGCCGCCACATATTTTATCTTATTATTACGTCGAAGAAAGGAAATTCCAAAAATTACGTTGGGCAATTTGTGATACCTATCATAAGCGTTTTTTAATGCCTCTATAATTTTTTTAGTTAGTATAGTGTAGGCAGAGATGAGAAGTTGCTCTTTTTTGCCACCATGGTGGCCAAAAACAGCAACTTCGCAACTCTGCTTAAAGTATACAAAATAAAAAATTACAGATGCATTAAAAAAAGCATAAGATAGGATTCACAAATTGTCCAACGTAATTTGTGGAATTTCCTTTCTTCGACGTAATAATAAGATAAAATATGTGGCGGCGCTAGTGTTCGGGGAGGAGGAGCTTTAAAGCCTCTACCCTACATCCGCGATATTGAAGCGCGTCGCTCGATTTGGTACTAGTTTGGTCCGCGACACACAGCTGCGTTTTTGTAAGCGCGATTTCTAGACGCCGCGCGCCGCCGCCCCGCCCCCAAAACGCAAGACAAAGTCGCAGCTTTGTGCAAGATGACATGCGTCCTAATACAAAATGTTCCGTGAACAGTTATCGTAAAATAGCAGAACGCGGAAACGCGTCGTCCAACTCCTATCGCGTCGATAGAATCCCAGCAGTGTGTTAGATCGTGTGCGTCTTAGTATAAAATATACTGCAAACAAATCGCGCGACACAAGACGCTCTTCAAAATCGAGGCTTTATGCGGATTAGCTCCGGTAATAAAGAGTGTACGCCAACCACATAGAATCACCAGAAAAACATCACGGGTAAAATGGATCGCCCACCGCAGGAGGCGCATGTTTCAGGTAGGACATAATGACATTATTTAAATGCTGGCGCTATTTACAAATGACATAACAATATCAATAACAATTGCAACTGAGAACATAGAGTACGTTACACAGAAAGCTATAGATAGTTATTCTCGTGATTCCAATGTACAGCTTTCAGGCGCTTCTCTATTCGCAATAACATGCCTTTTTGTGCGGCATTAATTTATAAACTGATCGCGGATGACGTGGCAGATTATAGAAGTTTTGAAAATATCATAGTCCATGTCCATTGACACTCAAATGTCCACTGCTGAGCATATGCCGCCCTCAAACATGGAGGGTTTTCAATAATCACCACGCTTGACAAGTGGGTTGGGGATTGCGTTGGAGCTGTTAAAAATACAAAGAAAGAAGCTGCCTGCTGCCTTTTCTGTGGTAGGTTTCCTAATTGGCACTATGTCTTACGATATCCTCAGGCTGAGTAGGAGAGGAGTCAATTCTAACGCCGCGACCACCACAGCCGAATTACCAACTTGTCACGTCGCAGAACGATCTCAACACTTAGTCTTTTCTAGGAGATTCAGTATAGAAAGAAATAATTCCAAACAGAGACAGCAAAAAGGGGTGTGATCATGATAAAAAGATGGAAATTAAAACATGATTGATTTTTTAATCCGATTGACCGGAGGCCAGGTATACACAATTTAGCGCACCGGGTATACCAGTTATCGGTAACGCTGAACCGAGTATAGATAGGTGCTCAGCTGAGTGAAATTATACTCGTATGTGTGTGTTCGACCAGTAGGATTTCACGAAAGAACCATGGGCAACACACGAAATATACGGCTAGAAAGACCAAGCGAGACGATTCAGTTTTGTTAGTGGACAAAACTGAATCGTCCCGCTTGGTTCTTTGCGCACTTTACATTCCTTCTGAACAGCGGTAGAAGGAGTGCAAAGTACGCAAAGAAATTTTCACTTCAAAAACCATCACCACAAGGCAAACGGCCTAAGTCTGTTACTTAAACCAAATCTAAGAGGGGTTGGTTAGGTATCCTTCTCAGGTGAGGACTTTCAGGCACTTATTTCTGTTGCTTTGAACTTTATTTCCAGCCAGTTAAGGTATAGAATCTTCTCAAACCGTTGTAAACTGATCTTTTGTGAATAATGCCAGCGGGCAGGCCGGGCAGTGATCAACGACTGACGACATTTCTCTTGGAACGTTCGACTTTCGGCTAGAGTAAGGCTCTTGGGATTTAAGTTACCCTTGGGAAGAAGTAAAAACATCGAAGAGAATGTACTTAGAATGTTTATCAATAATGGTGATACGAAATTTCTTGTCCTGATCTTCATCTACGGACTGTTAAGGAAGAAGGAGAGTTTTATCTAGGTACCTACATGCAGTGTCGTGTCTGTTCGCAGATTATTCCCCTCGAAAACAAAAAAAATCGGTACTTGCAAACAAAACTACTCGGTTAAGCGAAGATCAGCGAAGCTAAGCTAAGTATTGTACTTGGGGTAACCTTTTTTTGGTATTATCGGACAGTTCCTCTTTCTCCCGTATAATATTCTCCTGTCAGAAGGTCGTGATTCCACCGTGAAGTGATTTTATTACGGATTTTATCGTGCCTGTAGGCCTAGCACGGGGATTGTTGTCTAGGGTAGAATAGAGAAACATTACGTCACATCGTCATCCAATGCGTAATATGTTTGAAACTCATTCCATCAACTTAATATAATTTACGCAATGTATGACAATGCGATGTCATTCTTCTCTATTCTACCCTAGACAACTATCATCGTGCTAGGCCTACTGCTGCATCTCTATCCTTGGACTATCGGACAGTACAAGTGAAAAATAATCATTGCTGAACCAATAACTTACCTAATTACTTTATTATAGGACTTAATTATCCCATCTTCCGAGGACAACCGCAAGGGCTGGTGCGGTGGTAGATTTGGCCGAAGATCTTAAGAGCAAATAAGTAGGTCTCGAAAGAGCCTACACATTAGCTCCCCTTGGAGTCGAGACCCTGTCCGTGGGGTACCGAGGCTCTCCGGAATTTAAAAAATTATCGGACCCTCTGGTGAGTATCTGGTACAGCGCATCAGCAGCACGGAATAGCGGCACCATAAGTATTTTAAGGGTGTTTTGTTTTTAATTTCTCTAACATGTTCTCCTTAGAAGATTCACTTCTTCACTTGGAAAGATAGAAAGTGCATTAATAAAATTAAATCTTATGTCATCAATTGATCCTTTTCTGTACCCCTTTCATCCTACGGGTAAAGTATTCGTATCTAAAAGAAACCGATCGCGCTATAATACCTGCCCTGAACCTTACGCAGGTAAGTACAGTTAGCGCGAAAACCGTGTCACTGTTCAACAAAAACGCATTGCAATATACAAATCAAATAGCACCTTTCTCAGATATAACCAAAACGGATCTGTAACGGTGTACTTTGAAATTTATATCCTATGGTAACTGATTAAATATATCAAAATAGCCTATATGCTATTCCAGATCTAGACCAACACCTATGTAAAATTTCAGCCCGTTCCGTTCAGTAGTTTTGGCGTGAAGAGATTACAAACACCCATCCATCTAAACATCCAAACTTTCGCATTTATAATATTAGTGTGATAGTGTTTTTATGCATTGTCTGTCTAGGTTATTTACTGAAATTTCGTTCCTGATATCCTAGGGGAGCTTTACGAAATCTGGTCTTAATGCATCCCTAGGGTAGGTATTTAAGAAATGAATAATTCAAGTTCACCTCTTCATTTCAAGTCTCTAGACTAATCGGCATAATTAGACTGTGGTCGGGCAGTTATTGATCGATTCATAGAGAGGCACACATTATGTAGTAAATAAAACTTTTTTCACAAAGAAAATTACAATCAAATAAATTACAACTAGTATTTACAAAACAATCTACAGGTAGCTCAACTGACCCATATCGATACCAGTCGGAAGCGTCCCTAAGACGCTGCTGGCTGCATTGCCCCGCTGTATGGCAATGCTGATACTCACCAGCTCTCGGGTCACGCGTCGCTTCGACCAAACGCTCAGATAATTATATTAAGATTAAATCTTGCTGAATAAATTTTAGTATACGTGATATAAATGATTTAGCAAGAACGAACCTGTATGGGGTTAGCGCAAGACCGTAAAGTACCTACACGTCCCGATTAAATAACACAACATGGTATAAAACATACTTAGTTAATTAACAAGTTGTATAATTGTGGACGTGTTATGATTCAACATATTAATACTGTGAACGATACTTAATCGGACACACTCTAAGGAGCAGCACAAGAGGTTGGTTCAGTTCAGTTCATTTATTTTATAATGTAATATTTATAATCTAATATTTTTTTTGATCTGTAATGTAATCACAGGTCAAAAAAAATATTAGCATAATTACCTACACATCATCTTAAATTACTTATATTAAAAATATATAAAGTAGACATAATTGAGCTTATACAAATAAATCACATTTGTAAGTACCTAGATACCGACTTAGTTTGTCACTTTCAGGCTTGTGAGCTCATTGAAGGTGTAAAATTTCTGCTCGACAAACCAGCGCTTAAGTTTGGATTTAAACGTGTTGAGACTAGGAGCCTCCTTGATCATTTTAGGCAATCGGTTGTATACCGTTGGTCCCATGACATGTGTTACCTTCCCAGACTTTGCCATGGTGCGCGATAGCGCGGCTAGCAGACCAGCGTGGCGCGTGTTGCCTCCGCGTTCATCTCCAAGGTTGCTGAAACCTTTCAGGTTTGTCCTCACATGGACGGCTACCTGAAAGATTACCAGGGATGGTAGTGTGAGTACGCCTAATTCCTTGAAAAAAGGGCGGGCGGAGGTTTTGGAAACCCAGCAGTGAGTTAAGTTAAGTTGCTGATATTGATGATGATATTCACGACCTCTGACTTATTGAATCAGTAACGTTGACTGTACATAATTCCCGCCCACACTCAACCACCGTTCAGTAACACCGTCACGCGTTGCGGCTGTCATTTTGAAGGGTCGAAGATGAACTACTCTCCACCAAGCGAACTCTGAGCTTTATTCCAATAGCATAAGAACTAAGTGAAGGCTTCAAGGTAAACTACCTGTTTCAAGAAGCGTTCTGAACCCTGTTCCAATGGAATAAGGAAGTGAGGCTTGTAGGTACTGTCGATTTCGTAACTTTGGAATGTAGGTACCTAGGCTACCTTAACCATAACCGACTTAAAAGCGAGTCAAGTGGGTTGTACATGTGAAATAAAAAAATTGCCTGAAGGTATGAATATTCATGACATTATGTTAGTTTTTTTACCTTGGTTAAATAAGGAGTTATTTTATTTTATTTACTTTTGGTGGCTTTCGTATCACTGCGGCCATGATTGGCCTATTGTGATCGCCACTTTGTGTGTTCAGCCTCGAAGCAGCGGCGTTCACAGTTCGCCGCTAACCCTTGCAGCTGCTAGGAACTGTAGGATTTTCTTCGGGGTGGAGTCTTTTAGCTCGTCTGGACTAAGCAGGTGCTTGCCCAGATGGATGCTACGTTTTTTAATAAGGAGTTAAGTATAAGACATTTATTCACAAAGAAAATTATACTAGTATTTAAAACTAGATTTTTTACAAAGTTGGTCTGCTATATTGCCTTCTTAGTGGAAAAATATTTTGATTATGGACTCTCTTCAAAGGCCGGATCACAACGAAAGGGGCAAGCATTTCAAAACGGATAAATGTCGACAAACAAAAGAGCATCGAATTGTGTTAAATTACGTCCAGCAGGGCAAGCACGAGGATGGATTGTTGTCTCAGGTCAGAATATAGAAAAATTACGTCACTATGTCATCGAATGCGTAAATTGTATGATAGTCATTCCTTTTACCTCTATAATGTACGCAATGTATGGCGGTGCAATGTAGAAAATGTCTATTCTGCCCTAGAGAATAATCTCCGTGCTTGGCCAACTGTCCTGAGCATGCCTTCCCCAAACAAGATGGGGATTTAGCCATGCTACGCTATCACCACGCTTGGCAGGGCAGGCGAATTGGTGATCACAGTGCAGGTGTCAAAAATACACGGAAAGAACCTGATGTCCCACCTCTGGTAGGTTCGCTTAAGCGACTCTTACGACACGGGACATATATTTTATCTTTCCATTCATCATCATCAGAGGCCTCTTTCATCTATAAAAGATAATGTAAGCAGCATCCGTTTATGAGGTTCGGCACTTACGCAAATGGCTAGTAAGGCCGATACGAGAGCGGCAACGAAGGCCGCACAGTTGACAGAAGAAATTAGTCCCTGGTGTCTTTGTCGTCAGTGTCGTCAGTTGACAGACGAAATTGGTCCTGGTGTCATCTTTCCATTAATCGCCCGTGAAACAGTACAGTTTGTTCAGTCGAAGCTTCTCGTATGGCAACGAACCTGACCTCCGAAAGTTACGGGTATGGCAAAGTTTGTTCAATTAGCTGATCTTCGCTTAGCTGATTGCTATTTCCACTGATGTACATTTACATTTCCAATTCCAGATGAAAAATGACGTCATTGTCTAAATTCGAGACGACCTTACCGATTACTACCATAAAGCAGAATCTAAATATTTTGTCCAAATCGTATTTTGATGGCCTCTGTGGCGGAGCGGGCGCTGTGTGGTGCCGGCTTAGAATTTACACCACCCTAATTCTTCTCGCGGGTGTCGTAAGAGGCGACTAAGGGATATCCACCGGCGGCAGGCAGCAGCACCCCCTGCAGAACAATTCTACCAGCAAACTGCGATCCCCAATCCGCATGCCCAGCGTGGGGATTATGGGCACTACCTCCATGAGCTAATAGCCAATAAGGCGCTTATCAGGGGGATGCCTGCGACCAGCAGTGGACCGATATAGGCTGTTGAGGTGAGGAGGGGTGATTTTGTGCACACTGTAAGCAGTGTAAAAATAATAACACTAGGGTAATGTTGTAGTGTTATTTGCCATAACGTGAGTTTCATGTCAGATTATTATTAACTAGCTGCTGCCCGTGGCTTCGCACGCGTTGTTGCTATGGAAACTTTTAAAAGTGATTTATATCCCACAGGAACTGATTTATGGGCTAAAAAGTAGCCTATGTTTTATTCCAGGCTTAGCATTATCTGTATGCAAAATTTCAGCCCGATCCGTTCAGTAGTTTTGGCGTGAAGAAGTAACAAACATCCATCCATCTATACATCCATCCAAACTTTCGCATTTATTAGTGTGATTATTTAGGTAAGTAAATATTTTATTTATAATTTCAACGAAATTGTAGACTAATACCTAATCAAGAATATTGGACCACATCTGCCGAGTTCGTGATCATTTTGCCGTCGAAGTTATCCAAAAAACTACGCAGCTCCAGCGTTTCTATTTATTTACTTGCAAGTCACCTCGTTAAAAATAATTCACCTCGTAACATTCCGGTAGGTAAATATTTCAGTAACTTTGCGAATTTTAACGTAGCTTTTACCAGGAAGTTTAAAACAATACGAGGCAATGCTTTCAGCTTAGTGAAGCTGTTTTTATAGGTCCGTTCTGTTCATATTTTGCTTTTATAAAAAGTTACGATAACTTATCGATTCGCACAAAATTTTCGTCATATTTTCAGTCGAATTGTAGTAGTAAACATTACACAGAAAATCAATCAGGTGACCTATCAAAAATTTATGTAGAGAATTTTTTAAAGTTCGATGTACTTATGTACCGTATACTAGCATCAGCCCGCGGCTTCGCGCGCGTTTTTGGGATAAAAAGCCTATATGTTATTCCAGGTCCATATCTATACATGTGCAAAATTTCAGCACGATCCATTCAGTAGTTTTGGCGTAGTCTTTGGCGAAACATCTCCACAACAGCGTGGTACAAAGTTATGCCTTCATAATATTAGTAGGATTGTGATGAAAGCGTGTAAAAACATAAAATCGTATATTCTGGCGTAGTTGATTAAGGTCTGTGTTCACCAATAGATAATCGGACAATCAGGATGCGTCGTCGGTTAACGTTGACGTTTAATGTATGAAAACTTGTGTCAAAAACGTTAAAACAACTGTTTAAAATTTAACCATCTGTTGGTGAACTCGGGTCTTAGGCGGTTAACACACTGCCACGCACCACGCTGCATGTTGCATGTTGCGTGTCGACGCACCTACGTACTTACTTACGGGAGTGCAGATCTGCATCACCGTACAGGTTTTTCACGCAGTCAGCGTAGTTGCGTTTTGTCATACTTTTGCGTCTCGCCCCGCACCTACGCGCGTGGGTGCATGTTTCTCCGCGCTTGAGCACGTGATCTGCATGAATGCGCGTGGATGCATATTCTGTGTGTTGGACTGCGCGTGTTTTCTATACTAACGGAGATACTTACAAGCAACGTTAGAACACGCATTCACGCAAGATGCGTGAATGCAGTGTGGCAGTGTGTTGATCGCCTTAATCTAACAGCGGTAGTTACTACAAAAAGTTAGACTATTTATTATCTGTTAAGCCCGTATTCAAAAACTGTTACCACAAAACTGCGTTTACCGACGGTTTATAGTAAGACACGGCTTAAACATAGTTTAAACGAGAGTTATAAACTCTTGTTAAACCCATTTAGACACTGTTTAGCTAAACGCTTGTTAGACCAGCGCTTACGTTGGTTTTTGTAGTAACGCTTTAAATGTTTTATAATAAACTAGCTTCTGCCCGCGGCTCTGCATATTTTCGGTAAAATAAGTAGCCTATTATCTAAGTTAGAGTATTTTCTAAATGTACACCAAATTTCATTTTGATCTGTTTAGTAGTTTTGGAGATCCTTGGTAACAAAAATTTCACATTTCACAAACTTTATAATACTAGTAGGATTGATTGAAAACTACACCTACTCTTTTAACTCGGTGTCCTGCATCCAATCACTTCGCAATCGCGTTTGGTTTGAATCGCCCACCACGCAGGACACCACGTTAGAGCTAGTGTGATAAGAGTGCCCAACTCTTCCCGCGGGTGTCGTAAGAGGCGACTAAGGGATATCCACCGGGGGCGGGCAGCAGCGCCCCCTGCAGAACATTCTATGTTGATTATGTATGATTATGGGCATTACCCCCCATGAGATAAAAGCCAATAAGGCGTTTATCAGGGGGAGGCCTGCGTCCAGCAGTGGACCAACACAGGCTGTTGAGGTTGAGGTTGAGGATAAGAGTGCGTCCGTAGCCAGTGACGTGTTCTACGCTAAGGTGCCACAAAAGACCAGCGCTGCAGCTGCTCTCCGAGCTCCTGCAGCACACGCTGAGTGGCAGCCTTTTGGTCTCACGTTGTTTTTTCTTCTTTTTAATTCTATTTTATCGTTTTATTTTCTTGTGAACGAATAAAAATTATCCTATCTTGTCTTATCTTATTACACGAGGCGAATTTGCATCGAGCACGCCGCAATCACGCCGCGGGCGCGTAGCTGGCTCGCGGCGTCTTGCGTGGATGCGGATGGTCTTGGAAAAATTCAATGATTTTCTAAGATTTAATCTTAGATCATATAAAATAAGATGTAATAAAATGATAATAAAATGAAGACAGGGCGCTATGGAGCTCATTAGAGGATGCCTTTGTCCAGCAATGGACTAATCTAGGCTGATGATGATAATGAATTTATAATAAATAGGAAGCAGGTGCGCAGGACATTGTTTTATAGTGCCCAAGTGTGTGCACAAACAAAGGTGCACCTCTCTATTGCCTCACTGTCATAATCCGATGGGACGGCAGACCGGCACGACTGAGGAGAGGTCAAGCGCAGGATCAACGGCTTAACTAACGTGCCGAAGAACCAGCAACTTCCTGACTCCGAGCTGTTACTATGAATCTTTCTTGCAAGAAAAATCCCAATAACAACTTTGGCCCGACCCGGGATTTGAACCTAGGATTAACAGCGGTTGGACACGCGACCGCTAAGCCAACGAACAGTCCAATGGGTAGGTCATTAATATTGCTCTATTTCCCAAGAACCTTGTAGAATCGTTTCAACTTAATCCGATGATAGGTTAATTTTCATTCCCTGGTTTGTTTAACCCTCGACGGAATGCTAAATTTATGCGGGCACGTCCATAAATTAAGCTGTGGTATTTTATGTATTAATTTGGGATAAAACTTAAAGTGGGTATTATAATAAATATATTATATTAGTAGTTTGTAGTAAAGTTTTGATGCAGTATGTTTTCAGCCAATGGTTGGTGATTCTTACTGACTTCTCGTTTCTTTTTTTTTTTTTTTGAGAAAACGAACGTTTATTAACAAAGAAAATAACAATCAAGTAACAAAAACAAATAAGAACTAGTATTTGTGTACAATTGATACAATAGAGCTAACTGCAGACAGTTGTAAACAATCTACAGGTAGCTTATCTGGCTCTTTAGTCAGCCCGCTCTAAACTCATCCTACGGGATGGTTTTACTAAAATTTCCAATTTGTAATAATATGTAAATCAATTGTATGTGTGTGTTTTATGTGCGAAATAAATTATTTACTTACATACTAAATAATTAATTTTACTAATTTTTCTTTGTCAGCTGATCCCGCTTTACTGATTCATATCTATACCAGTCGGAAGCGTCCCCAAGACGCTGGCTGCATTGCCACGCTGTATGGCAATGCTGATGCGCTGTGCCAGATACTCACCAGCTCTCGGATCACGCGTCTTTTATTATAATTACTCGTTTCTTATGCTTTTCTTTCAAATCATTGGCAAAATTGGTTTTTGTGCCGTTATACCTAATCACACTAATATCATAAATTTGAATCGTTGGATTTTTTTACTTCCTCGCGCCAAACTACTAAACAGATTGGGCTATAGTTCTGCTACAAGATATAGATTGGAATAACATTCCCTCTACTCTCGTGGTAAAGTAAAGTAATCATTTATTGTTTGAAATACATGTAAATATAGTACACAGTTGTTATAATTATGTCGTTTCAAGAATCAATGTATTTCTACCGGCGCGGCGTGGCGTGCAATTTCTGGTTCACAAATGTCACATAATATGTAGATAAAAATACTTAAATTAGAATTAAATAATAATTGTGGTCTCAGACCTTTTTTTTATTTGGCGAGGAAATTCATTTACGAATAAACTGGTCTGGGGGTGACCAGATTTCACTGCCCCGCGTGTCCCACACCTGTGCACGAGTATCGCAGGTTGTATCCCGTGACTCTCATGCCATCCGTCACCTTTCATTATCACAAAATCTTATGGCTTCATGGCCCACTCATACGACATCACATCTATCCCTCCTCATGGCGCCGCCGTGCCGGGACACTGATACGGCGACAACTCTCCTCTCCGAGCGGCAGAGGCCTTTCCACAGGTGAGGCCTGTGGAAAGGCCTCTGCCGCCCGAAGATACAAAATACAAACAAAAAACTCAGATATACAAAATAATTCATTTTCCATTAGGATTACAAACAAGAAAGAAAGAAAAAGTATTTATGAAACACTACACCACAAGCAACGCATATCTTAATAACACATATCTTAATGTCACCTACATCTCTCTGAGTTCGGGTGCTACTAATTAGCACCCAAATCCAACAGGCTCCCGAGGTGGCCTCGTGAGTCAAAAAACCCGTACTGGCACACGCGCAGATGCACGGCTACGTACGCGTCCAGCCCAAAATACGTGCCCACAACACCAACAGTCATTTGTCGTCATATAACGAGGCGTGGTCTCGCAGGCTCCTGCGACTGAGAGGAGTTTTGCCTATTTATTCTCAGGTTTCAGGGTTATAGGTTACGTTTTTGTCTCATAACTCATGGATAGAAAAACCCCAAAATGCGGATCTACAGGTTAGTTTTCATTCCGGACATAAAGCGTGCAAGGCCACGGGGAAAAACGAGTTCATAGTAATTAAATGACATCTTTCCACTTTCACTCACTCCGCCAACCATTTAATGTCTTCTGTGATGTTAGTTTCTTGCAATGTGCACAAAGTATGCACTAAAGTGTCTATGGAGTAGCAGTTGCTGTAGTTCTTGCGCAGTAAATTAGTAAAGTTGAACGCAGGTGTTGAATCCAAACTTTCGAACCCTGGGACTTTGGATGTGGAGGAACAAAGCAAGTCTAGAAACTAGGAGTGCAAGGTTATTTCACTAGATAGTTAAATGAACAGTTTATGGAATTCCGTTAAAATAACGTGAAGCCGCTATTCAATGACTCTCTATTTTTCTTAATGATCGCAACGACGACGACGCGACGCGACAAAGTCAATAATTATCTTTTAGTTTTAACGATCGCGATAAATCGTGAATGCGATAGGTTCGTATGTATTGTGTGTGAATAGTGATTACAGGAGTTGCGTTATATCACATTTCTTTCGTTGTTGATTCGTTGTGATAAAGACTGTTATGATGTGTAAAAAGTTAATTCTTGATTCACTGAAATGATCACGTAGACACTCCCATGGTGTAGCTAGTTTATCGTCTTATTTTTTTCAAGCCATTGTGTCCGAAACCCAGAAAAAGTATAAGGGGAAGTGAAAATTCTCTGCGTCTAAGTAAAAGGGGAGATAAGGTACCAGCCTCTCGAAAGTAGAAGGCTCAAATTAGGTCCAATTTGGTCCACCCACCTTAGTCAAAGTCACCGGCGTCGTGTTTCGCGTGCATATTGATGTCTCGATCGCACTTCGGTAGGTATAGGTACGTCTTTCCATTTTTGTTGTTCATTATGATTATTGCGCAAGATTGAAAATGTAACTGTTAGCGAGTGTTTGTGCTTCTAACGGATCGAAATCGTAGTGTACGCGGCGTAGGTGTCTACAATAAGCCTAGCATCGGTATCAGCAGATCCTACCAACCCGACCAATAGGGTCGTTTCTTTATCGCGTCATTTTTGTCAGCTATGAAAGCGCGATAATGGATCGATCCTGTTGGTCGGCTGAAAACATCAGAAAAGTCCCGTCGAAGCCAAAAATTTTTGCGATATTATTTGATTTCTTAGAAACATAAGATATGTTTCTAGTGGCGACATCTAGTTATAATTTGTGTCTAATTAATAAGTTTGATGACACATGGATGAAACTGTTTACGCAAATTAGTTGCCACATAGAGGGTCTACTCAAAAACAAAAGCTGAGGTTGCTGATTCGATCGATTATTCACAATAAAAGAAAATAAAATCATACAGGCCAATTCTTACTCCTTTCTGGAGTCGTAAAAAAGTAACTCAACTTACCTTCTTACTGCCAATGCCCATTTTATACCATCTATCGAGCTCCTTAGAACTAGTAGTTATAGATTTATGCCAAATACAAAACTACTCAATGAACTTGAACCGAACAAGGACATCAATTTAAAACCAAAGTAGAATGAGTTTTCGTAGTACCTTCAACTGAGTTCGAGTGGAGGTCAAGGTAACGACTGAAGATATGGGAGTCAATCTTCAGAGTTCAGAAATATTACCGATTGCATTAATGACCTCGTATATTTTATGCGTCTGAAACCAGAAAACCTGTATTATAAATGACACTAATATTATAAATGCGAAAGTTTGGATGGATGGATGTATAGATGGATGGATGTTTGTTACCTCTTCACGCCAAAACTACTGAACGGATCGGGCTGAAATTTGGTATACAGATAAATATAATCCTGGAATCAAACATACTTTTTATCCCATAAATCAGTTCCCATGGGATAGAAATCACCTTTTAACGATTCCATAGAAACGCGGGCGGCAGCTAGTTATAAATGTTAAGAGGTCGTTTACCCTGAGATGAACATAATTACGACATTACAACGGATACAATAGGAAAAAAAGAATGAACAAACCAGTGGTTTTACTACGTATAAATTTATTTATTACAATTCAAGTAAAATTTACTATTCGTTAATTATAAGTCGATAATTTGAATTTCCGAATTTAATACCCATAGGACCCAACAGGTATGTTATTTGATTACCCAATCAACATCTACAGGTACTTAAAGTTTAGAAACCCACTGGTATCTTGCTCTATGCTTTCCCTCTGTATTTTGCGTGCATGCTACAATATAAAATCTTTATTCACATTCATCAGCTTTTATTTATCTATAATATAAAAATGAATCGCAAAATGTGTTGGTAAGCGCATAACTCAACAACGCCTGGACCGATTTCGCTAATTCTTTCTTTGTTGTGTTTGTTATTGTCAGGAGAAGGTTTTTATGAAAGAAAAAATTAAGAAAGTTGGAAACATAAATTTCCACGGGGGCGAAGCCGCGGGGCGCAGCTAGTTTTATTTATAAACGACTTCAAAAAGAAGGTTCTCAATTCGTCTGTGTGTTTATTTTTTTATTTTAAACGGAATTGGAAAGACAGCTCGATCTTGTCAAGTCATTCTGACAGACTTCGTAACTCAAGAGCTCTAGAAACAGATGAAGGGCGCCTGTGACGTGATCAATCGCTTTGTGGCTTCGCACCGCTGAGTCGCTCTTTGGATTGCACTTGGAAATCCAATGTAGAGTGACCATGGAATAACTAACAGTAGAACCCATTCAGATGTCTCCAGAACTAAACTAAACTAATTTTACAGGACTAACAAAGTGTTGCCATATCGCAATGCTTGAAAACAAAAGAACGTCCTACCCTACGGAGCTGAGACGTGGACACTCACGGTAGGGTTGGTCTAGCAGTTCAAAGTCGCTCAGCGAGCAATGGAAAGAGCTATGCTCGGAGTCTCTTTGAAGGATAGGATTCGTAACGAATACATCCGACAGAGAACCAAAGTTATCGACAGCCCAAAGAATTAGAAAGCTGAAGTGGCAATGGGCCGGCCATATCTCGCCCTCCAGCCAGGTGGGATGACGACATGCGAAAGACTGCAGGATGTTGAATGCGGCAAGTTGAAGACAGGGCGCTATGGCGCTCATTAGGGGAGGCCTAAGTCCAGCAGTGGACTAATATAGGTTGATGATGATGGTGATGAAAGTGTTGCCGTCCCTATCTTAACGATCGAAATAATGAGAATGGCACCAATTTTGGAGCTTTCAGATTAGTTTAGTTTTAACGACATATGAATTGACCCCAGTGCAGGGATACCGATAGGTAAAAAAAGTACCTAAACTTGGATCTAAAATTCAAGATATTTTATAACCGACTTTAAAAAAGGAGGAGTTCTTGTTGAACATATAACTATTTCCATGAACATTTATTTATTCCATGTCCATGACAAGGTGTTAACATTATTAGGTAGAATGTACATGAACCCTGTAAGGCGTTGCAAAATTATGAGTTAGAGTTCTTACTTTTATAAATGAATCTTTAAAATTTTACATTATTCATTTAGTCGTATGCAATAGCCCTTATTCACAAAGAAAGTTATACTAGTATTTACATTTGAAACAATTGAGCTAACTGCAGAATGTTGCAAATAGTCTACATTGATTCATATCAATACCAGTCGGAAGCGTCCCCAAGACGCTGGCTGCATTGCCACGCTGTATGGCAATGCTGATGCGCTGTGCCAGATACTCACCAGCTCTCGGGTCACGCGTCGCTTCGACCAGACGCTCAGATAATTTTTTTAAAACCCGAAGAGCCTCGATACCCCACGGACCTAGGGAGAAAATATGTAGACTCTGTCGAGACCTGCATATTTGCGCCTCTTGAGATGTTCGGCCAAATCTGCCGCCGCACCCGCCCTCACGGATATCCTCGGAAGTGTGTCAACGCATGTAGCGTCCCACACAATGGGCCATACTTGATATTGATAGGACACAAAATTGCTTTAGTCGTCATTTACATTTACGAGGGTAAAATATTTATTTGGTTTTGTTAAGGAAAAGTATTTGATTTTATTATCCGAGTACCCAATACATTGCTTTTCCAGCTTCATCAGTCAATTTACAAATTTCAAAGCTCGTTTCATTGCAAGTCAGACTGAATGGATGGTTTCAGCATTCGTACAGTTTTCAGTTAGTACAATGCCTGATAGGGCGATTGTGCACTACAAGGAATTTTACTGTCCGGCAGTCCGATTTTTTACGGTCCGAAGTGGCATGAAAAAAACGGATGATTGGCTTGTGCACTTGTCCGTCTTTACTCGGATGATACGCCTCAGTTTAGCTCCGTCTTTTCAGTCTCTTTTCAGTTCTCCGTCAGTTAAACTACAACCGTTCCGGAATGGGGAAAAGTAAAATATCGGACGGTAAAATTACGTATAGTGCACAAACTAGTATATACATTATATGGCGTGCCATATTGGACCGTGAAAAATCGAACTGCCGGACAGTAAAATTCCTTGTAGTGCACAATCGCCCATACGGTTCACTCAAAAATACGATAAATTCCATAAAATGTAAATGAATTCATTCTTTTTTTTAATATTACTAAGGATCAGTTGAGCTACCTGTAGATTGTTTGCAACAGTCTGCAGTTAGGTCAATTGTATGAATTGTAAATACTAGTTCTAATTTGTTTCTATTATTTGATTGTATTTTTTTTGTAATTTTTATTGTAGTTTTAGTTTATGATTTTTTTTGTAAAATAACTTTATAACTTTATATAATATTCACGCAATTGAGTTTTGATTTTCAGATGAAATATTTAGCACAAGATTTCACTAAAGTCCGTTCTAAGCGCAAGAATTCTGGCAGAGCCAAACGCTTTTGGTAGAGAATCTAACAGTACAAATTTTGATTGCGACTTTCATAATGGTAAAATTATGACGGGTAAAGGCAAAGTAGGGAAGTGGTGATACCACTGACTGGGGCGAGGTTCTCTAATTTATCCTACACTTTTTGTAGGTATATCTTAGACCTTTTAGCCCGCTTATCTTGTGAAAGAGAGTTTATAAATAGATAATTTATTAACTTCATTTCTATTTGTCTTGGAATATTATCAATATTCCAATGAGAGATGCAGTGACTTTCTTGTGATCTTCAGTTTTCTGAAAATTTATTGACATTTAAATGTAACATTAAAATATAATACAAATGGCTATTTCTTTTAATAGGTATACTTATACGGTGTGCTAAACAACAAATGCAAGATATCTGAAAAACCTATATATATAATAAATAAATAAATAAATAATACTGGACAATCCACACAGCATCATCTAGCCCCAAGCTAAGCAGAGCTTGTGTTATGGGTACTAGATGACTGATATACATAATATAATACATAACATAAATAGATATTAAGGTTTTTTGTTATTATAGTGCGTAACCCCACACTAAGGGTAATTTCTAAGAAATCAAATAATATCGCAAAAATTTTCGACGTCGACGGGACTTCAGGACGCGGGTTCAAGTCCCGTCGACGTCGAAAATTTTTGCGATATTATTTGATTTCTTATAAATAGATATTTTTTATTATATATAGAAACGACCAGAACATCCGGAACAAATATTTGTAGATCGTACAAATGTTTATCCTAAGGCGGGAATCGAACCCGCAACCTCCTGCGCCGCAGGCGGACCTTCGCCCTCCGCGCCACCGAGGTCGTCGTTATATATGTCTCAACTGTGCATAAACTAAATATTTGAAGCTAATGTGAAGTCTGGTAGGCAAGCCTAAAGTCGACCTAGTTTCGGGATCGATAAAAGCCTCCTATTGAAAACGTAACGCCACGCCGTTCTGCGCTAACCAGCTTGACTCGGCTTGACATTTAAATAGGATGATGGGTGAAAACACGGAGATGGATGAGTGAAATGTTCATGGTATTCATACATACAAAGGTAGAGATAAACCATTCTAAAAATGAACGTCGATTGTATGACGTTTAGTGTAGGGGGCGTGCATTTTGGCGTGCATTTTTATAATGGTTTATCTCCACCAAGAGCTGCATCGATTGGTTTTTTACAGCTTTAACTGGAGTTTTGTTTATTAAGTTTAAAGCCATTTTCTTATATGTACGCCACGATCTGATAATTAGTTTTGGAGATCCTTGGTAAATACATTTTCGCTCACAAATTTTAAGCTCTTGTTTTAATGGTTCACTTCCTCACCTTTCAGCAGCCTACAGTCGAAAAAACACAAAGGCCCAGACAACTTTCAGAAGTTATATATATATATATATATATGCCTAAAGTGAGCTACCTTAAGGCGAATAGTAGGGTGGATAGTGGCGCCACTACATATTTAATTTTATAATTATATATAATTATAATTATATTAATATAGGAACTAAACTCTTGAAAAAAGTATCTGCCTAAATAATACAGTACAAAACTATTAAAGATACATTTAAAAAAAGCTTATGATAGATATCGTCTACGCGCGATCCGATTTTTTGATAATTCCTTTGTGTATCGTAATTATAAAATTAAATATGTAGTGGTGCCACTATCCACTTTACTGTTCGCCTTAAGTAAAATAAAATAAACTGGTTCCTGCCAGCGTAAGATGCCAGGACAGCGCGTTAGCGTCAACAATACGATTTTAATCCCCATTAAACGTGGTGAAAGCCATTTTGAGGCAACATGCGAAACGCTAACGGAGTTAAAATTGCCCTATTAATGGGTAGTAGTGGTATGGACCGGTCTGGGTAATTTTGCACAGTTTAACACACAAGGAACTTCACAACTCTTGTGCCATAAATAGGCTTTAAATAATTATTAGGTACACGAAGGCTGATTGCTAGGCTATTTAGTTAGAAAGAGTTTTAAAACAGCTGCTGTGGCAGACGGAAAAACAGACAGACACACCAGTCATCCTAAATGGTTGACGTGTTTTATCCGGATAAATAATGCTATTAAATAAATTATAAACATTTATTCACAAAGAAAATTATACTAGTATTTACAATTGAAACAATTGAGCTAACTGCCGACTGTTGCAAACAGTCTACAGATAGCTCAACTGATCCATATCAACACCAGTCGGAAGCGTCCCCAAGACGCTGGCTGCATTGCCACGCTGTATGGCAATGCTGATACGCTGTGCCAGATATTCACCAGCTCTCGGGTCACGCGTCGCTTCGACCAGACGCTCAGATAGTTTTTTGAAAACCCGAAGAGCCTCGGTACCCCACGGACCTAGGGTCTCGACTCCAAGGGGAGCAAATGTGTAGGCTCTGTCGAGACCTGCATATTTGCGCCTCTTGAGATCTTCGGCCAAATCTGCCGCCGCACCCGCCCTCACGGTTGCGTGCATTGCATTATCACAGTAAATAAAACTTACAAATGTAAATAAAATTCTTACAAATCTAAATAAACTAGCGGGATGACAGCGGTTGGCGCACGCGTGGTAGCCCGGGCTCCACGGCAAACGCCCTCCTTACTGTAGACAGAAAAATAACAAAGAATAAGCTTCTGTCAAAACCAACGTAAACAAACTACAAAGAGAGAATCCACCTTTTCAATTTATGTTGCGCTGAGGTTGTCCCCGGCCTGGAAAACAATACCTGATGCGCGCTAGGTGGTGAACCGCCGGCCCTAGAGCTCGAAAGCTCCCCAAAAGCCGTAGAAAAACTCTTTCTGAAAAATTGAAGCAAAAATAAGTAGGCTAACAGTTTTTTTTTTTTTTTTGTTTAATAAATTATTAGATGCAATGATAAATTAATGTTTTAGAATGCTTTGGTGTGCCTGATCCGCCATGAACGCAATTCAATTCAATTTATTTATTTCGGTTGTGCATTAGGGCACTGTCTTCAGTTTACTGCATCTAGCATCTTTCTGAAATCTTTTTCAGATCATACCTAATCCCAAGTGATTGCGACCATCATATCACACACATATTATTAATGCGATAGTTTGGATGGATGGATGGATGTGTGTTTGTTACTTCTTCACGCCAAAACTACTGAACGGATAGGGCTGATGAAACATCTATGAAAAATTTCTGCCCTATTCCAGGTGGAAAAACACTTAAGCTGCTTTTTATTTCATGACATAGAAATAACCTTTAAACGTTTCTATAGAAAAAAACGCGTTCAGCTGCGAGCCAGAAGCTAGAAACAAATAATAGCCAAACACACTGAACAGTTGAGCCACCTGCAAACAAAGCAGAGGTAGCTTAATTTTTCCAAATCAAAACCAATCAAAACTGTCCCCAAGATGCTGACTGCAATAGTCCTGTATGGTAAGACACCTACTCGAATCTGGTCTAAAATTGCTCTACACCACTGACAGTCATTTCTTTCAGATATACATAATATAAGGGGTGCGTTTCGAAATAAGATTACAGCGTTGATGGCGATCCAAAATATTTTGACATTTGAGATGTGCGCTCACAGTGATTTCAGTTTGTAGCATGGTCGGTGATATCGCAAACTGGAGTATGACTGTAATAACGTCATCTATGACGTTACACGGGATATCGTCGTCGCGGTCATGTTGCGCCCACGAAAATAAACAACGCGTGTAGGCGCGATGAAAACGACTTTAGCGTAATTCGGAATTCACCCAAGGATCTGTGCGCTAACGACAGGAGGTCCTTCACGTGAACATGTTTTTGAACAGGCAATGCTCAGGCACTTCCGCCTGCTATACGACTGTTGTTACTGGTCCCGTAATCCCATTACCCATTCCGTTTGTTGCACCATCGATACATGCGGTGAATTTGATTTCGGGATAGCCCTGTGGCTAGATTAATGAAGCTAGATGGAATTACTAACGGCTTCAGCTAAATTGATACTGCAAATCTCGGTTCACAGATATTAATGACTCATCTACTTCTGCCCACGGCCATGCTCACTTGGTAGGTTAGCAAAACTTAGCTCAGGAGTTATGTTAGTTGGATTTTAACCAAGGATGATAACCAGTAAAAAATCTAAGTATCAGTGAAAAAATTGGTGCAATACTTAAATACATCCAGATATTTTTGTATCCAAACTCAAACATTATGAAAAGTATATATTATGTGTATAAAAAGATTGAGGAAAGGAATCCTTATTTTTGTTAATGTCTGTCAACTCTCAATAGTTTTATCATAGCTACCGACCTCAATGGCGTAGCGGTCGAAGGTCCGCCTGCGACGCAGGAGCTTGCGGGTTCGATTCCTGCCTCGGGATAAATGTTTACACGATCTGCAGATATTTGTTCCAGGTGTTTTGGTGGTTTTCTATGTATAGTAAAAAATATCTATCTATGTAGTGTACTGTATTAGGTATATCAGTTATCTAGTACCCATAACACAAGATTTACAATTTTCGTTTTGCTTTTCACTTTAACTTGGGGCTAGATGATGCTGTGTGGATTTGTCCAGCATTATTTATTTATTCATTATTTATAGCTGTAGTCAATGGATCTAACGAGAGTGACATACATAATTTACCTGACTTGAAAGGGTAGGCCTTACTCTAATATAAATAAATAAATAGAATCAACCCATTTGTATTTTGTGTATATATTGATCGATAAAACCAGTAACAGGTTCTCAAACTATATTTCAATACATTATAGTTTATTTGCAAAATTTGATTGTCCTATAATGTACAAGTTGGTCCAAAGGACAAAATCAATCATTAATTTTAAGTACTAATCCCTAGTTATAAGCTTACTAACAAAATGGATTGAAAATTATCTGAATAAATAAATTAAATTATTATTATTATTATTAAAATTAAGACTTCATATGAAATTAATCAACTAAACCACGCTTCAAATTAAAAAAAAAACTGAATCATTATCGCTCTGTCCAGCCCCGGTAAAATCTCGCCTTTTTTACCTCGGAGAGAAACTTAATAAAGACTTCTTAATCCAGGATTACGATAAAACGGTGCGAATGAGTTGGTTGGAAAAAATTACGATTTATGAAAAGCAACTTTAAAGCTGCAGGGATTAAGTTTCAGGGTTGCTTAGTCAAACAAGGGAGACGCTGAAAGTTCTCGTGGGAAGAGGAAGGATGGGGTTTTGAACTCTGACGTGGATCAAACGTTTGTAAGATTTGCAAATATTTTGTTCTGGGTCTGGGTGTTTATACGGGGTGTTTGGCAGAACGTGTGCTAAAGGGTAACAGGGGGTAGGTTCCAGTGCAACAGCTTTGTTGTTTTTAAACAGACAAAAGCTTGTCATCACTCGATTAAAAAAATATTCAAAGGTGCACCTGGTATCACAAATAGTAAAAAGTCAAATATCAATGTGCTTTATTTTTTGCTAGCTTGACTTGGGACTTTGGGGTGGATTATATTCTGTAA
This sequence comes from Eupithecia subfuscata, assembly GCA_963564075.1. Taxonomy (NCBI): domain Eukaryota; kingdom Metazoa; phylum Arthropoda; class Insecta; order Lepidoptera; family Geometridae; genus Eupithecia; species Eupithecia subfuscata. The sequence goes on along the minus strand of OY751099.1, from coordinate 14,211,959 downwards.
TATAGTGTCCAGCATAGCATTTAAAAAATGAAAATTACATTCAAATAATAGAGAAAAGAACTGATGAGTATCTGGCGCAGCGCATCAGCATTGCCATACAGCATGGCAATGCAGCCAGCGTCTTGGGGACGCTTCCGACTGGTATTGATATGGATCAGTTGAGCTACATTGTATCAATTGTAAATACTACTTCTAATTTTTTGTAGGGTAAGTATTTAAATAAGCGAAAATAAATTCAATTTAAAGATGTCAACAGTATTGAAAATGCCGTACTGAAATACTAAGTGGGCGGGGCGGGCGGGGGAATACAAATGTATAAAACGGCGACTTCAAAAAATAAATTTGAGATTTTATTCAATACGATCAGTATAATAATTCTTGAGCCATCTTTTTTCTATTTTAGTGACAATTTTAATCGTTAGATACAATAAACATTCTATAGTTCTGCCATCGGAAGCCAAGAAGCAGTAACCCGATCGAAGTGAGTTTCGGGTTATGGGCGACTATGTGAAAATTGATTTCGCGTCGCTTTAATAATAAATTTTTTTTTATCAATATTAATGTGTTTTTTTTATCAATATGCATTTTATATCAATATTTATGTCTATATTTATTATTTCTATGCTTAAAATTTCAACATTCAGGTTATATCTATGATTTTGGTGAGATACTGTCATTTGGCTTCAGAATATTCTATTTGAATCTACACTTATTGCTTAGTTTCATATTGAACCTAACGGAGTTTTCATACAAAACTACATAAAAAAGTATGCACGGTCTATCTTTTATTTCGTTGTAAAGTTAGTATAGAAGTACAGCGAATAGGTTGAAATTCTGGAGGGAACTACCCAACTGTTGACGAATAATAAGTAACTTATTATTTAAAAAAAGTAGGTAGTTTCCTTCAGAATTTCAACTACCTACTGTTACTTTTTAGCTTTTCCATGTATTAATCTTTGGTTTTTTAATGTCGTATGGACGTATAAAGGTTTACCGCTACTTAGTTTCGTAAACAAGATATACCGCCTCTTCTCTTATAGAAGTAAGAAAAAATCGAGATACTTAAATATTTTTTATTGTTTTTTTTTTATGTTCCTGTAGCGCTATTTCGCTTAGTTCATTAGATGCGCTATTTCACAAGCTATCCGATGCACTAAAAATCAGCATTTTTTGAGTTACCGCTTTTTGGCTTACGAGGGCAGTGTTGTTCTACACATAAAATCAAACCTACTGTCACATATTAGATTCTGTGTAGGGGAGACGGCCTAGTCGCCCATTCGCCCGTTTTCGTATTTAAAAGTATCCCATTATATAGTCGGCAATATTTTTTCGATTAATAAATAGGTACCCGTTATTATGTCAGGTCTATGTATAAATGTACCTGTAAAAGTTTCTACAATAATATAATTCATACCAAGTGAAAGCTTATTCATAATGTCTTCTTGGAAATTATCATGCGTGCTTATATTAAATCGAAAGGTAACGTGCTATTACTAATAATTGGTTTGCCTTTCTTCAACCTCTAGACGTTTTGCTTTTCATCAAGGCCACTCAGCACTATCTCGCAAGAAAACGCTGTTAAATATTGTTTCTTATCAAATATAATGAAATCAATTTTGATCAAAAACGGCATACAAATTCAAGTTTGTACAGAACCCTCGAACGCGAGTCTGACTCGCGCGTATTGATTTTTTATTTATTTTTATAATCAAACGACTTTTGTTTAGCCATAATCTTACTTGATGGAAAATGACAATGTAGCCTTGTCATTTCTTCTCTTACTAACCCCCGACGCAAAAAGAGGGGTGTTACAAGTTTGACGTGTCTGTCTGTGTACCTGTGTATTTGTGTATCTGTCTGTGGTATCGTAGCTCCCAAACAAATGAACCGATTTTAGTTTAGTATTTTTTGTGTCATAGATAATTTTATCCCGAGTGTTCTTAGCCATGTTTCATGAAAATCTGTTCAACCAATAAACGTCAGCGGGTTTTTTTTAATTTTAATTTTGTCTTTTTTTATTTGTAAAAATATTCCTTTACGCAAGCCTTTTGTTACCCCGCTGTACAGGCTGCGTAGAACTAATGCGGGGAATAGAGAGCTTTGCGATTGGTAAATCTAACTACATTAAGAGTAAGAATAACGTTTTTTGTAAAATTAAAGTTTAGTTAACAAATTGTACCAATATCTGTAAGAAATGAATAATTTTTTTAATCTTTTAAAACCCATCACTCTTGTCTTGAATAGATCAAGGTTGTAATTAGCCGGAAAAACAGCAGCAGGCCGTCTCATCATTCGGACTGCTACGGTTTGGACCTTAGCCGTGTGGTGCCGGCTTAGAATTTGCACCGCTCCACTCTTCTCGCGGGTGTCGTAAGAGGCGACTAAGGGATATCCACCGGGGGTGGGCAGCAGCGCCCCCTGCTGAACTTCTACCACCGAACTGCGATCCCCAACTCGCATGCCCAGCATGGGGATAATAGACACTACCCCCCATGAGATAAAGGCCTGCGTAAAGCAGTGTACCAATATAGGCTGTTCAGGTGAGGTGAGGTGCGTAGGCATTGGCGCTATGAAGACGCTACTCAGGGACAGATGGTAGTTCTACGACAGTTTTCCATTGCCACCGAGAGATACGAATCATAAGAATCAAATTTGTATTGAATATCGAATAGTGTAATAACGTACAACCCTGAAGAAAATAACGATATAGCGTTCTTTCGATTTCTTGATCTTGCGGAGTATAGCGTGCATTCGAGATTGCGATCATTCGGTCTTCAGTTTTTCGGTGATACGTGCTTTCGGTATTTCCTTCAGCGGTTTCGTGTACTTTCGGTATACCATTCTCCGGTATTTCGGCTTCCGGTATTCCGTAGTACAGTCATTGTTTTGTTTCGCAACAATCAACAGGCGATGATCGAATTTCAGGCACATGAGGCCTTATATGCCTGATACTGCTCCTCGCATCAGTGTAACAGAGGAACCCTCAAGCTTGAACAAGTCCAATATAAAGTTTGTCAATATTTCCGTAGGTACCACTCATTGATTGGGCTGCCCGTTCGCCCGAAAAATAAAGTTTGTTGTGTCGCGTCATCAGTATCGTTCTCCCTGAACAATATCGGGTAGATAATCAAAGGTGAAGAGTTCTAATTATAAAATGTTTAATGCAAAATGCTATAATCCTATTCAAATATGTTTTTAGAACCCAACAGTTATAGAAACTACACATGCAACTTAAGGCGCTAACCCGATCCAAATCAGCGCCACCATGTTAAACGAAGGAATTTTCAAAAATCGATCTGCAATTTGTGATAACTACCATAAGCTTATTTTTAATGCCTCTGTAAATGTTTTATTTTTTATAGTGTAGGCAGAGATGCGAAGTTGCTCTTTTTACTCACCATCGTGGCCAAAAAGAGCAACTTCGCATTGGCGGACTTATTACGCTTAATCAATATCAATGGATCTATTGGATGGGTAGTATTTCGTATCCATCAAATTGCAATAAATTAGATAAACACTGCTACATGTAGGTACATGTTCTAGAACTGGAATAACACAATTTTCATCTTGTAAAAGAAGCTGAGGGCAGAAGCTAGTTATTAATAACTTATGACCCCGTAACGAGTATTAAATTACTGTAATGAAGAACGCCTGTAGCTCGAACATTTAGTATTTATTTTTGCGTTTTGAAACGTTACGACCGCGGAGGTTTTAATTAAAATTACATCATAAATTCCAATTAGATTAAAGGATCCGCAAAGCCTCGCACAAAGTTTGTTCAAATAATAATTATCAAATTTATGTTAGCAGGGCGATCCTTCGAACCCATTGGGAATGAAACTAAACTGTCTAGGCAATGGTTGTCGTGCCAAAAGTTCCCAACTTTATCAATATTTGTTTTGCGCATTTACTGATTTATTATTGGGAAATAGAAGTGCTATTGCCAGATAAATATTTCCTTGTTTAGTCACATGCTTGCAATGGCTTAAAGCAAATGAAGGTTTCAAGGACATAACCATATCCCATATCCTTGAAACATTCATTTAACAATCTAAAACGCAACACGACGCTGGCTGCCACATAATATGTTGCAGCCAGTGTCCTGAGAACTATCTCGTGATGTTGATTTGGATCACTTGATCTACCTTTAGACTATTATATTCTGCGTTTTAGATTGTTTGCAACAGTCGTAGCTATCTGCCAGTAACTGTTTCATTTGTAAATACACAATTGTATTATGAATCGTAATTTTCTAAAATATCAGTAGTTGAATTTTTCAAATAATGAATTAAAAAAATATATACAAAGTTTACCGAGACACAGTTGAAAATTACAGATAAAGGGACCAGCTCTAATAAAAAAATGGTTTTACGAACTTGACGACTTCTTCAACGATTCTTTTAGCAACTCGCTAATTAAATTATAAGTTAGTAAAGGTACCACATAGTTCATCTTGAGTAGAAAGGCACGAAACCTACCAGTTTTCCATTGCAACACCCTAAATGGATACATGCTGTGAACTTAACTTAAACTCACCTAATCACTAAGACCTGATTGTATGAATGCAATAAATAAAACACAAAAATACTAAAAAAATACTCTACATGATTGTGTCTCAACCTTGTATAGTAAAACAAGATCTGTCAAGTGCGAGTGTGACTGGCGCGTTGAGAGTTTCAATGGTGTCAATTAAACCTACATGTATTAAAGGTAGTTAGAGATTTCACTATTTAATTAATACCTAAAAACAGTACCTACCTAGAAACTTATGTTATAGATGGATCGCTCTGGAAACTTCGAAGATTAGGGAGAAATGGTCAATTTTTCAACTTTTTTCTTAAAAAGTATCATCACGAAACCCTAAAAACCTGAAAAAAGGAAAGTAATTTTAAGAAATTTATCGATAAAATATGATTTACATATTTATTAAAACATTTAAACATATGTAAAGCAGTTAGGAAAAATAAAGTAGATATAAACAATAGACATAAGACAAATTGAAATACGTTTATATAAAAGAAGTAAAAAGTCTTTGATTATGTTAGAGGAATAAGAATTAAAAAAAAACCCTAAAAACCTAGTATGTAATATACACAATGTAATACCAAAACGCTCTTGTTCTCTGGTCGATTGCTCGCCAAGTCTAGTTTATAGACGTGATAAACAAAAGTAAACAGGGGCTTTTAGTGCAATAATACTGGGTTATCTGTGGATAAACTTTATAGCAACTTTTATTTTATGGATTGAATACAAGTGTCTAGAGAACGTGATTGGTGTGCCAAAGATACATTCGCAGTGAATTGATTTTAGCTAAATATAAAATGTTGATCTACTTACAAAGATAAAAAGATAATCTACAAAACGAAAAGATGATAATATCTAAGACAGAAAGGTTCTAAAATCTCTTGCACCGAGATATTTATAATTTTATGATTGGTTTTGACTACTTAATAAATAAATAAATAAATATAAATAATGCTGGACAAGTCACACAGCATTATCTTGACCCAAGCTAAGCAGAGCTTGTGTTATGGGTACTAGATAACTAATGATTTTAGAGTTAATGATCATGATGGTTTTAAAAGTTTCAGTAGAAACGGGTTCTTTCATTACACAGAATAATGTTCTTAGGTAAAAAGAAAAAAAATCTTCTCTTCTGAGGAAACTCGAATTACATTACTCCTACAACCAATACAGAAACCCTGCGTGTATAGACAAATATACTTTCCTTGAAAAACGATTGATCTTAAAAGAGCTTTATTCCGTGGCCTCATTGTGTAAAACTCTCCACAAAAAGATTATAAGGTTGAAATTCAAAAAGATTCCAAGCTAAATATCTGCAAAGCGTCTTAAAGATTTGTACATTGTTAGATCTCAATAGGCTCTTTCAGCCTCAAAAACTTGCACTATTGAACACAGTGTACCGAATCTACGAGATCTGTTCGTGCCACTCCTTATAAGTGGATGGGCTAGCGCTAAGCCAATGCTGTTGGCGTATTTTCGCTCGAAGCTCCATTCTCAAAGTAAGCTGGGGCTTATTGTGCAGATAGGAGAGTGAAAAGATGAATGCGGCGCGACCCGTTTCACCTTTATCCGTTGAAATAGAAAGTGTATATCGCGCAACACTACGTGTAAGCTTGTGTTATATGCCCTCCTCTCGCTGATTAGAAAACTAGATAATCTTTTCAAATTACAATACCCGAAATGAGCACTAAAGCAGTCTTCAGGGTGATTTTGGCTCATGTTTCTTATTGCTTGTGACTAGAATCAGACTGCAAAGTAGACTGCAAGGTTTTTGTATAGCGTCCGGTCGGTGATTGCAAAAATGTAATTTCAAGAAATCTGAAAAACTTGATGAATTTCAAAGTTTTCAAGGATGACACATGAAAAAAAATGAAATTCGTTCTTCTATGATTCTATTCGAGACAAAAATTATATTACTGGCGTACATTTTCATCCCCCGACAGAAAAAGAGAGGGGTGTTATAATTTTGACGTGTCTCTCTGTGTATCTGTGGTATCGTAGCTCCCAAACGGATGAACCGATTCTCGTTTTTTTTTGTGTCATAGATAATTTTATCCCGAGTGTTCTTAGCCATGTTTCATGAAAATCTCTTCAGACAATAAAAGTCGGCGGGTTTTTAAAATTTTTAATTTTGTCATGTTGGTCTATCGGTAACTACCTAGTTACAATTGAGTTTGCAGAAACGAGATCTAAATGTAGAATTTAAGCCTCCACCTCACTGCCGCGATTTTGAAGCGCGTCTTGTGTCGCGCGATTTGTTGCGATATTTGTTTGCAGTACATTTTATACTAAGACGCATACAATCTTGCTCTACACACTGCTGCGATTTCGCATTTGGCACGCGTCTCGTCTAGAAATCGCGAAATAAAATCGCAACAAATTACGCGACACAAGACGCGCTTCAAAATCGCGGCTGTAGGTTGGAGACTTTATCTGTTCACGTACAGTCTCCAATGAGCCGTGCAACTTGCTTCAGTGGAGCGGTCCACGCAACTGCAGCGTGTGGGCCGCTTGCTTGAAGCTTTCCGTACGCAGGTGTCAACAAACAGGCGTGTCTGCTACTACAATATGCTGTCACTATAAAGTATATCCTATGATTGCACATAATTTGAATGCTCATTACTGTACTGGTAGCGATGGAATAAAGCTTCAACCTCAAATTACAAATGGTTATAAAATTATATAGTGCATTCAATCATATACACGACCGATGTGGCGCGGCGGGCAAAGGTCCGCCTGCGACGCAGGAGGTTGCGGGTTCGATTCCTGCCTTGGGACAAATATTTGTACGATCTGCAAATATTTGTTTCGGGTGTTCTGGGTATTTTCTATGTACAATAAAAAATATATATGTATGTAGGTATGTAATGTATTGTATTATTTATATCAGTCATCTAGTACCCATAACACAAGCTCTGCTTACACATTTCAAAACATGCACAGTTAGCAAGAAAATGGACATTAAAAAAACTTTTTTTTGATGCCTATCGCTCCTTTTTCTTAAACTAATCATAAACTTCTATACAACTTTTTTTGTTTGGTGTACAAAAAAAGAAAAAAAAGAGAAATCGCAAAAAAACCTTTTCCCATACATTTTCTATTCTATGAAGCAGCGATGATTTCCATCGCTGCTTCAAAAACCTTGTGAAGCTAAAATACCTTCTAAAAAGTATTAAAAAACAAAAGACAAACTGATTTATGTATATATTTTTTTATTTGTTTACACTTGTTTTGTGTACAATTGTAAAAAAAAAGTTTAGATATCCTGTGAAATTTGGATTATGGATTTTAAAAAGTCTATTTTTAGAAAAAAAGATTGACTTTGAAATTCGAAGTTTTTTTTCTACCAAACAGCCAACCCGGACAAGGTTGACCGATGCAAAGATTATTATATGAAAATTTTTTATTGAGTAAAATATAAAATTACTCTTGGACTCATAAAATGTATCGATTTATGAGATTTTAGTACTCCAAACTCACATAATCTTTATGAAGTTTTTGATCAGTATAAGAAACAGGACCGATTGGGATCAAATAACGTTTTCGTGTGAAATACCCATTATTTTGTAAACTGTACTTATATTTTTTGAAAATCTTCTGATTACCTATGGGGATAAAAATTTATCTAAAAATTATGTATAGTATTTTAAGACCATTTACTGGTAGCTGCAGTGGTTATGGTACATTATTGCCCCTTCAAAAAAATCCACCCTGTTCTTATTTGTCTACCAAAAAAGCTAGTTCAAGATAAGTAGCTAGTAATATCCTTCAATAAAATGTGTAAACCTTCTCGTGTAAGAATGCCTTTTAATAATTTTCATGAAAACCAACCACTATTTAATTGTATTCTCTTCAAATGTAAATTCTGGCTTAAAAAGTCAACAATGAACATCTAAAAGTAGGAAGGAAAATTAAAAATATTTTCGGGCTTTGAACTTCCACTAACGAGGTGGTTCAGGGTTATCTGCATTCGTGACGGCCAAATTGGATTCTTCTTGGATTGTTTATCCTGTTTTGCATTAAGCTGGCCCGTATTTTGGAATAAACATGAAATATTTTAGAAGTAAATTATGGTTGTCGGTAACGACCACCGCGAATAAAAGCGCAGATTTTTTGCTGTTTTTATGCGGCGTCTTTTGTAGAAATCTTTTTTGTTTTTTGTTTGTATCTGTATAGTTACCTTCTTTTCCTACTTTAGAGTCAAGAATTAAAGCTAAAAATAGCTTCAAAATTGAACTATAATTACAAAACTTTGAATTTATCTACCTAAATTTAATTCATAAGTCTGTAATTTCTTCTTGCCTTATCAATTAATCTGCAAAGTAAAAATAGTTATGGAATAACATTATTTAAAAGCCACGTACAGAATCTAGGTACCTTGATAAATGAAGAATTGATATAGTACAAAACAAAATCAAGAACCTCGCCAACTAACTACTAAGATACTCGTAACAATTTGAGATATCTTATCCCTCTGAAATTCTCGCCATTTTCTCTAATGTGAAATTCTATATCAGTATATTAGGATTGGAATCCCGATTATTCAGTTTCAGTCCCATTTTAGGGTCCCAACATCACACTAGCGGAGTCATTGACATTCTTGGGGCACATTTTGTACATTACTCAGATTTTATCCGTACGTGCCGATATTTGATGTTACCGCCTACATAATAAATAAGATGTTCTATACATGCTCATTTTATACACATTCACGAACGTGGTGCTGTGTAGAGATCTCAAATAATAGTAAATTAAAAACCAAGGGCTTATAAAAGCGTCACGGGCACTAATTGAATCCCGAGCGTTACTCAGGATTCTAGAGGTGATTCACGAGCGGAGCGAGGGAGTTACTAGAATCTTGAGTACGAGAGCACGCCCACGCGAAGAGTGCATTAGCCACACGAAGAATAGATTACCTACGTACTTTTCACACTCCCTTCAAGACAATTTGTAGGTTATCATTAGGTATATTGAATGTTATAAAGAGAAGATGAAGTGAGGGAAAATTATTATAGTCGGTGAAATGTTAATTATGCATACTACTCATGGGCTCAAAGGGCGTAAAGGACATTTGGTCGAAATTGAGTAAATAATGCAGTTTTACTCAGTTTTTAATTATCTATCGAACTGTATATTTAGCTTCTTCAAATTCACAAAAAAATTACCTTTACGACCTAGCATTTCTGTCTCGCTAAACAAAATTTATAGGGAAAAGAAGAGTGTAAATCACAAAACGTTACCGGAGTGTAGTCAGCTTGGTAGTAAAAGAAAAGTATGTTATTACAAAAGGACCGAACGGTATTTCGATTGTTTTTGAATCATTTTTGGTGCAGTTGTTGACGGTGGCATTAGAAACAACGATTTTTTTGTGATGACGGATTTGACAACCCGTGCAAGCTTTTTTTCATTGGGCGAGGAAATTCATTTACTAATAAACTGGTCTGGAAGGACCAGAAATATGTGGGTCTCGACGCCCTGAGAAGGACGTAATATCCACTAAAAACCTCTCCGATGTCCCTCTTTCGCCATTTTCGATGAACCACGGGAACATTTAAAACCTACCGCGACCAACCCGTGCAAGCCTAAGCGAGTCCAGGCTTCGTATGACTCGGCCAAGACGAGTTTTCTATCTAAGTTTAAAGCAAAATTTATACTTTTACAGGCTGTGTAAGAACACAGAAAGATTTTTTCCTTATATTCAAATTATTCACGTTCTACGAATCTTGTCGATTTTTTTCTTCAAAAGCTACTTGTGGTTTTTAACAATGCCCGGAATAATTTACTCTGAATACCTATTTTCAGGCCTTTTGTTCCTATTGCGGAACGAAAATTGCCTCCGATTCTGTAAGTATCCTTTTGTAATGTTGGTAGGTGTTAGTCTGCCGGACTTACTTTTAAGACATGTTTTTTAGCATTTAGTAGGTTTTGTAAAAATAATTTGGAAAAAAGGGTTTTAAATTATCTTTACTCAAGGTAATTTTAGTCTTGCTTATCTATACTTTCTCTTTCCAACCCACATGCGCAGCGTGGGGATTACGGAAGTACCTAGGTCCAGCAGTGGACTGTAATATGGAAATGTGGACCTAGGCCTCCCTATTAAGCGCCTTATTGGTTGTTTTTAGGGAGTGGTGTTGCTGCAGTGCATACCTACTTTAAATTAAGCAGTGTGTTAGAGGAGTTTGGCCGATCACTTAGGCATGTACGGCATGTAACGTACAACCCTGAAGAAAATTTCGACATAGCGTTCTTTCGATTTGGTGATCTTTCGGTATAGCGTGCATTCGAGATTGTGATCGTCCGGTTTACAGTTTTTCGGTGTTGTGCACTTTCGGTATTCCGTTATGCGGCCTCATGTGCTTTCGGTATTTCGATATGCGGTTTCGTGTACTTTCGATATACCGTTATCCGGTATTTCGACTGCCGGTATTCCGTAATACAGTCGTTTAAATATGCATCATAATGTTGATCACCATTATACCTCGCGAAACACTGCAGGTAGATGCTGGTTGTGGTTAGCTGAAGATAGGCCGCTATGGTGTTGATTTAGGGAGGTCCATGTCGAGCAGTATACTAGCATAGGCTGAACGATGCTAAAAAAATTGGTTGTCTGTAAAGTCGGTTAACTGACGATAGTTGAACGTGACAACGTCTTAAGAAAATACTGATGGAATGGTAACATTTGATAATCGATCAAAACATGTAAATGTACTATAGTATAGCAGCTGTCCACGCAGACGCATCGCTCACTCAAGTAGGAGAGAGACGGATGTCGAGCGCTCTCGCTTGCACTTCAAGCCTTACATGGAACGCCTCAGAGCGAGGTAACGCCTCAGAGCGAGGTAACGCCTCAGAGCGAGGTAACGCCTCAGAGCGAGGTAACGCCTCAGAGCGAGGTAACGCCGCATGACGTAATTTTTTTTCGTGCGTGCAGCCGGCTCTATCGAATTATAAGACGTTGTCACGTCAAAATTTAAACGTCAACACGTATTAAACCGAATGAGCGCCACAAATATCAGCTGAGCACAAATATCAAATATCTGATCGCTAATACTAGCTTACTTTAATTTCTCGTTTGAATAACCCAAGTATGAGCACAGACAGCCCACCAGAGTTGGCTTTTGCTTTTTGTTTACTGTGCCGACAGAGCGGTTGTAACGGTCCAGTTTATGCTGGTTCGTTTAATTTGCAAATATAGAAATAATTAACACATTTTGATATAGTTTGTAACACTAAAAATATATTCGGAGCTGTAAATGAGTTCGAACGACATGCTAAAAAGAATATCAACCTTCATAAATCATGTTCCGCAAAACATGATTTTTGAATTTTGAGTATTCTAGGAAAACAAATGGGCTTTTTGATAGTTGGTACAGAGATGTCAGGGGGAGGAGATCGTGAGTTTTGAAGTAAAGTGAAAATTTGGGGTTTATTCTAGGTTTTACAGGAATAGTGAATTCTTTTTGACGGGAATCGTTCGGCTCAGCCATCGAACGAGACCAGGGAGGAATTCTAGGATGGATTGCAAATTTCTATCAATCAGATTCAGGTTACGTAAACCCACACTTTTCATTTCTAATAATTCTCCGTATTGTAAACGGATGGTGTTGCATCCCAGAACCGACTATTCTAATTTATTATTATATTTATTAAACACATTCTGTCGATACTGCAATGTTCCTGGATGTGTTGGTGAATGCTTGTGCTGTAAGGCCCTGAACTAACCTGATTATTAAATCTATTGTTTTGATCTGCGGTTGGACTGGAATGTGGTTCCACACGTTTACTTCTTAGGACTTCCCGCGTGGACTAGGTATGGGATTAGGTGGGCTAGAGTTTTAGTGAGGTAGGATGTATTTGGATCGCTTGAGATCATTCCCCATCAAACTCTCCTGAGTTAGCGATTTACAAACGCTTTGCTTTTAAATGTCTGGTTATCTCTGAGTACGGGAAGGGCGATAGCCGTCTGCTTTCGACTTTCCCCGAGGAGACGAAAAGAGAAACGTCGTAGTGGGGCACCAACCAGATAAATTTGGCTTATACCTATACGGGATAAAGCAAAGTTCTCAGGTTCCGCAAAATGAGAGGCAGAGTAACCAACCAAAGTCACAATGCCGAGATATTATAGGTTCTTCGCTTACTATGTAATTTCAGTTGTTTCAGAGCATGGGAGTATCATGGTTTGAGACGGCCATGAAAGAGGGGTGCTATACTACTGTACCAGGATTGAAGAGTCAATAACCTAAGTAGTTTTAACGTTTATTTCATTTGTCTTAAGCTTCTAAAAGAATCTGAGTTACTACATCACAATGTATGAGTCCTACCGCTAACTAGACGATCATTGGCCACTTTAAATCACAATTTTAATACAAAACTTATAGTAAAATACTTAGTTTTATTGATAGATAATCACTAGTGATCAGGTAGGGTAGGGTACGATATTTCCGAGCGTTACAATTTGGTGCCGTGACCAGGATTCTAAAAATCATTTAAAATATCAAAAATATAACCAAAATCCTAAAAATCACTTAAAAATATCAAAAATATAACCAAAATCCTACAAAATTATAAAAACGTGACCAGAATCCTAAAAATCACTTAAAAATATCAAAAATATAACCAAAATCCTACAAAATTATAAAAACGTGACCAGGATCCTAAAAATTACTTAAAAATGACAAAAATATGACCAGAATCCTTCAAAATTACTAACAAATTAACAACAAAGGTAACGACAGAGGTAACGACAAAGGTAACGACAAAGGTAACGACAGAGGTAACGACAGAGGTAACGACAAAGGTAACGACAAAGGTAACAACGAAGGTAACAACAAAGGTAACGACGAAGGTAACGACAAAGGTAACGACAGAGGTAACGACAAAGGTAACGACAAACTAACAAACCAACAACAAACTAACAAACAAACAACACCAACAACAAACCAACAAACCAACAACAAACAAAATAATAATGAGTACCTATCTATCTAATAATGTATTAATCCATAACCATAATCAAAAGTCGCGTAAAATAGTATTGAATAAAATGATCTAATATAGCTATTCGGTTTGGTTAGGTTAGAGTAAATTTAGATGTGAAGTGCGAGTTCGACTCTCGCACAATTTGTTGCAGTGAAATGGAAAGAAGCTTAAGACAAACGGAATAATAGAATAAGATTTAGATGCGAGGTGCGGGTTCGATTCTCGTAAAATATGTTGCAAGTGAAATAATAGAATAAGGTTTAGAGGCTGAAGTGAGTAGAAGGTTAGACAAGAATCGACAAGTTGGGGGGTCGCTTTAAAATAATATTTAATCTCAGTCAATAACTCAATTTTCCTTAATATCTAGCACTGGTGTCGAATGGGCGATGTTGATGATGGAGAAGCTGGACGTGCTGTGAGCAGCGTTCTCCAGGCGTCATCTGAAGCGGTATACGCGGTATTGATGATGGAGAAGCAGGCCGAGCTGTGAGCAACGTTCTCCAGGCTTCATCTGAAGTGGTGTTGATGGTGCAGAAGCGGGCCGTGCAGTGTACAGCGATCTCCAAGCGTCATCTGAGATAAGCAAGAAATAAAATTATTATATTAGGGTTCTAGCTACGAATATGTTAGCATCAGAGGTGTAGTGTAGATAGTTTATTTTTGTTGTACATAGAGACATCAAGTACGCTTTGGACAGGTATCTGCAGATCGTATAAACATTTGTCCCGAGGCGGGAATCGAACCTCCTGTCATCGCAGGCGGACCTTCGCTCGCTGCGTCACAGAGGATTGAGTGCAGAGCAGTTGTCACACCCAGACGTGGGATTCGAGAACGTTACGTCTAGCTAGTCACATTAATATTATAAATGCGAAGGTTTGGATGGATGGACGTTTGTTGCATCTTCACGTCTAGGCTGCTGAACGGATTGGGTTGAGGTTTTGCATGCAGGTGATTCTAGTTCTGTAATCAAACATAGAATACTTCTATCCCATAAATCAGTTCCCATGGGATGGGAATCACCTTAAAACGTTTATAGAAACAACACGTGCGAAGCCGCGGGCATAAACTAGTTAGGAATATCTAAGACTTGAAGTCAATTAAATGTGCTTACTTGATTCTTTCTTGAGGTATAGGCATATTCACTGCCAGCTTCGACGAAGTGAACCGGAGAGGCGTGTTGCTGGACGGGGCAATGGAGAAATGGAGTACTGTATCGAACGGCTAGCCAGGTGATTGGCGCGTTCACTATTAGCTTCAGCAAAGGAGTCCGGGAGGAGCGCGCCGCTCTGCTAGCTTCGGCAAAGGAATCCGGGAGGGGCGCGCCGCTGGACGACGCGTTGCGGATGGATTGGGTCTGTTTTGACTCGTGAAGGGGTGAGTTTGACGTAGGGGTCGTAAGGTTTATTTCTGAAATAAATAAGGGAAAAATGTGTAAACATTCGTACGAATTGGCATTGCTTGTCATTATCTGGCATTTTCTGACTTCAAAAGGGACTTGGTTCGTCTACATTGAAATGTCAGAGATTACCGAAAAGGTTATTTTGCGGTTTGATTTGCGTAGGATTGATAGAAAATGGTGTACTCACGATAAACATAGGAAATCCAATTGTTCTTGCCGGTCAACAGCGGAGCGCGGCGGCGCGGTTTCTTTCAATCACAGGCTTCCGCATAGGATTGGAAACAAACATTAGAAACTTCAATTATCTTGTCGAAATTGTTATTTTGTCTGTTTGTGCCTTGAAAAGAAAAAAATGTTTGTTTGTTTACGTTTTTGTCAAATGTCATGTCGAACGAAACGTCAAAGTCGAATTATTTCAACTTCTTTTTTAATGGGGCCGCTTGCCTTCGACTCTGCCAGTGTCAATATGGAACTACGTTGTAGGTAAAATGTCACGGTATATTAAGGCCGTTTTACACGAGGTAGAATAACGGTCGCGTTTTGACACTCGGGGTCGATTGGAAATTAAACCGTTTAAATAAACTAA
The DNA here is from genome assembly GCA_963564075.1 of Eupithecia subfuscata. NCBI lineage: Eukaryota > Metazoa > Arthropoda > Insecta > Lepidoptera > Geometridae > Eupithecia > Eupithecia subfuscata. Next base: position 14,196,471 of record OY751099.1, on the reverse strand, counting down.
AATTAAAGCATAGCATTGATTTCGCGATTTGACACTTGGGGTCGTTTAAAACGTTTATAATAATAAATAATAATCAATAATCAATAACCAATAATCAATAATCAATAATCAATAATCAATAATCAGTAATCAATAATCAATAATCAATAATCAATAATCAATAATCAATAACCAATAATCAATAATCAATAATAAATAATAGTAATAATAATAATTCTGGACAATTCACACAGCATCATCTAAAATAAACTAAAATTAGCATTGATTGTCTCAAAATTATAACTGTTAAAATAATACTTAAACTAAAATTAGCATTGATTGTCTCAAAATTATAACTGTTAAAATAATATTTAAATTAAAGCATAGCATTGATTGTCTCAAAATTATAACTGTTAAAATAAACTTAATTTAAAACTAAAATTAAAGCATAGCGTTGAACTTTAAACAAAAAAAATAATAATAAATTAAACGATTAAAATAAACTAAATTTAATACTAAAATTAAAGCATAGCGTTGTTCTTTTTTATTTATTTCAGAATTTACATCTTCCTTTTATATTTTTGAGACCATTCGATTATGTTGGAACGGGGCCTTAAAATTAACTTCGATTACAATGGAATGGAACCTTAAATATTTCAGAATTTCCACCTTCTATTTTTATTTTGGTTTAGTATGATGAAGGTTCGATTGCGTTGGAACGGGGCCTTATTTATTACAGAATCCTTCTTTATTCTTCGGTTTATTTTTAGCTCTGTATCATGGTTTGGTTACATAAACCATCCTTTGTGGATGTAAAGGCCATTGATGATGATGATGTTGATGATGATGATCATGGGTTGACACAATTCTGCCTTCAGAAAATAGTGCGGAAACGCGGGTGGATTATGTAGGTTTGACAGTGACAGTAGGCCTTAGAATCGGCCAGGAACTGTGAGTTTGACCATAGGTTCATGGACATAGGGTTGGTCTACATTCTGTCCAACAACGAGACGGGACTTATTTCACTCGTCCAAGGTGTCTACCCTACTTACGTGTTCCATAGACTTGGGGTATATGGACTATATTCCTACCGTCCAACAAGTTGGGCTATTTAGCTTGGTTAGAAAATTAGTTATTTGTCAGTCCAGGTAAATGGTTGGCCATCGGAAAAATAGTCGGCAGGAGGAATGAGAAAAATATGAAAACAAAATAAAGCTTGCAACAAACTAATAAAATACTATTAAGAGTCGTGAATAACTAACAAATAACTAAAAATAATGGAGGCTCTGTGTCACGGATTCAGGTACAGGTTGATTACTGGGCAAGACATGACTGAATTGTTTGCGGGGTTTTGCAAGAAGGAAGAGGGATTGATATACATAACTTGTACGAGAGGAGTAAGCAGTGAGTTTGTATGAATGTTAGTAGTATCAGTAAAATCGGAGTGCAGTGTGCCCTCGTAATTAATCTTATTTCGGAATCTGGGACGGTTTATTGGACTTGAGTCACATGCGCATCACATACAGGTTCTATGAAGGAATAATTCTGGAGTTAGGTTACTGAGATCTTGTCAGATTACATTGAAAAATCTGAGATCTGAATTGCAGCTTGGACTGGCTTCATAGAACCTCATACTTCACCTATTAGGCCAGAACTAAGCACACTTCACAAACTCCAAGTTTAGAATGGGATTTAAAGCCTTTGTGGGGATTTTGGGGTAAATTGAAATTGTGTTATTGGTCGGGTCATTAAGCAGGTAACAGGCAATTGATCTGGTTTTAGTTGAGTTATGTGTGAGGTCTGGTACCCTATCATAAGTTGACTGATGTTCTATTAGGGATGCCATGATTCACGACCATGTTCCAGGAGCTATTGTTTTTACTCTGTGAAACGTTGATAATGCAATAGAGTTAACTTGACAATTAGATGAAGAATGTGGCGCTGGACCATATTGATTGTTTTAAACCTGGTTTAAATACACAAAACAGTAAAATGTATGTGATTACAAGTTTAAATAAATTAAGAGTTCAAAAATAGCACTATTTAATAAAATTAAATAGAAAAATCATAAAAAAAAAAAACTAAATATATTTGTGAATTATTTGAAATTTTAGGAAATCCTTACTTCTTTGGAAATGCTTAAGGATTTGGGGTCGCTGTAACGGTCCAGTTTATGCTGGTTCGTTTAATTTGCAAATATAGAAATAATTAACACATTTTGATATAGTTTGTAACACTAAAAATATATTCGGAGCTGTAAATGAGTTCGAACGACATGCTAAAAAGAATATCAACCTTCATAAATCATGTTCCGCAAAACATGATTTTTGAATTTTGAGTATTCTAGGAAAACAAATGGGCTTTTTGATAGTTGGTACAGAGATGTCAGGGGGAGGAGATCGTGAGTTTTGAAGTAAAGTGAAAATTTGGGGTTTATTCTAGGTTTTACAGGAATAGTGAATTCTTTTTGACGGGAATCGTTCGGCTCAGCCATCGAACGAGACCAGGGAGGAATTCTAGGATGGATTGCAAATTTCTATCAATCAGATTCAGGTTACGTAAACCCACACTTTTCATTTCTAATAATTCTCCGTATTGTAAACGGATGGTGTTGCATCCCAGAACCGACTATTCTAATTTATTATTATATTTATTAAACACATTCTGTCGATACTGCAATGTTCCTGGATGTGTTGGTGAATGCTTGTGCTGTAAGGCCCTGAACTAACCTGATTATTAAATCTATTGTTTTGATCTGCGGTTGGACTGGAATGTGGTTCCACACGTTTACTTCTTAGGACTTCCCGCGTGGACTAGGTATGGGATTAGGTGGGCTAGAGTTTTAGTGAGGTAGGATGTATTTGGATCGCTTGAGATCATTCCCCATCAAACTCTCCTGAGTTAGCGATTTACAAACGCTTTGCTTTTAAATGTCTGGTTATCTCTGAGTACGGGAAGGGCGATAGCCGTCTGCTTTCGACTTTCCCCGAGGAGACGAAAAGAGAAACGTCGTAGTGGGGCACCAACCAGATAAATTTGGCTTATACCTATACGGGATAAAGCAAAGTTCTCAGGTTCCGCAAAATGAGAGGCAGAGTAACCAACCAAAGTCACAATGCCGAGATATTATAGGTTCTTCGCTTACTATGTAATTTCAGTTGTTTCAGAGCATGGGAGTATCATGGTTTGAGACGGCCATGAAAGAGGGGTGCTATACTACTGTACCAGGATTGAAGAGTCAATAACCTAAGTAGTTTTAACGTTTATTTCATTTGTCTTAAGCTTCTAAAAGAATCTGAGTTACTACATCACAATGTATGAGTCCTACCGCTAACTAGACGATCATTGGCCACTTTAAATCACAATTTTAATACAAAACTTATAGTAAAATACTTAGTTTTATTGATAGATAATCACTAGTGATCAGGTAGGGTAGGGTACGATATTTCCGAGCGTTACACGGTGACGTCATCAACTTAGTCACTTCAATTAACAAACAAAAGACGACACAGTTAAAATAAGCTTTATTTTGGACAGCAACTTCAGCACGCCGCCGCCGCGCTGCTTTCATTTTTAAAGTAAGTTTGAATAACCCAAGCATGAGCGCAGACAGCCCACCGGAGTTGGTGCGAATGTCTTTTGTTTTTCATATACTGTGCAGACACATTTGTGACGTCATCAACGTAGTCACTTCTATGAAGAAACAAAGGCGACACAGTTAAAACTAAGCTTTATTTTGGACGGCAACTTCAGGTCGCCGCTTTTGTTTTTAAATTATAGGACTTAGCACAAACATCCAGCACCGCTACCACACGTCACGAAGATAAGCATACAAATAGGCTTAAATTCGTCATCTTTAGATAGGTACACGATTACGCGACACCTCTCGTCAAACGAACTAAACGTAACTTTAGTCTTTGAACAGCATTGGATAAACTTCAATGTTTCCCCTGTAGGTGGAGCTAACGGCGCTAGAGTAATAAATAAATAAATAAATAAATAATGCTGGACAATCCACACAACATCATCTAGCCCCAAGCTAAGCAGAGCTTGTGTTATGGGTACTAGATGACTGATATACATAATATAATACATTACATAGATAGATATTTTTTATTATACATAGAAACGACCAGAACACCTAGAACAAATATTTGTAGATCGTACAAACATTTGTCTCAAGGCAGGAATCGAACCCGCAACCTTCTGCGCCGCAGGCGGACCTTCACCCACCGCGCCACATCGGTCGTCATGTAGAAAGTCGCAAAGATTTTCGACTCCAACGTCACTTGACCTCGTGGTGTAGTTGGTTAGCACATTCCCGTACTGAGGGAAGGATCCGGGTTCAAATCCCGTCGAAGTCTAAAATTTTTTCGATATTATTTGATTTCTTAGAAATTAGAAATTAACCAGAGTGTGAGGCTATTATAATAAAAACCTTAGATCTTTAGATACATTTTACAGAGACAAAATGTTACCGCAAGCTTCAAGCGAGTGAGAGTTTGCATTTATAATACATAAAAAACGTATCAGCAACCGGACTACTGATACGTCGAGGGACTCAGTAGTCCGGCCCAATTAAATGTAACCGGACTACTGACACTACACCAAATTCTTGTGCTGTGCTCAATTGGTGCAGTCCAGACGACAACCTTTAGTTGAAAACGTCAGTGCGAGGCGTTGCGGCAAGGTGCGTGCAACAATAGTAGATGATTTGTGAGGTGGCGCACCGCAAACCCACCTCTGACCGCAAATATCAGCTTGCATTGTCCATGCCCAGACCCATGAACTACCCGCTGTATCTAAATTGGATCGGTGCGACGCGACAGCAGGTTATGAAGTATTGGGATTTCTAAACTTCAGTTACTGTCCTGTTAGTCTTACCCCCGAATATTCAAACGGAACTCAGATTTAAGCACGTTTCAAGTAGCGATTTTTTGCCAGTTTTCCATGAATATCTGTAAAAAATTCGTCATTTCGTCATTTGACGACCTATGTGGCGCAGCGGGCGAAGGTCTGCCTGCGACGCAGGAGGTTGCGGGTTCGATTCCCGCCTCGGGACAAATGTTTGTACGATCTGCAGACATTTGTTCAGGGCGTTCTGGATGTTTTCTATGTATAATAAAAAATATCTATTTATGTAGTGTATTGTATTAAGAATATCAGTTATCTAGTACCCATAACACAAGCTCTGCTTAGCTTGGGGCTAGATAATGCTGTGTGAATTGTCCAGCATTATTTATTTATTTTATTTCAGACGTTCTTAAGACTGAGTTGCGTTTGAGTATTTGGGGGTACCTAAGCCGACTAACAGGACAGTATACTTTGATGACAGAGATGTGCGAGGTAGCTGAGCGGTGCAAAGATGTGCAAGGCTGTGTAACGACGTGAGTGTTTCCACCAGAGATGTGCAAGCAAGCTGACCGGTGCGAGGATATGTAGCGGGCTCTTTTAGTAAAGCGAGTAAGGACTACCGTCTAGTGACTGCTATTCTTTCGCCCGCGTCTGTCCCTAGGACACATGCCTCGCAATGCATCCCTAGCACACATCTTTCCCTTCTTTTGTATGTACAAAAACCTCGCTCCGCGGAGCCGTTTCCACCAGAGCTGTGCTGAGCTAGATAAATGAAGTGATTCTATTGGTTGTTAAAAACACGTTCCTCGCTACGCATCTCTGGTGGAAACGCAGCCTTATAATCGTTTTTCATATTTATAATACTCAAATCCAACGGATTTTTTTTTCGTTTTGGAGATGCACTTTGTTGCTGAAACTGGAAAAAAGATGAATAGAAAATTCTACATACATAACTGTTTGTTTCCATAGAAGTTACGTTCTTATACTACTGGTTAAGTAGCACAGTTATCTGAATGGAAATAAAATTCCATCGTGGTAACTGCTTGATGATAATATTCTACCGAGAGAATTAACAACCAAATAGTTGTGTTGATGGAAATGGTTATAGCTAAAACTAAGTTTAATAGTATTAAGTACCTATATTATTATCGTATATTGTCATTTTGTATTCTTTAAATAAATAAATAAATTATGCTGGACAATTCACACAGCATTATCTAGCCCCAAGGTAAGCAGAGCTTGTGTTATGGGTACTAGATAACTGATATACTTAATACAATACACTACATAGATAGATATTTTTTATTATACATAGAAAACATCCAGAACGCCCTGGACAAATGTCTGCAGATCGTACAAACATTTGTCCTGAGGCGGGAATAGAACCCGCAACCTCCTCCTTTATTAGTTAAGTAACGTTTTTTTATTTATGTTTAGTTGCAAATAAACGTTTTTGATTGATTGATTGATTGAAATCAAATGCCATCGTGGTTCGCCTATTTGCCTGTCGCCTTAAAAAAGAAAATGCACACACACATACATACTCTCGAAAAATATAACCCTCCTATTTGCGCAGTCAGATAAAAAGCTCTAAAATAAGTGGATTAGTACCTATTAAGTTAAATAGCTTCATACTTAACTTTGCATTTTGCATTGGTTCGTACGAAACTGTTCATTACCGCCTACGCACGAAAGTGGTTTAAAAATTCATAAGCTGCTGAATATTCTATGAATATTGCATGTTCATTTGCCAAGCCAATAAAGGTATCTAGTAGCATTGCCATCGCTAACGGCTATTTATGTTTCAGCTTATATGAGCTTAAAATGCCAATGCAAAAACTCACATTGCAGTTTAATAGTAAATAAATACATGTTTTTGCAATTATTGACATTATAAAATGTCATATTTTTTATTATTTTGCGGCGCTAAACGAACAATGACAAAACGAAAAAATCATAAATTATTCGTAAGAAAAAAAATGAGTTTTTTTTACTTAGATTTTGAATAAACACGCATAGTTGGAATTGCTCGAAGTCCATTCATTATTGTTAGGAGTGAAACTAACAAGTAACAGACGTTTTGTAGTTAAAATTATCAATATTGGCTAATTTTAACTGTGGATTCTAAACCGATAACTTTTAATGTAGTGCCAAAAGTAGAAACCGCTATTATCAATTTAGTTTGGACCCAGTTTAAACAAACTGATTTAACTCTTCCTTCATGTTGAGAGATTCTTACAGCAAACAAAAATCATGGCTATTTTGAATTTCATCAAGATGGATTTAGTTTTATGACATCTACGAGTAGCTTACAAAACATTGCACACCAGGTGACTTCTAAATAGTCAAAGACAACAAACGACTGCGACAGCTCGGCGACTAGTCGCAACGACGACGGCAACCATCACCATCTAACATAATAAGGATTTAGCCTTGCCAAATCAATCTAGTTTTTTGTGTGTAACTAGCTGATATTGTGGGGTCACGACTAGTGATGCTTTATGAATGTATTCTTTGCTGTATTCATCTAACAAAATAAGTGTTTTGCCTTTTCAACTCAATCTAGTTTTTCGTGTGTAACTAGCTGTTATTGTGAGGTTACGACAAGGGATGCCATATGACTGTATTCTTTGCAGTATTCATCTAACAAAATAAGTGTTTTGCCTTGTCAACTCAATCTAGTTTTTCGTGTGTAACTAGCTGTTATTGTGAGGTCACGACTTGTGCTGCATTATGATTGTATTCTTTGCTGTATTCATCTAACAAAATAAGTGTTTTGTCTTGTCAACTAATCAAGTTTTTGTATGTAACAAGCTGTTAGTGTGGGGTCACGACTAGTGATGCCGTATGACTGTATTTTTTGCTGTAATCATCTAACAAAAAAAGTGTTTTGCCTTGTCAACCCAATCTAGTTTTTCGTGTGTAACTAGCTGTTATTGTGAGGGATGCCTTATGACTGTATTCTTGTTTGTAAGTGTGTATCCTCTGTTGGTAGTTCTATAATAAATAAACATGTAATTTTGTATTACAATGTAATTTTTAATCATGTCCCTCCGTAAGTACAAAATATCCATTACATTTTACGCAACAAAAGCACGTTTACCCTGAATCAGTGAATCTGCGGTTCACGCCATGAAATATAGTTTCATATTATAGCGCCCTAAAACCAATAATGACAAAATAAAGGCCACCACGAGTATTGTAGAGAGTTATTGCCGGTGTACACGTATTGCTAATGGGAATTTATTGTCTGTTAAACTTTTATAGTTAGTGTAAAAGTTTTATAAAACGTTGTTTATGGGCTGCGTTTAACAAAGATGTGGCAAAAGTTATGAATTTTTATCTATGCCTGAGGCATTCTTACCTAATAATGCTCATTTAGTTATATAAGTAGTTTTTTTATATTTCGATTACTTAATTGGAAACTATACTTATAAATTAAAATATTCATTTATATTGTAAATGTCATAAAGTTCTACAAATTATGTATTGATGTTCTAAGTATGTTTTCTAACTAGATTAATAACTTCAGTCTGCAACAACGACAGACTTTGGCTAACGACTTTATTTATTTAGCTCAGGTCAAGATTGATACATATTTACAAAGTTAATAAGAAACTCTAATTATAATTTAAAATATTCATTTATATTGTAAATGTCATAAAGTTCTACAAATTATGTATTGATGTTCTAAGTATGTTTTCTAAGTAGATTAATAACTTCAGTCTGCAACAACGACAAACTTTAGCAAACGACTTTATTTATTTAGCTCAGGTCAAGATTGATACATATTTACAAAGTTTAAGCCGTCCTATGCTATTAAGGAGAAAATATAAAAAAACAATTAATATAGGATAGAAAACCTCCACAGTCCGAAAAATCACCTGCAAGGATTTTCAGACTCTCCGCTACCGAGTCATCGATACGGAATCTGACAAAAATTCGCTAAATTCTATTATATTTTCTACGCTTTGCTAAGAATTAAATTACCAGAAAAGTAGTTCGCCATAAATATTAAATATTTTTAACAAATCTCAATTTAGTGCTGCCAGAGATGTGCGGCCAGGTGGGATGACGATCTGCGAAATACTGCAGGTTGGATGCGGCAAGCTGAAGACAGGACGCTATGGCGCTCATTAGGGGAGGCCTATGTCCAGCGGAGGACTAATATTGGCTGATAATGATGATGATGATGACACTTATAAAACTTACCCCACCTTATAGGTACAAGTAGTAAACCTATAATACCTAGCCTTAACTTAACACGTAGCCCCGTTTTCTGTAGAAAAGGCCGAGGATCCACACGTCACGTCTAACTAGATCGAATCAATGAGGTTGTGGCTCTATGTGGGTCGACGTGCGATCTCAGACATTGGGAGAGGACGTCACAGGGCCTGCACAGTGAAAGAAAGGAAAACACATTTATTTTGCGCATGGTACACTTAAAACACTAAAAATTTGTGAGAAGGAGGCTAAGAGGAGGATCCTGCTAGGCTGGGTAGCGTTTGGGGAAACTACGTCGAGTCTTCTCGTCATCCACACAGCAATGCTTGAAAACTAAACTTTTTAATTAGTGCATCCTACCCGTCATGACCTACGGAACTGAGACGTGGACACTCACGGTAGGGCTGGACCACCCAAAGACATGGTATGGCGCTCATTAGGGGAGGCCTATATCCAGCTGTGGACTAATATAGTCTAATGATGATGATGATGATGACACTTTTAAAACTTACCCTACCTTTAAGTTATAAGTAGTAAACGTATCTTACCTAGCCTTAACTTATTAGATAGCCTAGTTTTCTATAGAGAATGCCGAGGATCCACACGTCACGTCTAACTAGATCGAATCAATGAGGTTGTGGCTCTATGTGGGACGACGTGCGATCTCGGTCATTGGGAGCGGACGTCACACGCATTGCATTGGGAAAGAAAGGAAAACACATATATTTTGCGCATGATACACATAATAAACTCAATAATTTTGAGAAGGAGGCCAAGAGGAGGATCCTGCTAGGCTAGGCAGCGTTTGGGAAACTACGTAGAGTCTTCTCTCTTGTTCAACAGTGGATGATGACACTTATAAAACTTATCCTACCTTATAGGTACAAGTGGTAAACCTATCATACCTAGCTTTAACATAACACGTAGCCCCGTTTTCTGTAGAAAAAGGTCGAGAATCCACACGACACGTCTAATGAAATCGAATCAATGAGGTTGTGGCTGTATGTAGGTCGACGTGTGATCTCGGTCATTAGGAGAGGAAGTCACAGGGCTTGCAACATGCACTCTGAAAGACAGAAAACACATTTTTTTGCGGTACACTTAAAAAACTTATCCTAACTTATAGGTACAAGATGTAAACCTATATGTATATCACTATACTATACTAATAAATTCAAACTCCTCGGGACAAATGTTTGTACGATCTGCAGATATTTGTTCAGGGTGTTCTGGATGTTATCTAAAAAATATCTATCTATGTAGTGTATTGTATTATGTATAGTTATCTAGTACCCATAACACAAACTCTGCTTAGCTTGGGACTAGATAATGTTGTGTAAATTGTCCCGCATTATTTATTTAAATTCCTAGAATTAACTTATCTAGGTAGCCCCAAAAGAACGTAGATAATGCGATTAAATCTACACAAATAAACTGTCTACAGTTGAAATACTGATTTTTGTTAGAGAATTTAAATATATATATGTACCTACCTATATACAGGGTAATTCGTATCAGAGACGATTTATAAAAAAAATAGATTTAAGACCTAGCGTCTTCATTAACGTGTTCGTGATGATGGGTAGAATCTACCGTTCACGCAGTGTCAGTGTATTACCAATAACCCTGTATATATAAATAAAAAAATAAATAATACTGAACAATCCACACAGCATCATCTAGCCCTAAACTATAATGGATTCAATTATAATTACCTACTTGAGTAAAATAAATCGTTGTAGTGTCTGATTGAAATGTAACCTATCAGTTTTTCAGCATACATAAAATTACAGCGTTTTACTAAATGCGGAAGTATGAACGGTAATAAAATAATAATTAAAAAAACACTTCTTTTTAAGTTTTATCTGTCTGTTGGTTCCAATTAATTGCCGGAAAAGCTCGTCTTCTTTTGACGGAATTTGCACAGCCAGAGAGCTGATGCAAGGAGTAACTAAGGCGACTTATAACTACTTATAAGATAAATAAAATCTGATTTATAAAGGTATGTAATCTCTAACTAACTTAATTTAATTTGTATAAGCTTTGAGCTCAACCGTTTGTAGTTAAACACTCGGTACACTTGTAAACACTTGTAAACACTCGGCACAAATATTTGTAGATCGTACAAACATTTGTTCCTTCACCTTCACTACCTTCACCCAATGCGCCACATTGGTCGTCTGTACGATTTGTTGGGTAAGGGGACATCTATCTACTATATAAAAATAAGTCGGGTTTTCCTTCCTGACGCTATAACTCCAGAACGCACGAACCGATTTCCACGGTTTTGCATTCGTTGGAAAGGTCTCGGGCTCCGTGAGGTTTATAGCAAAGAAAAAATTAAGAAAGTGGGAAACATAAATTTCCACGCGAGCGAAGCCGCGGGGCGCAGCTAGTCTTATAATAAATGTTACTCGTTTAATTATGGCCAGGTATTCCTGCAGCGGTAGGTGTAAGCGCCAACGCGCGCCTGCCAAGCCGTCGCGCTCGTGTTTCTTGTTGTTATTTAAACACAGTGATTAAGAAAATCATTTTATCAACTCTGCGAATTCATTTATAATATTAACCCCTCAGTTGGCAAGAGGCCATAATATGGCTTGTCAAATAAAACCGTTGAGTGGCAAGCGACCATATTATGGCCGATTTTCCGTTTTTTTGCTGACGTTAAAACCATAAACTAACCAAGTTTAGAAGAAATTTAAAAAAAAATTGAAATCTGACACCCGCGCCATTTTTTTATGTACATGTGTTTTTAAATAGATAAAAAAAGGAATAATATGAGTAGTTCGCTAGTCTTAATATTGAAAATATATTAAAACAAGAACAAAACAAAAAAAAATTCTCGCGCAAACGTCCTTAGCGCACATGTTACTCGCGCAAGTGTCTTTATACATATTATGCTAAATTATTATGGGCATATAAAGTATTTATGTTGTGTTGTTTTTTAAGAAAAAATATTATAAGCTGAAAACAATCTACACAAACCGTTTATGCTGAAAACAGTCTAGACAAGTTGTATCTCGCAGCGCTAGAGATACAACTTGACTGTTTGTAAATTCTGGTGTAATTTATTTAACCTAAACCTGGGTTAAAATGATACCTAAGACACCACAACGCAAGCATAATCTGGCCTTGATTTTGAATAATGATACGGTTCGCTTATTAATCTTCCAAAATCATGCCATACATTAAGACCGTGTACATATTAGGCGTTTTGAAGTGCACGCATGTAGTTCCCTCTCTAACAAGAACTTGCGCTTCTATTCTATTAAGCGTTTGGATTTGTACAGACAACGCGGGCCAAATAGAGCCAAACGCAACGCCCAATGTGTATTTTGTATTTTTATTTGTATTTTTATTTATTTACCATTTATAACATTGGTCGTTATATATATATATACAATATATGTACAAGGTGTACAAGGCACGTTTTGTGTACCAACTCCTTCTCACATTTATAGAAGGTACTTACCTCTCTATTATTTGAAGTACCTCAGAGGTACTTCAAATAATAGAGAGGTACCTGATCTGAAGTACTTAACCCTAGAACACTACTAGGGGTGCTGGAGCACCCCAGTAGTATTTGTTTTACAAATAACTTTTTTTATTTTAAATTGACAGGTTTATGCTCCCGCGTATTTTACTCTATAGTCACCTGCTCCTGATTGGTCAGTAACGCGGCAACGGCCGTACAGTGTGGACGTGTGGATGTGTGTTGTGGGGTGCCCTATCACCCCAGTGTAGGAAAATCGTAAGTATTTTTTATTGTTTTACACTATGTTTTTCTTATGTTTATGGCATTGTTTTGTATTTTTATTTGATGTTGAATCATGAAATAATATATGTACAATCGGTGGCCTTATCGCTGTGAGCGATCTCTTCCAGGCAACCTTAGTTTTTGGTTTAATTAATATTTTGATTGATTTGTTTGTAGATGGCTGCTGGCAGAGGATTAGGAGAGGATATAAACAGCATATTGGATAGGGAATCTGAAGATGAAGAGGAAGAAGAAACATAAAATTTTGACGCACTTTTTTGAAAAAATTGTACTATGAGCTTATCAACGAACATTTGGAAGAACGTCTGCAAAAGCCAACTTTGAGGAGGGATATACGAGAACTGGTTTCCGGGATCCTAAAAAAACCCATGCTCGATCAAAGATCAACTATTGGACAGCACACCCAGGGACGTTGTGGTTTCTGTCCAAGAAATAAAGACCGCAAGTCAAAGACTAAATGCAACAAGTGCAAAATTCCAATTTGCTTGGAACACCAAATCAAAGTATGCCAAAAGTGCTCAAATTAATTAGAATAGCTTGATTTTTAGATTGATTTGTGATCTCAGTTCCTAATTAGTACTAATAAAAAAAAAAATTTAAAACCTGTTATTATTTAAAAAAAATATACTACATTAAACTTTGGGGTTCTCCAGCACCCCATGTAGCAAAATCAGTCTGGTAAAAACAGTGTAGGGATCCAGGGTTAAGAACCTACAAAAGTCTCACGATCGTTCTATAAAAATAGACAACACCATTTCTGTACAAATTTAATTAAATAAAAGAAACTCAAAGTTACTTCCGTAAGCTTCCGTAAAGGCAGTGATCAATTTGAGGATTTCCTCCCGAGAAAATAATGTACTTTTTACATTCGGTTAGGTTTTTAGTGAAGTTTTCCTGCTTAATTTGTTTCTCGAGGGAACAGACGGGTATAATGGTATATCTTAATAATAAAAAACACACTCTAAAGTGGGTGTATGTAGCAATTTTTTTGCATTGATGTAGATAAATTAAATGGATTAGATTATGAACTAGGGGGTTAAAACCCCCTACTAACTGAAGTGGCCGTTTTTAAATTTTGTTTCGGCCGTCTCCCATAAAAAATAAAAAGTGGACATCAGAATCAGAATCAATCGTTTATTTGCAGAATACAATAATTAAGATAAGATAAGATAAACTTTATTTGTAGCTGTAAAATATAACATTAATATGTACTAAAACTAATTAAATTACTAACACCATTTAAACTACATATACATATGATAATACTCGCATATAAAATACCTTATAAAATAGTTCAATTAGGTACATTATAATTATTTATTAAGCAACATTTAATGATCAGATTTGATTCTTATGATTGACTGTACCGATCGGTGCCATTAAAAATATCACCTGTATTATATTTATTTATTTATGTACATCTATCCTAACAGGCACACCCAATGCAATAGAGTAGGTACCTTATATTCCAGTCTTATTACAGTTAATATGTATATTTAGGATTTTAGTAGGTGAAATTACTGGATAAAGCAATTTATTTTTCAAAAAAATAAAAGAATGTTTCTATTTAGTAAAACTTCCTATCTCTTTATATTTCTGGTACGTGGCCTCCATCATTGGGGCTGTGGGATACCCTCTTTATTACTTAATAGTATTGAATTCAAGTATTTAAATACTACATACATCTTACAATACTGCCAAACAAAATCGTTTGTTACCTTTGAATAATAATGAAGACGATTCCCAATAATCTTCTGCTCGCTACTTCGAAAGCACACTTTAGATGTCAAAGAAATTTTAATAGGCTTTTCATCATTAACCGACACTGTGAAGCATTTGCTGCTTTGATAACTTTAATTAATGACTTCGGGTGTACGTTGACGTACATTTTCGTATAAAGTTTTACTAATATATATAGGAAATAAACAATTTTATATCGATAAGCTCCTCCAGGTGTCAAAAATTTATCAAAGTCTGAGTCCCTCGGCACTGGCAAAAAAATAGCTTCATGTAGCACTTGTCAAAATCCGTTCAACTAACGGCCATTCGGTTCTGGTCGTTTCTATGTGTAATAAAAAATATCTATCTATGTTATGTATTCTATTAATGTATATCAGTTATCTTTTTTTTTAATTTACTAACTTTATGCACTAAGAAAATTATACTAGTATTTACAATTGAAACAATTGAGCTTACTGCTGACTGTTGCAAACAGTCTACAGATAGCTCAACTGATCCATATCAACACTAGTCGGAAGCGTCCCCAAGACGCTGGCTGCATTTCCACGCTGTATGGCAATGCTGATACGCTGTGCCAGATATTCACCAGCTCTCGGGTCACGCGTCGCTTCGACCAGTTATCTAGTACCCATAACACAAGCTCTGCTTAGCTTGGGGCTAGATGATGTTGTGTGGATTGTCCAGCATTATTATTATTACTATTCGGGCTAAAGCGACAGACAATAGAACATACTACCCACATTACTCTCATTCTCGCAGTAGACAAACAATTACGAAAGCAAAGTGAATTTCCAATTGTGCAAATAACATTAATTTTCTTTAATTCCAGAACAATTCTTTCAGCGCCCATAAAAGTGATAAAACACAAATCTGTATCGTGGTACATTTACTGGTGATATTGGGCGTGCAGGTCATTGCTTAAATTGCCAACGCGCGGGTGGAGGAGCGAACAATCGGCTACATATTTTCGGATCCTTTGAAATTTTTAATTATAAGCAACTAGCTTCTGCTTTTTACGCGTGTTTTCGGTATAATAAGTAGCCTATTATCTAAGTTAGGCTTTGTTCTTAACGTACGCCAAATTTTATCTTGATCTGTTGAGTAGTTTTGGAGATACTAGGTAACAAAAATTCAGATTTCACAAATTTTCGGCTTTATAACATAAGTAGGATAGAATAAGCTTGTGATCACAAGCGCATACGTACCGGAAGGATGTGTTTTGAAAAAATTATGGTCTTTTGCCATAATGATGATTATTCAGTGTGCGTTGAAGCTAGAAAGACCACTGGCTGATTAATTGATACTCAAAAATAATCCATAATCGTTTAATTCATACATTTCTAGAACTACACGTCACTTTTGTACATAAGTTAGTTCGAATGTACGAGTAGGTACTAGAAACTAATACATTATCATTACCAAAAAGGTAAGTAATGTTTCAAAAACAAAATTAAAAATAATAACAATCTTAAGTATTACCCTATTTAAGTTAGTTTTTGATTTTATTGGGTATTTATCGAGTACCTTTTGTTATTATATAGAGGAAATAATTATAAAAGGTACTCGATAAATACCCGATAAAATCATTAACTATTCGTTAACAAGCCGCGAAACTTTAAAAAGTTCAATTAATTATAATTTAGATTACTAGTTAGAACTTTTTTTTTATTTTCCGCCATTACTGTCCCACTGCTGGGCAAAAGCCTCTCTTTTCTCCTTCCACTCCTCGCGGTTTAGAACTTATATAACTATTTAGTTAGAACTTATATAACCATAAATACATAAGTAATCTACATGAACATTTTTATACCAATAGGTAGCTTTCACAGGCTAGGGAGTTCCTAGCCGTAGCTGTAAAAGCTGTTATCAGTGAGCCAATGCTTTAGCTTGCTCATAAATGATGTCAGGCTTGTTGCCTTCGTTACAATTTCAGGAAGACTATTGTTCAATATTGGTTCCATTATGCGCGTCAACTTTCCCGACTTCGCAAGAGTACGAGGCGGGGTGGTGAGTTTGTCCGCTCGCCAAGTATTATGTACTTGTGAGTTTCGCAATTTTCATTGAACAATTCTAAGTTACTCCTCATGTACCTACACGCTACCTGGAGATACAATTACAGGATTCGAGTGCGATTCAAAGTGTCGTGTGCTCTTTATTAATTCATCCAGCGGTTCCGCTACTCGTATTCCACACTTTCGTAAATAAAATTCAAGATCAAACAGATGACGATCATAAGTCACAAAGGGACTTTTATTTCTTAAAATGAGAATCCGTATCGTTTTTATTTGAGAATGCAGATTTATAGAACTAAGAAATTCTTAACACAACAGTGTATTTATAAAAATTTACGAAGCTATCGAATTACTAGCGAAGTTCACTGAGTGACCGCCGCGGTCGCTGTGACGTCACTTCCTCAGTCGCCGCCAGTTAGCCGTAGCAGTTTGTTTAGTTATTTGTGACTTTTAAACAAATTGAGTGTCCGATTTGTGTCTAATTCACCTTTCTAACCGTCGAATGGTGAAGTAAGAGTGCCGGCTGCGCTCCATTCGTTTCGCTCGGCCGAGCCAGTGACGTCACACGCACCCACGTATCTGATTTTACCAGCAGTAACGGAATAATGTTTATTACTTAATATCTTCGTAAGTAATGGTTCGATTTGGATAATTCAGAAAGATATATCATTCTTATGTCATAAAAAATAACGTGGATACTATTGAAATTGCTATAACTTTACTGATCCTCATTCTTCTACGTACATTTTCCGTAGAGAATGGCCTTTCGTCGGTTCAGTCACAGGTGACAAGCATTTGGAATTTAATACATTTATTTTGTTCTTCATATTTTGGTAACGTAAATAAAAATCTAAAATACGTTTATGACATTTTTATTAAATTTCATAAAATGTACAGATACACAATACTTAAAAGTGTCGTAAAGAAGATACAGAAACTTCAATTAACGTCGTCACTTGAAGTTTCTGTATCTTCTTCTCCGTCGGATTCGGACGAGCTGGGCGTGACATTAATTATAAATCTGTCATTCATCAATTATACCGTCGATTCCTCGCTTTTTATTTTCTTCTTTTTATTTAATTTGTCTGTATAAGAAATGTAGGTATGCTTTTTATTTTTGTCGATTTTGACAAACACATGCGGCACCGCGACATAATGGCGGCCGGAGCGTGGAGGTCGGCGACTCTATAAATCTGCATTCTCAACTAAAAACGTTACGGATCCTCATTGTAAGAAATAAAAGTCCCATTGTGACTTCTGATCGTCATCTGATTGATCTAGAATTTTATTTTCGAAAGTGTCGTGTGCTCTTTATTAATAAAATTCATCCAGTGGTTCCGCTACTCGGATTCTGCAGCAAAGGTGTGCTACTGGCGGCGGAATTCATCCAGCGGGTCCCCTACTCGTGTTCCGCAGCAAAGGTGTGATACTGGCGGCGGAATTCATCCAGCGGGTCCGCTACTCGTGTTCCGCAGCGGAGGTGTGCTACGGTCGTCACGGGCGTTATTAAGACTGCTGAGTTAAAGTTCCATTCATTTTAATGCACTGTTCAATAATCCGGCTAAATTTAAATAATGCTTTTCCAATGAATTATGCTTGGTCATAGTGCTATTCTAAATTTGGAATCGTAGTTCAAAAGTACCCTATTATTTGCAACCCGGAACGTCTAAACTGAGATTCAATAGGGTTGGTACTGCTACAAAGACAAAAATCTCTGGTGATTATCTTCGTTTTTGACCACAAAATGACGAATTATAAATTGATAATTATTTGACCCGAACACCTAAAAACCAGTATAAATAATTTGAGAAAGGTTTTTAGTTTTTGAAAAAAACATCCGCGATTTCACAGGTATGAATATTGTTTTTTAATTTCAATATTATTGCATTCTGCGAATAAAACAACTTCGGAGAAGTTATTAATTCATCAGTAACGTAATGACGTTTTTAGTAGGCTACCAGAATTTTATTTACGCCACCAAAAAAGTAAAAGTTAAAGTAAGTAACTACTAGCTAAGATAATATCTAAAAAAGTTATATTGGTATTATATACAAGGCGCCACGAAAAAAATGTACTAAGCCGAAAGGGGGGATCAACATGTGAAAAAGATTTTTTGAATTTTGAATTAAAAAAAAATTAAACACAGTTTTTCTTCTTTCTAAGCATGTTCTTTTACACGCACTTTTGTGTTATATAACATTAAGAAATATTTTACAAACGTTTTATGCGTATTTTAAGCAAAACCAGTGTATTGTCCTTATTTTATTAGGTACCACATAAAAATGATGTAAATCCTTCGAAATTTCAAAGCAATAATAATAATGTAAGAGTGCACGTTAAATAACAAGATTATAAAGAAAAAACTTCTCTATTTTTTTAAAACAGTAAAACAAACGTTGACCCCCTCGATATCCAGAATTACCCCATTTCAGCTTAGTACACCCTTTCCGTGGCACCCTTTATACTTATTTGGAGGTAGATAAATAGTTAATACAACATGGACATGTTTTTATCTCGTTTACAGTCAGTTGCTCTTCGAAAATTAACTCTGAAATGAATTATTGGTTCATTCTGTCATGTCAGTGTTTCGTATTTTATGCCTCCATTTTGTTTGCTACTCGAACATCGTACAGGGAAATCAATATTACTAGGGTTAAAGTATATTACATCGGTACCTTAAATATAATATTGTATATGAATTAAGTTAGAAGCAGACAGCGAAATCAATTCGTAGACACGATACTTACACAGGATTGAAGCCAATTCATTTAATCCAGAAGTAATTTACCTACTTTGGAGACATTTGAGATCAAGTTGTAGATTTGGATATATTTTTGATTTTAAAAGTACTAAAAAGTACCATATCCCGTAAAATAACGCTTTTCATTCACATAATTCTTTCCATCCAAAGGTTCCAGGCAGGAAGAGATCACTTCTAAGCGATAAGGCCATCCATTGTACTTGTCTTATGTAATGTCTCCTTGTAATATTATTTTATGGTGTTTAATAAAGCATTTTTGTTTTGTATTCTATAGTAAAAATGTTAAAATAAACAAATTTTATTCTCTAATAGAACCTATTTTATTTCTATTGTGTACAGAAAAACGTTTTGGTTCTACTACAAGTCAATGTTGTGCTCAATGTACATAATTGAGTGTAATGGAATCTTTTACGAGGTAAAATCACTGCTATATTTCTAACAAAGAACCCTCGTCAAAAAAATCATTAGTATAACAACAATAATTTGTCGCCGAATAATTAATTGCCTAGACGCGAGTGATGAGAAAATAATTTGATAAATGAAATAGTGAGCGGAAATAAATATCATCTCGGATAATCCGATTTATGATGCTTTGCTTACAAACGTGGTACATGAAATATTTTCTGATTGTTTGCCAAGCCAACTCTTTACTCATTGTATATGGTTCCCACAATAAATATAAACTCGAACACAAATTACAGATTATTCCGAGGGTGAAAATAAAATTGTAGGCATCCCAAGTAACGAGAGAACCCAATCTAAAAGGCAACGTACTTAATCTTTGGATCACTAACCCAGCCCAGGCCTAAGCCTAGACCTATCTAGAACTGGACCAAGAACTACAAATTCCTATCGAAACTTTAAAATAGAAAACTTAACACAGAGATACAATTTCGTCCTATACCTTCTCTGTAATCAAAATAATCACAACAAGCAACAAAACGAAATATGAAGGAACGTGGAGTGTTTTTCGATAATTACAACGCAGCCGGCGATCGTGCCGGGGCCCTTCTAATTAATTCTGATATTCAAGCTGACAAATTCGCAAAAACGCCTATTCATTGCCGTTCTTTGTAAATAAACTTGGTATGAAATTAGAAACGAGGAAAAGTTACTTTACTCAATACTTACGTAACTAATGCTGATACACGAGTGTCAACTTTTGAAGCTTTAAATGTTTCTAGGAACATGTTGACGGGTGGTGAAAGTTACCTAGTTTTGATATGATAGATAATTTTTGCAACTCACTGCAAAAATTATCAGTGAATAAATTTAAACAAATTGTCAAAATCTTGCTGTACAAAAATGCTTACTATAAAATATCAGATTATCGAGAGGATAAAAAATATTGGGACGGGTTTTGCTCCAACTCGAAAAATAACAACTAACAGGCTAAAGGTTTCTTCGTCGTATAATCTACATACCGAAGCGACAGAAATCAAAAATATCACTTTATTTCCGTGTCAGTATTCAATTCTATAATTTGACCTTTCCTAAGTGTACATTTATTGTATTTATGGAAATAAAGAGTCATAGGTTTGATTTGATTTATCAAACTTATATGATAAATCAAATCAAATCAAATCACTAGTAAAGGAAAACTCGTTCGCAACGGCTCGGCCAACCGGTGGACGGACCAATTACAGTTTTAAATGCATTAACAGTGAAAGTTAGCTCAAACGGCCGTAAAAAAGACCATTAAATCAAAGAAACTCCAAGGCAGTAACGGGGAGATTTACTCGACTCACCATAAGATACGAAGACAATGTCACCGGAATGCTCGACCCCAAGCCAGCGCAAGGCTTCGCTTTTGCAAAGATTGCAGGTCAATTCAATTCGATTATTTCAGCCACAGATAAATAAATTAATTAAACATTTATCAGGGCGTCTGGTGGAAGCGTCGCGCTACTCAAAAGCTGGTGATTATCTGGCGCAGCGCATCAGCATTCATACAGCGGGGTAGGGTAATGCAGCCAGCGTCTTGGGGACGCTTACGACTGGTATTGATAAATAGGGAGCATTTAATTTATTAAATTAAAATTGTTTGCAACTGTCTGCAGTTAGCTGAACTGTTTCAATGATAAACACTAAACACTGATAATAATTTGTTTCTTTTCTTTGTGTTTTCTAAGTAATATGTAATTTAAGATAGGTACGTAAGTCAAACATTTTAAATTAGAACAGACACAAAATCTGCCTTTCCAAACGCGTGGCATTATTTGTGTGCGTCCAGTGCTTCATGAAAGCGCAGCAAGTCTCCGGCCTTCCAGTTATAAGTTTCAGATAGCTATGGTACCGCCCCTCGCCGGCGTATCAGGGGTGCTGTTCTGTGGCGGATAGCCAAATTTTCGGCCATGGCGGCCAGTCTCAACGTTGACTAACCTACTAGCCGAATATTCGTCTCCGGCAGCCAGTCTCTATAGTTACTAGCTAAGTGGGTGGGACATTTATAGGGCATTAAAGAGTTTATAAACATTATAGGGTTTATACCCTATAATGCATTGCACACAGATGCACTATCTATTCCCTCGCTCTCGTAAGCCGGGGTCCAAATAAGGTCAATGATAGTACCTACGATAATAGGTAGGTATAAATATGGATTTCTGAATGATGGATGATACTGTTAAAATTCATTATTGCTATGCGTTGATACAAATATCGCACTGGTTAAAGAAACACTTGGCTAGGTAAATGTGGTTTTTAATCAAATAGATAGTAATTGGAAATCTTCAATAATAGGTTTACTATCTTTTTAATAGGATCACTAAAGCAGACTTACTATTCGCAATGTTTAGTTTAGCAAAAGTAAAAAAAGTATACCTAATGGTATTTATCCATTATTCGCACTACGAAACCGTTTTCTGTGTGATCTCGTCCAAACATTTTCCTGGCAACATTTGCTGTGAAATATGAGGAGTTCAGCGTAGGGTATATTGGGGCATATTTACGTCGTTTGGGCAAGATGTGAAAAGACGTCCGAATTTCCCCAAATAAAATTTAGACGAAATTCGGATCATCACTGTTATAATAACCTTACGTTGGTTAGAGCATCAAGCGGTCTCACTGGTCCTCCATCTTCTTTCTGCCTTCAAGCTTCAAGCGGACTAATTGGTTCGGGGAATTTAAATCGTATTTACATAAAAATTAAACTCATTTCTCAATAACATTGGTATTGTACTTGAATCTGCGTGAACTAGAACGTAATCTAAAATACTTGGCCATGGGCTAGAAGACAATACTTGCCCATGGTCTAGAAGGTTGACCGAAAAAAAATCGTGCGCGTGACCTTACCCACCCACCTTAGAGGAGGTGCAATCCTTGAGGGATATTCTCATAATCTCATAAAAATCCTTGAATTGGAATCAGATTGGCCTGCCGGGCCTCTATGAAACGTAGCCAAAATATTATTAACTAGACGATCGCCTCGCGGTTTCACCAGCGTAGTTCCCGTTCCCGTGGGGATTCCGGGATAAAATATAGCCTATGTCATCTCTGAAAAGTAAGCTTCCTAACGGTGAAATAATTTTTCAAATCATTCAATAAATCATTCTATTCAACACAACAAACAATCAAATCTTTCCTCTTTATAATATTAGTATAGATAAAAGCAAAAGCGTATTAGCCGAAATTTCAGATCCAATTACTAGAAACATTCAACAAGGATAAACACAAAGATCCTATGACTACGTTTCGATAAATACTGCTTCAAATCACGCCACCGCCTTTGAAAGATAAAACGCCTCTTGAAAAATCAAATAAAGCCATCTGAGTGATAGCAATATTTCAAAGTGGCTTGTTGTAGGTCGTAGAAACTCAGGGAAACAATATCTGAGATGAAAATTACTGTTCTTACGTAAAGGAGACCAAGACAATGCTGACAAGAACTAAGCAACGAGGTAATTCTATCCTACTATTTTTCTCTCTGAACAAAACTACGAAGAAAACTGTGGAACTGTGGGATTTATTATCGACTGCTCCTGTTTTTTTTTTGACCGTAGCTAGAAACAGACTGAGCCTACGACACGCAACCTATGTGACGCATTACCAGGGCCCGTACTCAATCTAACGGACCCTGGTCTGAGTGGCTGTATGAACACCAGATTATATGTACTAATAGCATCTACAGCTTATTTATTTGTTGGTAGCTTATAAAACAGTGACCTTATCGAATAATACAGTTTATGGATACCGTATAGAACAGTGAGTTTTTAGTTATACTGATCTTACCCTTGTGGAAGTTAAAAACGAAATCGAATTTTCTGATTCGTTTTCGTTCAAACGCTAATCTAATGGATTTGGTTTTGCATGAAAACGAAAACCAAACTTCGTTTTTCCTTTTCCGACTAGGTAGGCCCCCTGTGTGAGTTTGTGTAAAAACAGATAGCCTAGAGACACACTTATCGTACGCCACGCCATCAGAAGTTTCCTACATTTCGTCGCGTACGTTGCGTGGCGTGAGCTATCTGTTTCTTGCCTAAAAAGCTTCTTGTCAATTATAATATACTTACTAGATGCTCCCCGCGGCTTCGCCCCCGTGGAAATTTATGTTTCCAACTTTCTTAATTTTTTCTTTCATAAGAACCTTCTCCTGACAATAACAAACACAACAAAAAAGAATTAGCGAAATCGGTCCAGTCGTTCACGCGTGATGCCGTGACCAAGGAAAACGGGTTACATTTTTATTTAAATATACTTATCGTGAATCGGCTCCCACCAGTCAATACCAATATTTTCCACTCGCATTGCATTTAATGTTCTTGTTCGTATGGCTTTATCAGCATTAGGCCGATTTCTGATTACTCGGTAAGGTTTCCTAACCTTACCGAGTAATCAGAAAACGGCCTTACACTGACGATAGTGAAAACGAGCCGTCGTAATTTTCATCAAAATTAATTATTAGAGATTTCGCCAAGTCACACGTATTTATACGACTTACGTATTTTTTTTAGTTATTCCTATTTTAAGCCCTTGAGCATCTCAACTTTCTTTATAACATTTCAAAACCAGTCATGTCGGTCCGAAAGCTTCATTTTCACAATATAATTCAACGAAAAACTAGAACCATTGTACATTTTAGACTGTACGTACCTATATAATATATTTACCCCGACGTTCTTTTGTGAATTAATTTTGGCACAAAGGGACGTCTAGCATTTTATTCGTCTGTATGCTCCACACTCAAGCTGTTGTAAATGAACCGTCATTGAGATGAATTTATTCAACTAGGACAAAGATACCATTTGTTTATACGCTGTCTCCGTTTTATTTTACTATTTTATATCCATGGGATAAGTTTTGTGGGCGGTAAAGTCTAGATGTTATGTGCAATGAAACTGAATCAATCACATTTATTGTTGGGGTGAACGGCTGATCCGTGTTGAGAAATATTTAAAAGCCTTAGATAAGATTGTGTTTTCATAAAAAATACTTTTAAAATCAATCTTGTCTTGTTAACAGAGTCAGCGTTCAGTTTAGTTTTACTCAAACAAAAATACCTAGCCATTGCATTTTTATTAAAAGAATTCCCCGAAATGCAAGCTCACGTACATGATGCATTGAATATTATGAAAGCTAGGAAAACACCGAACAATTTCACGAAAATGCTTGCGACGCAAAAAAGTATTTTGTACCGGGGTGGCGTGGTACGCACAAAATCTGGAATAGGTCCCAAAGAACTTTATGCCGTGGAAAGTATCTAGTAATTTCATTTTACGTTTCACATAACATTGTCCCCGACTAGTAGCGACATACTTTATTCTGAAAGTATTCCTAAAGGTTCTATTACTGCGACATCAGAATGTGGATCGCGTGTTTGGCAAATTAAGTTGGAGGGCTACCATTTTCAGTACAATTTAATTTGTGTGCAGAATAATTTCAGTTCGTTTCGATTTACTGCAGCTGTATTCAAGCCGGAATTAAGTAGGTTACTGATAATAAACTAGTAGACGAGTTTATTTCTTTGAATAACCCAAAAACCTTCTAAGATATCAGCTGGTGTTGACAGAATATTTGAAGTACACAACACAAGGAGCTTCACTGCTCTTGAGCTGCCTTTATTGTGAGATCCTACATTCACATGAGATGATTCTCAAGATAAGTACCTACCCATCTATTTGCAAGAAGTTTTTGTTAAAAAGTTGCTGGTATTTTTATTCAAGCTCTGTTCACTTCCTACAGGA
Organism: Eupithecia subfuscata; assembly: GCA_963564075.1. Taxonomy (NCBI): domain Eukaryota; kingdom Metazoa; phylum Arthropoda; class Insecta; order Lepidoptera; family Geometridae; genus Eupithecia; species Eupithecia subfuscata. The sequence continues at coordinate 14,170,944 of OY751099.1, read as the reverse complement.
AAAGATTTTTATTTTCGTAAAATCCGGCATTTTTCTAAACAAACATTTTAGTATTTGCAGCGGAATAATAAAAAACGTTATTTCACGCTCATCCATCAAAACCTACAAGCCGCAAACAAAATGAAGCATCATTAAACAATCAAGGACAACCGGCGCCGGAATAATATCACAAATCTACATGGAGCTAGTACTTTGCTAAAACACGCACAATAGGCACCATGCCTCGCTTTACCCCATTTACTAGAGCGGTGTTGTGATGAGGTCGTCACAACTTGCTCACAACTTTACCTTTCATTCCCCTATCTCCTCTTTTATTCTAACTCTGCAATGACATTACTCAGTCATCTAAAAAAACGCATGGAATGTCGTAAATTCATGTATTTTTTTTTGTGTATAAAATAAACTGTTTGTTGTTTGTCTGCAAAGTCGAGCAGTACATAATAAATGTTACCTATGGATACGTTTCTAATTGCTCTTCATTTCCGTTTCAGATTACATTTTAGTTGTTATATTTCCTGATTTACATAATTTGTGAAAACTGAAATATAAAACGGCAACTTCCCCTATACCAGATTCCCCTTATCTACTCTTAGTAATCGCCAACGTTAACTAAATCGCCAACATTCACTTTAATTACGCATCCAGATTTTCTTTCCTCCAAACTTTGCTCGTATTTTTTGTAAATCGTTGACAGGCCAGAAGCAAACGCCATTTTTTTGCAATATGAGGACTCAGAGAAATTAGTTTACGGCATTAAAGTAATGAAAAGTTGCAAAGTAAAACTATGGATATGATGTTTTAATAGTAACCCACACTGAGAAAAATAAAACGCCAAGTGCGAGTCGGACTCGGGCACTAAGGGTTCCGTTTAAATTGTAAGACCTTCTTTCTTGCCAAATATTATGATTCTAAGTCAACACGAAGTAGGTACCCTGTATAATTTGGTCGAGGGAGAGAATCAAAACTTATTATTTTTTTGTTATTGTTATTTGTGCTTTATGACCTGGCTCTAAATTTTATGATTCTAGGTAAACGGGAAGTACCCTATAGGTTTTGGTCTATAGCAAGAATTAAAAGTATTTTTTTTGGATTTATTCCTTTATTTGTGTTATAAGAAGGACCTTGCTGCTCACCAAGTTTCATGATTCCAGGGCTGCGGAAAGTACCCTATAGGTTTTGTGTGCATGTGATTCCCTTGGAAATTTCAAAATATTCGGACATTAACGGCTGTAACTTTTGAGTGCATTGACTTAGAAGTTTTATTTATATTGCGGCTTCAAGAAGTTAAAGATTTGAGTATTTGACGTTAATTTCAACTCAATACGTCCACGCGTTCCTGAGAAAAGAGGGTTGACAGACGGACAACGAAGTGATCCTATAAGGGTTCCTTTTTCCTTTTGAGGCACGGAACCCTAAAAACACGAATAGGAAGAAAAAACCACTTTACGTGTTGCAAAAAAAAAAAAACAAGTTGATGCCCTCGGGGTCTTGAATTATCCCCTTTTGGCTTAGCACACCCTTTCCGTGGCACACCGTATAAAATAAAGTTAAATCTATGGTCCAACTACACCGTAAGAAATCATTCATGTAGAATTTCCATGTCCATGTAGAGAGAGAGAGATCCTCTCTCTTCCAGAGATTAACAAAGTTCCACAAAGCCATTACAAACTGTATGCCGTTTTCTGTGCCCTTTCAAAGACTTACTTAGTTTATATTAAACCTACACAACCTTAATCATGTTCATAGTAACACGATATTGCAACAACGTACCCACTACTATGCGAACTCTGCCTCTGTCAACTGCATCGTTGGTCTGCTTATTCAACCGCTGACTATGAGGTCCTGGGTTCGAATCTCGGGGCAAATGTTGTCACAGGAAGTCTATGGATGGAGGCGACTGAGGATCGCTATGATCGTTTGTCACGTCGGCGTATAGGGGAAGCCTATTCCCAGCCGTGGGCGAGAGTCTGCTGATAGGATTCTATTGACCCATTACTATCGTGTCGCACTTTCAGCAACCCCTCTCTAAGAATAACTTTAAAAAACAAGTGTCCCCTGTGTATTTTTACTTTATTTGTCTTTGTTTGTTTATTCTCCAAATTAACGCCTGTAACGTTGTTGTGTTCTATTGTATATAATGTTTCTATTAGTGGCATCTTGTTTGGTTTATACGTAACTATATATACATGTTAACTTTAAAAAAAAATTGTGTAGGTACTGTTTGTGCCTTAATAAACGAAAAATAAAAATAAACTCCCGCTGGCCAAAATACAACATTGGCCAAAAATATTCAATACCATCCCATCTAAACTTGAATCAGCTATTGTATCATTCAAAATATACCGAAAATTTCGTCGGGAGTCGAGTCCCTTCATTAGATAGATGAAGATTAATTTTGATTCAATTTTCGTGCTAGAAGTCGGGGCATCTTGTGTACCTACTCTACAAGTTGTGCCGCGCGGTGCTGGTGAAACCGACAGTTGACGAACTTAAATTGTGTTTCTGAACCGACTGCCTGTTTGTGGACGACAACGAAAACGGATATTCTGTTACTTATAATTTAGATGGATAACTTTTGTTTGAATATTTTATAGAGTTTTATGTTTTGAAGACGGCAAAAGCAGGCAGGTTTGATAGATAAATACGGTACACACCTACCTACATACCAATTAAGTTCCTAGGACGACTATGTAAAAAAAGTTTGATGATGTATCCAAGTTACTCTTCATCGAAGACTCGTTTGTAGTCACAAACGTAAAAAACAAACAAATTACCTATCCATCCACTTGAGTAAACACCCTGGCTAGATAATATCATTGACTAAAATTCATCTACGAAAGTTCACAAGCAACCAAAACCCGATCTCGAACAATGCACCCCCACAAAACACAAAACCCCAAAAAATGATCCTCGAATAGACATCCAACTTCTCATGTAACGATATAACCACACGATTTATCAGCCAAGTAATTCCCGCTGAGGCAAAGGCGAGCAGTGACAAGCCAAGAAATGTCCTCGGTAATATCGGGGCGTAACTCCGCGGTGCGACAAAGGGGCAATCGATCAAGATTCCACCTGGCTAGAGACGGCAATCCGAATGCGTGATACGCGTTAACTACCACCAAATCGTTTTTCCTTCCAAAACCGAACCTTACTGATCTGGCAATAAGTGTCAGCGGTAGCCGATGAGCGTGAAAGTATCTCAGCCGATCCGCTTTGTCTCGCACTCTTCCGTCCCAGGTAATGGTTCCTGCGATATTGGCGTTATATATCTCGGCGATGGCGTTTGTTATCACCGTGGAAAGTATTTTTTCATCTCAATTCGAGATATCTACTCTGGTCATTATCCCGGTTATCACTATTGCGAATCCTACCTCCATACCTACACAGTACCTATTACAATTTGAATGTGAATGGGAGGTCTTGATAATACTGTTTTCTTATGTTAAGTGCCTATTTTGAGAAGAATATTTACTGTGAATAATTACAAAGAATTCAGTTTTCTTTATTATTTAAATTTAAAGTACAGCGAAAGTATCAGCCATAGACAAGTTCAAGCACGTGAAGCTTCAAACCCATCTTATTTAATTTAACTCTTTTGGTGAAAATATAACTCAAGCCCAAACCTTTTAAATTTACGAAAAAATGAACAAGATAAATGAGCTTTACCGCTGAAAAGATTCGCCCAAGATTTCAATAGTTAGCTTTATTAGTTCTTTTTCACGAGGTCATTTTGAGCGGGAATGAATGAATGAAATTAAATGGAAAACTTTGGAGCGTAAATTACTCATTTTACACTCGCCCTTTCAAAAAGTTCGTTAGAAAGGAACGGAGTGGAAATTAATCTTGATTTAAGCCTATTTGACTCACGGTAAGTATTTTTTTACCTCCGTCGCGTGAAGTGTTCAGAAAACAGAAGCCTCTCGCAGGTCGTGTCGGTTCGTCCGTCGCATCTGATTATAAGTGAGGGAATACAGACACACAGACACCTGTATGTTTGCGCACACACTTGTGCACTGTAAATGTCCCGCGCATATCGTTCGTCTCCGTTGCGTCCAGCCAAATCTTCAACCACGGCGGCTGGCCGCCGTTAACCACGTTATCTGTTACCAACCACATACCTTTTTTTGTGTTGTGTGATTTTTAGGGTTCCGTTTCAAAAGGAAAAAAAGGAACCCCTATAAGATCACTTTGTTGTCCGTCTGTCCGTCTGTCTTTCTGTCTATATGTCTGTCTGTCCCTCTGTCAACTTCCTTTCTCAGGAACGCTCGGAGGTATCGAATTGAAATTAACATTAAATACTCTCAAGTCCGTTACCTCTTAGAGCCTCGATATAAATAAAACATCTAAGTCAACGCAATCAAAAGTTACAGCCGTTTATGTCCGAATATTTTGCTTAATTTACAAGGGAATCACATGCAAACAAACTATAGGGTACTTCCCGTACATCCAGAATCATGAAATTTGGCGAGTAGTAAGATCTTATAGCACAAATCACACAATCAAAATCAGTACTTAAAGTAGTTTATTCACAAAAAAATACTTTTGATTCTCCTTATGGACCAAAACCTATAAGGTACTTTTCTTTGAATCATAAATTTTGTAAGAAGCAAGGTCTTTTATCACAAATTATAAAGGGGAAAATCTGAAAACCGTAATATTGAAGTTTATTCACAAATCAAAATATTTTTAATTCTCGCCATCGACCAGAACCTACAGAGTACCTACTTCCCGTTGAGAAATATCATGATTCTAGCATCATGTGATTTCGCAAGACACAAGGTCTTACAAATAAACGGAACCCTTAGTGCCCGAGTCTGACTCACACTTGACATTTTATTAAATTATTTGGTGTGCAATAAAGAAAACATCGTTGTATTGTATTGTATTATTAATTACAAGAATAAGCTAGAGACCGTAGGAAGTCGCAAAGATTTTCGACTCCCACGTCACTTGACCTCGTGGTGTAGTTGGTTAGCACATTCCTGTACTGAAGGAAGGATGCGGGTTCAAGTCCCGTCGAAGTCGAAAACTTTTGCGATAATATTTGATGTTTTAGAAATTACAAGAATAAAAACACACCTAATGTAGAAAACATAAGTTCACATTGTAATAAAACCAACGTACTGAATGCAAAACTAACTGTAACTTGTTTTGTTTCAAATAACGCGAATGGCTTAAGCTAGGTTCACATTGCTGTGTCGGGGTGTGTCGTGGCTCGCCAGAGCGCAATCGGTTACGTTCATTACCTGTATACCCATTCACATTAGTAGTTTGTGTTGGGGCTGAATGAACGTAACCGATTGCGCTCTGGCGCGCCACGACACACCCCGACACAGCAATGTGAACCTAGCCTTAACAAGCACTTCACAATTTTTTTAATTTTAGCTGTGGATTGCAGAGTGCTTGACAAATTGACTCTCATTACTGAAGGAAACTATGTAGGCAGGGAACTTATAATTGATAATTCTAAATAAAAAACATACTTGGCTATCTATAGCTAAACACTCTATTTTGTTATTATTGCTTCAAAACAAAAACTAAAGAGTTTAAAATCTTTAAAAAATTATATTAATTCCAAATTCATAATATTCATCCTATCTTACTATTCTACTAATATTATATACGACCACCACTGTGGCGCGGTGGGCGAAGGTCCGCCTGCGACGCAGGAGGTTGCGGGTTCGATTCCCGCCTCGGGACAAATGTTTGTACGATCTGCAGATATTTGTTCAGGGTGTTCTGGTCGTTTTCTATGTATAATAAAAAATATCTATCTATGTACTCGAATATTATTATGTATATCAGTTATCTAGTACCCATAACACAAGCTCTGCTTACCTTGGGGCTAGATAATGCTGTGTGAATTGTCCAGCATTATTTATTTATTTATTTATTTATATAGGTAGCCGAAAGTTTATGAAATCTAAATTTTAGTTACCTAGGATCTCCAAAACTACTGAACAGATCAAGATGAAATTTGGCGTACGCTTATTTATACGCTTATAGAGCAAAGCCTTACGTAATAGGCTACTTATTATATCGAAAACACGCGTGTGAAGCCGCGGACAGAAGCTAGTCTTACTAAAATTATAAAGCGGAAAGCTTGTGAAATCTGAATTTTTGTTATTTACGATCTTCAAAACCACTGAACAGATAAAGATTAAATTCGGCGTACGTAAAGCTTAACTTAGTTATTAGGCTACTTATTATAACGAAAAGAGCAGCGAAGCCGCGGGCAGAAGCTAGTTGTCATATAAAAAATATTTAAAAAGAAAAATACCTCTTTTAAAGAACTGACTAACTCGCCTGGAGTTGATAATGTGTTTTTCTGCACCAGAGCTAGAGCATGTATAAAGTATTTATCACATCACATCACATCATACTTATCACACTATCACATCACACTTCACACTAATATTTTAAATGCGAAAGTTTGGATGGATAGATGGATGGATGGATGTTTGTTACGTATTCACACCAAAACTACTGAACAGATTGAGCTAAAATTTTGCATCGGTGTAGCTGCCTGTAATCAAACATAGGCTACTTTTAATCCCATAAATCAGTTCCCATGGTTTAGAAATTACCTTTGAACGTTTCCATAGAAAGAACGCGTGCGAAGCCGCGGGCAGAAGCTAGTAATATATATATATATTTGATCAACTTGTACGATGAAGTAGGTAGTCAGTCCACCTAAAGGCTTTTAATGGAGTTTTGTTTGAGTGGATATTGAGGGCTCCTGATCACAGTCTCCCGCATTACTGAAGCATCGACTCAATTAAATAGGGACAGTCGACACAAAAATCGGTTTATCGTCACAAAAACTTCTTATAAGTACATGGGTCGGCATTCTGTGTTCATCGAGAGGGCATAAGCATCAGGTTCCCACCAAAAATCACGTCTTTATCATTTTGACGATACCTTCTAGGTACGCCATCTCCATTGATAATTTTCCTGTTCTCAAGTCAATAAGGTTGTTAAGGGTTAACTTAGCTGAAACAAAAGTATGTTTCCCCAACGAGAACTAACTTATACTTAGGGATATCAGTCATCTTCGAGCTTTTTGTTGTTTTGGAACAAAATCTCTTTTTTAGGGTTAGATGAGGTGTGCAATAATTTGATTGCCTTTAAAATCTAAAAACTGACTTCATATTCAACCCATCTACATTTCAGATGGATCGGTCTGCAAACTTCGGAGATTAGGGGGTAGTGGTAAATTTTTCGATCTTTTTCAAAAAAGTATAAAACTTACAGAAATTTTAATAACTGTTTTGAAATGTTCCTTTCATTTGATACCCCACATGACCCTGAAGGTCTCTTTTAAAACTTTGACATCTCAATTTGTAGCTACTGAAAATTTTCATTTTCATTTATTTTTATTTAAATCTGTACAGGTGCAAGAAATGTAATAAATAATTATTTAAAATATCTAGTTAATAGCTGCGGTAGTTGCTGAGATATTAAACAGGGGAAAAAGGACAGGCAAAGCGATGCCTTATGGGTTACGAAACCGATCTCGAAACCCTAAATAACAAAAAAAAAACATACCGCCGAAGATAGAACCCTAACTTTTTTTAAGTCACTTAAATAAGGAGGAGGTTCCACAGATAATTAGTATGTAGTTGCTATGTTATGAATGTCCAGTCCAGCAATTAATAAGAGGTTCAAAGCTATAATTGAGTCCTTTATTAGACTTTTACGGCAGATTATACCCCGCTAGTACTAGAGATCAGTGCCGCCTGATTAATGAAACGTCTATCCCAGCGATATTTATGCCATATTGATATGCATTAACCGCCCTAGCTGTTGTTCCCCTATAAATAATGCCAAGGATCTGTGTTACTATCTGGAAATTTCGATTCTTGTCTTTTTAATTTTTAGGAAGAACTTGTTTCTGTCCGCAACTTTGCACGCGTGTATGATATTCTTAGGTCTGTGTTCAACAATAGATAATCGGACAATTAGGCAGCTTCGTCGGTTAAATTGACGTTTAATGTATGAAAAAATGTGTCAAAAACGTCAAAACAACTGTTTAAAATTAAACCATCTGTTGGTGAACTCGGGTCTAAGTCAACAAAGATATACTTATTGTTTCAGAAACGTCAGTCATTTCAATTCCATGGGAACTCGATTTATAGCTTAAAAGTAGCCTACGTGTAATTCCAGGCTCAGACCAACATTTTATGAAAAATTTCAGCCCGATTTTTCGCATTTACAATAAGTGTATGTTTGTTTATTGATGTTCATGAGTGTTATTCAATAAGTGATTGGTACTAGAGTACCTACAGGTAACTTCAATAATAGATGCACCGAGGGCTCAAAGCATATCCCGAGCGCAACTCAAGATTCTAGAATAACTCACGAGCGAAGTGAGGTAGTTACTAGAATACTGAGTGCAAGAGGAATTTAATCACGCCCAAGACGAAAACGCTTTGAGCAAGAGGATAATACTTTACTTTTCGCGAATAAATAGTTAAAGATCGGTAACGTGATTTACGAATTAAACAAGACTAGTACATAATGACTGGCCCTCTTATCACCCCGATTTATTGCTGTCTTCCGGGTCAATAGCGTTTGCTAGCTTGGATTATACAGAACATCGGATTGGAAGCCCATTAATTTATTTTATTTAAAGGAAAGGAGATACGTAGCTTTAAGCCGATGCCGGAAGGTCCGTTACTAACTCAATTACGATCTCCTTGTGAAGCTCTTTGTCGGCTATCCTTAAATAATTTGGAACCTGAAATGGTGGGCTCTTGGTCTTCTGTGAGCTTACACAGAAATGCACTTAATGCCATTTTATATCCTTCGATGTTCTGGGTGCGCTAAATGATTTGGACGAGTTTTCCCGATTTGTGTTACGATCCAATCCCACCGTATCAAAAGCAAATGGACCTAAAAGCAACAGTCCTATTATTTAGACACTAGTTCATTTATGTACTCATAATTGTGGTATTAGGCTAAGGCCACAGAACCTTTATCTATTTTAAGTTATTTTCAAAATACAGATATTTTATGACCCAGTTTCCATTACTCTGTGATAAAAATGTATCAAGTCTACTAAATATAAAACAAACATCAGTAACTCAAAGTCGTTTTTAGCCTTATAGGATCACTTTGTTGTCCGTCTGTCTATCTGCCCGTCTGTCAACCCTCTTTTCTCAGGAACGCGTGAACACATTGAGTTGAAATTAACGTCAAATACTTAAGTCCGTAACCTCTTGGAGCCGCAATATAAATACAATTTCTAAGTCAACGCACTCAAAGTCAGCTGTTTATGTCCGAATATTTAGAAATTTCCAAGGGAATCAAATGCACACAAACCTATATATAGGGTACTTCCTGTAGACCTGCACAAGTAAAGGGAATAATCCGAAAACCATAAATTTGTTATTTATTCATTAAAAAAAATACCTGTAATGCTCGCCATGGACCAAAACCTATAGGGTACGTCCCGTTGACGTAGAATCATAATTTGGCAAGAAGCAAGGCCTTATAGCACAAGTAAAGTGAAACATTCTAAAACAATAAATTTCTAGTTTATTCACCAAAAAAATATAATTTTGATTCTTGCTATAGACCAATCCTTTAGGGTACTTCCCGTTTACCAAGAATCATAAAATTTGATAATCTGAAAACCGTAAATTACTACCTTATTAACAAAAAAAAAAAATTTGATTATCTCCCTCGACCAAAAGATACAGGGTACCTACTTAATGTTGATCTAGAATCATAATATTTGGCAAGAAACAAGGTCTTACAATTAAACGAAACCCTTTGTGCGCGAGCCCGACTCGCACTTCACGTTTTATTATAAATATGGTACCTTCTCAATAGCCAATCTCCCAAATGTAAATAGCATCGATGACTAAGACCCCCAAAACTCCCGATGCATCAGTATCATGCTAACTTTAACTCCAGTCACGGAAACAATGTCCAAAGTTTTGTCAGGATGAGCTCAGGAATTAAGCTCAATGCACTTGGACGGTAGCACAATAGTTTATTGAGGTTAGATCATGCTAGACATTTCCTTTGCGAGTAGGCGAAGTTAAACAATTGATACTGCACGTACGAGGAAAATGTGTGTTAACTTGTTAACTTCACTCATGTGGTAGGTGAACAATCGAAGCGCGATAACTTCGTATGGTGGGTACAGACCAAGCAAGCGAGAGCGAGCGAATGCAAATGAGTGGGACTGGACGATCGGTACGTTCGTTCTATTGACGTGACAGCGTCTTATAATTCGATAGAGCCGGCTGCACGCACGAAAAAACATGAAGTCATGCGGCGTTACCTCGTCATGCAGCGTTACCTCGCTCTGAGGCGTTCCATGTAAGGCTTGAAGTGCAAGCGAGAGCGTTCGACATTCGTCTCTCTCCTACTTGAGTGAGCGATGCGTCTGCGTTGTCACGTTCAACTATCGTCAGTAAACCGACTTTACAGACAACCAATTTTTTTTATTTGATGTAGCGACAGTCTCCGGAGCTCGGCCGAAGGCCCTCGTTTCGGCTCGCTTACTTTCGCAAAGACGTCCACACTGGTTCTTTCGCGATCGTTCGTTAGCCTTCGCTTGCTTACGCTCGCTTTGTACCCACCAGTAGATGAAGGTGTCGAGAGCGCTTTTAAATATGACTGATTTATGAGTTTTAAATTAATCAAAACCCTTTCAATGTAGGTTACCTTACTAGGAACTTGAACGTGAGGAAAAGCAGCAATTTGCTTCTGTATATTTTTAACTACTCTCCAATGATCAATCCAAGTGTGGTGAGAATGCTATGTGTGGTGATAATGGCAGACATTTTTTTTGCAGAATTTTTCTGGTAGAGGTTGCTCTTGGGCGATAAGACCGCCACTTGTCACTTAGATTTTAAACTGTTTTGCTGTATTGTTTATATCTATAAGTGGGCAATAAAGAATTTTTTATCCATCTATCTAATGGCAAAGACTCCATTTGGGTAGGAAAGTTCAGCAGTGGACTTTACCTATGTATGTTGTGCTGATCTACGAAGAAGTAGAACCTTTGCAGAAAACACCAAACGAATAAATGAATTTTATTTGAAACTAGCTGCATTCTTACTGCCCGTTGTCCTATTACCCGTTGTCCCGTAGAAATGAAGCATTTTCCCGCGGCAAAAATTAGCTTATGTTTATCAGGAATAATGTGTGCTTCTAATGGTGAAAGAATTTCTCAAATCGGTCAAGTAGTTTCGGAGCCTATTCAATACAAACAAACAAACAATCAAATCTTTCCTGTATAAAATATTAATAATAAATAGTATAATTAAGGCAAAAAACTTACTGAAAGAATTCTTGTCAATTTTTTAATAGTTCTTACTTTGAAGTACCTACCTATACCCAATCAGGGCACCAATTTTAAAGGTACCACATTTACGGCACCTATTTTATTTCCTGTTAGCGAACCCACAAAAAAGTAGTGTCTAGTGATGGGGTTTTGATATAAGTGTAACTTTTGCCATTAGATCTATAAATATGATAAACATACCTACCTACATAGTTTTAGAACTACGTACTAGGTGAAAGCACATAAGATCCGTAGTTACTTTTCAAGGGTTCTCTATCGAAATGTTTTTTAACGTGTACCTATTTTATAAAACACTAGCTTCTGCCCGCGGCTTCGCACGCGTTGTTTCTATGGAAACGTTTTGAGGTTATTTCTGTCGCATGTGAACTGATTTATGGGATAAAAAGTTATACGCCTATGTTTGATTCCAGGGTTAGACTTACCTGTAGGCAAAATTTCAGCCTGATCCATTCCGTAGTTTTGGCGTGAAGAGGTAAAAAACATCCATCCATCCATCCATCCAAACTTTCTTATAATATTAGTGTGATGTGATTAGTCAAATCTCTGGCTCGATTGTAATGTTATTCTAGTGTATTTAAATACTACCTACTAGACTATAGTAAAAAAAATAACCATTGCTACAGAGCTACTAGAAATCCGGCCAAGTAAACCTAAACACCCATTGCCAACTTCACTACTCTACGCCTATCACCAACCATTTTACCGCGCTTTTTACAAGTCTATCTTTTATGAAAAAGGGGATGTTAACTGTAACCTTGGCGTATTTTTTGGACCAGAGTTTTTTATGTTGATGGATGGCAAAAAGGGCATACGGCGCGGTAGTAATTTCGTCCGCCAGTGTTACTCCGTTATGTCAGTATCATCTGCGACCTTGTAATGAAAATTTTAGGACTCATTTTTTGCCGATTGCTGGGGGTGTTCACCTTTTATTATGTAGCTTTTACTCCAGTAGCAAAAATAGCAATTTGTTTGTATTTTGTTTATGTATGACAGAAAGAAGAAAGCTTTTTGGCTTACTTTTTCCACCGACGAAAAACGGAAGAGGTTTTCAAGTTGATGCGTATATGTATATATTTATGTTTTTATGTATGACCACGCATAACTTTTTACAGAGTAGCCCGATTTCGATAATTTTTTTGATTGGAAAGGTTATACCGCGAAGGTGGTCCCATTTAAATTTGAAAAAAAATCCAACCCTAAGGGTAGGAAAACAGGGAATGATTGATTGTTCACTCACTGATTGTAATGTTTGACCACGCATAACTGTTTACAGAGTATTCTGATTTTGATAATTCGGTTCTCGATAAGAACAAATAGTTACCGATTTTGTCTGCAAAATTTGGCAACAATCGTCCGTTTTTACCGAGTTTTATTGACACCAGATACGAAATCTGTGCTTATCAAACCCTATCGAGAACCGCGCTCGCACACCAGACCGGTGGCTGGTGTGGCTTTATATAGCTACCGTCGCGTCAGCTAGTATGGGTTTACACAATAACAAAACGGAAAAGGTTTTCTTTTACTGCCACTGACTTGTGGCAACATCATCATCATCATCATCAGCCTATACATATTAGTCCACTGCTGGACATAGGCCTCCCCTAATGAGCGCCATAGCTCCCTGTCTTCAGCTTGCCGCATCCAGCATCTGCCTGGCTGGAGGGCGTCCTACACTACGTTTGCCGAGTCGTGGTCTCCACTCAAGAACACGTTTACTCCAGCGGTTGTCGGTTCTTATGTTAGTTCACAGGCAACAAATCACTCAAAATCAGTCGCAAATTTAATCAAGTTGATATCAATCTATCTGTTATTTATTAAATTTTCTTAACTAATTTTCATGGTATGATCGCTGTCATGCTATAAAAATTTGTTCCTCTCCGATTTCGGTAAGGACGCTGCAAGGCTTTAAAGTAAGAAAGGAAATGAAAACTTATAGCTGTAGCTAAGCAAAAAGGCCTCAAACAAAACATTTAGCCCCTTTTGAACATTCGGTGATTTGATCCTGCACTGTGCAAAATCCTAGTACAGATACTACAATAAATGCAGACTTTAGTAGTTCCAACCAAAGTGAGCGTACCTGGACAACCTCCCACAAGTTTCTCACGTAATAAATGCTGTAAGACTAAAGGTTGTCGTATACATAGGCCGCACCTCTCGAGCACCGCTCCCGTAAAAAAATCGTGTGGGAGACACCTAGCAGCAATGTCCACGCAGCCTCCGCCTCAAATATATTTGGCGACAGTTAGCAGCAAAAAAAGCCCTATGTTCGTACAACTTACTTCAAGCGAGCGGTTCACGTCGCTATCCCGCGCACTTGAAGCTGGCAAAAATCAAGGCGAATGGCTAGGCTGCGGCAATCTCGCTTAGCGGCTGTTATTTTATGCTGTCACTGTAAAATAAACGTAAGTCTTAAAAAATTGGGGCTATATTTAAATGGTTCTTTCTTGTGCTGTAAGCGGGATGGGATGTGTGTGCTCTGTCCTTTAGACCACTGCAAAGAAATCCAAACAAAGTTCCAGCGGCGTAAATCATCGGCAATCTAATGTTTACGAGGGAAGATAGCGCGCTACTGTAGCGCAGCTATTATCCTCTTTTTATTTTGTTCCTTTTAGTTTTTTCGTACAAACATGCTTGGATGTTTACCGTTGGCGTAGGTAAAGTTACTAACAAGTACCTAGAGGTTTCATTTTCATTTCAAATATATAAGGCACATCGTTCAATTCAATACAAGATAAAAGCCTTTATTCACAAAGAAAATTACAATCAAATAATAGAAATAAATTAGAACTAACATTTACAATTGAAACAATTGAGCTAACTGCAGACTGTTGTAAACGATCTACAGGTAGCTCAAGTGATTCATATTAATATCACTCGGAAGTGTCCCCAAGACGCTGGCTGCATTGCCCCGCTGTATGGCAAGGCAATGCTGATGCCCTGTGCCAGATACTCACCAGCTCTCGGGTCATGCGTCGCTTCTACCAGACGCTCAGATAACGCCTGTATGATGACGCTTGTAGGCCCATTATGTGGGAATGGGCCTCCCCAACTCCCATGGGACTAGTGTCATACCGTCGGGTCTCTTACCTTCTTTACGCAACAGACCATTCGGTTCGAGAATAGTTGGTACGTTAACAGTGACAAAGGCCTGCCGGATGATGTCGTTAAGGCTAGCGTGGCGAGATATCTGAACGGCGGCTCTAGTACACGATAATCCGTGATGACCTGTTCGACAGCAGTACCGCACAGGATTGATGAGGCGCGCAACATCTTGCACTCAACCGAAGACATGTTGCGATACGGAAAGTTACGGGATCCAATAAAGTACCTTTGTTATATGAAGGAAATGCTTGCAACCAATGTCCTGACTCCCATTTAGAAACGGCCAGGAGGCGGGCACGATCCGCAGAGCTGGAGCACGTTTGTAACAAACAATTTCGTGTCAACTCAAACAGAGGCCCGTCCCATTGCCGTTGGGACGAAAGTGATTTTGGGGGAGCAGCATCGGGGCAAGTACTAAGTCAAGCCGTTCGAGCTTCGTCTAAAAATGAATTTTTCAATGACATTCCAGGTGGGAATACAAAATTATCTTCGATTAGGTTTACATCTAAGTTTTGAAAGAAAGAGCACAATCGGATTAGAAATGTAAGCCTTAATTCATAAGGGTGACATGATTATTTTTAAAACCCTTTATGAAGATAATAAATGATTTTAAAAAAAGGTACCTTGGCTCCAGTATGTAAGTACCTACATACCTGAGCCAATTATAGCCCAGATGTCTATCGCTATTCTAGCTTCGCTATTTCTATCGATTTCAAATCGCTCTATGTATGTAAAATTAGGTTGCTTACTTATATTGGTTCGATTATAATCGATATATTTATGTATAAAACATTATTTTATATTTGTAGCAATTTTTATATAAAAAAATAAATGTTTACAGGCCACATTAGTAACAAACAAATCCTTCATTATCGACCCCGTTGTTCCCTAAGTTTTTCATAACATTGCAGAACTCGTGAAATCCCAAAAAAACCCTCGATAACTACCGCTAATTCTACCTATTAATTGAAAACAATTGCCAAATCATTAAGTTAAATCAGCTTGCCGAAACCGTATAACATTTATACATAAAATAACAGCGTTCTGACCTCATACTTTACAAAACAGTACCTATAAAATAAAAGTATTATTTTGTACCTCCACAGAAGAAGCAAAGCTTATTTTTCAATTTATTCGGATCCCGTCATAAAACAAACCGTTAGATACTAAACTTTACCGCGAACTGATAAAGGTTCTAATTTATAAGCTGGGATGAAAACTCCCGAGTCAGGGAGAAAGTTTCTAACAAACGTTATCAAATATCTGTGGCTGGTTGTTGGTTTTTCTACAGCCTTACTCGTGATTCTCAATATAAGTAAGCGGTCGATCGCGAGCGAAGCGAGCGTGGACATAGTTGTCATTTCTGTTTACTTAATGTAGATATTATGTTTGTTTAAGCATTACTTACTAACTGTTTTGATCCGATGTACATTATTGTACTTGAAAAAAAAGGTAGTAATCTGTTTGTATTATTATGTATATGTAATATATTTCCTACTGCACATAAATGGTAATATCAATTACATAAACTTATTTATTTAAAAGATAAAGTTCAGATAAATTATCTGTCTTTTTTTTAAAATGCCAACGACATATTCCTATCTATCGTTGGTATTTCTATTAATAAACAGATCAAGGCAGGATCTTTCGATATAAGTAATGAAATGATTAGAGACGTTGTCTTCTTTGACGTCTGACTTGTATCGCTAGTAGGGTGTAAGTCGCCTGATTTATTGCTAACCATAAAATAAAACACAGTTAAATTACAAATATATTTCGTAACTCTGAAGGAAGTCTAAAGAAAAAATAAATTCGTGGGATGGGATACATCAACGGTATCGAAAGGTACTTCGACTTTAAAATAAAACAACAAAATAATTAAATATTTGTATTATTTATGGTAACACAATGACTTTTATTTATAATTTCTACTTTATTCAAGACCAGGTTACCAAATAGAACACAAATAAATTGCAAAACCATATCGGATCTCTGAAATTAATTTTAGTGCTGTCATCCACAAAACGATAAGAAATAAAACGTCAAGTGCGAGTCGGACTCGCGCACAGAGGGTTCCGTTTAATTATAAGATCTTGTTTCTTGCCAAATATTATGATTATAGGTCAACATGAAGTAGGTACCTACCCTATATATTTTGGTCGAGGGAGAGAATCAACTTATTTTTTTTAGTTAATAAACTACGAATTTTATTTTTCAGATTTTTATCGTTATTTTGTGCTATATGACCTTGCTTCTTACCAAATTTTATGATTCTTGGTAAACGTGAAGTACCCTATAGGTTTTGGTCTATGGCAAGAATTAAAAGTTTTTTTTTTTCCATGAATAAACTACAAATTTAAGGTTTTTGGATTTTTTCCTTTGCTTGTGCTATAAGACCTTGCTTCTTGTCAAATTTCATAATTCTAGGTATAAGGGAAGTACCCTATAGGTTTTGGTCCATGTCGCGCATTAAAAGTATTTTTTTTTGTAAATAAATAAAAAATTTTTTTTTTGGATTTTTTCCTTTACTTGTGCTATAAAACCTTTCTGCTCACCAAATTTCATGATTCTAGGTCTACGGGAAGTACCCTATAGAATTTGGGTGAAAATTTCAAAATTTTCGGACATAAACGGCTGTAACTTTTGATGCGTTGACTTAGAAGTTTAATTTATATCACGGCTTCAAGAGGTTATGGATTTGAGTATTTGTTGTTAATTTCAACTCGATACCTCCACGCGTTCCTGAGAAAAGGGGGTTGACAGACGGACAGACAGACAGACAGACGGAAAACAAAGTGATCCTATAAGGGTTCCTTATTTCCTTCTGAGTACGGAACCCTAAAAAGAAATTAGTGGGATATAATATCATCGTTCGTTATCTAAAGATATTTCGATTTGGAAATAAAACAACATAATAATTCACAATATTTTATATTATGTAGGATAATGACTTATTATTTGAATAACATGGCTGATTATTTCTATTTTATTCAAGACCAGATTACCAAATCGTCTCGGGATTTTTAGTATCGTAAAAATACCATCCACCCTCTTTCTTGAACCCAATTTCAATACCAATTTTAGCACACATCGTTCTATACCAATCTGTAAATACAGGAATAAATCCTAAATATCGCAAAGGTATAGTGCCGTGTTTGTCTTTGGATGTGCATATTTTTTTAACAGTCTCTGGTTTTACAATTTTCATAATAACATTAAAGAACTTATAATTGCTATATATGGCTGCCCAATGTGCTGCCGTTCTTTCCATGTCATCTCTAGCCCATAAAACCGCCAAGCACTGCCGTTCGCTTAGCATCTCCAAATATTTATATATTTGTGTTTTGTTAGTGAATTGAACTAAAACGTGTATTAGTGGATAATTATAAATTTCATTAAAGAGGGCTAAATTACTTAAATAGACTCCAGGTGCTCTTACTAACGGCTGAAGTAACAGTTTTGCAATATCAGCTAAATTTGTGTAGCTAAGTAATATATCCACGATTTCGGTGCGAGAACTAGTATCGTGGAATAGAAAAGAAATAATAAAAATATTGCATGCTGGGTTGTCTTCACAAAAAAACAGTTTGACCAATTTATTTTGATCAATGCGTTTTATAATTTCCATTGTTATTTTCATTGCACTTTTTATATTTCTATCGTAGATTTCACACAAAGTGCAACGATATTTTACCCTTTTTAGAAGCAATGTAAAAAAATCATCCAATTGCTTCATTTCTATGTGCTCTTCCACATTTTTCAATATGAAAGTTACTATATTAATACGTTCTTCAAATACTGCAACACTCAGAGCAGATTTCTTTAAGATGGTTTGTTTTAATAAAGCATCGCAAATGTATTTCGAAGTATAGTCTGAAAGTATCTGATCCTTTTCTAGTTTAGCATCAATAAACCTTCTTACACCTTCATCGTCCATGACTAGGATATGATTTATAAAATTTTCCCAAGCCCGACGTGTACCACCTTTAATTTGGTCACAAAGAAATTCACAAGCAAAATACTCGGCAAAAGTACGATGCACAAACTCTAGTTTGCCTTGTGTAAGCATAACAATGCCAGTCTTTTCTTCTCCTAAATTAAAGCTCCTTTTTAATTCAGGTATAGTAGTTTTCAAATCATGTCTTGATAGTATCGAAGCCTTTTTTGTAAAAATAATATCAGCAGCAAGTTTTTTATAATTTTCAACGAATGACTTTCGTGCTGCTAATTTAATGATTCTTTCAACAGGGTCATTGAAATTCGAGCTTATTTGACTTAAACGTATCTTATCAAATTTTATATCAATAAATTTTTCATAAAGGCTAATCAAATTGAAAGCATCATACAATAGTTCTGAAAGATGCGGCGCTCCAGTTTTAAGTAAATAATTGGAAAAATGTTGTTTGTATACTTCCGCTATCATGTTTAAATGGAGTGGTATACTTGAGAAATATTTTTGATCATCTTTGATTTTGTGCGAAACCGCATTAAAAAATTGTTCAGCCACCATTTTTATCGCTTCGATTGGTCTTGGATGTTCAAAAGAAAAATTTTCGTACAAATGATTCTTCCAAAACTTCTGCAGAAACTCTATTTGTTCGTCTTTGGAAAACCCAACCATTGAAAAAGAAAAAGTATTTAGTTCAATTTCTAATTCATTCAAATTTAAATAAGGCCTGGTTGAAATCCATAAATATTTTACCCGTGAAGCTATTAACAATTGAAATATTTCAATACATTCTGTTTTATAAGTAGGGCAAATTTCATCAAAACCATCAATGACTAATGCAATTTTATCGTCATTATAGGCATTAAAAAAAACTTGAAGTTCAACAAGAGCAAGTTCAGACTCATTACATAAATCTATAGCTATATCTTTAGCCAAAACGACACGATTTCTATAAACTACAGTTACATTATTGAATAAATTTTTCATCTGCAAAGAACATGACGTCAACAATTTGTTATCGCCCTTGGAAAATGATTTATACAAGAATTGTAATAACCAAATCAATTTGGAATCGCTATTACACTGCTGCCATGATAAAAAATCGTTTTCTAATTCAATCAAGTTTAATTTTATAATACACATAGTTTTATCAGAGAGCTTAGTTTGATTTGATAAATGTGTTAAAATAGTAGATTTACCCATTCCTGGATCAGCGCTTATTATAACAACTCTATCACTCAAGTCGTTAAATTTTTGTGGTTCAATATAGCAATTATTGTCAATGCAACTTGTCTTTTTAACGAGTTGAACTAGTTTTTTAATACTGCCATGACTTTGAATCCAATGAAATTGATTCTCACTCATCTTTTTGAACCAATGTATATTGCTATCGGGATGTTTTTTGACATTTTTTTCAAACGCCTTGTCATCATCAGATATAATTAGTATATCTTTATCATTTTTTGCAGATGCAACACCATTTTTATGTAGGACACGAAATTCTTTGCTATATTTCACTTTCGAGAGTATCAAACATCGGCATAAGCGTCGATTTAAATAAATATCTTGTATTTTATTCATTACTGCAATTTTTTTACCTATTTCAACAGTTTTATTTTCTATAATTTTATGAAGTATTTTTCCTTTTATTAAACTGTGCATGTTCATATCCACAATACATTTAAAAGGAACTCTGTAACCTTGGTAAATTACTGTTTTATGTTGAATAATCTCCTGTCTTAAATTTGCATCAAGATCACATAGCCTGTTTGTATTGTCAATTATTTCACAGCTATTTCTCAAAAATAATTTATTTCTTGATAATATAATTACTTTGTTATGTTTTGTATTTGAACTTTCAATAATCCTATCATATACCATTTGGAAGTTATTATTGGTGGTGTTATCATGTAACACAAAAATAATTATGTCAATCATTTCTGTCGTTTCTGCTAAGATTATGTCACAAATAGCTTTTTCAACTATATCTTCGGAACAAATAAATTTATAATTATTTGTTTTCAGATGATTCTGAAAAAAAGTGTTCACCTTTATGCTAGTCAAAAGTTTATCTTTTGTTACAATGCTTAAACATGTTCCTGATTCAGTCATAAACTCTTGTAATTTCAACAACGTCAAAGTCTCTTCTTGAAAATTTATTTTACGACCATCTAGTTTTTTGACATAAAGATAGCTCAAGACGTTTACTAGCGGCATATGCACAGTGTTTTTTATTGCATCTGAATAAAATTGGCAAGATCTATCAATAAATTCATTTGTTTTTTTGGAATCCTTCCACCATTTTTGTATGCTATCATGATAAAAAAGATAAATGGCATCAACTTTTATTTGGAAAAAGGAATCATTGGTTTCAGAGTTGTACAATTCTCCTAATTCTTTTTTCAAAATAACTTCTACTTTATCTTCTGTTGCTTGATTTGTAAAGAATATAATTTTGTCTAAGAAATGCTTCATGACTTTTTTTTGGTGCTGAATCAACGAAAGCTGTGGAAAGTTTTGGATTGTAATGTTGAATCGTAATTTTTGTATATAATTAAAATCATTTAATTTTATAACAAATTCTCTTATTTTATCAGAGGATGATTCCATGTTAATTTTTAACAATTCTGTTTCTTTGTCCAAAATAAAAACTGATCCTACTAAATCCCCAATAAGTTTGATGTCTTTTTTCTTTAATTTTCCAATAATATTATCGTCCTCGATGGTATTTTTGCTGCATGACTTTATTTCCAGTAATTTTTTTACGGCCATTTCGTAATGTGAATCAAATGAAATATTGGAATTTCCGAATGTTTTCGGTAAATTGAATTGGATTGAATCTAAGTTTTCAAAACAATCCAAACTCGTTAGCCCTTTTACAATTGTTTCTTTCATCAATACGCAGATGCGATCTGAACTAGTTAGGAAACTGTTACGAAAACTACCAAAATTATGGTTTGAATCTGTTTCATTTATTTCAATATTAACGACGTTCTCGGCTAAATAGACATGATAAATTCTAATAAAGTCATCAAACATCGGGTTTTTACTTTTGTTCCTTTTCTTACTTTTTTGTGAAGCGATGTTGGTAGCAAAACTGTTAGCCAGAGTTTTTGCTGTTGCTAACAATGTTTGTGATAACAGAATTGCAAGGTCAGAGTCGTCATAATCATACATGAAGGTTTTCCCTTTGTCAGCAGTAATCAATAACTTTTCTTTACTTTGAATATTTAGCAATTTCATTTTATGAAAATTTTCGAACGCTGACGTGTAAATAATAAATTTACAATCAACATCTTTAAAATCACTGCGAAACATCTCTTTTTCCGATTTCTTATTAAATTTTTTTTGCACATTCAAGTAACTTTGGAAGAATTTACCTAAATTAAAAACATTGTTTGTATTCCCGTTAGTTAAACTTTGAACAGTAATATTTTCTTGATTTTCAGGATTCTCTTTATGTTTTGCTTGAACGAAAATATATATGGGCTTTTGTTCATTTTTTAATTTATACTTGAAAACAATATCATCAAAAGCACCTAAACCGGAAACATTAGCTCCTAAATAAAATTCGTCTATATCTGAATCAATGGTTGCTCTATGTAAAAGTAGTCCTAATAGTTTAGTTTCGAATAAGTGCCCTCCAATTCCTGCTGAGCCAGACCGGCTTTCATTTTTTGGATGACTTTCTTTGTCGATTTGTTTACTTTTTTCAATCTCAGAGTATTTTCGTACTGCGTTTTGTTCCGTGAATGGTTTGTTTGTTTCTCTTTCTTCCTTTTTGTTCACAAATATATCACCTTCTGTTTTGTTCTTGTGTTTTTCATTTTCACCTATTATTTCATTTGAATAGGTTTCTAAGACAGCAATAACTTCATGTTTTAATTTGTTATCGGATATTTTTGCCAGTTCAATGGGCGTGTACAAGTCTTGATTTTTGGTATTATGATTTGCAGCTTTGTGTAGCAGAAATTTTATTATCTCTGGCTCACCTAGCTTCACTGCGACGTGTAAGGGTGTATTATATTTATCATTAAAATCTTGTGCATTAATATCCGCTCCATTTTCAATGTACTTTTCAATATTTAAAAGTTTCTCGTCTACACTGTCATGTGAGCGCAATGCACAGAATAGTAATCCATTGAATAATAACTTATGTTCGTAACTCCATGTCTCTGGATCCATATTTTATTATGTCTTGTTTGATTCTTAAATCTTCGCACCTTGCCTGGTGTCTGAAAACAAAGATTGCTGCTTTGAAAACAAACTGTGTCTCTTATGAAAAATATTAAATAGGTTCTTAGTTGGTTGGATCAGTTTAGCTACCTCTAGATTGTTTGCAACAGTGTGTAACTTCTAAATGCTTGCATCTATTATTTGATATTATATTTCATAATACACGGGGGGGGGGGGGGATTCTGGTCATCTAGGGGGTCAACGTTTGTTCTAAGATTAGCACTTTAAGATTAACACTTCTAGGTCAACGTAAGCAAAAATTACAGCCGTTTGTGTCCGAAATTTTCAAAGGATTTGATGTGCACGATTGCACAAGTTGCACACAAAACCTTTTTTGTTGAACGTTGAACTGGAATCATGATATTTGGCAAGAAACAAGGTCTTACAATTATACTGAACCCGTAGTGCGCGAGTTTGACTCGCGCTTTTATTTTGTTATAAATTCATTACAAAACACTGGTTTTTCTGAAAACATATTTGTGAAATATTTTCTAATGTTCAGTAATGCAGGAGTGCGTGTAAAAGAACATGAACCGGTCGAAAATAAAACTACTTAATTATATATTTTTCAAAAAAAAAAAATTGGTAGGTATTCGAAATTCAAATATTTTAGTATATTACTATTATTAATAACATTAAATCTTTATCAGGTTGGTACTTAAAAAAATATAAATGTCTTAAAGATCCGTATAAAACCAACTAAGAACTTTTAATAAACCAACATAACTTTGGACATAATAAATGGCACTTAGAAATTAAAATTGACCAAAATAAATAAAGTACTCGTACTTCTATCCATTCTATCGACACTGAACAGAACTAGCGATTTACATTTCCCATACAAAAACAAACGGGCTATTGCAACAACCTCAAATTTGACAAAATAGCTACAAACACCCTGCAATTCAGAAAAATCTGGCGAAAGTAACAATGGGAATATCATATGAAATATATATGTATGTCGTGGCCATATCCTAGAATTGATCACTTCATGATGTAACCGACCATTTCAAGAAATGGTAGAATTTCATGAAATGGAAAATACGCGCTGGCCATATCATGATGTAGTCAAGCCAGATCAATGAATAATCAGCGTTTAACGATATGAAAAGCTAAACGCACGGCTACTTCATGATAAGGTCAAACAATATCATAAAATAGTTACATTATCCACCGTTAGAGGCGCTGATGTTGTTTTTTTTTTGACATCTATGGTTATTGAGTGTTTGTTTGTTTCTGTTCTGTGATGCATCATGTCGGCGGACAATTATTTAGTTAAAAAAACGAATAATATTGTGCAAATAGAAGACAAAAATGAAGTAAAGAGCCGTTACGATAAAAAACTAGAGGAATTTTATAAAAGTCACTCGAAAAACGAGCATAACGTCTAAACTGAAAGCCAACAGCATTAAGCAATTTTTAAATATAAAGTTCCTTCCTAATTCGAATTTTTCATTAAACCTTTTCATCATTATCATCAGCCTATATTAGTCCACTGCTGGACATAGGCCTTCCGTAATGAGTGCCATAGCCTTAAACCTTTTGATGTCATGGAAACCCTACATAAATGATATGGCCAAACGTTGATGGAAATATCATTAAACGTTGATGCTTAAACGATATAGTCAGTTTTAGCTGGCCATGTCATGAAATTCTACCATTTCATGAAATGGTCGGTCACATCATGAAGTGATCAATTCTAGGATATGGCCACGACATGTACATAGGATTCCAAATAACATTGTAGAAGCGACATACGATTAGTATTTCTTCTTTCAAAATGTCACAAGATCTACATTACTAATTTTTTTCTTAAAACTTGTGCGAAGTCAACATACACTAACCCAAAATGGCAACTTCCAGAAAAAACTCTATAGATCAAACAATTTCATAGGTAGTAGCGTCACCTGTAAATTTTTGAGACAGACACCAATTTCTCTGTTGCTCAATTGATGGTGTGCTCATCAAAAACCGATAGAATAAAAGAAAAATTGATAAGTCGCATACCTACACCCCATAGTCACTAATGCCCCGGTTCACCTTACTTCAGAATAATACGATAGTATGCACAGGTAGGTTTGTAAGTATTCTAATTTGCCTTTTAGGAAAATTACTGCTACTTATGCTATTCATCAAAGTAACAAAAACTGGGTATGTAAGTCATATTTGTTAATTTACATAATCGGTAGGTTTAGGTTGGTACTCACCCAGTTGAATGATTTCCACTATTTATTCCCAGCTGGGCTTAAAAACTGGTCAGTATGTACCTAGAACGCAAAATATAATGATTAATATTACTTCACTAACTTCCACCAAGCATAGTACAGATAAATGGCTTGCAAAGTAGGTCCCTATTGATAAGATAGGTAAGTACCTACGTACGAAAACACGATAACAATGCATTTGATATTGGCAAGTTATAAACGAAACTGTGTGCGGCCGTCGTTATCGCTCTCGACCGGCTCACTAGAGTTTGAATTTCCCGCGAAACTGTGTCATATTCCGTGTCGATGACTCGGTAGCGGAGAGTCTAAATAGCCCTGCTGGACCCCTGTTCGTGGCGTCGTTTGGGGGAGGCCTAAGCTCAGCAGTGGACGTTTGTGGGCTGATAAATATATGATGATGATGAATATTATGATATCTAGTAACGAGTTTAATATTCACATTGGAACTCCTCCTCCTCAACCTCAACAGCCTTATTGGCTTTTGTCTCATGGTGGTAATGCCCATAATACCCATGCTGGGCATGCGGTTTAGGGATCGCAATTCGGTGGTAGAATTGTTCTGCAGGGGGTGCTGCTGCCGCCCCTGGTGGATATCCCTTAGTCGCCCATCACGGCAGCCGCGGTAAGAGTTGGGGTGGTGCAAATTCTAAACCGGCACCACACAGCGGAATTACTAGCTACCTAACAACCTTATACCCTGTTAAAACTACGTAATTAACTAATTATGCCAAATTCCGAATTAGGTATGACTAAAACAATGATTAGAGCCTGGATAAGCGCTAATGTTCCATTGGTCTGGCTTTGGCCGGAATTCGACCTCCGGTTACAGGTTCAGTGGCATCTGACACCAATGTTAGGGTCCTAGCCATAGCTAGGACTATATTAAGCCATAGCTAGGACTATATTATTAGTCCTAGCACCAAACCCTGTGAAGGACCAAAGAAGCAGATCCCAGCAAAATACCGACCGCAATGCAGCTATTCCATAATGCAAAATAAGGCGTTCAAAGTTTAAAACTCCCACACCTATCTTACTAAGTATGCAAAGTGAATATTTAAGAAGGATGTGCCCTGAGTTGCATCTGTGGGCCGTGATAAAACTACTACCAGATGCTCGTAACTCTAATACTTAAGTGTTCGCTCTTGAATAAGAATCGCCGTTGGGGAGGAGGTTATTTTAAAATGCAAAAGGGATCAGGCTATACTAAATGTAGAGAGTTTAGGAATAAACTTAGTTTATCCTATTAATGTTATAAACGCGAGAGTTTGTAAGTATGGATGGATGGATGTTTGTTACTCTTTCACGTAAAAACTACTGAACGGATCGGACTGAAATTTTTCATACAAGTAAGTAATTGTAATCCTGGAATCAAACATAGGCTACTTTTTATCCCATAAATCAGTTCCCGTGGGATAGAAATCACCTTCGCTCGCATTGTTTCCATAGAAACAATGCGAGCGAAGCCGCGGGGCGCAGCTAGTGAAAAATAAATGCAGAGAGTTTTTTTGGGAATCAACTTAGTTTATGAAAAATTTAATAAATAGTAGTTTTCTGCATGTAGGGGAGTGGAGGGTATTGCCGACATTGCCGTACACCTAACTTAAAACATCGTTTTCTTCGAATATGTTGTGTATAAAATCAGCTATAATCTACCAAGTTAATATTTATTGACTTTTAGACGAGTAAAAGCATTCATGATTCTCTCAACCAATAATAAAATATTATTTAAAAAGTATAGACTGGTTTATCGTACCCCGACACTTGCGAGAAATTTCGTACACCTGTTCGTCTGATATCAGTGGTATTGTACTGGTGTTTTTGTTTCAAAAAGTGTGGTAAAAGTAAAAATAAAAGCTAACAGCTTATGCAGTGGTAAAAAAACATAAGAAAAATTATATTGTCTCATGTTTTCTGTAAATCTTACTAGATCTTAAACATACATCTCAAATCTTGCGTCTTATATTGAAGCAAGACCTTTACCATAAGCCGTGTCGGACCAGAAACAAACATTGGCCCTTTGTAAGGATTATTCAAATAAAGCCAGTCTAGTTTCATACCAGACTCCTTGTAAATCTTAACTTATATACCTACCTACGAAAGCAGTCACAAATCTATAAAACTAAATAAATAAATAATGCTGGACAATTCACACAGCAATATCTAGCCCCAAGCTAAGCAGAGTTTGTTTTATGGGTACTAGATAACTGATATACATAATACAATACACTACATTATGTCTGCATTTGTCCCGAGGCGGGACGATTCGAACCCGCACCCCCTGCGTCGCAGGCCGATCTTCGCCCGCTGCGCCACAGAGGTCGTCGACAATAATAAAATGTTAACTTAATTCTTCTGACAAACATTTTTAAAGTAACGCTTATCACTGTCATAGTCATTTATTCACAAAGAAAATTATACTAGTATTTACAATTGAAACAATCGAGCTAACTGCCGACTGTTGCAAACAGTCTACAGATAGCTCAACTGATCCATATCAACACCAGTCGGAAGCGTCCCCAAGACGCTGGCTGCATTGCCACGCTGTATGGCAATGCTGATACGTTGTGCCAGATATTCACCAGCTCTCGGGTCACGCGTCGCTTCGACCAGAAGCTCAGATAGTTTTTCGAAAACCCGAAGAGCCTCGGTACCCCACGGACCTAGGGTCTCGACTCCAAGGGGAGCAAATGTGTAGGCTCTGTCGGGACCTGCATACATCACTTTCATTACTGACTCTCCGCTACAGAGTCATCGACACGGAATCTGACACAGATTCGCGCGGAATTCAAATATTTTAGCGGTTTTTTATATTTTCAGCGTTCTGCAAGGAACCAAACTACCAGAAAAGTAGTTTTCTACAAATCTTAGACCATTTCCTAAGAACCAGTGTTCTATCAAATTTCGATTTAGTGCTACTTCAGGAGCAATTAATGATATAAGAGCTTCATTACATACTAGCTTCTGCCCGCGGCTTTGCACGCGTATTTTCGATATAATAAGTAGCCTATTATCTAAGTTAGGCTTTGCTCTAAATATACGCCAAATTTCATCTTGATCTGTTCATTGGTTTTGTAGATCCTAGGTAACAAAAAAATCACTTTCGACTTTATAATATTAGTAGGATTACCAAAAGCCTCATTGTATCATACCATAATGTAACCTGGGTTTATGAACCCAGGTTACACCTTTTCTAAGAAATCAAATAATATCGCAAAAATTTTCGACTTCGACGGGACTTGAACCCGCGTCCTCCCCTAAGTACGGGGATGTGTACGGGGACGGGTTCAAGTCCCGTCGAAGTCGAAAATTTTTGCGATATTATTTGATTTCTTAGAAATTACCCTTAGTGTGGGGTTACGCACTATAATAACAAAAACCTTACAACTTTTCTATGGAAAAGGTCTATACGATTTGTGGAAAACGACTTTTCTGGTAGTTTAGTACCTTGCAGAACGCAGAAAATATTAAAAACCGCTTAAATATTTGAATTTCGCGCGAATCTGCGCCAGATTCCGTGTCGATGACTCGGTAGCGGAGAGTTTGAATAGCCCTGATGGAGCGCCGCGCCCTGGTGGGTCGCGTCGATGCCCCTCCAGGCCGGTCAGTGAATGCGATTTACTACTACCACTTTTATGGGGTGACTGTAATTGCCCAAGATGCCCAAAATGCCCATCTGCAGATCCTTGAAGTGCCCCGCCCCGGCGGCTGGGCAGTGAATGCGGTAAAATAAAAGAAGGGACCAATAATCGAAAATAACGGACGCGTGAGGAGATACACGAATAATGTTCAAAATTAAAAATGTCTATGTTTCTCGCATTACCAAACCATTTAAACGCGATCAACCTAAACTCAATTCAATTGTGAAACTGACCGATGGTATAAAAGTATTTTGAACTCGTTTTATCTGAACATAGTTGAGTTGTTTGGTGAATCTGTTTTTCCTAGGCCATCTATCTACAAGTACAAATCATAAAAGAAAAACAGAACGATGACGACTCAAAAAACAAAACGAGAGTTATACTTCGATATAAAAAGTTATTACGAGCGAAGGAACATTATAAGCCACAATAGGCTGCTATTTACATTGTTCTTTGAGTTTATTAGTAAGGACCTTCATAAAGAACGAGGCTCGCTTTGTTTCGCTTCGGAATTTCAAATACTTCGTTAAAATATCTCAATAACAATTTAAATTGACTTTATCTATTCATAACTTAAGTTAACATTGCGGTCCCTATTATCCAACCTTCCTTTCAGTGGTCGAAATAGAAACTGAAAAGTAATTTGGAGAACACAGAATACGTTTAGCCGCAAAACAACATTTGAAAAGTTTCGCTCCGCTCAAAAGCCGCTTCATACATAACATTCCGTAGGTATATAGCTCGCGATAACCACCCAACAATCCGCTCTATATAGGTCGAGCGTCTGCTGTAATGAATAGGCCATTATTGAATACCAGCACGGAACATGAAGCTAGTAGGCTAGAGGCTTATCCTCGGTTCTAGAATCCAATACATTTTATGTAAAATGACATTTATGTATGAAAACTAAACAAAACTGATACGGACAACAACATAAAACAGATGTAACTAATGAAAACAATTAATTGCACACGCGTAGGTAGCTTAGAGGTGAAAATTTGTGTTTGTAAACGGACGAGAGAAGGCTACATATCTACTAGGTATTTCTGTTATTAATTTGGTAGGACTCGACGATGTATCTTTACACCCGCTCGCTCCCTCACTAGCAGTTCTATATGGGAAACCGTTGCGAAATTAAATTAATATTCAGGTTCTGATTTCAGTCGCTATAATCGAACAGAGATATATTAACTGTAACGTGTAAATGCTCGCGCGAGCAAAATTAACTATCAGTAAACGTTGTCGAGCGGAACGCCATTGTGGCAGAAAATAACGCACCGCCACATTTGTAAGTATTGCTTGCTTTTCGCGTTTATTTTCTTTTAATGAATATTATAGAGACACGAAATTTGTCACCTCGATAATCATCTAAACTAATCGTTAGTTATACTTTGGTAATTTTGACGTGACAACGTCTTATAATTCGATAGAGCCGGCTGCACGCACGAAAAAACATGACGTCATGCGGCGTTACCTCGTCATGCGGCGTTACCTCGCTCTGAGTTGTCACGTTCAACTATCGTCAGTAAACCGACTACCAATTTTTTTTTAATTGAGCGGAGGTAGTGGTTTCGATTTCCACCTTGGGACAAAAGTTGATCGCAATACGTAATTTATATAAAAATACAAATCATGTTAATCGACACAAGACACAAGTTCAAAACACAAAGATACAATGAGATGAGATTCGTAACAAAATAATATTTGACCGATTACGAAGTGTTTATTTATTTAATTCCACATTCTTGAAAATGAGATCACATAAAAGACAACGCATTCAATAACTTATCATATCACTCAATTAACTTCTCGATTTAATAATATCATAAAAATTATAAATATTCTAAAAAAGATTTAATTCCACTCGGTAGGTACTTACATATTTTTGTGATCCTATCCATTAAATATGAAAAATCGCAGTGATTGTCCTTAAATAATGTACACCGACACACCGAAAAAAATTTTAATTGTCCATTTCAGTTTGCGACTTGGAGATGCGAACTGTGGACTTAATAAAAGAGGAATGAGTTATAAATGAATGAAACATTATTTTATACACCGGAATGAATCATGGGCTGAACACACAAATAGAAAGATAAGGGGATTCCCTGCGGACGATAAGTTAACAGAATTATACTGTACTAGCTACTGCCCCCGGCTTTACACGCGCTTTTCCGGGATATAAAGTAGCCTAGATATATCCAGGATATCGTCTACCTCGTTGCCAAATTTCATTAGGATCGGTTCAGCCGTTAAGGCTTGAAAAGGTAAGAGAGTCAGATAGAATTGCTTCCGAAATTATAATTTACTAGTTTTTTCCTCGGCTTCGCATGCGTTGTTTCTATGGAAACTTCTAAAGGTTATTTCTAACCTATGGGAACTGATTTAAGAGATGAATAGTAGCATAAGTTTTATTCAAGGGCTAGAACTACCCGTATGCAAAATGTATTAAAATTACAAAGTATAAAATTATAGTTAGTAGTAGTAGACGACCTCTGTGGCGCGGCGGGCGAAGGTCCGCCTGCGACGCAGCAGGTTGCGGGTTCGATTCTCGCCTAGGGACAAATGTTTGTACGATCTGCAGATATTTGTTCAGGGTGTTCTGGATGTTTTCTATGTATAATAAAAAATATATATCTATGTAGTGTGTTGTATTAAGTATATCAATTATCTAGTAGGTACCCATAACACAAGCTCTGCTTAGCTTGGGGCTAGATAATGCTGTGTGAATTGTCCAACATTATTTATTTATTTTATTTTATTTATGCAAGTAGAGAATAAAACAACAGAAATAAAATAATTTTATTCTCACGTTTATTCTATTGAATATTCTGATACCATCCAAAGTCATTTAGACGCCCGAGTAAAGTTTGTAAAATAAAACAAAATGTTGAGCAACGATGGATGACAAAATCAATAACAACTTCTTTATAAACAAAATCGATAGTCTGAAGAATCGAATTGGTGAAGTATTAGGACTTGACTATATAATTGTCAGTCGAAATACAATAAACAAAATTAATGCTTGGAATAGGTATAACGTCGCAAAGTTATTTGTTGCGTACGTTATCCAACGGCTGGACATAAAACGCGGGGAAATACCAGACACCTTAGATATTTACTGCATTGAATTTAATCTCTTCGGGGAATACCCGTTTGTTCAGAATCAGTGTTGGCTGGGTTGTCACGTCATAATGTCTGACCCTGATAAAGCATCAGAAGCGAAAAAATTCTGGAAACCTCTTTTCCAGACGAAAATAAGCTACTACCTATTGTGAGTATTTGGTGAATTGCGAATAAACTGTTTCGATAGTACCTACGTACATCACACCCATCCGAGAAAAATTATTAGAAATGCCTTTTTAAGAAAAAAACTCCAAATCCGTTTCGATTAGGTACTAGGTTTATTATATCGAGAAAGTACCTCCTACCTATTTTGCAGACTAGCACGTACTTAATTTCGCAAAAGATCACTCATCTTTATACTTCAAAGCTCGGCAGTCACTGTCGTTTCGAGTTATTAATGTGATATTAAACTGAAGACTCTTGGCAATGTGCCTCGCTCGACTTAGGTCTCTACTATAAAAGAGCGATTAGAAAATAAAACTGCCTCTAACGGTCCAGGTAACCACAGCATGAGGTTTTCAGCACATGTTTTATAAACTGTGCTTTAAGAAAAGGAACTTTCAGTTTGTTTAGAGAAAAGCATCGATCTCAGTAAATAAGGGGAGAAGAAGTTTAAGACTATAACACTGTTCTTAAACAAGACAAAATTAAAATTTTGAAAAACCCGCCGATAATATGCAGATTTTCATGAAACATGGCTAAGAACACTCGGGATAAAATTATCGGGTTATTCCAGTTTTCCCCCTTGAAATCCCCCTTGAGGGGGAAAACTGGAAGTCAAAAAAAAGAATTCCAGTTTTCCCCCTTGAAGATTAGCCTCAAGGGGGAAAACTGGAATTCTTTTTTTTGACTTCCAGTTTTCCCCCTTGCAAATCCCCCTTAAGGGGGAAAACTGGAATTATTATTTTTGCAATACCCCCTTGAAAAATTTTTTTCAAGGGGGAAAACTGGAACGCGAAAAAAATTAATTCCAGTTTTCCCCCTTAAGGGGGATTTGTCAAGGGGGAAAACTGGAATAACCCAAATTATCTATGACACAAAAAACTAAACGAAAATCGGCTCATCCGTTTGGGAGCTACGATACCACAGACAAATACACAGATACACAGACAGACACGTCAAACTTATAAAACCCATCTTTTTGCGTGGTGGTTAAAAATAGGTTTGTACTTATTAAAGTACTCACTCCGTTTTTTGAGACAAGACAGGAAGAAACGGGTACCTACATTGTTATCCAGAGTTTTTTGGATGTTGGTAAACATAAACCTACTACAAGTTTACCTAACTACAACTCCGTCATATGCCATGCAGGGCCCATGGGCATACAATAATTTGGGGCCATGTTGGAAAGTAAAAAAGCTAGTTATGTTTGGCAGGAGTACCTAGGTACCTATAGATATAACTGATTATAAGCACATAAGTAGGTAGAGCTACTTAATACCTACATCATACTTATTAGACCAGCTGCGACCCGTGATTCGCCCGCGTGGAAATTTCAGAATTAAGATTCTGAAATTTCCACGTCCAATTTCTACAAAACTACCCCTAGTATGCAATAAGTTGCATACTAGGGGTAGTTTTGTAAACATAAAAACTACGTTATTCCTTATTTACTGTATAGTTTATATATACCGAGTTTTGAGTCAATCGAACCAAATAATAATTTTCCGTAGAAACTTAACCACCCTTTTTAACCCCCTCAGAGGTAGGAAGGAGGAGAGGAACAATAGATTACATTATTAGCCTATGTGTTATTCTAAAACCTAAACTTTCTACATACCAAAACTTCATCTAAATCGGTTAAGTAGTTACGAAGATACGTGGTAACAAACATTCACACAAACTTTCGCATTTATAATATTACCAGGATATAATATAAAACTTTTAAGGCCATCACGGTTTAACATTAAAGTTATGGAAAGCTCAAAACTCAAATCATGGTAAATATCCCGTTGTAAATGACCTTAGGATTTATATGTTCACTATCAATAGGAAACCCTCGAAATAAATATCTGCATATCATACTAACATTTGGTCCGAGGCGGGAATCGAACCCGCAATCTTTTGCGTCGCCGGCAGAACTTTGCTCACTGCGCCACAGAGATCGACAATTATTAATCTATAGGTCCTGCTTACCCAAAGGTCAGTCCAATTCTATGTACAATAAATACAATTTCCAAGCTTCACTTCAAAGATGTTTGGCACATGTATTACGCAGTAGGATTGTAAATAGTTCACAGGAAGTTAGGTTACACATAACTACAGTAGAAGTAGCAAGTTCAAACTCATGAAAGCTAAGAAATATTGCAAATATCGTGAGAAACAAAGGAATCAGGCACAACAACGACACGGGCTCCACGAGGTAAATGTAAATCTATTTCGGTGTGTTCATCTTGGTGACCTTGCACGAATCGCTTGACGCCGGCAAAAACTCCAGCGCATATGTGCGATCTCGCTCACTCTCACGGCGGCGATTAGTCGTCCATTGACGGTCGGGTCTAGATTGCCACGTCTAGACGCTGATGATGTTGTGTGAATTATCCAACATTGTTTATTTATTTATCGGCAACAGTGTCAGCGAGTGCAAAAATAATTGTGAAAGAGTCGTCTCAGGTTCTACTCCAAACCCGCCATACATCCCGGCAGGTTGGTGTGACATTTCAGTGTATGAATTTTTTAGGCAGCCGACAAAATTTTGTCAACTTGTCGATGACGGCCCGCGCCGACTTGGGCGTAGCAACCACAGGAGGCAGTGTTCTAACTCTTTTGTCTCACACATTTTTGAAATATATTTTTTTTTATGCTGGACAATTCACACACCATTATCTAGCCCCAAGCTAAGCAGAGCTTGTGTTATGGGTACTAGATAACTGATATACTTAATACAATACACTACATAGATTATATATTTTTTATTATACATAGAAAACATCCAGAACGCCCTGAACAAATGTCTGCAGATCGTACAAACATTTGTCCCGAGGCGGGAATCGAACCCGCAACCTCCTGCGTCGCAGGCAGACCTTCGCCCGCTGCGCCACAGAGGTCGTCAATATTATGTATACCTACGTTTTGTATTTCTAGACTCCAACACACGTATGAACACCCTAGAATAGAATCACGTCACTGTAAGGTGTGAGGGCTAAGTTCGGTGAGTCGAAAGTACCGTTTCTACAACGAGACTACATTTTTGTGTGAGATACCTAGTCGTTTCTTATCCGCTTGATGCAATACTTATTCATAATAAATTATACAGTATATACATTAACATGGAATACTTAGTCAAGAGTTACGTCAAGAGACAATATCGGCGCTGTAGAAAATCCCATATAAAAAAGAATGTCTCGTCGTCAAATTGATACTATCGAGCCATTGTTATCCAGTACCCATAACACAAGCTCTGCTTAGCTGATGTTATGGCGCCTAGATGGTGATGTGTGGATTGTCCAGCATTACTATTTATTCCTATTATTTATTCATCGAACTTTGCCCTCTGGTAATCGTTACAGCTTGCTAGTGAGTACCAGGCTTTACCTCCCACTCTAATGTAAATTGTAGGCGTTCATCCTTAAAAGTACTCTGTGGCCCTCTTTCATCAACATTCCGACCATTACGTGTATGGTTGACATTTGTCAGTTGACCCTTCTTGTTTTGAGATTCAACGTCGCATTATTTGTGCCAAATGTGAAAACTGGGCAATAACTCTTTAGTGAAAGGTAAGCCCTTCGCCTTCGCGAATCGTTTGTCATCCCACCTCTGTGGGAGTTTTTCAGTCCCCGAGGTGGGTAATGTACGATTTGTTTTAGTTTTGTTTTCGGAGAAATAGATTTACGTATGAAAAGGTCTTGCCCGCAATTTGCGTAACATTGAAGCTATGAACCTTTTGCGTTGCTTTCACGCTTTTAAAATTTATCGAGCTTTTACGGTACATTTGTAAGTTCAAAGTGGTCCGTCCTGATTTCTATTGGTTTATCATCGTCTAAGCTTGTGGTATTAGCTAGGTATAACCCCATTTAGTCTAACACCCTTGCTCAAGAACAATACTAACATATGTCAGTAGCAAGCAACATTGTGCTAAGTACGGCAATTTCGACTGCGTTCGTCATGGCAGGCCATTTCATTCACAAACAACACTCGAACGACAATTTACTATGCGAACGCACTGTGTCGATTACAGATCTGCGATTGGTACGTTTCTGTTGCTAAGTTCTCTTTAATATTTGGCAGATTTGCGGATGACATAAATATCTAATATATAAAATTCTCGTGTCACAGTTTTCGTTGCCATACTCCTCCGAAACGGCTTGACCGATTCTCATGAAATTTTGTGAGCATATTGAGTAGGTCTGAGAATGCACAAACTTAATAAAATAATTTTGTTTCCATAGAAACTGAAGGTTGAATAAAAAACTTCGATCAGGTAAAGTAAGGAGGATGATTTCCTTCGTCCGAGATAAAAACAAAACCGTAAGGCAAAGCAAAATTGACAGAACTTAACCAAACATTTGTGACATTATGTAGTAGACTCACGGAATTAAAGTAAAGTAGACTATATAGTCAAAGGTGACATAGCTACACTACACTATGCGTTGGTTGCCTGGGCTGCCTCGTTGGTCTAGCGGTCAGCTTGT
This sequence comes from Eupithecia subfuscata, assembly GCA_963564075.1. Classification (NCBI taxonomy): domain Eukaryota; kingdom Metazoa; phylum Arthropoda; class Insecta; order Lepidoptera; family Geometridae; genus Eupithecia; species Eupithecia subfuscata. The sequence continues at coordinate 14,134,711 of OY751099.1, read as the reverse complement.
TCAACCGCTGATTATGAGGTCCTGGGTTCAAATCCCGGATCGGGCTAATAGTTGTTAATGGGGTTTTCTAGCAAGAAAAATTCACAGTAGTGCTGCCCGGAGCTAGGAAGTTGGCGGTATTACACCCATGTGCCTCGGATACACGTTAAGCCGTTGGTCCTGCGCTTGACCTCTCCCCGGTCGTTTTGGTTTGCCGTCCCATTGGATTATGAGAATGAGGGAATAGAGAGTGCACCTGTGTTTGCGTACACACTTGTGCACTATAGTATGTCCTGCGCATCTGGCTAGTCTCCGATGTGACTGGCCGCCTTGATCGAAATTTGGTTAGCAGGACATTATCATTATTATGCGTTGGTTAAAATAGCTGTCTAGCTACTTTAAGTAAGGGTCGTCCCAAATGAACGCTATTCGAATCGGCTATCTAATCAGTTGAGTCACGCATCGAATTTTTAAGCCAGTAGCGTCTAACTTAACGCTTAGCACTGGTAGTTGAATGCAAATTATTTTTATAATGATATGTGGGTAGTCAATCATTTTGTCAAACGAATAAAGGACAAACTAATGGAATCAGTTGTCATTGCCCGAGCCTTATTGTTGTGGGTGCTGTGCGTGTCTGCAATTTATTTGCATTTCGATGAACTGGATAGCTACTTACTTATGTCTTTTGATAAACCAAAACATGTTAGACACAATTTAGCCGATAAAAAAATGCACATAAGCTTAGGATAGTGTAAAGTGTATTTTTATTTTTTCCAATGCCGTCGTGTGTGGTCAGTTGTATGAATAGGTAGGTATCTAAAGCTTTTATTGTTTGAGGTACAACAGTTCGATTTCTATTATGAGTCTTGCAGAAATATGCAATAAGTGACGATGTGAAATTTGAGAAGTGAATTGAGAAGTGAATTCAAATTGTTCTGCCAGTCAAAAGAATTCACATTCTTTTGACTGGCAGAACAATTTGATACTTGGAATTGGAACCAAACGATTAACTTCTACAAAATATACCTGAAAGTGCGATAGTTAATTGGCTTATCAGGAAATTGTACTCATTGTAACTCAATAAGACGTAAATTAGAAACCTAGTTCGAATTTCAAATATTAATGTGTACAAGGTATAGACTTGTAGATACTTATTTCAAATATCCCCAATAAGCTGAAAATTACACTGACAATAGAGTCAGTTTAGTGAGGTTGTACAGGTCCCGTAAAAAGACGAAATCTATTTTTTGATTTGAAATCTAGTACTCCAATTGAAATTATATCGTTTCTACTAGTCTAGGACGAAATTATATGATCACTTTGAAATTATTATAGGTAGGTAGGTACTAATTATTATTAAATACACTTCAGTTACCTCAACTGTTTCAATTGTTTATTTTACTTTTAGCAGATTTTTTTTGTCATCCTTAGAATTTTGGATCCTCTGTATATGACAAGCAATTGCCCAAATAGGCAAACTAACTCATGTTAGGTTGAAAAAAGTAAAGAATGACTATTTGCAGGTTTCCAGCCTGGTATGGCCGCCAGGGCTGAACGGGTCTGTACGTAAAAGCTTCGAGCGTGCATTTTGGAACACTTTAAAGCTTACGAAAACTACGCCAAGAATATTTAGCTGCCTGCTTTCTCCCCCTCTCACTCGGTCTTTGTATTAGTAAGTACCATACCTAGATCTCCGAGGTCTCTCAGGTGTAGATGTGAAACCATTAAGTTTGTAACAAAATTGTGGCTGTTCTGGCCATCTATCATCGCGCGTCAGTCAGCCGTGTCACCAGCAGAATTAAGGGGCAGACGTGACCGGGGCGAGAGCCCGACAGATAATGACGTCATTAAGAGCGCCGGGAAATAAGTGATGGTCCTTTTTACCCGCGCGCTGTTCGTGGGTTAAGATTTTTCGAGTTATATTAAAGTGTTATTTAAGGTAGCACAAATAAAAGATCTGCAGCAGGTAGTAAGGTATCATGATGATAGATTACGTTATTGAACGCAAAATTATAAAAATATAAAGTTGAGATAATATATTTAGCAACAGTTTGGCCATTGGGGCACACCACAGAACCAGGCTGTTGCCAAGAAATCAAATAATAGCGTAAAAATTTTCGACTTCGGACTTGAACCCGCATCCTCCCCCCAGTACGGGAATATGCTAACCAACTACACCACGAGGTCAAGTGACGTAGGAGTCGAAAATCTTTGGGACTTCCTACGGTTGTGCTACGGTCTCTAGCGCCGTTAGCTCCACCTATAGGGGAAACATTGAAGTTTATCCAATCCTGTTCAAAAACTAAAGTTACATTTAGTTCGTTTGGCTGTTGTCAATAAAAAAGCATGATCAAATAAAATTTTGATTCGATTTTGAGTAGGTAAATTGTCAGAAACATGGGGCACCTTTCCCGATTGTGGCGACTACACTTTACCCTAAATGTCCATATTATTTATGGTGCCACGTAACATGACTTGTGTGCTAAGAAAGGGGTGACCTGGACCTCGAGGGGATGAACTTGTAAATTTTTAGAATGTAACTTTTGTTTTTATAATTTTTTGAAAAAGTGTTTTTTTTACTTATTTATATCCTACGCGAACTCATGCATTATTTAACATTATAAAATATTTCACAAATGTTTTTGCTTGTTTTTAAAATGTCATGTGCTAATCTGACTCACGCACCTAGGGTTCCGTATAAGACCTTATTTCTTGCCAAATATCATAATTCTAGGTCAACGGGAAGCAGATACCGGTACCGGTACCCTAAAGGTTTTGTTCAATTTTTTGTGAATTAACTACAGATATAAATTTTTGGATTTTTTTCTTTATTTGAGCTTTAAGACCTTGTTTCTTGCCAAATTTTAAGATTTTAAGTCAACGAGAGTTATCCTAAAGGTGTTGGTCCAAGGAAATAATTTTTATTTTATTTTAAATAAACTACAATAAGTACTTTTTTCCACTTGCCCTTTACTTGTGCTAGAAGACTTTGCCACTTTCCAAATTTCATGATTCTAGGTCAACGAGAAGAACTCTTTTTGAGTGCACGTGATTCCCTTGGAATTTCAAAATATTCGTGCATAATTATGCCCGAATATTTTGAAGTTTCCAAGGGAATACGGCTTTAACTTTTGATTTCGTTGACTTAGAAGTTTGAGGCTCCAAGACGTTACAGACTTGAGTAGGTTAATGATGTTGATATTAATTTCAATTCGATAACTTCACACGTTCCTGAGAAAAGGGCGTTGACAGACGGACAGAAGACAAACAAGTGATCTTATAGGGTTCCTATTTTACCTTTGAGGTACGGGACCCTAAAAATAATATATATATCGTCAGTGGAAAGGAAGAAATGCTAAAGCGCCAAAACGCTACTTGTGGGAAATCAAGTTTAAAGATTTTTTTTTTGGTAAAAAAATCGTCACTCTTTTGTTTTTTATTTTAATTCGTGTATCAAAATGTAACTTACTATTTTAAAATTGTATCTATTTTTATGAAACATTTTCAATTCTACAGCTCTTCTATATCATGAAATAGCTGTCGCTTAAGCAAAAGTGTTCTAAAACTTTGTCAGGAAAAAACTGCTTATCTGCCGAAAAGATAAGAACATCAATAATTTAAAAATGCTTATGAATAGCATTCACATTTTATACAGAAAACATAAAATGCTGAGTTACTTTAATTTATTAAAGTTTAGTAAAGAAAATTTGCTAAGATATGCTGAATGACGTGATATGCCATTAAGAATAGATGCTTAAGACCTAACACGTTCATAAATAGATTACATAAAATTTGGTAAAATACCAATTTCTATTAATTTCATGTTAATAAAACTCACTTATGGTATTGGTTAACCATTCTTTTGTGGTCAATGTACACTGATCTACTATGTGTCATTAAAAAAAAGCCATAAGATGTACTAATCAATCAGTTTTATTTATTTATCAAATGATCACGGCCGAGTAATCCGGTTACATTGCTATAGTTCTCCTTAATACTACGAATAATCAGTCGAAAAAACCAACAAAGATCACTTATGCTAAAAATAATCACTATTACTATTTCTTATTGTATGATCGATCAATCGTTTTATTTATTTATCAAATAATCACGGCGGAGTAATACGCCGGGGACGTCCAGTGGTACTCTATCCTTTGGGGAGCGCAGTAAGTGCCGCAGTTGCGTTTAAGCTCGATAGATCGTCTTAATGCTATATTTCCGCTGTAGCAACTGACCGATTTTGTCCGTGAGCCCCTTTACAAAAGGTAGGTATGCGACCGCTCTCTTGACGGAATCGGGCCGTTTTCTTTGGGACATGTTGGCAATACGGCAGCTCTGTCTCCAGCCATAACCATTTTGCTCTAGTACATCTTTGACGTGCTGTAGTTCACCGTCTATGTATTGTGGGTCACATAGCCGTAAAAATCTATTGTAAGAGTGCGTGACACTGAAGCTAGGTGTGACTGATGATGGTGCGAGTCAGCCTTTAGGTACCTATCCATATGTGTTGGTTTTCGATAGACTGTGTGTGTTAAACGTCCCGAGAGTGTATGCTTAACCAAAACATCAAGAAAAGGCAGAGCTCCGTCTCTCTCATACTCCACAGTGAATGCTATTTTCGGATGAATGCCATTGAGGTGTTCTAATAGCGTGCTAATTTGGTCTTTGTCTATCGTCATCATCATCATCATCAGCCTATATTAGTCCACTGCTGGACATATGCCTTCCCTAATGAGCGCCATAGCGCCCTGTCTTCAGCTTGCCGCATCCAGCATCTGCCTGCAATCTTTCGCAGATCGTCATCCCACCTAGCCGGAGGGCGTCCTACACTACGTTTGCCGAGTCGTGGTCTCCACTCAAGAACACGTTTACCCCAGCGGTTGTCGGTTCTTCGCCACTTCAGCCTGCTAATTCTTCGTGCTATGTCGATAACTTTGGTTCTCTGTCGGATGTATTTGTTACGAATTCTATCCTTCAGAGAGACTCCAAGCATAGATCTTTCCATAGCTCGCTGAGCGACTTTGAACTGGTGGACCAGCCCTACCGTGAGTGTCCACGTCTCAGCTCCATAGGTCATGACGGGTAGGACGCACTGATTGAAAAGTTTCGTTTTCAAGCATTGCGGTATGGATGACGAGAAGACTCGACGTAGTTTCCCAAACGCTGCCCAGCCTAGCTGGATCCTCCTCTTGGCCTCCTTTTCAAAATTATTTTTACCTAACTGCAGAACTTGCCCAAGGTACTTACCGTACATGGCCACCTTCTCGAAATTGTTTCCGAGTAAACTTATGCTCGGAAACAATTTCGAGAAGGTGGCCTTGTACGACGACCGGTCCCGGATCAATGAGGCCATTGATCATGACTTTGGTTTTATCCAAATTCATGCCAAGACCGATGCGTCGCGAGGCTGAGGCTAGGCCGTCCAGCATCTGGTTCAGCTCGTCTAGCGACCCCGCCATTAGTACGATGTCATCAGCTAATCGCAGGTGTATGTATTGTGTACTCTATTTTCCGCACTTAGACTCGGTTTGGTCCGTTGTGCGTGTAATCGCAGGTGTGAGATTTAGAAGCCGTTTATGTTAATGCCCTTACCTTTCCAGTCCAGCGTCTTAAACATATCTTCCAACGAGCTCGTGAACAGTTTTAGGGATATAACATCCCCCTGTCTCACTCCTCTGCGCAGTTGGATGGGTTTAGACTGCTGGCCCTGTACTTGGACGCACATGGTGGCGGCCTCGTAGAGACATCTCAACACCTCGATATAACGATAGTCTACTTGGCATCGCTGTAAGGATTCCAGAACAGCCCAGGTTTCGACAGAGTCAAAAGTTTTTTCATAGTCCACAAAGGCCAGACACAGAGGCTGATTATACTCTTCGAACTAATGTATAATCTGCCGCACTGTGTGACAGTGGTCTATGGTGCCATATCCTCCGCGGATATGGCAGCATAGACCACACCCTCTTCTTTGTCTAAAATAACAAGCAAATAAGGTTCGTAGATAACCCGCTTACATCTGTAATGAATTCGTCAAACTTCGATAGTTTTTATAGTAAAACACTACATAGTCATTACATCTACTAGAACAAATTATCGCTAAAATAGTATATACCTTAGCAAAAACGCCTTCTTTTTTTCTTACAATGGGTTGAATATTACATTCAACAAATTTACTTTCACTAACGTAATGAAATTGTGTAGCAAACGCTAAACGAAAATTGCTTAAGCGCTATTTGTACTCACACCTTATTCTATTATATTTGCTTTAGTGCCAAACAGTTTTTAACGATCGCTATGAATAATTGCTAAGAAGACGATATACCATAAAATTCAAAAAAATGAAATTGCTTATGAGGCAGTGCCACCCAAACCTAAAAAAAGGTAATATGCTTAAGTAATCCAAAGTATAAAAATGTTAAAAGGAAAACATTCTTAAGTGTTAAAATACCTGAAAAATGTAACACTTATGTCACCTCTGTCTCAAAAACATTGTTTTGTAGTCGCCTAAGAAAAGGGAAACGAAGATTTACTTAAATTTTTTGAGTTGCTAAAGCGCCAAAATGTGGCCGGATTGCCTTAAAACCTAAACAGATCGACGCAGAAAAAAAAATCCAATCCAATGATATATATAACTCATTTTGGCCATTTTGGCGCTTAAGCATTTTTTCTTTTCCACTGACGATATAAATCCTTCGAAATTTTAAAACAATACGAATAATGTAGCTATTAAGGTACCTATTTACAACTTATTCTATGTCTATTTTAAATAAGCTGTTGAAACTGTACACTATTTTCTACCTAAGATTTTTTTTGCACAACAGTTAACATAAATATATTTCTTATTCTGATTCTGATAATGTAAGAATACATGCAATAAATCATGAATATGAAGGAAAAGGCTCATTTTTTATCAATAAACTCAAAAAAACTCCATATTCAAAAAATCGTAGAACGAAAGTTGATCTCCTCGGGTCCAGAATCAATTCCTTTCGGCTTAGTACAAATGTTTCATGGGGGCTAGTATATTATTATTTTTTGGTACGAATCCAAAAGTCAAAATACTCTAGTTCCTTACACACCTTACTCTTGAACATGAACGAAAGTATCAGAGTCTGTAAGGTAGGTGCATAATTCGTTTTAATTTGAAAATGAGAATACAGAAAAACTATTTTTATTCTACATTTATGTTATAGATCGCCGTATTTTGTTCCTGAAACCATTAATAACCTGTTAGTCTCCAAAGCAAAGCATAATGTAGTACGCCAACTCTAGACCCTAGTTTGTCATAGTTAGCTTTATGTTCGGACATATTTGTTACCGAAGTTGGCAATTTCATAGCTTAGACTTGATACTCGCTTGCAAGTTGAGAATAATGCTTATTTTGGATATATTTCGCTCATTTTTGGCAAAATGTGCCCTACGCTAATTTTATTATTCCAGCATTGATCTCAATTATGGATATTGTAATGTTTTTTAAGCTTTACCTATTACAAATTCAGTTTATTACAAAACAATAAATAACATATCTTGCATAATTTTGAGGATTAGCAAGCTGAAGTGGCAGTGGGCCGGCCATATATCGCGAAGAACCGACAACCTCTGGGGTAAACGTGTTCTTGAGTGGAGAGCACGACTCGGCGAACGAAGTGTAGGACACCTTCCGGCCAGGTGGGATGACGATCTGCGAAAGACTGCAAGCAGATGCTGGATGCTGGTAAGCTGAAGACAGGGCGCTATGGCGCTCATTAGAGGAGGCCTATGTCCAGCAGTGGACTAGACTAATATAGGCTGATGATGATAATGTTGCATAATTTTGACACATCTAAGTAGGTAGTTGACGTCAACTGTCATATTTGGCATTCACTGTCATTTTTCATAAATGTATGAAACATAACCTATTATGGATAACTAATGTAAAAGTACAAAGTAAGAATTGTACGAACTACGTATGGATTCTTGACGAACCGCTTATTGGATGAATCGCTTTTTGGACGAACTGCTAACAAATCCGGGTAGTTACCTACTAAATAAAACATATAGGAAGTTCAACAAAAACTAAACTATTTGTTGGTCTTATACCAATTTTACTCACAAAGAGACATCATTAGAGATTTACTTAGCGACTAAAAGAGACTAGCCGATCACCTCGCGGTTTCACCCGCGTAGTTCCAGTTCCCGTGGGAATTCCGGGATAAAATATAGTTTAATATGTCACTTTCTGAAAAGTAGGCTTCCTAACGGTGAAAGATTTTTTCAAATCGGTCGAGTAGTTTCGGAGCCTATTCAATACAAAGAACTGTTGGTTGAGCTCCCTGCCAAATTTCATAAAGATCCGTTCATTCGTTTTAGGCGTGAACCTGTAACAGACAGACAGAGTAACTTTCGCTTTTGTATAACTAATCTTAACTTCTAATATAAATCCATACTTATTAATCACTATACGATCGCCTCGAAGTTTCACCCGCGTAGTTCCCGTTCGCGTGGGAATTCCGTGATATAATATAGCCTATGTCACTCCCTGAAAAGTAAGCTTCCTAACGGCGAAAGAATATTTTAAATCGGTCCAGTAGTTTCGGAGCCTATTCAATACAAACAAACAAACAAACAAACAAACAAATTTTTCCTCCTTATAATAATTAGTATAGATTTTTTTGAGTCTATATGTTTCGATGGAGCTCACCGTACCTAACTGTATATTTTGGAAATCATTAAGTCTACGTAATGTATCCCATTTCAAATGCTGCACAATAATAGAGTTATCTCAGTAACACAGAGGAAACCTCTACTCCTATCGAATAGACAGTAGCGTCGTTAAATTCTAGGGCCCTTATCTGCAACTCTCTTACGTAAGGGCTTAGTAGACTCCCTAATGACTTGATTTTCTGTCTCGTAAAAGATACACTTAAGATATTTGCTCGCTGACTGTAAAACTTTAGATTGCTTACTTGAATCAAACATTCTTTGATCGTAAGAGTATGCGTATTTCTGACGTTTTTTTCGCTCGCAACCAAATTGACACCCAGATATGAATGGGTGGTTATTTTTAGTATCTACCAATCAAACGATTCTTGGTGTCAGGATGACACAAGAATTGTTTGATTGGTACACCTGCGTAAATTACGATGTATCGCCGAAAGTACTGTAAAGCTTGATAATGTACCTATATACTTTTTATCAGCCTATCTCTTTACACTGGAAAGGTCTCCTACATACATTTCCAATCATTACGATATTTTGCTGAATCCTACCACTCTACGTTAACATATACGAGATGGTTAAACCCTTCGTCGTCTCCCTTAAGCCGCTGCCTCCCCTCACACTAGCACCGCCACCTATTTTATCTAATTATTACGTTTAAGAAAGGAATTTCCAAAAATTACGAATTTCCAAATATTAGCCAGTTTTTGATAAGAAGCTTTTTTTAATGCCTCTGTAATAGTTTTATTTTGTATAGTTTAGACAGAGAATCGAAAATAGAGTTTGGTGGCCACTAATGGCAACTTCGTATCAGACATTAATAAATATTAAGTATATGTTTTTAACATTATAAAATAACATACAATATATATAGTTTTTTAGAACAGTAAAGGAAAAACTAATAATAAAAATGATGGTTTCCATAAAAATTTACGATCTCTGGTCTTTTGAAATGGTACAAACAAGTATTTATGGTGGTTTTGCTTTGTGACCAAATACCCCAAACAACTCAATCCCAACCCTCCTCCATACAGTTGTGTGAAGATAGTACGAAAACAGAATACATCAGAACTACACTTAGGTAGGTAATAGGAGATAAGCCGACATGTCTTGTTTACAGTGAAAGGGAAGTCTTTAGCCTTGATAGCGGGTAAGTGTGGGAGGCAAATTATGTCGTTATGAAACTGTGTATATCTCTAAGGGAACACTCGGGCTTAGCTAGGGCACATATGGATCAGTCACATATCCTGTGGCTCATCAAGTGTGGCGGCCGGCGGCGTGAAAATTCTCAGTGGAAAATGGCCGACCGCTTTCCCTAATTTTCAATTTTTATACCTTGCATTATCAGTAAAGTGAATTTTTGAGTATTGTCGTTTCCATGTTTTCCTTTTATACTTATATCCATATTCTAAGTTTTTATGCTTTGTGTTGCATTGTACTGTTACTTCAGTAACTTTATTACTCAATATCAAATATTCAATGATAGTACCATATAAAAGTTTTAGCTAGAATAGGTAAAAACTGGTGTTATTCAAATTTTACAGCTCATATTATTCTCACCACGCCTCCATTCCATGACAAAGAAATTTCCACGAACCAGACACTGGCAGAAAAGTGGAAAACCAGACACATGTTGCCATCAACAAAGAAGCCATACGTTGTAAACCGTAGACTGAGAATCAAGGCTCACCTAAGGTTGTAAACCAAAAGATGCGATGGACTGGAAGTAATGGTGTGCAACAAAAAATACACTTCAGCTGAATTAATACTGTTTGCTTATTTATGATAGCATTTAAATTAATAAACTTTAATTAAACTTTTGTACAGATACAAGGTAAAAGCTACTATTTTATATGGAGGCACAGGATAACGCTTTCCAAAAACTTTTTAATCAAAAAACTTTTGCGTCACAACTTAAAGTTCACCTGTGAACCCAAAACTGCTTTTTGCATGCAAAATAAATGCTTTAAATCCTTTAGCTTAGCGCAACTTGGGTACTTAAAAGCACAAGCGTCTCAACCTAGAAGTCGTAGACAAGTGACAATCCGTTGCGAATACCGTACTGTGTCTGCTCTAAGTAAAAACACGAACTTCCTGAAAGTTCGTAATTATTGTTAACCTGTGCACTGACTGTAGCGCTCATTTCACGCAACTCACCACATCGTTCGCCCGACGACGTGATGGTTGCGACTGAGGTTTCGTGCAATATTGGCACGTGTCAACTAAAACAACGATGGCTCTACAGTTTTAAACTATGAAATAAAACCATACTGCGAATAAAACCATAAGCGAGCGAGAGAGATCGAATGCAAACGAGTGCAATTCGACGATTCGGTACGTTCGTTCCATTTTTCTTTGATGTACGACAGTGACAGCCACTGGAGCACGGCCGAAAGGCGAACGAAGGCACTGGTCCTTTCGCGTTCGTTCGTTAGCCTTCGCTTACACTCGCTCGCTTCGTCTGTTCCCGGTATAGTAATCAATGAAGTTTACGGGCTCCACGCACTTTTGAAATATCATTCTGGTTATAGAAAATTAATACGATTTGATTCTCATCGACCCGTATCGTAATTTTTAGTTGTAGATAAAAGCAACTAGTAAAAGAAAATACAATCGTGTATTACTTTGTTGCGAAACTTGTTCAAGTAAGATAAAACTCCTTCGTATTCGGTGACTAAAGTTCAACCTTAATTTTCAGGCTAATAACTTAACTTGACGTGTATGTATTATGTAAGTTATACAAGTAACGAACCACAATAGACCTACATTACATCCGTAGCGCTCTGTGACTCAAGTGTGGCAAGCTCATGCAACTTTATGCATGCAAAATGGATTTACGTGCTCGAAAATATGGCCCTTGAGTGTGCCGTTGTAGATAATTGCACAACTCTCCTCCTAATGAGGACGTAAGCGGGGAAATTCAGCTAGTGGCTGTTGCGATTACGCAGTTGTGAGAGTTGAACCATTTAACTTTGAACGCAAATAACGTCGGGGACGCCCAGCCGATTTTATGAGAATGTTGGAGCGTTTGGCTTCCTGAATAGAATGGTGTGTATATTATAACCACTGATTACTTGTATACAGGGGTAAATCTGTGAGTTTTATGTTGGTAGGTAGGTATGCTACAAACATTGACAGTGACGATTTTGCGTTGTACTCGTAGCAATCAAAACGTTTTATCAAATCACCTATCTCAAGATACCTTTATCTCTTGGTCCTGTTACCTTAATCTTTTTATCGTTCCTGATACCTTTATCTTAAGATTTTGACTCGATCCTAGTAGGTATAAGTGGGCTAAGTGTCTCATTAATTCTAGTTCTCTACAACAAGAGGTCAAAGGTAAAGTCAATAATGTATCCACAACCTCACCTCAACAGCCTATATTGGTCCACTGCTGGACGCAAGCCTCTCCCTGATATGCGCCTTATTGGCTCTCATGGGAGGGAAATGACCATAGTCCCCACGCTGGGCATGTGAGTTGGACATCGCAGTTCGGTGGTAAAATTGTTCTGCTGGACTCGCTGCTGCCCACCCCACGGTGGACGTCCCTTAGTCGCCTCTTACAACACCCGCGGGAAGAGTTGGGGTGGTGAAAAATCTAAGCCGGCACCAGACGGTAAGGAGATTTTTATAATCGGGACCCTATAGAAGGGGTCTCGTCATAGAGTTGAAGTGTGCATTCTACCTTACGTCTATGGGTCTTAGCATAATGCTGGTTGTCACTGACAGTCGTGAAATGCGATCGGCCTTCGTAGTTAGGAGTCTGTGGTTGAACATGAACGGAAGAACATGAAGCAAAGAACACAGTTCACAAGCTAATTCTAAGTATCACGTGATATTTTATAGAGTGATACGCGGTATCACGGAATAAAATATCATATGATAAATATTACATACCTGCATAGCGAGTCCCGCCAAAAACTGCATTCTCGTACGACTTATCGAGCAACCTAACGAAGAAAATCCCTCGATAAGTATCGTATTGCCGATTTTGAGAATACGCATGTTTGCTACGAAGCAATCACTCGATATACCTATTTAAAGTTCTAGCCATATTTATCGAGAAGGTAGTTATATTGCGAGAATTGCCCTGCAGATCACGCAATATTGGCTTTTTCAGGATAGCAAAACCTAAATAATTCGGTGTTCCGGTGACGGCTAGCAATGTACCTAATAGATATTGACAATTTTGAATGTAGGTACATTTACATTGGCTTTGGAACCACTTATCCGTACTCCAAGTAAATTAACCCCATGCATTACAGAGTGCAGTTTGTACATAACAAAGAAGCTTGCAACTTGCCTCGCCTCAAATTTGTCTCAATAACATCGTTAATAACTTGCTCATATGTCAGTGTTGGCCCAACGTTAGACCTTGAACTGCACTCAAATTCTCGGCTTAAACTCGCAACTTGCTATGGTTCGATGCATGAAACTTGGCCACTGTTAGTTTGCAAACTAAACTAAATCGAACTGGCGTTCGTCTAGCTTAGATAATGGGTTGGTATAATGGTATAACCTGCTAACATCAGGTAGCTAACCTTTGGTAATTGGAAAACGATGTTCGCTTCTTCTCGGTTTGAGAGGCTTTTTGGTCTCCTATTTCTGACTAGTTAAGAGTGCAAGGGAGATAAAACTAAACTTGCCTCACTTGCTGACTTAGACGCAAGTTTACAGCGTGCCTAATTCGTATAATAAGATATTAAAGAATACTCAATATGGCAGGGAGAATGAGATTGGCTATCTTGTACGACTCAGCCATATGCTGAGGAAATTACAAAAGCTGCATTCTGTAGGCAGATATCAGTTTGATTTATAAGAAGTCAAACGGTGGACATAGTTTGTAGTATAAAGCAATGTCCACCATTTGACTGAACGACCAGTTTTTTGCGGTTATTTTGCTTTCTGCCTTTATAAGTCTAGGCGAGTCAAAGCTCGCCTAGACTCGGTCAACAAAAGTTTTGTTAAGGTTGTCGTATATTTGTAGGTTCTTACTTGTTGGTTGGTTCATCATCAACGTCAGCCTATATTAGTCCACTGCTGGACATAGGCCTCCCTTACTGAGCGCCATAGCGCCCTGTCTTCAGCTTGCCGCATCCAGCATCTGCCTGCAGTCTTTCGCAGATCGTCATCCCACCTGGCCGGAGGGCGTCCTACGAGCTTCACAATACTTATTATACTGAAAATACGCGTACGAAGCCGCGGGCAAAGCTAGTCTATACTAATATTATAAGGAGGAAAGATTTGATTGTTTATTTGTTTGTATTAAGTAGGCTCCGAAACTACTGGACCGATTTGGAAAATTTTTTCACCGTTAGGAAGCTTACTTTTCAGGTAGTGACAAAGGCTATATTTTATCCCGGAATTCCCACGGGAACGGGAACTTTGCGGGTGAAACCGCGAGGCGATCGTCTAGTATAACTTAAGATTTATAACTTGTTAATCTGGACGGACTTAGCTGGCTTGAAACACTACTGCCGTAACATATTTCCGCCTGTATCATATTTCATCAAAGTTGAATTGCAAGAAGTTAGTCCTGTTTGCAATTACATTCATAGACCGGTAACTGGCACGAGCTAACTGATATTACAACTGCTTGCACTCCAGAAACTATCGCGTGATATTGCCTCTGCCAAGGCGTTATGAATTACTGAAACGCAAGTTATAAAGTGAAGCAACTATTGGAATAGAGGCTAGTCACCTTATTTTGCGTAAAAAGGAATGCGAGGTGAGATGGGAAAAAAATATTAGCATTCTCACCGTTTCGAGTTGCCCCCTCGACGAAATACGGATTTTTTTTATCAGTTCCCATGGGATAGAAATAACCTTAAAACGTTTCCATAGAAACAACGCGTGCGAAGCCGCGGGCATAAACTAGTTAAAAATAAAAACTTCCTGATAGGTACATACATCCACGCTGCAGCGCTGGTAGTTCCAGTTCGCCGTCTAATCATGCGTCATTCATTATGTACCTATGTGTATCCAAGTATACAACTACATATACATATCTCTGCAAAATTTGAGTTCTGTAGTGCGATCAGGTTGTTTATCTAAAAATCCATTCAAACTTTCGCATAAGTATTTAATATTTATGTGATCGATGATAGATAAGACCTTGCCAAATTTTATGATTAAACGGGACTTTAAACTAGGTAATCGGGAAGTACCCCATAGGTTTTAGTTCATGGCTCAATTTTTTTTTATTATCCTCAACTTTTCGGTTTTATTTTTTTTCCTTTACTTGTGTCGTAACATTTTGCTTCTTGCCAAATTTCTCAAATTAATGTACTTATGCAAGAGCGGTTGCTCGGCATGATTCGGTCATAAGCGGCTAAAACTTCGATTGCGCTGACTTAGAAGTTTGATTTATATCACAGCTCCAAGAAGTCGCAGATTTGAGTATTTGATGTTAATTTCAACTCGATACCTCCCCACGCGTTCATGAGAGAAAAGGGTTGATAGACAGACAAACGGACAACAAAGTGATTCTATAAGTTTTTCCTTTTGAGGTCCGTAACCCTAAAAATGTATTAACGCATAAATATTATATGAAAACGAGTTATCGTAAACAAAGGCATAAAATAAATATGCATGCAAAAACTTATCAAAACACCATCAGCTTAATGTCATTTTTGTAATACATTTTAACAGCCGTAAGAAAGCTCGTTCAAGTTAGTTTACGGCTTGGACCTCGTAAACGGGGTTCGATTCCCGGCCCTGAACAGAGTAATAAAAATGCGATAAACATTTCCGGCAAAAATCCATTTTGTGTTTATAGTACCTAGTCTAGCGTTTACATAGTTGTTTAGCATCATAATAAATTATTCCTGGACACATCCAATTTCAAGAATGTTCACGCGTCGCTGAGAAAAATTACTTATGGCCACAATAAGTATGAAAAACAAGGCGCTTGTGGCGTTATAGAGAGGAAGTTATAATCGTATACACTTGGCTTCTATTACAGTTTATTCTTAGCATGTTTTTGCAATATGAGCTTGAGCATAAAATGTCATAATATCCCCTAATACTACAAATTCTTTTAAGGCTGTCTAAATGTGGATTCACTGGGCCTCCTTTTACATTTTCCATAGTGGTTTTTTTGGGCCTGATGTACCTTGTTACTACAGGGTACATTATTTAGGAAAATAATAAAATAATGCTGGATTCACACAGCATTATCTAGCCCCAAGTAAAGAAGAGCTTGTGTTATGGGTACTAGATAACTGATAGTACTTAATACATTCTACTACATAGCTACTACATAATACATAGATTTGGTATAGCCGTGTCAAAACAATCGATTTTATAATTTTGCTTTGTAATAATTGAAATTAGTTTATAGCACAGATATTATAATACTTTAAAGCAAGACATTTTATTTCTGATACTCTCTATATTTGGTTGGCGGGTAGAAATGCCATTTGGCATAACGCCTACTATTTCTATACTTCTACGAATTTAATTTTAATTTTTAAAAGTTCTTTATTAAATAAAAATAGTAGACGGTACATTTCCAGTGTGTGTTTAAATACCTAGAAAAAATACATCATAAACATTTACAGCGTTTTCTAAGCCATAGCCACTTCTACGAATTGTGAATATGGTTATTGGATAATATGTCAAAATCTGGATTCCTAACCGAAACAGATTTCAAATCAGTAACAAACCTGTCACAGAACCTCGTACATGTGTCAAGCTGAGCAATAGTGCCCTCAGCCTAGACACACTACAGATTTATCTATGCCCCTGTGTATTTACAATGGAGCATAAACTACACGTAAGCTCTACACCACCGAATCAAACAATCGCTAGTTGGAAAATAACCTGTATGCCTATGCTAATATGGTAGATCAAATGCAAATGTGCGCTGGTTATATGCCGAGTATCACGGCTTCCCACATAATGTATACTGTCGACATACCTGACACGGAGGCGACTCTATTACTCACAAGGCGTAGAATTTATGAACCGAATAACACGAAGTCCTCAGTTATTGGAAACGTGATAAAAATACGAATGTCTTTATAAAACCCGTGTGTGGCGGTTATTTAGCTAACGCAAATAATGCGGGGTCATACGATAAGATTTCCTTCCTTATTCCCGAACTAATATATTGGTGAGTCTCCAAAACCGTCGATTACCTACTATTGCTTGGCAATTAACGTATGAACGGAAATTGCCTAAACTAACTTTAAATGTATTGTTCTAATTCTATTCTGAATATATTATTTTCTACAGAATAACTATATAGGGTGTATCAAAAAGTAAGGACCAAACTTTCATGGGCGATTTTAGGTTCGGTTTTTATAAATATAAAAAAAAATCCCGACTACGAAATCACCACATTCTGCCGCTAAGGTGTTGTGTGCTTGTCCTGAGACGAAAACAGCTTCTTCGTGCGAGCTTTATTTATTTTTTATTAATGCGTGGCAATGCAGCCAGCGTCTTGGGGACGCTTCCGACTGGTGTTGATAAGGATCAGTTGAGCTATCTGTAGACTGTTTGCAACAGTCGGCAGTTAGCTCAATGGTTTCAATTTTCTTTGTGAATAAATTTATAATTTATATTAATAACAAATAAGCACTTAGCATCAGTCTTGCCTAGTTTAGTGGTCATTTCGTTATTATTTATGCATTCGAAAACTAAAAATCTGGATTTTTCTTCAATAATCTTTTATTCAATATTTTTCCTGTGTTTTGTGACCTAGTCTGAACCACCTCTGAAGGTTTAGTCCTACACCCTGTATGGTGTAGATAGATAAATTTACAGACCAGAGTTTATATGGCATATCCTTGAAACTTGAGTGAAGGGCCAGTTCGGACCGATTACCTAAAATCCTTGCAAGTTTTTCGCATATAGGTATAAAACCTACAAAAACTGCTATGGGATTTGAACAGTGATCCTAAACGGTCCTAAGCCGATGCCCGCTCTCGGCGACCGTTACGAGCGGCTCATGTCCAGATGCCCTAGGTATAGTAAATGACCATTATTAAACAGCTGATTGTCAATATCTCAGAAACCTCAAGTCCAATCCTGAGCCACACAATCAGTGGGACCGCATACGTCCGACCATAACACCATTACTGCCTGCGAGACCTAGTCCTGTGCCAATATTGGCCAATTTACATGTCGATAATCGACGTTTGATGTTATTCCATTAGGACCGTTTGCACTTGAACCCGTTATCGAGTGGATGTGTACAACCGACTCAAAAAGCTGAACACATGAAGACTCCAAAACCCTGTGCACAAAGAAGCAACAGAAACCGCTATACACCATTTTTAAACCCGCTACACCACCCTCCCACTTAAACTAAAACGCAAATATAATATTTTCAATTAAGAATTAGCCAGGTTAGAATTACCCAGGAACGTTTGAATGAAATAGTGCTCAATCTTAACTTGACCATGAGGTGAAATTAGCGTTCCTACTTATAGAAAGTGTCGCGTCTTTTGGAGTCGAGCGGGTTAAGCGACTTTAGGGTGCGTTTCCACTGAAGCGGAGTGGAGCGGAGAAGACCAGTGAGAAGTGTTTAGCGGAGTTTCAATGGAACCGCATCCTGCCCTCCGATCGGCACCACAGCCTGCTTGACTCCATTCTATCCGGCTCGGGGCCGCGTGTTCATATATTTGATTTAAAGTCCGCTCAGCTCCGCTCCAATCCACTTACACTGTTTCCACTGATGCGGAGTGGAGATTTCGAGGGCTGTGATTGGCCAATTCACGGTCCGCTTCTCCCCACTACGCCCAGCTAAACGTCAGTGGAAACGCACCCTTAGATATGGCGAGGTTTAGAGATTTCTGTGGCTCTATGTGTACACGGAGTTTTGGAGTCATCGTCTGTTCAACGCTTTTTGGCTGTAATAGGTCTTAAGTTATGCTAATTATGTTAACAATGGTGAGATCCGTAAGTGGATATTGTATAGGCTCGAGGTTAATAAGGTTTCAGGTGGCAATCGCTAGGGACCGGAATAAGGTACATCATTATCCTGAATACATGAGCTCAAAATGTAAATATTCCATATTTACATTTTCGTCAAAACCTTATGGTTCGGTCACTTAAGGACGAATGGTCTAGACCTGTACAGACTGCCTTTCTACTCCAGGAGGAGCACACGTACAGCGCATCAACACACTCACCCTGTGGATATTGCCTCCCACTCGCACTAAACGGTTTTCTTCTTCCTTCATCATTCACACCGCTAAGGTTGGGAGAGCGCTGCCTGCTGCTGTTTTTCTGGCCAATTAAAGTATGTAGGTCTAAGAAATCAAATAATATCGCAAAAATTTTCGACTTCGACGGGACTTGAACCCGCGTCCTCCCCTCAGTACGGGGATGTGATAACCAACTACACCACGAAGTCAAGTGACGTGGGAGTCGAAAATCTCTGCGACTTCCTACGGTCTCTAGCACCGTTAGCTCCACCTACAGGGGAAACATTGAAGTCATTACTCTTAGTGTGGGGTTACGCACTATAATACCAAAAAACCTTATATGTAGGTCTCTTCAAAACAAGGGTCCATCCGGTTCATTCGGTAAGATTGTACTCAAACAAAGGCTATTTATTGATTACTAGCTTCTGCCCACGGCTTCGCACGCGTTTTTTCGGTTTAATAAGTAGTCTATTATCTAAGTTAGGCTTTGCTCTAAACGTACGCCAAATTTTATCTTGATCTGTTCAGTAGTAGGATAGGATAAATAAAAACTGTCAAATCGGTCATCACTGAGAATATTTGATGGCTCGGCCAATATTCCACATATTGGCCGAGTCATCAAATATTCTCGTGCGGACCAGTATGCTAACAGGCCAAAGTTGAATGACACGAAGTCTTGCAGATTCTCAAAAAAAAAATACATAAAACAATAGAAATAAATTAGAACTTAAGAAAATAACTTTATTCACAAAGAAAACTTTCTTTGTGAATAAAGTTATTTTCATACTAGTATAAATAAATTTATATATATAAATAGATAAAGTTACTTCATATAAAGGTATTTACAATTGAAATAATTGAGCTAACTGCTGACTGTTGCAAACAGAACTTAAGAATTAGAACTTGTATTTAGAATTGAAACTTGCCTATCTAAATCTAATTCGATTTAGATACATTTCAATATTTACTAACAAAGTACAACATTGAATTTCTAACATGTCGATGCGGAACTGAGCAACATCTGGCCAAGCATTAAAATTATTAATGTAATCATCTATGGGGTAAATGGCCTTCTTATTAAGAATTATTTTATTTACTGTATAAATTTACAAAGCTCAGTAGCTCAGTTGCTTCAGATGGAAGCTTATTACAGAAGCACACGCAATTGCCCATGAATGATTTCCATAATAAACTCTCTTTATCCATATGATGGGATGTGTAATTTGATTCTGTTTCTTGTCTTTCTATTGTGAACTATCTCTGTTTTTGTGCGTATACATTAGATTTTCAAAGATGTTTTATTTTATTTAAGTAAACGACATAACAGACAAATATTAAATTTAAACTATATTGTAGCAAGCACCACGTAGCAGATACTACGGCGTAGCAAACATTATGTCGTAGCTGACACTTTGTCGTAGCAAACATTACGCCGTAGCAAGCTACGGTGTAGCTAATTAGATTGTAACTGAGTATAATATAATATAATATAATATTAGGAGATCAGAAATAACTGATACGCAATATTTTTTCTGCATAAATTCACCAAACATGCTTCAACATGCATTAAAAAGGGAAGAAAAAAATTCCTTGATGGTTAAAAATCAATGGCATTTTCAAAAGAAAGCTGGAACGCTAAAGAAAAAAGTACAATACTGTGATGAACAACACAAGTGTTCAGTACAATGCTGAGCTAGTAATGTAGTTTGGCACTGAAGGGATCCAATGTTACTATGCAAATAGGAACGCGCCAAGGCAATTCGACAGCTGGGTATAAAGCTGATTAAAATAGTCAGTTTATTGTAAGTTTTCAATATTTCAAAAGCCATGTGGAATATCACTTTGAAATCTATCGTAGTTTGACGAATTCATTATGACCGTAAGCGGGTTAAGTAGGTACGTATCTTGTTTGTGTTGGAAAAACACCAAATTGTCACCAACGTTAAAATTTTATAAGTTTGACATATAATTCGATTATTTGACATTTGTATACCTAATTGAAATTTGCTAATCTTTTTGTTATTTCTATCATCATCATCATCATCATCAGTCTATATTAGTCCACTGCTGGACATAGGCCTCCCCTCATGAGCGCCATAGCGCCCTGTCTTCAGCTTGCCGCATCCAGCATCTGCCTGCAGTCTTTCGCAGATCGTCATCCCTAGCCAGAGGGCGTCCTATACTACGTTTGCCGAGTCGAGGTCTCCACTCAAGAACACATTTACCCCAGCGGTTGTCGGTTCTTCGCAAGATATGGCCGGCCCACTGCCACTTCAGCTTCACTTGTTATTTCTATAAACCAATGTTATTTGTAATACTAAAAGGTTGAATAGTTTTTACACCATAACATTTCGGTGATTATAAATACCTAGTTAAATTATTTGAACCTAGATTAGATTCATACGCCGCTAGGGTAAGGTGCATTGTATCTAATACCTTTGCACGTGTATTTTCGGTATAATAAGTAGCCTATTATCTAAGTTAGGCTTTGTTCTAAACGTACGCCAAATTTTATTTTGATCTGTTCAGTCAGAATTCAGATTTCAGAAACTTTCGGTTTCATAATATAAGTAGGAAGTAGGAAATGATAAATTTGATTAGGTTGTTTTGATTTTTCAACCAAAAATACCTTCCCCGTAAGTCTAATTTTCGAGTTCACTTGACTGGACCACAATTATATCCACTTTGCACAAATCGAAAAATTGTAAACTAGGAATAAAACATTATAAATCATTGGTTAAAGGCTTTGACGAAGATTCCAGTCAATATTCAAGTCCAGATTAATATTCAAGCATGCAAATATGTACAGGGCTGTTTCAATTTGAGATTAGCAGCAAGCACAGTTCGATTCACAACATGTGAAGTAAATGCACTGCGGTCGAACTACCGTCGCGCGTCGGTTTGACTGTCAATCGCGTACAACACGTTACATGTTCAATCCAATCAAATTAAATTCACTTACTGATTTGCTGCAGATAATAAATAAATAATAATAAATAATGCTGGACAATCCACACAACATCATCTAGCCCCAAGCTAAGCAGAGCTTGTGTTATGGGTACTAGATGACTGATATACATAATATAAATATAAAAAATATAAAAATAATATATATATATATAGATGAAACAATGATCCATAGATTACAGTGGAAAATGTTACACAGTTTCAAATATCTATACTAATATTATAAAGAGGAAAGATTTGATTGTTTGTTTGTATTGAATAGGCTCCGAAACTACTGGACCGATTTGAAAAATTCTTTCACCGTTAGAAAGCTTACTTTTCAAGGATGACATAGGCTATATTTTATCCCTGAATTCCCACGGAAACGGGAACTACGCGGGTGAAACCGCGAGGCAATCATCTAGTTCAACAATAAAGGAATAACAGAATTAATTTTAACTATCAATTTGTTTGGCACGAGGGTTGATCAGGTTTGACATCCAGTGCCTTTGCAGCTTACTGAAATGTCTGTCAGCGAGAACCCCTATCAGACTGTTGGTGCTGTCCAGGAACCTGCGTTTTAAAGATGTTATTTTATTGCTAATCACAGCGTAAAAGTCCTTTACGTATCCGTCAGCAGACATGCCAGACGCACTACAGTATCTTAATCTATCTAAATCTTATTTTAACTTTGGATTAACAGATAGAAAATAAGATTTAAGTCATGTGTAAGGCCAAGTTTTTAAATTACTAATTGAGGTCTAACATAAATCAATAATGCTGCACAATCCACACAGCATCATGCATCCCAAAGAAAACAGAACTTTTGTTATGAGTAAGATAACTGATATATTTTATAATGTATTAAAAACATATATTTTATAATGTATTAAACTCAGTTTCTAAACGAGGAATTAGCATTGCCATTCAACGTGGAAATGCTGCTAGCATTCTGGGCACTCTGCCTTCTGGTGACGGCTTAGATTTTTAAGAAATAGATATAAGTGTATAAATACTAGTTGTTATTGATTTATTATGTTAATGTAATTTTCTATGTGCTAAATAAATATTATCATATTATATCTTTTAAATACTGGTACTTCTAAATACTGTTACTTACAGGTTGATATTTATTATTTAAATAAATACAGAGAAAACACCAAAAGCATCCGGAAATATATTTGCAGATCGTACAAACATATGTATTAGGCGGGAATTAAACCCGAAACCTCCTGCGTCGCACGCGGATCTTCTCTCACTGCGTCACAGAGGTCGTTTAGAAAATGTATTAAAGTGAAATGCAACTTCCAGCTCAAATTGGGACGGAATGTATAAGGTCAACGGAAATTGTGGTCGGACTTGGCACATATTCAAGAATTAGTTAGTTGTATCTAGCGTAGGTGGAGATAAAATATTTATTCCAGGAAATAAGCTGCGCTGGGCATTTCCTGTTGGTGGAGAAAGTGGATGTTTTCGTTGTTTTAAACTCAGCAGTATTCATCTATATATATATATATATAAATGAAACCCGTTTTCCTTGGCACGGCATCACGCGTGAACGGCTGGACCGATTTCGCTAATTCTTTCTTTGTTGTGTTTGTTATTGTCAGGAGAAGGTTCTTATGAAAGAAAAAATTAAGAAAGTTGGAAACATAAATTTCCACGGGGGCGAAGCCGCGGGGCGCAGCTAGTATTAAATAGTAGTTTCTGTCTGCGGCTTCACACGCGTTGTATCTATGGAAACGTTATTTTTCTCCAATAGAATTGATAAAAATTAGCCTATGTTTGATTCCAGGCTTAGAGCTACCATCTATGCAAAATTTCAGCCCTATCGGTTGAGTCGTTTTGGCGTGAAAAGGTAACGAACATCCATCCATCCAGACATCTAATCTTTGGCATTTATTAGTAATAGTAGTTTCTGCTCGCGGCTTTGCACACGTTGTTTCTATGGAAACGTTTTGAGGTTATTCCTATCCCATAGGAACTGATTTATGGGATAAAAAGTCGCCTATGTTTGATTCCAGGGTTAGACTTACCTGTATGCAAAATTTCATCCTGATCCGTTCAGTAGTTTTGGCGTGAAGAGGTAACAAACATCCATCCATCCATCCATCCAAACTTTCGCATTTATAATATTAGTGTGACTAGCTTCTGCCCGCGGCTTCGCACGCGTTGATTATATGGAAACGTTAACGTTTTGAGGTTATTTCTATCCTATGGTTTATGGAACTGATTTATGGGATAAAAAGTCGCGTATGTTTGATTCCAGGCTTAGAGCTACACCGATGCAAAATTTTAGCTCAATCTGTGCAGTAGTTTTGGCGTGAAGACGTAACAAACATCCTATCATCCCCATCTATACATCCATCCATCCAAACTTTCGCATTTAAAATATTACTGTGATTAGTGTGATTGTGATAGTGTGATGTGATTAATTGATCTACACCACCTACCCTACCTACACGCAGTGATATGTAAACATATCGCATGAACATTAACCCTAAAGGATAGGATAGACAAAACGTGTTAGGTTTTGTAATTTTTATTCAATTTTAATTAAAATTTTAGTTTTGTTTTACATTAGTTTACGGAAACTAATATATAAAAGTTTTCATTCCTTTTCATACACTTAGCGCCTTGCAGCATCCCTACCGGATACTGAGAGGAACTAGTTTTCAAAGTATGACAGCTATTCCATAGTTTCCTAAACTCTATTATTATTTTTGAATGATTTTTTGCATTTCAGCTATTTGACAATTTTGATAAGTCCGCGGATCGAACCATCACAGTCTCGAAAACTTTTTCCATATATTGTGCAAATTCACACTAGACGCTCACCACCTACCGACACTTCCTCGAAAAACACAAAAAAAAACCCTAATTATTTCGGTTTTCTTGTAAGTCAAGGAATAACTCAAATAACGAAAGCAAAATAATTATTTCTAAAAATAGTAAGTAAAATTGGTTAAGGCGAACACCAAGACAGCAAAAACCAAGTGATTGATGACAGTTATTAGCAAGGGACGCTAAAATATACGCATTTAAACTTTCCTAATTAAGTTTTGTCAACAACATAAAAACTTCTTCGACGTGAGCGTTTGCGTGGAGAACGAAAACTTTGGAATGGGGAAACAGAGTTTTTGCGATAAAAACGGAACATATATTACATACAGTTTGGGGGTAAAGGTGGATTTCCCCCAAATAGGAACAGAGGGAGATCTCCTCTGAACCGGGCCCGACCCATCTGGTCCACGGAGCCCGGTGGTCTTTCGACCGACAGTTGTCGGAAACTCCTATATAGTCAGTTGTAAGTGAATCCAGCGTTTGCGCGATCTAGGAATGGTCACTTTTTGCATCTTTCTTAACGACATCTAGCGGTCACTCATTGAAGCGCTTAGGGTTTTACTAACTTCGGTTTTATCGGTGATAGCGCCTCTATTGACACGTTAGCCTTGTAGTTCGGCCGTTGTCGCCTAGAGGTCGCCTACATGCAGCTTTGTAAGATAAAGATTTCATTACAGACACGGTAACTTCTCTCATCTGCTCGGCTTCGATGACATGTTTCCTAGATTTCTTAACTAGGAAAAATGTCATGTTTTTGAAATTTTCAAATGATACTTTTTATCACAAGGCAAGTATTACTACTATTATAACATTTGCTATAGAGTCCGATCTATGCATAGTGTTAAAGCAAAGAAGTAACAAACATCTATTCAATTCAAAATTGCATAAGAATTTGGGTACATTTATGAGAGGCTAGTTTCTGCCCGCAGCTTCGCACGCGTCGTTTCTATGGAACGTTTTCTATCCCACGGGACTATGGGGTTAAAAGTAGTAATTTGATTCCAGGATTAGAATTACATGTATGCAAAATTTCAGCCCGATCCGTTCAGTAGTTTTAGCGTAAAGAGGTAACAGACATCCATCCATTTAAACATACAAACTTTCACAATAATAATATTAGTGTGATTATAATAATGAATTCGAAAACAGCTGTCGCGCAATATTTGCAGACGTACAACTTATAAAACAAATCAAATGGAGTCGAATGGCAAATAAAACAGTCCCGGGAAAAGCGGAATCCGTCCAAAATTGCAAGACTCGTTCACTATATTAATTCCCGGATAAGAAAATTCGCTTTTACTCTTGAGTCCCGGCTCGGGGACCGTTAACCCACGCTTTGCAGTCTTCTTTTAAACAATAAAAACAAATTGAATAAGAAGGTCCCCTCTTATAAGGTATTTCAAGAACTGCGAGCTTTTAATTGCGAGAGTAAAGCTTTTGTGTTATTTCGGCAAGTAAATGTTGCGGGCGAAGAATGTTAGATATTATTCTTTAAGTTCACTTTGTAAAAATACAAACCAGAATTATGTGCATAATATTACGTATGATACGGTAGAAGTACTCTTATTTGTGCATTCGGACTCGTAGTTTGTCCATTATGCGTTTCGTTAGCTAGCATATCCAGCCTAACTCCGTTCAGAAGCGCAGAATCTTCCTGGGGTCTTCTCAGGCTTCGCGGAGTGACCTCGGCATGTTGAAGATTTCTGTTCGTTGTGCTGTTACTCCCTCGCATTCCAGGACTACGTGGGCAGCTGATTCGGCGTCGCTGAGACACTCTCTACAGAGAAGGGTATCCGTCGCTACGATGGTGATTCAGTGTTTGTGCAATGGGCAGTGTCCTGTTAGTCCAGTAACCTAGTTAGTATAGTGATTAATCAAATTTTTTTAGTAAGTTAAGTTAAGTATTTTAATATCATACACAAAATGTTTGTAACTTAAACAACATTAAACTAAATGCCTTCTATGACAGGATAATAAGTGATTGTTTTATCTAATAATTAGCAATCTTGTCGCCTGAAACACAGGATTACCTAGTTCAGGCGAATTTGTTATACTTAGCAGTATTTATTTGTTTTGTGCACATATGTATTGTCTATTTACGTATAAATTTTATTTTATTTTTTATTTATTTTTAGTGATCCTACCAGGATACGCAGATCCATTCTGTTTAGGTTCAGTAGGCGTTTTGTCAGCCTCGGTGATGTTGATAGAAGCGCCGCTCTGGTTTGTCTACATTCTAGCAGGCGTGTCCATCGTTCGTTATGCATCTCTCAAGTTATACAATATATTACGTTTAGCGTTTACGTTTACCTTCGTTAGCGTGGTAACTAGATCTAACACTTTAATTGCCCATAACGCAACTCTCCATGTTCCAGCGTATAGAGAGCTATGGCGAGGCGCGAAGCGCGTCCCTTTGGGTCGCATTGAGAAAATAAGAAATTTTGTATCAATTTTCTTCGGCTACATGGTCGATAGCTCAAAGTTCGATTGATTTTATTTGAATAGTTATAGTAAAATGGGTTTGCCATGAAATTTGTGAGTTGTAAAAAGCTAATAAGGCGCTTATCAGGGGGTGGCCCACGTCAAGCAGTGGACCAATATAGGCTGTTGAGGTGAAGTGAGGATGTTTGTTAATGGCCCATCCTAAAAATTGCTGCAGTTCGATTCTATTATTCTATCCTATAAGCCCAAGACTACCTAAGTCTTGAGTGCTATTGGCTAGGTTTGTTATTGTATCTAGGTCCACCACTTCTTAATATGAGTGGTGCACCAGGAGAAAGCTAGTATCCGACAAAATGATCTAGAGTTTGTCAATATTGTAACTAACTTCGAAAACGTTATGAACTTACTAGGAACTTATAACAACCTACACCAATATTGGCAAAACTTACAAACTCCAAGCTAACGTCTGCCATATTTTGGCTCGAGTATAGCTCGGTTATGTTAAACTTGCGCAAACGATTTTACTTTTTTAAACCTCTTCGAAAAAAGAGGTGCTATGTTCGGCTGTATGTATGTTTTTTGAAAAATATTTATGTAGATAGATAGATAGATAGAAAATTCTTTATTGCACACTTATAGATAGAAACAATACAGCAAAACAGCTTAAAAACTAAGTGACAAGTGGCGGTCTTATCGCTCAAGAGCGATCTCTACCAGACAACCGTGGATGGATAGGATTATTGGATAGTATTAGGGGTTCTGTGCGCTCTTGAAGGTTTAATAAATAAATACTTTTAATATAATACTACGCTTAAAATATACTACATACATAACTATGTATATACCTACATATGTATGTAGGTAACAATTTACCATCGGCCTCCGCACTAGGCAAAGCCTGTATCGTGGAGACCACAAAGAATTATGGCCCGATTTTGAAAATTATTTGGCTATTGTGGAGATAGAGGATGATCCCGAAGTATTTTTGACGACCTCAGTGGCGCAGCGGGCGAAGGTCCGCCTGCGACGCAGGAGGTTGCGGGTTCGATTCCCGCCTCGAGACAAATGTTTGTACGATCTGCAGATATTTGTTCAGGGGTTCTGGATGTTTTTCTATGTATAATAAAAAATATCTATCTATGTAGTGTATTGTATTATGTATGTCAGTTATCTAGTACCCATAACACAAGCTCTGCTTAGCTTGGGGCTAGATAATGCTGTGTGAATTGTCCAGCATTATTATTTTTTTTTATCCCGAAGGGGTTACTATTTGTCACAAAACTTAAAAATATTGTAAACATAAGGGATTCGAAATCGGTTTTTAATTTCTTCAAATTCTATACAAGCGAAGCGATTACGATGACGTTAATAAGTCTATCGGGTCTATCACAGTTTACATAAAACAAAAGATGGTTTCGCCAACCCTTTAGCGCTAACAGCACTACCTATGGAAAGGTGTTTTTTATATAAACCGACATCATTTTGTCATCAACAAGGTTAATTGATAATCATGTGAGTTGGTATCATGATACTTTTAAGAGCGACATGTTGGCATGGCAGGGTCATGACGAGACTTGCTCAGGCCAAGACCGTCAAATAAAACAAACTACGTTGTATGTATGAAGAAAAATGAAAATAATAGTGCATTTTACACCAAGGCGAGAAAGTGATCAATTCCTACCGAGTGTGTCGTCTTAAAACACACGAGGTAGGAATCGCACTTTCTGCCGAGTGATAAATAGTGCTTTATACTACACCTTCGAGGAAAATAAAAAGCAGAATTAATTATTAATTGAAATCGCGCCCAATGATGTTGGTCAAACCTCATTGACCGTGCCAGTCTTTGGGTTCTTTTTTCAAAATATTGTTCGGAAATCGGAGGAGGCCTAATGGACTTGGAGTAAAAACTTTTTGTCGTTTGACCGAATGAAAATAACCATAGCTACGGGCCGATCTTTTAGGAAATTAAAAAAAAATAACACGTTAGAAACGGATTTCCATACACTTTATCCTCCCGCTAAAACACGTGAGAAATGAAATTCCATAGTGTTTTTCCTCCCGGTTTCCTATAGGCCTTCAAAGACATACTTTCTATTCTATAAATGGAAAAGGAATAGGCAACTTTGCGAGCAGGTGTAGTATAAAAACATTTCCTAATGGCTACGACCTAGGTACGAGTACATGTCAATTACAAAGGTTTTGATACATTGCAGAACCTTTTAAAGTAATAACTTAGCATGTTCAACAAACCAAACAGAGAAGCCTTTTGGCCCTCTATTGTATATTAATTTAATCGTTTCATCTTCATTTCTATTCATATAAGTACCTATAGTAAGTTTGGGTAAGAAAAGGATTCGATAACATGATTCATCATGGAAGATAGTACAACATACTGACCTTTATTTAGGTCTGATATATATATATCTATTTATAAAATATCATAGGTTCAGAATGCCTTAACATGACCTTTTCGAAATAAACAGATGAGAAAACAAATAAGTATACAAATGTATGAGAAACAAATATATATAATAGAAACAAATATATAAATGTATTATGAGACATCCCGGCCGACTGGTTAAAAAGAGACGGATACAAAACTATGATACTCATGTTTTTGTTATTATGTCCGAAAGAAGTTTCGACTTTTACGTCACTTGACCTCGTGGTGTAGTTGATTAACACATTCCCGTACTGAAAAAAGGATGAGGGGGTTCCCAAAATCCCGTCGAAGTCGACAACCTGGTGAAGCCTGTTTCAAAATTAAAAATCCACCAATCCTCCCCCAACTCGATGGCGGTAAATTTTTTTAATAAAATCTCAAATAACATAAAATCTCTCGAGAAAAATAACATATTCGAAAGCAAACTGAAAGAGATGCTAATAAAAAAATGTTTTTACGAACTTGACGACTTCTTCAACGATTCTTTTAGCGACTCGCAAATTATATTATAAGTTAATAAAGGTCACACAGCCAGAGACAGAAAAGGAGAGTAATGGGGGAGGCCTACGCCAAACAGGCGACTTCTACTAAGACTATAGATTAATATTTGAAACAAGAATTACCTAAAATACCTATGAATTAATTAAAGTTTATTGACATTTTAGTGTAATATTTAGTAGTAGAATAAAATTTATAAATAAATAAAATAAATAAAAAAGCAATTAAATTGCTTTTTTATTTATTTTATTTGTTTTTATTTATTTATTAAAGGTACCACATAGTTCATCTTTAGTAGAAAGGCACGAAGCCTGCCAGTTTTCCATTGCAACACCCTAAATGGGTACATACTGTGAACTTAACTTAAACTCACCTAATCACTAAGCTAAGCTGTGTGGTGCCGGCTTAGAATTTACACCACCCCAACTCTTCCCGCGGGTGTCGTAAGAGGCGACTAAGGGATATCCACCGGGGCGGGCAGCAGCGCCCCCGCAGAAAAATTCTACCACCGAACTGCGATCCCCAACCCG
The DNA here is from genome assembly GCA_963564075.1 of Eupithecia subfuscata. Taxonomy (NCBI): domain Eukaryota; kingdom Metazoa; phylum Arthropoda; class Insecta; order Lepidoptera; family Geometridae; genus Eupithecia; species Eupithecia subfuscata. The sequence continues at coordinate 14,104,178 of OY751099.1, read as the reverse complement.
CATGCCCAGCGTGGGGATTATGGGCATTACCCCCATGAGATAAAAGCCAACAAGGCGTTTATCAGGGGGAGGCCTGCGTCCAGCAGTGGACCAATACAGGCTGTTGAGGAATCACTAAGACATGATTGTATGAATGCAATAAATAAAATACTGAATACTGAAGTAATTTTTTTTTATCTTGTTTGATTTCTTGGTTTAATGTATCATATGATACACCATAAAATCATATTTAATCGAAAACTATCAGCACTTCTGATATCATCAGCTATTTTGATAAAAACAGTAAATATCCCTTGTTACTTATCTTTATCATAATTACTCGCATATTCTCTTCATAATAAACTTAGTCCATTACCCTTCGTTATGATTTATGATATGGCAGCATAATATTCGAGGCGCCAATATAAATGAAAGGGCATGTTTACCTGCCTTAATAAGGAGATTTTCATTTTAGATCAGACACCTTCTTTGTATGGAAGAAATTTAATTTCCATATCAGTAAGGTTACTTTGCATGCCTGGAGCTGGCGGCGTTTGCTGAAATAATAATAGGTAAGTACGTACTTAGCATGAATCTAAGATCAATTATTTTAAACCGACTGCGGTAGTAGGAGGTTCTTTATTCGGATCAATGTATATTTTCGATGTATTTTCACCTATTTTTTCGTCATCATTCTACTGATTTTGATGATTTTATTGTTTTTATAGAGAATGATGCCGATGTGGCCCCATTATTATTATTAGTTCCGAGGGGTTACTATTTTTCCCGAAAAACTTAAATAAAACGTCAAGTGCGAGTCGGACTCGCGCACTAAGGGTTCCGTATAATTGTTAAACCTTGTTTCTTGTCAAATATCGTGATTCTACGTCAACGGGTAGGTGCCCAGTATATTTTTGTTCATAGCGAGTGTCAAAAAATTGTTTTTGGTTCATTAAGTACAAATTTACGATTTCCGGATTTTTCTCTTTCATTCTGCTAGAACATTGCTTCTTGAGGTTGCTTTTTGAGGTCAAAAATCCACCCTGTATAATTATTCTGTGGCAACACCAACTTAAAATTTAAGAAAGTAAAATCAAGTTCAACATCTAAGTTCAACATCAGTCATAAGTATTCCTCCAGTATTGAACGTTAATTAGCGAACTATGTCAAAGGAATAACCCCCTCCCGCACCCCTCGCATTCAGTTTCAAAGTCCCTCATTAAGGTGTAACTGAAGACAAGATGTTTCCCGTAAAGTTTTCCTTTCAGCTGATCAACCTATATCATCATCATCATCAACAACCTATATTAGTAAACTGGAAAAAAACCAACTACTCGTAGGTACAGACAATAGCCCTTATTCACAAAGAAAATTATACTAGTATTTACAGTTGAAACAATTGAGCTAACTACAGACTGTTGCAAACAGTCTATAGGTAGCTCAACTGATCTGTATCAATACCAGTCGGAAACGTCCCCAATACGCTGGCTGCATTGCCACGCTGTATGGCAATGCTGAAGACAGCGCGCTATGGCGCTCATTAGGGGAGCCCTATGTCCAGTAGTGGACTAATATAGGCTGATGATGATGATGGCAATGCTGATGCGCTGTGCCAGATACTCACCAGCTCTCCGGTCTAGGGTACATAATAATCTCGGGTCGGCTCTCGTAGGTACATAATAATAATAACTTAAATAAATGTCATTTTTCTTTCAGTTTCCTTATACTCCTTTCAACCATTTGATAACAATGCATCAAATAAATCTTTGGATTCTGTAAAAAAGCAGAGAGGTTTTAAACAGGATTTTTTACAAAAATAGGTGGAAACTAGCCATTTTACTATTATAATAATAGGCACCATAGCACTCTGCCTTCAGCTTGCCGCATCCAGCATCTACCTGCAGAGTTTCGCAGGTCGTCCCACTTGGCCTCAGGCTATGTCAAGCTCGGGAGGATGCTATTCTGCTATGTCAAGATTTAAATAAGTCTGAACTCTGTGGGTCTATAATATACTCTATAACGTTGCCTACGCCTACTTACATACAGGGTTATTGGTAATTAGACCGGATCCTTTTAGGGGGTGATGGGGGAGGCCATTTGCAACTATTTTGACCCTATATCGTATTATGCAAAAGTTAACCATTTTTGAGATATTCGCAAATTCTTAATTTTTTGGGAAAACCCTGATTTACGTCTTCAAAATTAAATTAAAAAAAAGTGATCATCCAATTCAAATTTTAGTGACTGATTTAGATAGCCTGAAGTCTAATTATTAATAACCACTAACACAATTGTATGAATCTGTACCCATATGGAAGCTAAAGGACATGTTTATAAAAACAAAGTTTATTTTTTTTGTAAAGTCCTTACAAAAACCCCATTTAACAAAAAAATACTCCAGTGAATTTGATCGGCATGTTATTTAAAAAACATCTACACATCTTTAGCTATCCAAAGAGGTATAAATCAATGCACTTTGTAACATAATTGCAGAAAAAAGGATAAACCATAAGCAGGTAGTAACTTCCAATAAATCAAACTATGAATTTTGTAAAACAAACAAAAAATTTATTACTATCAAAACAATTTACTATTTAATTTACAATTTACATTATTAATTTACAATTTACAAATTTTAATTTACAATTTACAATTCGTTTTCAAAATGTCCACCTCTATTCCGTATGCAAAGCCGCATACGATGGCGTAACTCAGTTTTAACAACCCTTGTTGTCAAATTTATTTTCATTTTTTCGGCAGCTCTTATTATTCGGCGTCTTAATTCATCCACTGATGAGATAGGTGACGTCAAATCGTCATAGACTAGGCTCTTCATATGACCCCAAACATAATAATCACATGGGGTAAGGTCGGGACTCCTTGCTGGCCATGGAATACTACCTCCTCTACCAATCCATCGGTTCGGAAAATGCTGATTGAACCATTGACGCACACTAGTCCTGTAGTGAGCGGGGCAGCCATCATGTTGGTAAATCATACCTTGGCGTGTTGCTAATGGTACCTCACTAAGAAGGCCAAAAACTTCGTTTCTTAAAAACTCTTCGTATGTGTCACCATTTAAATAATTAGGCAAGAAATAGGGACCAATTAAATTATCATCAATTATTCCCATCCATACATTAAGTGAGAATCGTCTTTGCGACCCTTGCTCTTTCTTTTTATTGGGATTAAGATCAGCTTTTCTAGACCAAAAATGAATATTATGGTAATTTGTGATTCCATCTTGATCAAACTTTGATTCATCCGTCCATAATATTTTTCTGAAAAAATTAGGGTTCTCTATGTCAGCATTTAGCATAAATCTGCAAAATGTTATCCTGTTAGCGGGATCTCCGTCTTCTAATACTTGTACAGGGGTTAAATGGTACGGATAGAGACCTGCTCCATGGACCGTATGCCAAACTTTCCATTGGGTTACACCGAGTCTTTGAGCAACCATGTTAGTTGAAATGGTAGGATCCTCTTCAAAATGACGAATGATTTCTTCTTCGTCCTCCGTTCGATGAACATGCGGTCGGCCGGCGTCACTTTGTCGTCTCTGAACACTGCCAGTCTCTCGAAGTCGCCGATATGTATTATCAAATACACTTTCATGAGGTAACCGGCGCTGAGGAAACCGAGACTGATACTCTGCCCGTGCACGCGTAGAGACACCGTTTGCATAACCATAACAAAACAGTATATCCGCATATTCTTCGTTTGAAAAGTCTCGAGGAGGTGGTAGGATGCGTGGCACTGCAGCCATAATTGTTGATAAATTAAATCTTTTATTACTTCACCGGTTCGAAAAATGCGAGAAGAAAAACTATTAGAATTTTATTTGTCATGCGTTTAGCGGGAGATTTCGGCGGTTATTTTCATTGCAGGTCAAACAACAAAAAGTTTTTACTCCGCCATGATAATATCAGCCTATTCTGTTTTCGGAACAATAATTCAAAAAAAGAACTAAGTGAAAATCGCGCAAGCAAAGCCCAAGTCCAAGATGTTGGTAAAGCAATGTATCCAAACTTATTCACCAGCTAAGTCATTACATTTACCCGTATTTTTCTGCAATTGTGTTACAAAGTGCATTGATTTATACCTTTTTGGATAGCTAAAGATGTGTAGATGTTTTTTAAATAACATGCCGACCAAATTCACTGGAGTATTTTTTTGTTTAATGGGGTTTTTGTAAGGACTTTACAAAAAAAATAAACTTTGTTTTATAAACATGTCCTTTAGCTTCCATATGGGTACAGATTCATACGATTGTGTTAGTGGTTATTAATAATTAGACTTCAGGCTATCTAAATCAGTTACTAAAATTTGAATTGGATGATCACTTTTTTTTTAATTTAATTTTGAAGACGTAAATCAGGGTTTTCCCAAAAAATTAAGAATTTGCGAATATCTCAAAAATGGTTAACTTTTGCATAATACGATATAGGGTCAAAATAGTTGCAAATGGCCTCCCCCATCACCCCCTAATAGGATCCGGTCTAATTACCAATAACCCTGTATACTTGCAAGTTTATTTTGAAGGCGAATAGTAGGGTGGATAGTGGCGCCACTACATATTTAATTTTATAATTACGTTAAACAAAGGTATTATCAAAAAATCGGACCGCGCGTAGACAATATCTATCATAAGCTTTTTTTAATGTATTTTTATTAGTTTTGTTTTGTGTTATTCAATCAAAAACCTTGTTTGGAGAGCTTGGTGGCCACCAATAGGAACTAAACTTTTGAAACAAGTATCTGCCTAAATAACACAGTACAAAACTATTAAAGATACATTTAAACAAGACCCGTCAAGTGCGAGTATAACTCGCGCGCCGAGGGTTTCGAACGTTTGTGAACAAGTAGGTATGTACTAAAGGTACCGATTAGAAACTCCGAAATTTAATGAAGACCTAAAACTAGTAGGTACCAACCTACACTTCAGATGGATCTCTCTGCATGCTTCGGTGATAGGGTGTAGCTGTTTTCGACATTTTTCAAAATATTTCGAAAAGTATTAAACCCACAGAAATTTTAAAAACTGTTTTGAAATGTACGAATTGATACCTTTCATATGATACTCCACTCAGTGGGGTAGCCCCCCCATTTGAAAATTATCCCCCCTCTTTTTGACCATTTTTCAAAAATGGTTCATTTTACAGACTTCTCTATATTTTTCCTGTAAAATATAGATTTATATCTACAAACGCTTCATACATTTTGAATGAATTGCTCTACAAACTTCGGAGATAGGGGGGGGGGGGGGGAATTTGTATTTTTTCGACTATTTTCTAAATATTTCAAAAAGTATGAAACCTACAGAAATTTCAAAAACTAGTTTGAAATGTACAAACTAATACCTTTCATTTGATACCCCACTTGACTCTATAGGTCTCTTTTAAAATTTTGACATCTCAATTTGTATGGAAAATGTTCATTTTCATTTTTCATTTTTTTTCATTTTTTTTTCTTAAAATCTGTACAGGCGCACGAAATATATTATTATTTTAAATTTCAAGTTGATAGCTGCTGTAGTTGTTGAGTTATTAAGGTGGGAAAAAAGGACAGACAAAGCGAGACCATAAGGGTTTCGAAACCGATCTTCGAAACCCTAAAAAAGCTAATGATAGATATCGTCTACGCGCGTTCCGATTTTTTGATAATTCCTTTGTATAACGTAATTATAAAATTAAATATGTAGTGGCGCCACTATCCACCCTACTATTCGCCTTAACGGACTTATCTGAATGTTGCACTAAAATTATTTATCGGGGTAAAAGTTTTGATGGATATTACTTCTTCAAGGGAGGCTAAACTTTTGATTCGAACCAAAAGTTTACACTCCCTTGAAGAAGCAACATCCATAGCCATAGCCAATAGTTTTGGGGTTTGTATTTTGTAATTGTACAATTATCATTCTTATTGGTTCTTAATAAATCAAAAATCAATTAGGTACTTTTATTTCTTTTTTTATGTAAAATTTAGGACATTTATTCACAAAGAAAATTATACTAGTATTTACAATTGAAACAATTGAGCTAACTGCCGACTGTTGCAAACAGTCTACAGATAGCTCAACTGATCCATATCAACACCAGTTGGAAGCGTCCCCAAGACGCTGGCTGCATTACCACGCTGTATACTATATGTAACTAAATATTTACTTGATCTTAACTATGATAAAACTGAATCCATTCTAGAAACAGATAAATAAAAAAAAATGTGTTTTATGTATATAAACTATATATTTATAATAAGCATATTCAGTAAAATTTCTTTAGTTACAAAATTTAACTTACCATCCTTACAGTACTTGCACACAACACACTTACATCAACAAACCTACACATGCATTACACAAACACACACTACTCACACACTAAGTAGGTAGCTTCTGTTGCCCGGACTCTTAAGAGACCGGTGTCCTCAGAAGCACCTCAACAAACACACATTCACTACACAAACACAACTCGCTTCCACTTACACTTGTACCACACAACGTCATGAACTTACTATAGAATAAGGCCTACAGAAACCTACCCTCAACAAATTTCTAAACAATATTTACTCATGATTCTATTACACTATTTCTTAGAAATGTTTTTAAAATGTTTTTGAAATAACTCATAATGTATGATAAGGAAGAGCGTTACCTCCTAATACAGGTATTTTTATACTTAAAAGGAGGTCTCGAACACTGAACAATGTATAAAGTAATTTAAGAGAATGATAATAAACATTTTTTTGTATTTATGTATTTTTTGTATGGCAATGCTGATACGCTGTGCCAGATATTCACCAGCTCTCGGGTCCCGCGTCGCTTCGACCAGACGCTCAGATAGTTTTTTGAAAACCCGAAGAGCCTCGGTACCCCACGGACCTAGGGTCTCGACTCCAAGGGGAGCAAATGTGTAGGCTCTGTCGAGACCTGCATATTTGCGCCTCTTGAGATCTTCGGCCAAACCTGCCGCCGCACCCGCCCTCACGGATGTCCTCGGAAGATGGGAAGGAGCAAGTGTGTCGACGCATGTAGCGTCCCACACAATGGGCCTCCCCAACTCCCATGGGACTAGTGTCATACCGTCGGGCCTCTTACCATCGTCACGCAACAGACCATTCGGTTCGAAAATAGCTGGTACGTTAGCGGTGACAAAGGCCCGCCGGATGATGTCGTTAAGGCTAGCGTGGCGAGATATCCGACCGGCGGCCCTAGCCTTTTATTTCTTTAGATTTACAAAATAAGCTCTAAGATAATTAAAATAGTTAACTATAAATTATTAGCAAATAAGAAAAAAGGTGTTGATCTTCTCTTCCCTTAAAATCAAATCAAGGTTCATATTTGCAAATCAATAAGAAAACCAGAATTACTTACAAATTGTGCAGCTATAAATTTTGTTGTAAAATAAATTAATTAATAAGTTATTCTAAATCACAGTCGGTAAGCCACAATCATCCATTATTAGAGCCGATAATTAAATGGTAAGGAAAAATGTAGGTATATCTCGTATCGCAAATTTAATTATAATACAGGGCTGACCGCTGTAACAGATGTTTAATTGTAATCGTACTCGTAATGCTAGCTAAAAGAAATAATAAGACATTGATTTGCATTAATGAAAGATTAGGTAATTATGACTTTTAATATCAGGCTCTAAAAATTATTGCAATGTAGAAAAACAATGTATTAAATGTTATGGTGCATTCATGGCAGAGATGCAAAAACAGAGAAAAGAGTTTGACCACCAAGAGCAACTTCGTATGTTTCCAAAATAAAATTATCACAGAGGTATTAAAAAAAGCTTAAGATAGGTACCACAAACTAGCCAATAATGAAACCCGTTTTCCTTGGTCACGGCATCACGCGTGAACGGCTGGACCTATTTCGCTAATTCTTTCGTTGTTGTGTTTGTTATTGTCAGGAGAAGGTTCTTATGAAAGAAAAATTAAGAAAGTTGGAAACATAATTTCCACGGGGGCGAAGCCGCGGGGCGCAGCTAGTTATATATATAAATAAATAATGCTGATCAATCTACACAACATCATCTAGCTTGGGGCTAGAGCAGAGCTTGTGTTATTGGTACTAGGTGACTGATATAGATAACACAATACAGTCATAGATAGATATAATACGAAACAAATATTTGCAGATAGTACAAACGTTTGCCCCAAGGCGGGAATCGAACCCGCAAATTCCTGCATCGCAGGCGGACCTTCGTCCGTTTATAGTTAAAATAAATGGCGGCGATAGTGTGAGTCGGAGTACCAAAAAAATTGCAAAACAAAGAACTCGTCGTCATCCATCAGCCCGTATTCGTCCACTGCTGAACACAGACTTTACTTGATTGATACCTACACTGTAGGTAAACCTACATTGTAGGTGGGGTCCGTAAGTCGACTCATGAGTGGATTTACAGACCACGCCGGAGGAAGGAAAGCGGCTTCCTACAGTGTAGGTATCAATCAAGGATGGTCTATGAATACGACATCCACAGGCTGAATTGGAGTTGATACTCTTCCGCAGCGACACCACGACACGCATCGCTTCTCGAGCTTTTGACTAAAATCAAAGTGAAGTACCTGGGCCGCGATCACGGTTGAAACGTTAGGGTGCGCGTTCACAGGCCGGTATGACGTTTCAACTGCTAACGTTTGAAGCTTTGGTCTGGTGATCATGACGCACAACGCTGCGCTATGCGCCCCAACGCAGCGTCACGACGCAGCATTTACTGTCCCTGCGGAGAGGTGGTCAGTTGATTTTGCCGCAGCTACCAAGGTATTATTGTCAACCCGTGACGCACACCCGCACACCGCAGCGTTGAAACGAGAATGACGCCGCGCTGTGCGGGAGTACACCTCCCCACTTCACCGCGCTTGCCCCTCGCCGCTGACGCATACTGCGACGGAACAAGAGAACATTCTCGACGTTTTTCATATGATTGAGTGTCCGGCATCGCATACCGCATACGGCAGCGTTGTGCGTCATGATCACCAGACGAAAGATTCAGCCGTAATGCCGTGCGTCTACAGAAAATTCGACTAAAACAATTCGTCTAATATAATTCGACTAAAGCGATTCGACCTTGAGTTGACCAGACTTGTAGGCCTCCCACCCCCGCGAGGGGGGGGGGGGCTTGTTCGTGGCGACTCTGTGACTGAAAGGGTGTGTATATTAAAGCACCCAGAGCCATATGTTGACACAAAATTTTTCGTTGTTAAAACGAATTGTTTTAATCGTTAGTCGAATTGTTACTAGTTCAAATGTTTTTAGTCGAATTTTACGCAAAGCAATGCCGTACCTTACCACACTGTAATCGCGGCCTTTTTTTTTTCAGCGAAACGGTTGAGCTAACTGAAGACTATAGCAAATTTGCATACATTTGAGATGTCCAAGTTCGAGAAGTATGCTCCAATAATACGCGAAGTTTATTTTATGTGTAGCTACTATTTAATTTCGTATATCCATATTTTTCCGTCTTTTAAAACTATTATACCCTGAAAAGCCAGAATAGAATAGAACATCATTTATGGTCCAATGTAGAGCTAAAACAAAGTCCTGAGTCCTACAATCAGATCCATAACTCTACGTCATAAGCTGTATTTACGTTCAATCTGTCGTCAAAACAAACAAACTTGGGAAATTTCAACCATTTCCCAAACAACAAAAACAATTCCCGTTCATCACTCCGAAGCATCCCGTCAACGTCATTAACAAAAAAATAAAAAAAAACACACCGTTTAAAAACCCCGCAACGCAAATTATCTGACAATCACACGAGTAATTTAAAACACAATCGAACTCAAATGAAAGCAATAAATAAAACAGTAGAGAGACTCCGGGGATTGCAGAAAAATAAATATTTACTCAGTTTTATGGGCACGAGAGATCCGATCCACGGAGAGGCGTGCAGTTGAAACGTGTTTGCTCGGCGAGATGAGGCGCCGTTCTAACGAGATTCCTGCAATCTCGAGTGCTATCCACTTTGCTAGAGTGCTTTTGTTTTACGTATATCTGCAATCCGTATTATTTTTATTTATTTCGTACGTAGTTTTTCATTGTGATTACAAGATCTAGACTCTACATTGAACATTTAGGGTCATTATCGCAGCAACCAAAATAACCTCGTTGTTATGTGTGTGTTGTTGGTGCAATAGTATGGAATACTATTTAGTAGTAATTTCTAGGGTTCCGTACCTCAAAAGGAAAAAAGAAGCTCTTATAGGATCACTTTGTTGTCCGTCTGTCCGTCTGTCAACTCCCTTTTCTCAGGAACGCGTGAAGGTATCGAGTTGAAATTGACAAATACTCAAGTTCGTAACCTCTTGGAGCCATAATATAAATCAAACTTCTAAGTCAACGCAATAAAAGTAACAGCCGTTAATGCCCGAATATTTTTAAAATTCCTGGGGAACAAAGGGATAAAAAAACCGAAAACAGTAAATTTGAAGATTATTCACAAAAAAAATGTTGATTCTTGCTATGCACCAAAACCTATAGGATACTTCCCGTTGACCTAGAATCATACAATTTGGCAAGAGGCAGTGGTAACGGACAGGGGGCTTTAATACTTAGTTATATGGATGAAATAAAAATTAATTCCCACGAGTTGTCAATACTTTATGTTATATTGCTATTTCATTTGTTTTTTCCAAAATAAATGAAACACATGACTGTGATGTAAAGGAACCACGATCACCACTATAGTTCGAAAAAGTAAGTACATAAACAGCGTTCTAGTACATCACCATTTGGTTATCTGCGTCACCTGCTATGTCAATTTTATAGATCAAGATATCATGCCTGCAGCCGCTATAGAAATACTATATCACTGAAAAGTGATGTATCTGCACCAAAACCTAGTTGGGTAAGCGTTCTTTGGTAATTTATAGTAAGTACTGTTCACTAACACTAAATGATTTTCGAGAAACGTTCTATGGGCTGCTATGAGATATCTGTTTGCTAGTTGGGAAGGCCTTGCCTTACAATTATAGGGAACCCTTAGTGCGCGAGTCAGACTTCCACTTAACGTTTTATTAGTTAATACAAATAAAAAAAAATATTCTCGCAAGGGATCAAAACCTACTTCCCGTTGACCTAGAATCATGTTATACGGCAAGAAATAAGGTCTTAACGTTATACGGAACCCTCGGTGTGCGATTGCTCGCACTTGACATAATAATTAATTTGGAATAAGAACTCCCAAGCCGAAGATACTGCAAGAACCGGTTAGTTTCGCTACGCTCGGTTCCCGCTATGCACTGATCTTTAAATACCTACCAAAAAGTGCCGCTTTGCTCTGAATTTCTCAGTGCTAACATACTTTTACCTACATTACATTTCAACGGCAATGTCATAAATGACATTATTGAGACACTAGCTTCTGGCCGCGGGTTAGCACGCGTTTTTCCGTGATCTTATGTAATCAAAATGATGTAAGGCTTTCTTATTTATTTGAATAATGTACTCACACATATAGGCAGCATAGTAGTATAGCGTAGGTTTCGGATTTAGAATTACATACATAAGGGTAGATGCTACATTTCAGCTCGATCCGTTCCGATTCCATGAAACCATCAAAACTTTCGCGTTTATAATATTCATATTAGTGTGATTAATTATCACTATTTATTCCATCGTAGCTGTGGTGCTGGCTTAGAATTTGCACCACCCCAACTTTTCTCGCGGATGTCGTAAGAGGCGATTAAGTGATATCCACCGGGGGCGGGCAGCAGCGCCCCCTGCAGAACTATTCTACCACCGAACTGCGATCCCCAACCCGCATGCCCAGCGTGGGGATTATGAGCACTACCCCCCATGAGATAAATAGCCAATAAGGCGCTTATCAGGGGGATGTCTGCGTCCAGCAGACCAATACAATCTGTTGAGGTTGAGGTTGATTGCGGCTTAGATTCTGAAAAGGATCAAGAACCAAGGTAGTGTCCCTGCCAAGTCGAGTAGACGGCCACCAGAGGGAACCCATTCCTCGAACCATCCCGAGGCACTTTTCAGCTATCGATATCTTTGTTACAAATGAGACCTAGGGTCTAAAAATTGAACGTAAATGTCCCGTCATTCCGTGGGAACACGAATAAACCCACATAGGTAGATTAAACAACTTTATTAACAACATACACTTTATACACATTCTAACTCTGAATAATGTGTATTTTTATATTTATATTTTTACTTTTATGTAGAAACAACAGTAACTGATTGTGACGTATAATTTGATAATTAAAAAAATGTTTATTTGTTATCTGTTTAACTTGTAGCAAAATCCATCGGTCAATTGTTGACTATGGCTCCGGTGGCAGTGGCACCTTCCTTAGCTTGAGCTGTGGAATACGCTTGGGGGTCTCCTTTATTATCAGATTGGGCTACGGACGAGGTTTGGACTCCTTTACCCGCAGCTGCGCCTCCAGTTGCCGCTCCTTCTGAAAAATACGCGATAAATTATAAAAAGCAGGCTATGTCCTGTACTAAGTCATCCCCTTGACAAATTTCATAAAGATCCTTCAGCCGTTTAGATATACAAAGGTACCAAAGGTAACCAAGAAGACGCGACATGCCGATTAAAATGAGCATTTATTACTTATACTTTAGTAGAGACTGGGATTTAGTTGAACAGAAAATTCAAATCATCAAGTCTCTAAAATTCTAGTGTCTCATATTAAAGTAGAGAATCTATAAAAACATCTTCAAGCGAACGAAGTTGCTGGCAACAGCTATAATAATAATAATAATATAATAGGCATATCAGTAGGCTCAGGACCCTCATAGCTAAGTTAATTTGCTTTATGGAGGGCAACCTAGACCTCGGGTTATGCGCTTTGTGATACAGGCTTTTGACGGAACTGAAGTTCAACCTCAGAACTATTTAGCCTGCCACAGAGCGCATATACTATCTAAACCAAAACATTTATGTGTGGGCAAACCGAATAAGAAAAAAACGAGTTGACAGATTTTGGCAAAATCGCATCTTTCAAAGTGGCCAAAGGAAACTTTATCGCGATTGGGAGAAACCCGATCTACGTGTCAGGTACCGGATGTCGAAACCGGAAATAATTTTTGGCGAGTCATCTGGTCAATACCGATCGAACACACGAAAGCGGACTGGATTAATGTGGTAAGTTCTGAATGTGAAAACATCGAAACCATGGACGCTATCGCCATCACTTCGTTAGATGTAAGTAATGCAATCCGCTCGACCCAAAACTGGAAAAGTCCTGGCCCAAACGGATTGCATAATTTTTGGTTAAAATGGTTTCGGTGCTCACACTCGGTTCTAGCCACACAATTCCAAGAAGCAATTGAGATCGGGTCAGTCTCACATTTTCTGACGACGGGTGTAACTTTCCTGCTCCATAAGTCTGGTAGTACTCCGGAAACGAAGAATTATAGACCCCGTTTGTAGTTCGTCAAACTACGAAAGTTTTTATAGTAAAATTATAGACCCATAACGACCCTTACCCACCATCTACAAGCTGCTTACATCCATTCTGAACACAAAAATTAACACGCATATTGTTACAAACAATATTTTGGCACCTTTCAGACTGGATGTAGGGTTGGGTCCCGTGGTACGTGATACTAAGGAGCTCTTCCTCATTGACATGGCCATTAGCCAACCGGTCAAACGTGGCAGAGGGAAATTGTCGGCTGCATGGATAATTAGATATACAATAAAAAGGCTTATGATTCGGTGCCTCATACTTGGATTGAGGGGGGGGGGGTTTAGAGTTGTATAAAGTAGATACTACTCTAAGATCATTCTTGGGATCATGTATGAGGCAGTGGATCACTGTTCTTCGTCATCCAGGGAATCAAATGGATCCATCTGCCACCAATGATCTGATAAGAATATAGAGAGGTATATTCCTGGGCGACAGTCTGAGTCCCTCATGGTTTTACCTAGCTCTGAATCCACTCAGTACTCTACTGAAAGATTCAGAAATAGGCTATCGCCTTCGGAGAGATGAGAGATGGTGAGGTCATATCTCACTTGTTGTATATGGACGACCTCAAACTATGTGCACCGATTATAACACAGTTAATAGCCCTTTTGAATATCACACAGATATTTAGTAGTGTAGTAACATACATAGAAATCTCCTAGACAAAAATAAATATTTGTAGATCATTGAAACATTTGTTTTGAGACATAGAATCTAAAAACAATCAAACATTACTTACTGCCACTGCCATTGGAGTCGTTTCCGTTGCCATTGCCATTGTAGTCTTTGCCGTTGCTACCTTTGCCGTTTCCATTGCCATTGTTGTATTTGCCGTCGCTACCTGTGCCATTGTCGTTGCCGTCGCTGCCTTTGCCGTTGCCATTGCCATTGTTGTATTTGCCGTCGCTACCTGTGCCATTGTCGTTGCCGTCGCTGCCTTTGCCGTTGCCATTGCCATAGTTGTCGTTGCCGTCGCTACCATTGCCTTTACCCCTAGTACAGGTGGCTTCACATGCCAGCATGACCGCAAGAGCGATGAATACGATCTAAAAATACCAGCGATTATTACAAAAATTTTAAAACCTATAACTTTAGTCCGTATATAGAACCATGATATTAGAATGGCTAAACGATGGAAATTAGACGTTATTACACTCGACGAAGTAATGATTTAAACAAGAAAACGGTTCATCTACATAATATGAGCCACGTACCCTTCTTCTGCTAACTTTCTTCCAACCAAGGTTAGACTAGACCGTCTATATATCAGCCATACACAAGTCAAACATACACATAGCTAGATGTAAAGCCGAGTACTGAACGGGGCGGTACGGGGCGTAATTTAACGGGTCACACAGCGAGCGTTCGTGCAGTCAGTGAGAAAATACGGGAAAAGACGCGCTGGCTATGAGCAACGTTCGTGCAGTCAGTGAGGAAAGACGGGAAAAGACGCGCTCGCTATGAGCAACGTTCGCGCAGTCAGTGAGGAAAGACGGGAAAAGACGCGCTCGCAATGAGCAACGTTCGCGCAGTCAGTGAGGAAAGACGAGAAAAGACGCGCTCGCAATGAGCAACGTTCGTTCAGTCAGTGTGGTAAGACGGGAAAAGATGCGCTCGCAATGAGCAACGAGAAGGATTTTTGAAATTTCATGCTCGCTAAATGGTATATTACGCTCTGAACACCGGTCAGTAGCCGACAACATAATATAGAGGTGGAACCAAACTCGTCACTTTCTGTGTCTTGGGCGAGACTTCACCAATACGCCAGAGACGAACGCAGGGCATTCCTTCTTAGTGGAAACTATTATCATGAATTCCGAGGCGGGTTGCCAGTTGTATCTAACTGGCATATGGCCATCATACCTTCAAACAATTAGTGTCTAGGCACCACTAACGCCATATGTAGGGTACATTATGGCGTTAGTGGTGCCTAGGCACACAGGTAGGTATAAACACAAGATTATGAGAGCGAGGGAATAGAGAGTACATACTTGTGCACTATTATATGTCCTGAGGACATAGCTAGTCTACGTGAGTATGTTTGCGCACATACTTGTGCACTATTATATGTCCTGAGGACATGGCTAGTCTACGTGAGACTAACACGTGAGGCTAGTCGCGTGGCCGAAAATTCGGAGGACATCATTACAACACCCTAGGAAGTGATTTATTGTTACCGTGCATGAAAGAAGAATACAAGAAGATGGTACTTAGATAATTTGATTATAAACTAAATAACTTACCAAGAAAACCTTCATGTTGACTGATTTGAATAACACTACGACAAACAATAGAAATTACTCCTTTTTATACAAAAATATATTGTGAATTTTTGAGCTATCTATGCGCATAAATTCCGATAAATAGAAAATAAGCCAATTTAAATTACTGAATCGATGGTTAGTCAAGTCAAGATAGAACACGTCTATAAATAAATATATTTATACATACAAATCGAGTGAAGAACTTCTATTTGGATGTCCCATGACCCAGAAAGAATATTTTAAACTAATTTCTACCCGCGGCTTCGAACGAGTTGTTTCTATTGAAAGGAAACGTTAGATAGTAGAGTATGCAACGAGGGCATAAAGCAGTGACAACTGTCAGCGTATCTTCTATCTTTATATATATAATTCTTCTGTGAGTGGGTATGTCACTGAACTTCTCTCAAACGACTGGACCGATTTTGATGAAATTTTTTGTGTGTGTTCAAGGGGATCTGGGAATGGTTTAGATTCACAATTTTGTCCGCTGGACAATGTTTTTTTAATTAATTTTTAATATTCTATAGAATAGCAATCTCCTTTAAACGTTTCCATAGAAACAACGCGTGCGAAGCCGCGGGCATAAACTAGTATAATATAAAAATGAAACCCGTTTTCCATGGTCACGGCATCACGCGTGAACGGCTGGACCGATTTCGCTAATTCTTTCTTTGTTGTGTTTGTTATTGTCAGGAGAAGGTTCTTATGAAAGAAAAAATTAAGAAAGTTGGAAACATAAATTTCCACGGGGGCGAAGCCGCGGGGCGCAGCTAGTAATTTTATAAAATGACTTTTCTAAGTATACATTTATTGTATTCATGGAAATAAGGAGTTTTTCATATGATTTAAAATGAGTATTCTTACGTCACAGGCGGCATTAAATAACTAACGAGCGAAGCAAGGGAGTTACTAGAATCCTGAGTGGAAGAGGCGATTTCAATCACTTGGGGCTAGATAACGCTGTGTGGATTGTCCAGTATTATTTATTATTTATTCCGTTTTGAACCTCTGATCAATGATATCAAACTAACCTCTGTTAGTTCCAATTTCGAAGAAGATTTCATTGTACGAATCTTCTTGGTAAAAAAAACATTTACATTTTGATCGCAAAAAAGTAAGAAGCCAACATGACGCGGTCACCTATCCTAGTCCTGAGTGCGCCTAACGTCTCTTAACTTCGGTGATTGTTGTTCAACTTGGTGTGGAGCTTGCCCCCGTTAATTATTAAATTTGTATTATTTATAATTATTATTGTTATGGCGGCAAAAGAAAAACACACTCTGTGAAATTTATGAGATACAACCCTTTGACAGGCGGAAAGACAGACAGACAGACCGACAACGGATGCTTAGTAGAAGGTTTTCACCCTTCGGGTACCGGAACCCTAAAATTGCGTTGCGTGCGTCTGTCTTGTGGGTAATCAATTAGCTTAACATGAGATGTAGTCAACTGCGGAAACGCAGCGAGCTCTTGGAAGGCTTAAACAAAATAATAAAGAATACTATATCATCGGTTTAAAATATCGATTTAGATGACAAGGCATGGTCGCAGGCCTCCCTGCCTGTCAAATTGGGAGTTTCAGGTATACGCAAAATTTCAAGTGCGGGCTACAGTTACCAGCGTTCTTGTCTACTGTCTACAGCACTAGTTCTTCAGTTGAATTTTTTAAAGCTATCTAGTTTGGTTCCCCCAAAGTCACTTTGGTCCCAACGGGATGGGACGGGCCTCTGTGTGAGTTGACACGGAATCGTTTATTACATACGTGCGCCAGCTCAGCGGATCGTGCCCGCCTCCTGGCCGTTTCTAAATGGGAGTCAGGACATTGGCTACAAGCATTTCCTTCATATGACACTGGAACTTTATTGGATCCCTTCTTCCTAACTTTCCGTATCGCAACATGTCTTCGGTTGGGTGCAAGGTTTTGCGCGCCTCATCAATGCCAGTGCGGTACTGCTGTCAAACAGCTTGTTCATCACGGATTATCGTGTACTAGGGCCGCCGGTCGGACAAAGGACGGGAGCGTCCTTCTCCCGAGTGGCATAAATCACCGCCTTAGTAACTCGGGAGCGTCATTTCTTAGGCTGTGGTTGAGGCACAGCAGAAAGTTGCTGTCGTTCCTCTGGGAAGGACAAGTGTATTCTAACACCTTTACTGCGAACACTAAACCACCTGCCAATCATGGTGATGGTAGCGGAACATTAAAAACATTAATAGGTTAAAAACATTATTTCTTGAGAATGGCTCGACTATAGGTCACAAGCTTATCCTCGCTCTACATCTAAGCACGAAATTAATCGCATCTTTCATAGACTAAAACTATGAGCGCTCAGCGAAAGCTATTAGCGGAATATAAAAGGGCGGAATTCTTGAGTAGCGCTCAAAAGAGCTTGGGGTCGTTACCAGGAATGTGTGCTCGAACCTACGGCAATTTTGAAGAACTGCCAGAAAACATGAGGTAACTCAACAGCTTGACGTTTATTTAAACTACACGAACGGAATGTTTATTTTCCAATAATAATTATATTGATAAGCCGAATTTCGACCACGGCGGTCAGTCTCATCGGAGACTGCCAGATGCACAGGACATATTATAGTGCACAAGTGTGCGCGCAAACACAGGAGCACTCTCAATTCCCTCACTGTCATAATCCGATGGGACAACAGACCTACACGACTGGGGAGAGGTCAGGCGCAGGACCAACGGCTTAACGTGCTTTCCGAGGCATGGGAATTTTTTCCTATAAAATATTAGTTGTGTCACTTGGAAATCATACCAAAAAATTATTGCACACGCCGGAGTTTTGTAAAAATAGAAAATACGTGATTCATTATTTACTTCATAGATTATTTATACCGTGTTTTGAGTGAATCGGACCAAGGAATAACCGACAACCGCTGGGATAAACGTGTTCTTGAGTGGAGACCGCGACTCGGCAAACGTCGGCGACGCCCTCCGGTTAGGTAGGATGACCATGATGGCTGCAAGTGCAGACCGATGCTGGGATGCGGCAAGCTGAAGACGGCGCTATGGCACTCATTAGGGGAGGCCTTTGTCCAGCTATGGGCTAATAAGGCTGATGATGACGATGATGATGAATAATGCTGGGAAACTATTTTTAATAGATCGCTTAGCAATTACATTGCCCACGACACCACATGTGGACTAGCTACGGCTCGCCGCCCCTGCCTGCGGGTCGCGCCGCAGACCTTGGGCAGTGAAAGCGATATACGTAATCGATGCACCGTGCACTACACAGGGTAGCGTCTCACACCATGGGTGTAGGGGTACCCAACTGCTCCCCAAGACGCATATAAAAATTAGTTTCAGTTATTTATTAGTAGCTACCTGCTACCTTCAGTAGTAGGTACCTTGTTATTTTTCTTAATTTACTTTTATTTTGTTTTCACTTTTATTTAATTTTTTCCCTTGTTGTGTAGAGCAAATACCTACTACTTTAAATTAATTTGATACTACCTTCTGTCATAGGCTAAGAGAGTCCAAAGCGAATCACTGTAACCTCGCCACACAGGCTCTTCAGAAACCCAGTGCGAGGGACAGAGCTATCTCGACTATACTACTAACAACACAAAAAAGTTACTTGTATAACATGATATGTAGTGTATGATTAATACACACATTATTTGCCTGTTCAACACGGGATCCCAATCTCAACTTTTTATTGATTTATAAGAAGCTAGACGATCGCCCCGCGGTTTCACCCGCGTTGTTCCCGATCCCGTGGCAATCCCGGAATAAAATATAGCCTATGTCACTCCCTGAAAAGTAAGCCTCCTAACGGTGAAAGATTTTTTTCAAATTGGTCTTGTAGTTTCGGAGCCTATTCAATACAAACAAACAAACAATCAAATCTTTCCTCTTTATAATATTATAGTATAGAGTATAGACTAGGTAATTGTTATTGTAATATTCTTATGTAAGTATAAGTAACTGTAATAGTTGCAAGCTGTACTAGTGAACCAATAAATTAATTTGTTTCTTTCTTTCTTTCTAAATCTAACCCGTCTCCAAAAAGCAGAGTGCCCAGAATGATGGCAGCATTGCCACGTTGAATGGCAATGATAATTCGCTAACGATGCTATACTATACTAAAAACGATGCTATACTATACATACACATCTATACTTAAGAGCTAGCTGGAAATATGCAAAGATGTAAATCTTTGGAAATACATAATGTATATGTAGAAAAGATAAACGACTCTGTGGTCTGTCTTTTTTTCACGCTACAATGACCTCCTCAAAAAGTTGAGTTATTTTACATCGTGAGGTTAAGAAACAACAAAGGACTTTTTTTTAAAGTATTTAATCATTCACGTTTTGCTATATTCTCTGTCTGTATGTCTGGCTATATTCTCAGCTCTTCAAAATTTCCGTTATACTTTGCTCTGTCAGTTCTCAGTTTCTTTAAATTTCGATCAGCAATTTCAAACACCAAAATCCTGCCCATAGCTCTTGTAAACACTAGGGCAATATTTCTCAGCTAATTTAGCATATAATGAATTTTTTGGAACTGTCATGTCCTGTGTTAATCTGTTCCACACGTGGAATACGTATGGCGTATTGCTGATATTTCCCGGACTGAAATACACCTCAGCTTTTTGATAGCTGATTGGGTAGAACAGTTCTGGAGGGTAGACTTCAAATCCTGAAAATAAAAATATACTGTTGGTATTTTACAAAGCACCAAATACGCCACTCATTTTACTTTAAAACTATCGTAGTTTGACGAGTTCATTACGGATGTAAGACGAAGTCTACTTTTTTTACCTTGGCAATAATTAGCAGACATGTCAACCAACTTCTGTGTGCTGCACATCTTGCCCAAGACCCTCGTGATGACGCCAGGTCCGTTGTTACCCCAATCGTCCCCTCTGAAGTTCACGGCTAGGTCGCTGAAATTAAATAAAAAATATGAACAACTAGCTGCGCCCTGCGGCTTCCGCGTAGAAATCATACTAATTTCAGAACTAACCAAGTTTTATTCCTTGGTCCTTACAAGTTGCTCTTTTTGCTCACCATCGTGGCTAAATAGTTCCTCTATTTAGCCTTCGTATCTCTGCCTACACCATACAAAATAAAACTTTTACAGAGGTATTATAAATAAGCCTAAGATAGGTATCAAAATCCTAGGCCTAGTCTGGACATAGACCTAGGATTTTGATACCCTATATTGGTCCACTGCTGGCAGTGGACCAATATAGGCTGATGATGATGATGAGGTATCAAAATCTGCAAAATCGATTTTTGAAAATTCCTTCGTTTAACATTATAATAAGAAGATAAATTAGGTGGTGGCGCTGATTTGGGTCAGGTTAGCGCCTTAAGGCTAAACGAGTCGCTCATCTCTCCATACAAACGTGGATGGGTAACTACTACGCTGTTTGATGTTGACCATCCGAAAATAAGTTTAATATTTATTTATCTCGTCATTAACTATGTCTTTAAACAACCGAAACCGTAAATAAAGTTTAATTAATAAAATAGAAGCTTCTAAACTTTCGTATTTCAACACCGATTTTATCCCTACTTTGGGCGATAATAAATAAAATACCAAGAAAGAAAACTCTTAAAGCCCGTACCGATGTCGTTTAGTTATTCAAAAGTTGAAATAAATAAATTATTTTGAAAATATACTCTCAATAGTTTTTCTATAATAATTGTGCTAAAAGTTTGTTCCCATTTTTTTACGCGGCCGTTTTACGAATCAATTTATGTGCATTTCATCAAGCGTGCGGAAATGTCTATTATGTCAGGTGAGATGGCATACATTTAGGCCGCGCCCACTGATGAGTTAGACCGGACGACTTGTGCAGCCTTAAGTAGGAGATACGTGGTAACAAACATTCACACAAACGTTCGCATTTATAGTATTATAGTAGGATAGGATATTTCCACACAGCGTCATCTGTCCCCAAAGCCCGTTAATTGTACTCTGTGCCCCAAAGTAACCAAAGTTCGTATTATGGGTAACATTATGGTGGTAGACAAAACTTGCAGCAGGTTGTTCGGACGTTGATAATCTCTATATTTAGAAAAAATAATACGATCTGATACTGATTGTGCCATACTATATTTAATTTGTAGTTACTGTTTGTAAGTTATTTTATAAGTTTTTGATGGTACAATTGAGATTATTATCTATCCCTTTATTTAACTACTAGTTTATGCCCGCGGCTTCGCACGCGTTGTTGCTATATAAACGTTTAAAGTGATTTTTATCCCATCTTACGATTACAGGATTAGAATTACATCTGTATGCAAAATTTCAGCCCGATCCGTTCCGTAGTTTTGGCGTGAAGAGATAACAAACATTCATCCATCCATCTATCCAAAATTTCTCACATATAATATTAGTGTGATAAGTGTAATGTGATTAAATGACAATTATTATAAAAACAAGAAACTATTGATAACGAAATCCGACATTAGTTCCATTACCTCTGACGACCTCTGTGGCGCAGCGGGCGAAGGTCCGCCTGCGACGCAAGAGGTTGCGGGTTCGATTCCCGCCTCGGGACAAATGTTTGTACGATTTGCAGATATTTGTTCAGGGGTTCTGGATGTTTTTCTATGTATAATAAAAAATATCTATCTTATGTAGTCTATTGTATTATGTATATCATTTATCTAATACCCATATCACAAGCTCTGCTTAGCTTGGGGCTAGATAATGCTGTGTGAATTGTCCAGCATTATTTATTTATTTATTAGTTTCAGATTCTTTTAAAATGGAACTAGTGATTAATAAACATCAGTAGGTCATCATGGAACTGACAACGGCCTACTAGTCGCAACGAATCATTATGAAAGCTTTCTCAGTCATCCATCGATGCTTAAGTAACGCTTATGCCGTAGTAACCTGAGCAAACTTTCGTATTACGGGCCTAGGAACCGGTTTGTTATTCATCCAAATCCAGAACAAAAACCTGCAGATCATACAAATATGTTTCTTAATTAATTTATCACGTCACTTATAACTAGCGTTTCATAATTTACAATCATTTTGTAAAATACACAAGACATACAATATTGCCTTTGACATACAATAGGTAGTGATTAGAGCCATCGTAGAATCTTAGGCAAACCGCAGCAGAAACCACAAATTAACCTTCCCTTGTAAGAAGAGCTTACAAACTCTTAGTTGAAACATGATGATTTATTTAACTAATAAAACAAGCTTGACTTGTTTATTTTATCGCTACTTTCAATGGAAAGTTTCCAAGTTTAAGAAATAAGCTTCGATGACTCAATTTGAGCTATACATCATCATCATCATCATCAGCCTATATTAGTCCACTGCTGGACATAGGCCTCCCTTACTGAGCGCCATAGCGCCCTGTCTTCAGCTTGCCGCATCCAGCATCTGCCTGAATTCTTTTGCAGATCGTCATCCCACCTGGCCGGAGGAGAGCTATACATACTTTATTCCTATTCGTAGTTCGACTCTGGTTGGCATTTCAAGTATGATCATAATCTATACCAGTAGACCTAGCATCGGAATAGTTGAAACTCATTTCTTCAACTTCAATAATTTACGCAATGTATGACAACACGATGTCATTCTCCTCTATTCTACCCTAGACAATTATCCTCGTGCTAGGCCTACCGGCTTGCTTCTCTCAACCTATGATAAAAATCTGCAATTTTAGATAATTGAACATAGTACAGGAAAGCTCATAAAAAAGATGATGGAGTTTCAAAAACGTGTACCTACTTAATAGCCGCATCAGCGAACATCCTCCCGACGTCATCTCTTGAGAAAGCCATTGCACCAGCTGCTACCCTCACGTCGTCCTCTCTTGCCGACCAGTTTTTCTCCAACTCCTCCAACGACTTTGCTACGATCGTATCCAAATCTAAATAGATACCACCCCACTTATACATACTCAAATATCTCAACACATCTGAGGTGTGTGATATACGATATTTTGTTTTTTTAAACATGCCATTATTCGCAAGTTTCTCTAAAGGAGTCTGATTCGCGTATTCTAGTAAATTAACACGAGCAAATTTTACCGTTTCAAGTTGTTTTAATGTGCGCAAACTTTTACTGTTGAAATCAGTCACTGGCGCCAGAAATAGCACGTAAACGTCCCAACTTGCGTGTGCTCTAGCCGCCGCTTCAACGGCGCACGCCTGTCTTGAATTCAAACCTCCTCGGCATGATGTCTCGTGAAAAAAGATAGACTTAGCTGGTGGGTTAAACCGCTCATTCACATAAGGCAACTCAACACCAAATTCATGATAACAAGACACGTTTTCGTAGGACAAAGTCAGGAAATACAAGTCAGGAGAAAATATTGTATTGAGAATGATAACGCATGATAAAACTGCAGTGAAAGCGAGTAATTTTCTGTAACGAGAGATTTTTCTCATCATTTTGAATTTGAAAACAACCGTCCAATATGGAGTTTCAAGCCACACTGATGTGATTATATACGCATTGCTTATCTTCTAAATAGCTTATCGCCCTTGGCTTAGATAAAAGTGGTTGATACAGTTTGGAGATAGGTACTTGTAATCTCTTGAACACCGCGCCCCGCCCGACGACGGAGCAGTGTGGTCGGTATGCTTTATGAAAAACCTTTTTGGCAAAATAATCAGCTCCCGAATTTCAAAATTGTTTACGGTGTCAGAGACAAATGTAAAAACATTGCTGTAACTTCCAATATCAACAGACAAGACACCGTTTCTATTGAATAATATCACAAACGCTTATCTAAAAAGTAACTCATAACATTTTACAGCAATTCCTACAAACACCGGCAGACAAGAAACAATTTATTATATTTTCATAGAAAACAAACGCTTTTGGGAACATTTCGAACGCTAGTCTCCAATATTTCATAGATTTCGATTGTTCCAATAACTTACGTCTGTCAAAACGGCGATAGAGTCGAGCATTCAATAACATTGTCGAAAAAACGTTTATTTTACTCCAATATAGCTGGATAACGGCCTCACCGCTCCCTTTTGTATTTATTTAAATTTTCCATTTGCATATTGAGATAGTTTTAGTGTTTTCATGGAGATTTTGCTGATGTTAATTTATGAATTCGGTTTGTTTCATTCTCATTGTTTCCGTGTTTACTGATGAATATGCGAAACAATTTTCGTTCGGTAAGTCTTCAAATTCATTGTAAATGTGCAACAAACTCTATGTACCTAAGTTAAACCATACCATGGTTTGGCTTTATCCCTGGCTTTCGATATAGAGATCGTGAGCTGAAATCCCTGCCGTGCCGCAGTGGGGTAGTCTTGTAGAGAATGTATTTCACACGCGTATTCCACATACCTATACTGCGAACTTCGATGAAGGCGTTTTGACAGGGCAATTGTGCTGGGGCTAAGGGACGGGTTGGGGGGCGGGACGCTCCCGAGTTACTAAGGCGGTGATGTATGTGTCGTGGCCATATCCTAGAATTGATCACTTCATGATGTGACCAACCATTTCAAGAAATGGTAGAATTTCATGAAATGGAAAATACGCGCTGGCCATATCATGATGTAGTCAGGCCAGATCAATGAATAATCAGCGTTTAACGATATGAAAAACTAAACGCGCGGCTACTTCATGATAAGGTCAAACAATATCATAAAATAGTTACATTATCCACCGTTAGAGGCGCTGATATTGTTTTGTTTTTGACATCTGTGGTTTTTGAGTGTTTGTTTGTTTGTTTCTGTTCTGTGATGCATCATGTCGGCGGACAATTATTTAGTTAAAAAAGCTAATAATAATGTGCAAATAGAAGACAAAATGAAGTAAGGAGCCGTTACGATAAAAAACTACAGGAATTTTATAAAAGTCACTCGAAATACGAGCATAACGTCTAAACTGAAAGCCAACTGCATTAAGCAATTTTTAAATATCAAGTTCCTTCCTAATTCGAATTTTTCATTAAACCTTTTCATCATCATCATCAGCCTATATCCACTGCTGGACATAGGCCTCCCGTAATGAGCGCCATAGCCTTAAACCTTTTGATGTCATGGAATCCCTACATAAAATGATATGGCCAAACGTTGATGGAAATATCATTAAACGTTGATGCTTAAACGATATAGTCAGTTTTAGCTGGCCATGTCATGAAATTCTACCATTTCATGAAATGGTCGGTCACATCATGAAGTGATCAATTCTAGGATATGGCCACGACATATGCAACTCGGGAGCGTCCCTCCCCGTCCCGTCCCTCTCCCCCGCACGATTACCCTGTCAAAACCACGTCAAAATGCCTTCGTCGAACGACTGTATGCATTGCATAAAGGTAGGCTGTGCTTGTACTGTGTATTTTTAATGACACAGTATGAAGACTGATACTTGAATACGATACTCGTTCGAAATCTCAGCGTTATCTCAATTCTTGCAAAACATTGTCTTTCTTCGATAACAATTATGTGGGTAAGTCTATTTTAGCCAAAACGGCGGTTTGCCAAGTGTGTTAAAAATTAAAACATCAAATTTTGCCAATTTCATGTGATAGCAAGTTTCAAGTCTTTAAAAGACCTAAGGTTCTTTTTATTTGATGGGTTTTGTACTCTCAGTTAGAAAATATCACCAATCCAAAAACTTAGTAAGATTGTTGCATGTTTTTGTAGGTTTTCAATGCTACCAAAAAGTTATGAAAGCTACAATATATATCAATTCTAAATAATTTGTTGTGTCCATTTGTGCCCTTTGATAGCCGTTATTACTAACGCCTGTAAAATAGACCGTCCGAAGATAACGAAAGACTTTTTGAGCCGAACCTAACAACAAATTGGATTACATTACACAGCCCCCTTAAAAATGAGCCTTTTTGCTTTCATTTCCTACAAGTTACATTTTATTAACCTCATTTTATAGCCTTTTTGGTCTTATGGTATTTTAATACACGTCTAATTTTTCTTGCGAATTTTGATTTCATGAGGGGTGACTTATCTTCATGAAGCCGAATACTCACGATTGATAAAGTTATTAGTGACGCAAACATCGAGAAAAATCTAGTCTATTAGACGCCCTAATCCAAGGACGCAACTCTATTAAAAGCAGGTATGTGACGGCCGTAGGCCGTACCTACTAGTTCTTTGAATATCTGGCACATCTCAAGTGACAAATATTTTACAGGTTTTCATTGGAACTGTTATGAAACCTTGACTTGATCCCGGTATTACTAGGGACATGGTAAGTACTTCAGTACAACTGGACTGATTACTCGATGAAAAAGTTGACTAGAAAGTTAAAAGCAAACCATTACTGAAGAGAAAGAGGTTCACATACAGGCATTGCAGCCCTGTCACACGTATTGCATTTTTGCAAACTTATTTTGAAGTTCATCTTACGTACCTATTACTTTACGTTTGTGACGTTTGGTTCCATATTTCATAATATTTTATTATTTATAATATTTCTCTGTATAAAATGACTGTAGTTTTTACATATCTTTCCACGATTGATTCAGAGTAATTTTTCATTCATACCCTTTAATTATTATTATAGCAAGTTTTCTAATTTCCCATTTTTTTTCAATACAACATTCAACTCGTATAAGTGCGTAAAATTGTCTCTATGGTTGTTTGTAGCTCTTTGGTGGTGTCGCAACTTGTTACATACACTGCTTTGATCGATGTATGTTTGCAGTTTTTCATGTTACAAAAATCAATGACATGGTTCCTAAGAAGAGATCTTCGTATGTCTTATAGTTTCAGGCTTTCCCATACTGACTGATCTAAATGTGCCACCCTGTATAAGACCGACTGTTTTTGAACGCTTAAATCTTTGCTCAACTAAACAATGCGTAATATTGAGCAATTTTGCAAATTAGGTGATACAATTTCTATACGACAAGAATTTGGTATTCTTAAAGTCTCTCTATGGGAAGAAATAACTTGTTAATAGCAATCAAGAGCCGAAATATAATAGCTCTGTTCTCTTTCCCGGTGGAACTTCAGCGATATTAAATTGAATTTACATTGGATTGTCTTCAGAAATTAGATCTCAACTGGCCTACAGATATAACATTAAAAGAAGTAAAACGAGACTTATATAAAATTAAATTAATTTCGGACATCTGTCGTACACCCGGGGGTGTTCGTAATTTGAAAGATTCCGTATTTATGAATAATTTAATTAATGATTTCAAATTCGAATAGAACACGTTCGTTTTTATTTTCACTTTGCGCTTGCTGCTATTGTAAGAGTGTCTATGTGTACTTATGTAGTTGTCTACATCAGCATACATAGATTATATACGTATAGGTACTGGTGAATATGCAGTCCCCAAAAAGGGGTGTTTTTGCCATAAGTAATAACCAGGCCTGGCAGGGGGATGGATGATCGCAATGGAGGTCATGAAAATTAACAAAAAGACTGGTAGGTTACTGGTAGGTTCTGGTAGGTTCTGATAGGTTCTGGTAGGTTCTTGTAAGTTCTGGTAGGTTCTGGTAGGTTCTGGTAGGTTCTGGTAGGTTCTGGTAGGTTCTGGTAGGTTCTGGTGGGTTCTTGTAAGTTCTGGTAGGTTCTGGTAGATTCTGGTAGGTTTTGCTAGGTTCTGCTAGGTTCTGGTAGGTTCTGGTAAGTTTTGGTAGGTTCTGGTAGGTTCTGGTAGGTTCTGGTAGGTTCTGATAGGATCTGGTAGGTTCCTTTAGTCGCCTCCTACGACATCCACTGGCTGAGTTGGTCGATTCTTACGCCGCTACCGCCACGGCCAAGAGCAGTGAATATACAGGGTTATTGGTAATTCACTGACACTACTATGTGAAATGCAGATTCTGCCCACCATCCTAAACACGTCCGTGAAGACACCAGGTCTCAATTCTTAAAATTGGTGGAGAAGGAATGATATCAGTATGTAACCCCCTCTATTCAAAAATGTAAATATTTTATGGGTTTTCTTTGAAACTAAACCTAAAAACGGCTCTTCCCTGAATTATCAGAGAGTGTGTTTATGTTTGGCTGACTCCCAGCCAGGCTGATGCCACTTAAATCATCTTTCGTGAATGTAAAATAAGCCAATGATAATGATGTGGATTTAAATAGAAGTGGGAGATCGATATTTAGTAATTAAGTAATTGGGTTTCGGACATTATTATGTATGTCAAAATTTACAAAAAAAATTAAGAATAAAAACCTGGCGTCTTCACAAACGTGTTCGTGATGATGGGCAGAACCTGCAGTTTACGCAGTGTCAGTGAATTACAAATAACCCTGTATATTATAATAATATTAACGTCCAAGAGTGACAAGGTTACATGAAAATCTATAGGTACTTATTAATATTATAAAGAGGATAGATTTGATTGTTTGTTTGTTTGTATTGAATAGGCTCCGAGACTACTGGACTGGTGGAATTTTTTTTTTTACCGTTAGGAAGCTTACTTTTCAGGGAATATTTTATCCCGGAATTCCCACGGGAACGGAAACTACGCGGGTGAAACCGCGAGGCGATCGTCTAGTGGTTGATAAAAGTGAATGCAATCGATGAAAGTGGCGGATGGAGGTAAGCTTGCATGTAATAATAATTTATTACATTGGATTAGTGGAGCAAACTACCTAGGTAGTTTTCCCGGAAGAATCCTCAAAGTCTTCAAGCCCAGAGTGAAAAGTTCCTTCTGGGAAAAAGTTCTCCATCTTGGACCATATGATGAGCGGTGCCGGTGGCCGGCGATGTGACTCTTGGAATCCAATATTTCTTCAAATATTCGAATAACTATTATGACTATTCTATTTTAACCAACAACAAAAACTGAGAAATTACCGTGTCCACGACGACGTTCCAATTTCCATGATCTTTTGCGTAATACTCTAGAAAAGTGACACATAATTTCCACACTGTTCCCCCTATGA
Source organism: Eupithecia subfuscata (assembly GCA_963564075.1). Classification (NCBI taxonomy): domain Eukaryota; kingdom Metazoa; phylum Arthropoda; class Insecta; order Lepidoptera; family Geometridae; genus Eupithecia; species Eupithecia subfuscata. The sequence continues at coordinate 14,074,634 of OY751099.1, read as the reverse complement.
ATAAATTTGTATAATGGCGTGAACTATTTTTGTTCAGTTATCGTGGTGATGATTTCTCCATAATAAACTTGTAATAGCTTTGTATTATTAAACGTGGGAGTACCTACTCATACATCTTGTAACGAAATAACGATAGCTATATATTCTTCACTAAGACAATTGTTGTTGGCAATATGGAGAAAAATCGGTGGTTTAATCTGGGCAATTCTGATAATAAAGTTGAAATCATCCTTCTTAATAATGTTATATAGCCGAAAGTTTGTGAAATTTGGATTTCACTTTGTTACCCAAGATCTCCAAGCCTACTGAACAGATCAAGATAAAATTTGGCGTAGATTTAGAACATAGCCTAATTTAGATAATAGTTTATTACTTATTATACCGAAATACGCGAGGGAAACCAAGGGCAGAAGCTAGATATATATATAGGGTATTTGTCAAATTAGTGCACCATATTGCGGAAGGTCATTCACCTACTACCACAGATTAATATTCAGTTAACAAACCAAGCCGCAAACGATTCTTTTCTAAAAGCTTTCGTAGTTTGACGAATTCATTATGAATGTAAGCGGGTTTACTACGAACCTAGTTTGTATTGGAAGAACAACGTCGTTCTTCCAACTCAAACTAGGTTCGTAGTTAACGTAATTCATTATGAATTTAAGCGGGTTAACTACGAACCTAGTTTGAGTTGGAAGAACGACGTTGTTCTTCCAATACAAACTAGGTTCGTAGTAAACCCGCTTACATTCATAATGGGTTATTTTCTTATTGCAGGTTATTTTAATTTCCTTACTAGTTAAGACTTATTAGTGTTTTAAGCCATCCCAAACTTGGCGACCTCTACGATGCGCGCCTGCACTACTACCTGACTGCAAGAAAAGGCGACCGCAGTCATTGACCACGCCGCCATAATCAGTCAAGCTAAATTTGTAACTAGTTTATGCCCGCGGCTCCGCACGCGTTGTTTCTATGGAAAAGTTCAAAGGTAATTTCTATCCCATGGGAAATGACTTATGGGATAAAAAGTATGTTTTATGTTTGATTCCAGAATTAGAATTACCTGTATGTAAAATTTCAGCTCGATCGGTTCAGTAGTTTTGGCGTGAAGGGGTAACAAACATCCATCTATCCATCCAAATTTTCGCATTTATAATATTAGTGTGATGTGATTAGTGTGATAAAATTAAAACTTCTGCTAAAAGAATCGTTTGCGACTTGGTTTGCTCAATGAATATTAATCTGTGGTAGCTGGAGAATGATCTCCTTCAGCATGGTGCACTAACTTGATTAACATCCTGTATATAGGTAAGTATGAAAGATTTTAAAAACTAGTACGTACCTGGATGATTAATTTTTTATTCCGTCTACACCGATATATTTCAGCAGGCAGTCTGAAATCACGCACAAATCATCAGAATTCAACAGATAATGTTCTTACAGCTTGCTTAGCTTACACATACGATCTTTACTCGTCAAATGTATTCCAAGACACGCTCGAGAATTTTATTATCAGTGAATAGCGGGGAATCAAATTGATATTACCTTCTCCTATATCACGTTCAGTGTCCAAAGGTTTCCAACAGAAGAAAACTCATATCTAAAGCTTACGTAAAAACTAATGTTAAACAATTCACAGAGATTCATCTAGCACCAAGCTAAGCAGAGCTTGTGTTATGGTACTAGATAACTGATATACCTACCTAATACAATAGGTACTTTACATGGATAAATATTGTTTACTTTACGTAGTTAACACCCGGAAACAAAATTTGCAGATCGTACAAACATTTGTCCCGAGGCGGAAATCAAACCCACAACCTCCTGGTTCGCAGGCGGACCTTCGCCTGATGCGCCAAACAGGTCGACAAATAAATAAAATACCTGTATCATAATTTTACTCCCTCTTAATCAGTACTTTTCATACAGTTGCTTATGTATGAACTCCTCAAATATGGAATTAGCCAATTTTCTATGTTTAATTAAAATATGTCTATGTAATTTAACGTTTTCGGTATAATCAGTCATCTAGTACCCATAATAAGCTCTTCTTAGCTTGGGGCTAGTAGATGACGTTGTGTGGATTGTCCAGCATTATTCAATTTATTATTATTTATTATAAATTAGCCTGAAGTAACCAATAATTTCCAAAAGTTTTCATTTTTGTATATTTTTTTTCATTTATTCAGTAATTGGCCAATTCGCTTCAAATAACATGAAACTTTTGAAAAGCAAAACACTTTTTTCCTATCGCACGGCTGATCGGTTTTCCTATCCGTAAAGCCAGGTAATATAGAACTTTCTCAACGAAAATTACTTTCGTACAAAATTTCACCCCATATCAAATTCAATTCGAAAATCTGCAGATACCGCAAACTTTCCTTGTAAGATTGTCTATTGAGTTCTGATAAAAATGTCACTTGATGTGTTTCTTTCACAAAAGGATGTTTATGTTCAACCGCGATCGATTTAATCGACCGCGATTAATTTTTCGCTCGCCCGTCAGAAACGGTTGTCTGCCAAAAATACCAGACATAACGACAAATCGCTATCGAGAATTCAAGAGTGGTGGTTTAGAAAATTACATTTTCTCCGTTTCCAACTGAGGAATCGGGAAAATATTGAAAATCAAGGCCAGGGAAGTTTATCTCTTCCCTGTTTCATCAACTTTTGGTAAAAGTTTCTCAATAATTTATTTGGTTTCGATTACGTCAATATTGGTATCTCTCGCGGGCGGATAGCTGTGACCTTATTCGCTTGATTTCAGTTCCGGAATTAAATGAAATGTTGGTATTAATTTTACAATATTGCCGTTGTATTTATAATACTTAGCTCGGTTTTAATACAGCCAGTCAAAAAAAAATAGATCTTGGCAAAGTTTTTGGATCTTAGCTCAGTTTATGTAAGTATTTTTTGTTTAACCATTTGGTTTGTAAGTATTTTTGATAGTAAGTATTTTTGGTTTGTAAGTAAAAATAGATCATCATCTTTGCATTAGGGAAATTATTCCTTAATGCAAAGATGGTGATCCAATTTTTTTGAACTGCGCTATAAATAGAACGGCAATATTGTAGAATTAATACCAACATTTCATCCATTATCAAATTTTTCTTTACCTGTAGACATAAATTATTATAACGTATTCATGTAACATAGCTTTATGAAGAAAAATGAAACAAATAAGTAAATTTTATGCAGAGAACACAGTGTAATGACTTTCAACAAAATAAATTTAAATTGAATCAACTGGAGGATAATTGCGATTACACTGTTTATGCAAATGTCTGTAAAGAGGTAAGCCTTGTTGAAATCTACATAATGAATGAGATAATGAACCACGTCCTGCTGAAAAGTCGTACTATGTCTACGTCTTTATAACAATTTTAGGTTCCGAGAATTATGAAAAAAGTTATTTAATTAACGTGAGTTTCAAAGCAGGAAAACATTTAATATTTACCTAGATAGAACATGTGCCTCTCCTGCGTTGTATGAGTATCAACCTTAAACCCAACAACCTGTATTGGTCCACTACTGGACGCAGGCTTCCCCCGATAAGCGCCTTATTAGCTTTTATCAATGCCCATAATCCCCACGCTGGGTATGCGGGTCGGGGATCGCAGTTCGGTGGTAGAATTGTTCTGCAGGGGGCGCTGCTTCCCGCCCCCGGTGGATATCCCTTAGTCGCCTCTTACGACACCCGCGGGAAGAGTTGGGGTGGTGCAATTTCTAACAACTTGTATGAGTATGCAAAATACGAATACAAAAAAAAAATTCGTGATCTTGATAGACTACACTATCTCGCTTAACGTTAAAAAAGAATGACACATAAATATATTCCGTAAAAATCTCTGTCAAATCTTTCAAAACCATTCGAAAACTATAATCAAAATCGTACGTAACTATTCAATCGCTGTCAGACTACTAAAAATAGTTCCTCTCTATCCTCTCCATCTAACTTTTTTCACCATAATAAAGTAATGCACAACCCATCCTAAGGACTCTGCTCGTGTTTTAGAGTTCAAACCTAACGAAAGGTAAGCATCCTCGTTGTCATCATCATAATTATCAACCCGTTCACTCGATACCCACTGCTGGGTAGGTCGGCTCAATTATACGCCTACTTAAAACCTGTGCAATCAGCTCTCCTGTGCAATCAGTGCAAACTTAGTTGAATTACTACAACAAGGATTGTAAAAACGCAATATTGTTTTGAGATAACCATCAACTTATAACAGCCGTTTATTCCTTGATGAAAACAACCTCTTCACCCAAAATCGATACCAACATAAAGCCAGCTACAATCTTCTTTTATCTCGCAGAAAATTAGGCACACGAGCGTGAATACCTAATCCCGTTAACACATCGGAAATCCCGCGCTCGACACAATAGCTACTTTATATTTCTCGCAAAATTATCGTCGTTTCACGTCCCAAGCGTTCGAGTGTTCTTGAGCCATTCATACGATGCGGGAGTACCACCGCCTCAATAGAAATGTCGTCACGTTCAGTGCCTACGCTACGCCTAACCATCCACACTTGGATCTTATTGGTTTCCGCTTACTGTGATGGCTATTTAATATACATTGCTCTGCTCAGAGATTGTTGGAGGGTCGGCTGATGAGAACTCTATTAGTTTGTGTTTTGAGCGGTGTTTGAAGGGTTAAAATTATGTGAGGGCGTTAAGATGTTAAAATTATAGTCATGTTTTTATATTTCATTTTTCTGTGTGTCGGCATCATCAAGTTTAAATCAATCTTAGTACTTAGTTGAAAAACAAGAAGAAACATTACAATTTTTTTCCGAGTTTAGGAGAGCAGAGCTCTTCAAAATTCGGTGGTCACTCGTTAGATAGATAGACAGATAGATAAGACTTTATTGTACCACACAAAGACAGATTATAAGGAATCAATGCTAAGAGTAGACGAAGCACAAAAGCGGCCTTATCGCTATGAGCAATCTCTTCCAGACAACCTTGGGATGGACTGGACATGTAAGAACAAAATAGACCGTGGCACTCGAAAAAAAAAAGAATTAATACTTACACTTCATACTATAATAACTTACAAAGCAATAATAAACTTACATAAACATAAAAATAAAGTGGTCTAACATTAACAAAAAAATAAACTAATATCTATCTATGTACTCGTATATTATTATGTATATCAGTTATCTAGTACCCATAACACAAGCTCTGCTTACCTTGTGGCTAGATAATGCTGTGTGAATTGTCCAGCATTATTCATTTATTTATATTTACAAGGATACCTAGATAATGCTGATGAAGCAGTTATTTAAAGATAAGGAGTGATTTGGCACGTCTGATGTCCAGGGGGAGAGTATTCCATAGACTCGTTATTAATGACTAGCTTCTGCCCGCGGCTTCGTACTCGTTGTTTCTATGGAAACGTTTTGAGGTTATTTCTATCCCATGGAATCGGATCATCGCCTATGTTTGATTCCAGGGTTAAACATACCTGTATGCAAAATTTCAGCCTGATCCGTTCAGTAGTTTTGGAGTGAAGAGGTAACAAACATCCATCCATCCATCCAAACTTTGACATTTATAATATTAGTGTGATTCAGCAAAAAACATGAGAAAAAACCCTTTCTGTCAGAGTGCATGAATACTTACCAAACTCTGTAGTAATATTTATGTCATGCAATAATAATAGAATACTGAAAATTTGACTACCTACATCAAATGTGGATATTCCATTTCGTGGGTAGTAAAAATCAAACTGTGTTAAAATGTACCAGCGCCAATGTGCTCTAATAAAAAGGTTCATCTGCTTCGAAGGTTTACGTTACGAGTAAACCCACATTTCACAAGCAGAAATTGCTTTTCTGATTTTCCTATCTGAACATGTTCTTATTCCTGTAAAATATTGTCCGAAATAAAAACAGCTGAATGCGAAAGCGCTGCTACGAAATGTTAGATTTAATATTTTATTGGATCCGTTTTTATTAATTCGGAGGTGGTCTTAAGTTGACATGTAGGTTTAATTTTTGTCTGTTGGTCTGATAACACATAACTTATAGAGTATGTTTAATTTTTAGTGCAATTTTTTATTACTTACTCGGTGAGTCGACGACAATAAAATAAAAAAATAATGCTTGACAAATCACACAAAAAATAACGCCTTTGCCCAGCAGTGGGACAGCAATGGCTAAAACCGGAATAAATAATAATAATAATTCACACACTATTATTATCTAGCCCCAAGCTAAGCAGAGCTTTGGTTATGGGTACTAGATAACTGTTACACTTAGGACAATACCCTACATAGATAATAGTGCATTTTACACCAAGGCGGGAAAGTGATCAATTCCTACCGAGTGTGTCGTTTTGGGCCCGAGGCGCAGCCGAGGGCCTTAAAACACACGAGGTAGGAATCGCACTTTCTGACGAGTGATAAATAGTGCTTTATACTACACCTTCGAGGAAAATAAAAAGCAGAATTAATTATTAATTGAAATCGCGCCCAATGATGTCGGTTAAACCTCATTGACCGCGCCAGCCTTTGGGTTCTTTTTTCAAAATATTGTTCGGAAATCGGAGGAGGCCTAATGGACTTGGAGTAAAAACTTTTTGTCGTTTGACCGAATAAAAATAACCATAACTACCGGCCGATCTTTTAGGAAATTAAAAAAAATAACACGTTAGAAATGGATTTCCATACACTTTTTCCTCCCGCTAAAACACGTGAGAAATGAAATTCCATAGAGTTTTTCCTCCCGGTTTCCTATAGGCCTGCAAAGACATACTTTCTATTCTATAAATGGAAAAGGAATAGGCAACTTTCCGAGCAGGTGTAGTATAAATATATTTTACTAGCTGCGCCCCGCGGCTTCGCCCCCGTGGAAATTTATGTTTCCAACTTTCTTAATTTTTTCTTTCATAAGAACTTTCTCCTGACAATAACAAACACAACAAAGAAAGAATTAGCGAAATCGGTCCAGGCGTTGTTGAGTTATGCGCTTACCAACACATTTTGCGATTCATTTTTATATTATAGATTACATGTACATAGAAAACATCCAGAACACCCTGAACAAATATCTGCAGATCGTACATACATTTGTCCCGAGGCGGGAATAGAACCCGCAACCTCCTGCATCGCAGGCGGCAACATTGAAGCAACATGAACTCTACATTCACATTCACACTAATATTATAAATACGAAAGTTTGGTTGGATGGATGGATGGATGAATGTTTGTTACCTCTTCATGCCAAAACTACTGAACGGATTGGGCTGAAATTTTGCATACAAGTAATTATAATCCTGGAATCAAACATAGGCTACTTTTTATAAATCATAAATCAGTTCCCATGGGATAGAAATCACCTTTAAACATTTCCATAAAAACAACGCGTTCGAAGCCGCGGGCATAAACATGCCTTATAAAACAATACTGAGTCAGTTTTCCATACCAAGCCAGAATTTCCACTCAATTAAGGTTTTCCAGCAAAAACCAACATATAAACCAGCGAACAATATAAATAAATAATAAATAAATAAATAATGCTGAACAATTCACACATCATTATCTAGCCCCAAGGTAAGCAGAGCTTGTGTTATGGGTACTAGATAACTGATATACATAATAATATACGAGTACATAGATAGATACTTTTTATTATATATAGAAAACGACCAGAACACCCTGAACAAATATCTGCAGATCGTACAAATATTTATCCCGAGGCGGGAATCGAACCCGCAACCACCTGCGTCGCAGGCGGACCTTCGCCCACCGCGCCACAGAGGTCGTCAATATCTCTCAATATCTCTCCTCTACAGTTTACTTCTACTTAAATACTGAATTTTATTTAAATTCAATAACAAGTCTCTGCAGATATTACATTTCAATCTTGTTGTAAACAAAGATAATAAAATATGTGGAGTATACAGGGTGTACAGCAGATAGTGGGCCATAGCCTAATAGGGTAACTGTAGGTTAGTGAAACCGACCAAAGAAACTAATAGCTAGACGGCTATTTTAACTCTCCAAAGCCAAGGGCTATTTCTAACAATTTCTCAAGATTTTTCGATGTTTTGCCACTTGGTTCCACCAACTTCCTGTAACACCCTGTGTATTAAAATTATATAACTGTGGGTTGGAAAATAATGACTCAATTTAGTTCTTTTTTCGGATACAGAAATTATGTACATTTCTTTTTATCCAAAAAAAGAACTACCAACGAACTCGTTAGGAAATCAAATAACATCGCAAAAATTTTTGCGATGTTATTTGATTTCTTAGAAATTACCCTTAGTGTGGGGTTACGCACTATAATAACAAAAAACCTTAGAATTAAGCTACGCGACACCTCTCGTCAAACGAACTAAATGTAACTTTAGTCTTTGAACAGGATTGGATAAACTTCAATGTTTCCCCTGTAGGTGGAGCTAACGGCGCGAGAGACCGTAGGATGTCGCAGAGATTTTCGACTCCCACGTCACTTGACTTCGTGGTGTAGTTGGTTATCACATCCCCGTACTGAGGGGAGGACGCGGGTTCAAGTCCCGTCGAAGTCGAAAATTTTTGCGATGTTATTTGATTTCTTAGAAATTACCCTTAGTGTGGGGTTACGCACTATAATAACAAAAAACCTTAGAATTAAGCTACGCGACACCTCTCGTCAAACGAACTAAATGTAACTTTAGTCTTTGAACAGGATTGGATAAACTTCAATGTTTCCCCTGTAGGTGGAGCTAACGGCGCGAGAGACCGTAGGATGTCGCAGAGATTTTCGACTCCCACGTCACTTGACTTCGTGGTGTAGTTGGTTATCACATCCCCGTACTGAGGGGAGGACGCGGGTTCAAGTCTCGTCGAAGTCGAAAATTTTTGCGATGTTATTTGATTTCTTAGAAATTACCCTTAGTGTGGGGTTACGCACTATAATAACAAAAAACCTTAGAATTAAGCTACGCGACACCTCTCGTCAAACGAACTAAATGTAACTTTAGTCTTTGAACAGGATTGGATAAACTTCAATGTTTCCCCTGTAGGTGGAGCTAACGGCGCGAGAGACCGTAGGATGTCGCAGAGATTTTCGACTCCCACGTCACTTGACTTCGTGGTGTAGTTGGTTATCACATCCCCGTACTGAGGGGAGGACGCGGGTTCAAGTCCCGTCGAAGTCGAAAATTTTTGCGATGTTATTTGATTTCTTAGAAATTACCCTTAGTGTGGGGTTACGCACTATAATAACAAAAAACCTTAGAATTAAGCTACGCGACACCTCTCGTCAAACGAACTAAATGTAACTTTAGTCTTTGAACAGGATTGGATAAACTTCAATGTTTCCCCTGTAGGTGGAGCTAACGGCGCGAGAGACCGTAGGATGTCGCAGAGATTTTCGACTCCCACGTCACTTGACTTCGTGGTGTAGTTGGTTATCACATCCCCGTACTGAGGGGAGGACGCGGGTTCAAGTCCCGTCGAAGTCGAAAATTTTTGCGATGTTATTTGATTTCTTAGAAATTACCCTTAGTGTGGGGTTACGCACTATAATAACAAAAAACCTTAGAATTAAGCTACGCGACACCTCTCGTCAAACGAACTAAATGTAACTTTAGTCTTTGAACAGGATTGGATAAACTTCAATGTTTCCCCTGTAGGTGGAGCTAACGGCGCGAGAGACCGTAGGATGTCGCAGAGATTTTCGACTCCCACGTCACTTGACTTCGTGGTGTAGTTGGTTATCACATCCCCGTACTGAGGGGAGGACGCGGGTTCAAGTCCCGTCGAAGTCGAAAATTTTTGCGATGTTATTTGATTTCTTAGAAATTACCCTTAGTGTGGGGTTACGCACTATAATAACAAAAAACCTTAGAACTCGTTAGGTTTAACAAGCACCAATACGGTTTGTAGTGTAATTATTACACCGGTTTCCCTACTGTTTAATGGGAAAATAAAAATATTGGTTTATCAAATGAAGAGTTTTCAATTATACAGTAACAGTTATTAGATTTTATATTTATTTCTCCGCAGAAACATCAGGGGAACAAACGAAAATACGCTAATCTTACCTAATTGAGCCGTTGGAGGTGGAAAACCTTTTTTGAGAAATTAGATTTTTTAGAATAAGAAAGTAATTAATGTCGCCAGTGCCAACACTAAAATATTCTTTTCAATCTAAGTATTATTTTTTATTATATGGAGGGAAATACCCACGCATATCGTACTGCCACAAGCAGACTGTACGATTATGTGTGACTCTAACACCACTAAAGCCCTCAGGGTGTTTTCGCCTCTGCCGCTTGCTGTGGGAACCTGAGGACGCTTTCGCTTTCATCCACGAACCCACCGCAGCTACCCGATACCCCCCGATAGGCCCCTCACTGGGGGGTGTCGAGCACTCCTCTTGCGTCACGTCAGAAACACATGACGCGCCGCGACTACCTCGGGGACCTTATCTGTTAAATGGGCGTCGGACGACTCCGTGTCCGAATGCCCTAGGTCCCTCGGCCAAAGGTCGGTCAAGCGAGCGGCCCCGCAGCCTGGCACACAGTTGCAGAGAATAGGGAGAGCGGCCATCGCAATATCGACACTCCTCCCCCCCAGTGACTCCACCGCTTCCGCCTTCAAACGGGGGCGACCCGCCAAGGTGGCGGAAGGGAGATTCCCGCCGCGGCTTCCACCTCTCTGCGGCCATGCCACCTCAGTTGCGGTGCCTCCCATACAACCACCGTAAATGACTACGCTCTAACAGGACTTAGAGGGCAAAACCCAGAGGAGCGGCATTCCGGGGCCAGCCGTGCCGCCGTCTGCGTTGACACGGCTCCATGGGTCCCTCTTAGCTTCATCGCGGGTGACCAGGCCGCGAATCTTAAGCCCCCCTCCCCGACCTACCCGTATTCACGTCATAATAAAATTTCATTTATGTTGAAATGCGTCAGGTAGCCGAGCCCACGGCTATATTGCCCGAATGCCATTTTCCTGGTATGGCATTTTTGGGGCACCTGCTATATTAAATAAAAGCATGAAGCGAGGAAAAGGTAAACTACAACATAGTCTAGAACGTCAAATGCATGTTAGAAACTTGCTAAATGTTTAGTCAAATTCGGAAATAGTTGGATTGGGTTGTGACTAAAATTTATAAGCGTAATTCAAATAGCGCGGGGGTTCGTAGAAAATTAAACAAACTTTATTTTAAACAGTAACTCGGTTATTTTGGGAATATATACTGTTGAATACCGACTGTTGGATAAAACGTAAAGCATAGAGATCTGCAGATCTAGCACACACATTTCCTAGTACTAATTAGTTTTGAATTTCAGACTTTTCGATACTTCAATTACGATTCGGAAATCAAAACTTTCTATGAAAATACTTGTGTATTCCCAATTTCTTTTCCTTCTAGCTTTAAGTTAAAAATAATTTTTCAATTCACAGATAACTTTTACAGGCTCCAGTAAAACTCGTCGTTGAGTCAGTTACCTTGCAGCTGCCACCTCATAATTCACAAGTCCCTAACCATCCAGAATTAACGAGTGGTTTGGGTTTATATATAGTACAAATAGGACAAAGACTTATAAATAAGGCAGGAAACTTATATTGGGTCGGAGAACCACGTAAAATTTTATCACCCAACTCCATTGAGTCTCCATACCAAAGTCGGCAACACTGCCGATACAGTGAAGAAATTTTAAACTTTACGTTGAAGAAAACCATTTATAAATCAACATAAGGCGCTATACCCCGACCCAAATCGCCACCACCTATTTTATCTTATTAATACGTTAACCGAAGGAATTCTCAAAAACCGATTTTGTAGTTTATAAAACATATCTTAAGCTTTTTTTTAACGTTACTTTGTATAATGTAGGCAGAGATGCAAAGTTGCTCTTTTTTGCCACGGCCAAAATGAGCAACTTTGCATCTCTGCCTAGAGTATACAAAATAAAACTTTAACAGAGGCTTCAAGAAAAGCTTATGATATGTATAACAAACTGCAAAATCGATTTTTGTAAATTCCTTGGAATAACATTATCCAGCTAATATTATAAAGCCGAAAGTTTGTGAAATCTGAATTTTTGTTACCTAGGATTTCGAAAACCACTGAAAAGATCAAGTTGAAATTTAGCGCACGCTTAGAGCAATTATCATCATCATCATCCGCAACCCGACTTCACCCACTGCTGGGTATAGGTCTCCAAACTTTTGTGCCACTCCACACGGTCCTGCGCCAATCTCATCCAGGTTCGCCCTGGTGTTAGAGATGTCATCTGCCCATCTTGCCACTGGACGTCCAACGCTTCTGTACCCAGTTCTTGGGCTTAGAGCAAAGCCTAACTTAAATTAATTAAATTAAATTAAATATTTCTGACTCAACTCACACTGCCATCGTCATCGGTCGGGTCCGTAGTACAGTTCGTCAATTCGAAAAGGCATAGCAAGAGCGATCATGGTCATCCTAACTAAACAAATCGCTTATAGCTGTGTAACTTTATCGAAGTTTCTTCCATATGTAAGGCGCGTCTATTTAAAATAACCTGTGGGTCAAATCGATGCAGGTTGATGACCTCCACCTGTACCCCAATGTATTTGGACGTCGATGTCTAGAACACAGGGTGTTCTATAAAAGACAAAACATTTGATAAACTTAACTTAGTAGTTAAGTATTTTGATGACAAATATATATCTATGTAATGTATTATATTATGTATATCAGTCATCTAGTACCCATAACACAAGCTCTGCTTAGCTTGGGGCTAGATGATTTTGTGTGGATTGTCCAGCATTATTTATTTATTTACCCAGCAGTGGGAAGAACAAGAACAAAAAAGAACAATGATCTCATGCGCTAAACATAATTTAGGAATCATTTGGTTGGGTAGAATTATGAACTTTAACAATATCCATAACTTGTTTTTAAAATATTAGGAGTAATGTAATGGCTTCATGAAAAGCAGAATTTTACGACCGACTTGATGAGGTAGGTAACAGTTGGGAGTAACTTTTTACCCTTTTAGATTCTACACCTGTGACGCTTAAATTATGAAAATATTTTATAATTTACCTCCCACGATGATTCTACCTCACGACGTCTACGATATTTTTACCTACTTGTAAACGAAAAGGTAAAGGAAAATATTGTAAGTGAAAGCCTAAAGGTGATTATAGACTCTGCTTAGCTTGGGGCTAGATAATGCTGTGGGAATTGTCCAGCATTTTTATATTTAATTTTTAATGGAATAGAGCATTTGCTAGAGCATTACAGTGCTACGTAAGGTTCTTACGAGTACAATACAGACAAATGTTCAGCTTCTTTGAGCATTTCCATATAATGTAGCGTTCTTGCGAATACTCGATTCTGATGTTTTTAGGGTTTCGAAGATCGATTTCGAAAACCTTATGGTCTCGCTTTATCTGTTTATACTATACAGTAATAATACATTTCGTGCGCCTGTATATACTATACAGGCGCACGAAATGTATTATTACTTTAAATTTCAAGTTGATAGCTACGGTAGTTGCTGAGTTATTAGGGAGGGGAAAAAGGACAGACACCTTGTGCCTTGTTATTTAGATTTCTATGGGACAGATAAAGCGAGACCATAAGGTTTTCGAAATCGATCTTCGAAACCCTAAAAACATCAGAATCGAGCATTCATTTTTAGAAAAAAAGCAGCCAGCGTCTTCGGGACGCTTCCGACTGGTGTTGATATGGATCAGTTAAGCTACCTATAGACTGTTTGCAACAGTCAGCAGTTAGCTCAATTGCTTCAATTGTAAATACTAGTATAATTTTCTTTGAGAATAAATATTACTTTCTTTGTTAAAAAAAAAAGAAAATGAAAACGAACATTTTCCATACAAATTGAGATGTCGAAATTTTAAAAGACCCAAACCTCAATATTTAATATTCATTAGTGCGCCCCTGTCGTGCGTCTCTGGTATTCCAATTTTGACAATGTAGAGTCCAGCTTACTTGTATAAGACGTCAGTGCAGAATCCAATACTTAGTCCTAGTTCAATATTTGCCTTACCCGCAAATGCACTAGTTCACAAGTAAAGTTAAAGTTCATGAGTTCCTGCAAGTTGGACAGTTTTCAATTACTAGAACCTAGACCGGCTTAAATGCATGCATGTCAGGCCTGTCAGCGGCTATTCCGGAACTTCCATAATCTTTGCTTCTTGTTCCGTTTCTTGCGTATAATGAACTTCTGCTTCTTAAATTTTAATGAATATATACACCTGTGATCGGAACTTCCATAAATTTTGCTTCTTGTTCCGTTTCTTGCGTATAATGAACTTCTGCTTCTTAAATTTTAATGAATATATACACCTGTGATCGGAACTTCCATAAATTTTGCTTCTTGTTCCGTTTCTTGCGTATAATGAACTTCTGCTTCTTAAATTTTAATGAATATATATACCTGTGATCGGAACTTCCATAATCTTTGCTTCTTGTTCCGTTTCTTGCGTATAATGAACTTCTGCTTCTTAAATTGTACAAATATTGTGGAAAAAAAGCATTTTATAAATAATGCTGGACAATCCACCATCATCTAGCCCCAAGCTGAGCAGAGCTTGTGTTATGAGTACTAGATGACTAATATACCTAATACAGTAGGTACATAACTTACCTCACCTCAACCTCAACAGCCTATATTGGTCCACTGCTGGACGCAGACTTTATTTATTATTTAATGAGATTTTATTTATTTATTTATTTATGGTTATTAACACTAAAGTCATTTAAGTACAAAGAAAAACTGTGCCAAAATATTGGAAAGCTAGAAAACTGATATCATGGTAAATAACTTTAGTGTTTATTATTACGTTTAGAAAATACCCAGAATACCTGGAACAAAATATTTGCTGATCGTACAAACATTTGTCCCAATGCGGGAATCGACCCACAACCTACTGCGTCGCACCTTCGCCCGCCGCGTCACATTTGTCGTCAAAATATCTGGCCTGTCTAATGCAAGCGATGTTTTGAATTTGATAAAGCCATAAAGGTCATAAAAAATTTAAATCATAACTCAGTTATTTATTACACATTTATTTCCGTATAAAAACATCTTATATATAATCTCGTATTAATTACACACTGAGGTAAGTACATTACCTAATAACTAGATAAATTCTTTAGTCTTTTTGAGCAATTTACAGTTGACTAACAATTAGGTATTATTTGCATCTAAAAGATAAAACTAAAAGAATATAGGTACTTAAAGCTCTCTGTGCCCATGTACGAGTATTAAGCTTTCAAAATTATTAGATAATAAATGTAGTGGCTTCAGAAGTGCCAAGCGCTTAATAAGCGCCATAGCACCCTGTCTTCAGCTTGCCGCATCCAGCATTTTTTACTAAGCGTAAAGACCTCCTCAACCTCAACAGCCTATATTGGTCCACTGCTGGATACAGGCTTCCCCCAGATAAGTGCCATATTGGCTTTTATCCCACGGGGGGTAGTACCCGCAATCCCCATGCGGGCATGCGGGTTGGGGATCGCAGTTCGGTAATGGAAGTTCTGCAGGAGGCGCAGCTGCCCGCCCCCGGTGGATATCCCTTAGTCGCCTCTTACGACACCCGCAGGAAGAGTAGGCGTGGTGCAAATTCTCAGCCGGTACCACACAGCATAAAGACCTACGTCTAGGATATTTTATAAACCTCCATTAATGCTTTTTGTTTCTGTTGAGATTAGAAAAGTCTAAGCTCCTATGTTTAATTTAACGTTCCGTAAATTTTACATAGATACGGAGAAGGTTACATATATTTCTGTTTAACGTTCACACCACACGAGATTCTTGTTTACTAAAACACATACCTATCTACCTAAATAACATTCATCTTTAACACTTTTAGTGCCCACGATGCATATGCCGGAGAACACAAGCACGTGGTAAAGCAGCGGGGCAGCGCGCCCATTCGAGTCGTACCGCTAGGATGGGCAGTGAATGCATTAAGTCAATCACACAATATTTATTTACATAGTGTCTACCTATTGGTTACATGGTTGCTACACAAAAGAACGTGCCCTTCCCATCCATACAAAATCATAACCCATTCTGCCCGAAATACCTTACTCAAATACCTATTTTAATCCAAATTTTGGTTATGAATCTAGTTTTGACTGACTAGTGTTTCTTGAAACATCTGATTCGGCTGCTCTTCTAACGTTGTCGCTGATCGGTGGTCGAACTGTAAAAGATAAATAAACAATGTAGGCAATGTAACAATAACTGTCATTGCTGACATCACCCGTCATTTTTGACATTAGTTGTCATTTTTGACATCAGCTGTCATATTTAGCATTCTCTGTCATTTTTCAAAAATGTATGAAATAATGAATATGAAATGTATACTATTTTGGATAATGCTAAAGTAAAAGCACTTAGTGAGAATTGGACGAACAGCTTCTTGGACGAATCGCTTTTTGGAGGAGCTGCTAACAAATCCTTTTTCTCCTCTTATAAATCTAAACGGTACGGAATAATAATGTGCTCTACCTATTTGTACCTTGTTAATTATAAAGCCGGGTACTGATGGGTGTAAGGCTGCTAAGCACAATGTGCATTAAAATATGGGCTTTTAACTTGTAAAATTTTGATGCATTTTATATTGACATTATTAAATTAGGATAAAACAATATTTAGTAACAATACCGCGTAAAACCTTATAAGATCCAACAAAATGCGATTCGCGTGCACCGCCCACCCTCCCACAAATTGGCATGCCATGCAATCAGAGAAGGTAAAAAAAAAACAGACGCAATATAAAATTGCCAAGTAAATTACCCTCCAACTGTAAGCACGAACACCACTTAATTTGTAAAAGAAAAGACCACACCAACTACACAATTAAAAACCCGCCAAAGTAAGGCATCAACTAGTTTCGTCCACGAGACATCATCAGGACACTATAACAGTAGGTACTCGACTTTGACACTACACCTTGACTTTGACATCATTAGATGACTGACAGCGGCCCACTTGTTTGAAGCTTGTGGGAAGCCATTTTGTCACTGCAAAATGTATCTAAATGTAACGAGTTTAAATTTTGTTCTGCGTATGGTGTGTGGTAGCGGTGTTGGAGTAATGAGCGCAGAGCTTTACGAAAGAGAAAGAAAAAAGGTGTTCGCAACGTACAACAAATATCAAATATCAAAGTGCCTCATTACCTTTAGACCTTACAGGACGCTTGGACACGTCACAAAACTCAAATTAATAAAAGTAGGAAATAAACTGATCATTTTGATTTGTTATCAACTGCAATCTTTTGAAGGTAAAGTAAAGAAGCGAACACGAAACCTTTACCTTGTTAGGGTGTTAGGTTCCGAGCTGGAGCAAACCTCGTCCCAAGCTTATTTATCCTCTAGATAATCTGATATTTCTAGTAGCCTTTTTACAAAAGATCTGTTTGACAATTTGTTTGAGTTTATTTATTGATAATTTATGTAACGAGATGAATTTTAGCACAGGGTACTGACCGATATTACGGGGCGTTTGAGCGATTATCGCTCAGCGATTTGAAGTGTTCCTTGACCCTTGTTAAGAAGTCACTATTCTATAGCCAAGTGGTATTTTAATTATTGTTATATACTTAGGTAAACTTTACTTACCAAACTTTCTAAGAAGAATCTTCTCTATTCCGTGTATTGGAGACTCAAAAGTCAAACACAGGATTATGGCAAGGAAGAAGGTTAGCGCAATATGAGCGGTCGCAGTCGCCGTCTGAAATACAAACATTATGTTTATTTTTGTTTGAGTTTAAGATAAATTATTGTTACTGTAATTTAAGTCTTAATATATCGCATTCACTGCCTCTCGGTGGTGCGACCTGCAGGGGAGCGCCGCGCCGCTAGACTGTGGCGGAGAAGGGCATCTGCGTCTAGGGCCGTAGATGTGTTAGTTTAGTATTTAATAAGGACCTCTTCTTCTCCTGAGTCAGAGAATCTTTTGTCAGGCACAGAAAGCGAGCGATACTAGTGGTTAGCAGCACATACACATTTTGACCATAACAAGACGAGGTTCGAGTCGCATTCCAGAGGTTAAACTAGCACAGGATGTCAAATTAATTAAACAAACGACATCTGTAATGTAGTGACTTGGCCAGCATGTGGGCGGACCTTATCTGAATCAAATTATTATCAAGAGACGCTAACTTTGTGTTTTTAGAAAATTTAGAAATAAAATTAAAACTGCTATTCATAATCAGGGACTAATTAGTCCTCGCCCAAGCTTGAAATGAGTAAAACAAGAGTCTAATCAGCGTACATCCAACTTTTATTCTCATTTCCTGTTCAAATCTTAATCACAGAATTGTAAAAGTTCCTGGGAAATTGAACGATCTCCTTTTATCAGCCCTAGAACTCGGGGAGATAAGACTTGAATGGGACGACATCGTTCGGCAGAATTGAACTACGGAACTCCGAACAACATCAAACCAAAGGAATTGTCGAAACCAACCGCAGAATGCAAAATTAACCAAGTTTTTTGGTGCAACGCCAATTCAATTTACTATAAAAATGTTACAATGGTAATCAAGTCGTAATGGTAGGTTACATTGTGCTTTCTGAATTTAGTTGGTTGCTTTTATTTTTAAACGAACTTCTGACCGCGGCTTCGCTCACGTGGTATCAAGATAAAACTTATCTGAAATGATGCAGGAATAATAAAACTATCGTTAAGGGATTTTTGAAATGAGGTCAGAAGTTTCAAAATTACCTTTAAAACCTGACTGAGTACTGACCGATGTTACGGGGCATAATGATTCGCAGCAAGAAGAAAACGTTACGACGTGTTCATGAAAAGTATCACCGTATGCTAAAATCCGTCTCTATGCGAGAGCCTTCTTTCCCTGTACTACTGGCTAGCACCATAGACTAATTAAACACAATTAGTCTATGCTAGCACGGGGATAGTTGTGTAGGGTAGAATGGAGAAGAATGATATCGCATTGTCATACATTGCGTAAATTATTGAAGTTGGAGGAATGAGTTCCAAGCATATTACGCATTCGATGACGATGTGACGTAATTTTTCTCTATTCTACCCCAGACAACAATCCCCGTGCTAGGCCCTGACTGCACGATAGCTTGCTGTGTGAGACGTTACATTACACCCCGTAACGCCGCCGGTCAGAACTCGTCTCAACATTGACTCGCTACAAACTTTGCCTCTATGTAAATTTATGCATAAAAATATTTACTAAAACATAACCCAAGAAAATGCTTATATATGGGGAATCTATGTTTACGGAAATAATTCAGAAAATATGCAAAAGTACATACCACGGTGAATAACGTGATGTGAGCTGGATGCCTCAGTTGCCCAACGTAGTACAACTCAACAATTCCATTCACTAAATAGGCGCAAAAGGTTAACCTGGATACTGGGACCAGGAATTTCCACGTCAACAACTTGCTTAGGACGCCTGGAGTGGAAACAAAACAACAGTATAAGCAAGGGTATTGTTTTCTTATTCTGTCCAGTGCACATGTGGATTTTTCTGGTTGGAAACATTTACGAGTAAAGCGGAAAGTGTCATTTTAAGGAGATACCACAGTTTGAAAGTAAAAAACCAGAATGACATCAGTATTCGGCTTGTTTTTAAAAGTCTTTAAATTTCCCTTATGTCACGGGTAGATTATCAGCAAAAAAAGGTGTGAACTCTTTTTACAAAGCACTCGTTCACTTTTATAACAGGCTGTTCTCTTCTCGTATTCTTAACAACAACGATAAGTGCAGCCAAACGGGTCTCATCATCATCAGCCTATAGAGGTCTACTGCTGGACATAGGACTCTCATAATGAGCGCAAAAGCGCCCATTCTTCAGCTTGCCGCATCATCTGCCTGCAGCCTTTCGCAGATCATCCTCCCACCTGGTTGCAAGATGAAAGGATCTGCTTACCTCCGTTTCCCGTAGCACAAGCTACAATCATCCAACCGTTACAGATGCCCCAAGCTAGCTTATGTAGTGATATGTAAGCAGCCGCCTCGATTTTGTCGTACTGGTACCAGTCTTGATAGAATATCGTCACTGAAAATGTCACTACTGTCCCGAGAATGACACTGATGATCCAGCCGAATGTTTTCATTCTGTATGAGAGTTTGTAGCTGAAAACAAACGAGACATTGTAGAATGACTATGAGAAAGACAGGTAGAATCCTATAAAATTACCCAAACGAATGATACCTGGAACTGGTCGTGTACACGAAAAATATTTATAGTTTTCTAGCAGAATAAAATAAAATGTAGTAGGAACCAACGTATAACAATGATAAAAATTGCATCTACTACAATTTTATTGTTGTTCGTCAGATGCCTTGAAAGGCCAAGGGTCTCCCTCAGCGCCTATTGTGACGTGCTGAGATAAAAATCTGTGTCAGAGCATTTCTTAAGGTCCTAAGTGATTGTCATCTTCGAACAAAATGGTAGGTTCCGTGGCTTCATTATCCACGGCCCGGAAGTTGGCAGGAAGATAAAGATCATAACTTAACAAAACCACGAGAAGTTAACAATTACAGCTAAATACTGGTCTTAAAGATAATTCACTGCTACTAGTTTCTGCCCTTCGCTTTGCACGATACTCTGTTTCTTTCCAAATCCAGAACTACACAAACATGCAAGTTTTTAGTCCGACTTTTTCAGTAGTTTTATCGTGAAGAAGTTACAAACGTACGTCCGTCCGTCCAAACTTTCTCAATATATTGATAGTATGTTGTGAAGACACACATGTACCTACGTTTTGTGTTGTGTTTATGTAAATCAAATAGTGTAGGAGATTCTTTACTCCAATAAGTATGAAAACCTTTAGCCAGCTTGATACCAGAGACATAATTAACAATTCAGGAACACGCCTTTCAAATTCAATAGAGCAACCGTCTTCGACAATCTCGGATCTTGCGGTGACTCGAATTATTTTACACTAAAGATGCTGTGGATCGAGTAATTAACCACTACCTACCTAAATCAATTACATGTAGTGAGTAAATTTATAAAAGCTGACGCGATCCCATTTTGTTTATTATTGGAGGCCTGGATTTGTGACGTAAGCGTGGATTATTGTATGAAAAAACAAATGACAATCGCGGCAGCTTTTATAAATTTATCAGAGTCGTAAAATTAAGTTTAAGTACTTACTCTTGAGTTTGTATCCGATGTAAAATATATCCAGTAAGCAGTCCCATAAAGTAAATAATCATTTTCATGTGTGTTTTTATGTAAGCTTCTTGGAAGTAAAAGTTGGACGCGATGTCTGTGAATTCTCTGTTTGATAAAACGGAAATCTAATTAGCGTTACGTATAAAATTCCTTTGATATGTAAACTCATTTATGTTCTAGACTACTTACAAACATTAAGAGGGATTAGGTTTATTGTTAGACGTGTAATTGCTGTTTTAATTAGGTAAACAATTAACTGCGTGAAGTGAGGACTCGCAGTAATTTGATGAAGTCTTTGATGTAATAAAAATGTTCTAAGTTGCTTCGAAATTCTTCTGAATTTCACACCCTGATCGAAACTTTGTTCTCAAAACCTCTTATACAGTGAAGCTTGGGTAAAAATAGAATACTTATTCTTTAGAATAAAAAATACATAGGCGTTATGCTTTTCTATCCTCTGATCCTTTATACAGGGTGCCACGGAAATGGTGTATTAAACCGAAAAGGGGTGACCTTGACCCCGGGGAGATCAACTTGTGAATAAAGATTTTTTGTTTCTTTTTTTTTATGTTAAAGTTGTTTTCTTCCTATTCGTGTTTTTCACACACTCTTGCATTATTTAACATTACAAAATAAATCACTAATGTTTTTTGCTTGTTTTTTAGCAAAACCAGTGTTTTGTCATACATTATTACAAATAATTTGTAAATTCTTTTAATTTCAAAACATTAAACAACACATATCTACATACATTTACATACAAATATCAATAATTTTATTCTCTATACACATAAAATAAACATTAAATACGGTTAGAAATTGGAGTACCTACGCTACTACCTCTAATTCCAATAAAATAAGGGGATATAAATAAAGGGTTACAGAAACTCACTTGGCATAAAACAAAAATGTGGGATCCAGGTTATCCCTATACGTAATCACAGCCGGAACGACTAGAGAGACGACGACAGCCAGAGACAGCAATGCTGGGCCCATCCGCCTCCACCGCCAAAGACTGTAGATGAAGATGGGTGCAACGAAGAATAACTGCGTATCTACAGCGAGGTACCAAGATTGGAACATGCACTGAAAGAGAACACGTAACTGTTTATTTGATTTTTTTAAATAACATTCGACATTAATAACTTTGGAAATTTAACGAACATAGATAAGATATTTCTCCAGATTGTCCAGAGCATATATTGCAGTGTAAAACATATTTTTTTACAGGTCCGTTTGCAGTGTGGATATAATATGCTGTCTGAAATTTCACAATTGACAAAAATAAAGCTGACTGTGAAACTGTTATTGTGTCCAATGTTGTATCCAAAAATATTCCAGTATGTATAGATTTCAAATGACGTGAATATTTTTGAAATAAATGCAGCATTATTTCCGAACTCGCTTTAAATCGTCAATAAACTTTCACGGGTAGGTACTTATTTATTACGGATTTAAACGGGTTTACTACGAACCTTATTTGTTGTTGGAGAAGTGTGCTGTGTGACTTTCTTACAAAAACTCAACAAGGTTTGGTTGTATTATTCTCTCCGGAGATCAACCCTTATCAGTTCAAAGTAGGGAAGCAACCCTTAGCTTCTACTCAGCTCATCTTCATAGAGCATAGCTACATCTAGCTTATATCAGCTTACATAACTTAGCATTGAGCACACTACTCCAACATTTGTATTTGAAGAACACCGAGGTTGAGGTTCGTAGTTAACCCACTTACAATAAAACTTTTAAAACCATCATGGTTATGGGCCATTCATTTATTACGTAAGACGATTTTCACTAGTTTTTGACTCCCTCTCCCCTATATATAAGAATAAATAAGAATAGGCCGACCCCCCTCCCCCTGTTTAATATTTATTACATAAGAATCTAAAGGAAAAAATTAATACACGTTTGGTTTATTTTAATGTTATTTTTCGAAGTAACAATTTTTAGAAATGTTTATTTGTACTTACAAAGGTATTAATAATTTTAAAATAACAATAACGACTGGTGGGAGTTCCCGGGAGGCACTTTGCGCATTTTAGTCATCTTACGTACTATCGAGACTCCCTCCCACCCCCTTGTAAGATAAAATAAGCCATGGTCAACCCCTCCCCCCCCCCTAAATCGCCTAATAAATGCTTAAGCTAAAGCTTACATACGTACTTATTGCTCGTGTCAAGTAAAACTTACCAGCTGGTCTGTGTAAACATAGTTATTGATGTACAGAATGTTGACCCACCACGTTGCCATACACCTTTCCTTCTCTAGAAGCAATCGGTCATCCCACAGCGGACCCTCTCCAATTTTAGGAAACCATGTCATGTAGAATAATATTACAACTAGATAAGCTGGTGTTACTCTGAAAAGCAAATATTTATCATGTTTTCAGCTGTTTTTGTCTGTCATGACTTTAGATGAGGGTTTAGAATATATAATAACTTTAAGCAGGAATAAGTTTGGTCCTTTTTGAATTAAATGTGACTCGTCTAGACTACAAAGGTTTTAGCTAAATCTGTGATCACATTATCATTTACGTAATGTGTTCATTCGCGTCTATTTCATTAACCATTCATAGAAATTCAAATAATTATGCGCTGTGATTTTCATTCTCGAAAGCTTCGCATAATTTCAATGTTTTTTTTTCAAGGTGCCCAAAATAGTTAAATTATATCATAATATATCATAATAATAGGGTAAAGTCCGAATTGATGCCACAATATAATAGTCATGCATGAGGGATTCGTGCCACACTACCAGAAAACCCTCATTAAGTTTTGATAGCCTGCAATTATGTAGGTAGATAGGCATGTATTTTTTTGTAATTGTGATTTTTTTTTAAGTATACCATGCACTTGCACACCCTTATATATCCCGTCTATATCCGACGATCCTATCCACACCTGGTTCTCAGGCTGAGATCGGTCTTGAGCTCTGAGGTCTTGAGCAATAACACCGCCAAATGTCACTTATGTTATGATTGTTTCATATGTAAATTGTTCCCTACTAGTACGTGTGCAATAAAAGCAAATATTTTCTATCTATTTATCTACAATATGTAGCCTAAAATAAGCTAAAATTTTAAGCAATCTTTAGAATTTTTGACCAATCGTTAGGATGACAGTGGGGCACGTATTACCTACTAGTGAGGCAACTATCCGGACTTTACCCTGACTTTTAAGACAAGACCAAGCAAGGCGGAAATAGTTTTTTTACCTGATATACCGAAAGATGAGTATTGGCAGAACATTCAGTCTTCCTCTTCGTTTATCTAACTCGATAAGAAGAAGACGTGAAAAGAGAAAAGCACTTAGCATTAGAAATGTGTCTACTAGAAGGGCGTTGTTCAGCATAAAACCGTTGGCTGGATTCTTTACTAGCTGTAAACAAAAGAAAAATATGGGAAACTGTATTATTTTTCAATATTTTCCTATAAATTGAAGCGGAGACCAGTTAGACATAAGTATAGTACCTACCTACAAAATAGTTATACTATTTCAAAATTGTATATAATATTTTCATAGATCAATTGGATATTAATTCTACGGGGGGCTTAGCTCACGTGGTACCTAGATAAAAGGTAGCTTTGGGGATAAATAAATAAATAATGGCGTCGATACTGTTGTTTTAGAATTAGCTAAAATTAGGATTTAGGAATGTCAAATAGACGAAAGCTATTCTATGTTTCAAAAATAAGACTGTCAGGTTTAAAATTAGGTTGACAGATCTAAAACCACTTAACTTAGTTAAAATAGTTAAAATCCTATTTTTTGCATTGCATTTTAGCTATGATTAGAAAGTCTACCTAATTTTAGCAGGCATCTAATTTGGTCGTGATTAAAAATTATTCTAGTGAAAACGGGAAGATTTTTTTGAAAAAAGTGTTATATGGATTTTGTGGTATTTTTAGGTATTTTTAGGATCTGTACTGTACAGAGAAAATACCATAATTGTAGGTTAACTTAGAAAATTTAGAAATCGTAAAATTTAAGCTAGGAATCCTAAAACAACAGAATCAACATCAGTGATGGACAATTCTCGCAGATATATTCTCCAATAGCATGAGCTTGGCAGGGAGGTAAACGGTATACGGGCTTAGGCTACTTGAAAAGAGCGTGCGAAGCCGCGGCCAGAAGCTAGTACCTAATACAATACAATTACAAGATAGGTATTTTTTATGAAAACATAGAATACACCCTGAACAAATATCTACAGATCGTACAAACATACGGGAGTCCAAACCACAACCTCCTGCGTCGCAGGGAAACTTTCGCCCGCTGCGCCACAGAGGTCGTCAATTCAAATTCAAATTCATTTATTAATTCAGCCACAAAGATCCATAGATTAGAGTAGTATTAAATGTCACACAGATAATCAAACAAATGAAGTCATAATTTGGGGTATACCTTCAAATTTTGTAATAATTTTTAGAATTTGGACTAGTAAATCTGGAGATAATCAAACTACAAAATAAAATTACGTGTTAAATGTTAATATTTTAACGGACTTTGACTACACTACAACATATTATACAATACTATAATATCTTACCCGATCCCAAGCCTCTGCATCCATGACCGGTCCACTAGCTATGAACAAGCAAGCATGTCCAGCCAGAATAAAGAACATTGCCAAAGCCTTTATCCCGGTGACACACTCCAAGCCAAGGCTGGTCTGTTGCTTCGTTGAAAGAATCTTCTTCATGTTGTTGATGACAGAAAATGATTTAATCAGATCGTGTATCACTGAATCTTTGTTTTTGCAGTAGTACATTGTGTAGATTTCGAAGATGGTTGCGATCAAGAGGATGGACGCGAAAAGTAGAATCAATGAGCTGAAAACGAGAACTCCTGTTAGTCTGAGACCAGCTGAAGTGTCTCTAAAGACGTGTTAGATAGATGATACAGTCAACAACATGTCAAAGTCAAAAAACAAAGTGGTTGAAGGAAACGTTTGATATCAGTAACCTGTTTATAAGACATCATCATCATTTACAGCCAATATTGGCTATAGGCCTCCCCTTATGAGCGCCACAGCGTCCTGTCTTGCCTGCAGTCCTTCGTAGGTCATCATCCCATTTGACCGGAGCTGTTTTTCCGAGCCACAGTCCACTCAAAACACATTTACCCCATCGGTTGTCGGTTCTTAAGGAGATACGGCCGGCCCTTCAGTTTGTTAATTCTATAACTTAGGTCGATAATTTAACCAGTTTATAGACATGTCATAATAATTTCATCATCAGCCAATGGTCCAGTTTTGGACATGAGCCTGTCTGGACATGGGCCTCACCTAGCGATCATTAGAGCACCCTGTCTTCGGCTTGCCGCATCCAGTATCTGGTTGCAGTTTTTTGCAGATCATCATGTCTCCCAGCCGGGGATTAATTCTATTGTCCACCAGCTAGATAGACACGCGTTAAAATTATTCAATCAAAGAACTAAATTTTTTTTTTTTTTATTAGGCAGGTCAATGCTTACAGGAATGCCACATCAAGAGTAGAAACAGGTAATGGTTCCCGCTTATAGCAGTCACTGTTAGTTACGATCACTCCAGAACTATTGCCCATGGTGTAAGAGAGCACCGCGTTCACGAAGGTAGTGACTGCCTGGGCGTTGCAGGAACTGGGCACGCATACTGCCCAGCGAAGGGTCTCGCCTCGTCCGGTTCGAACCTGAAAAGAACATAAAGAACAAAGTTAAGAATTGATATAATTCCGTAGCCTTTCCAGGAAGTCAACCATCTGACCAGTGGAAAATCTTTGGGACTTCTACGGCTTACCCACCTTTTGCCTTTTGCCTTTACCTATAGTAGTGTTAACACTATAAGATTTATGACTGCCTCGTTGGTCTAGCGGTCAGCTTATTCAGCCACTGATTATGAGGTCCTGGGTTTTAATCCCGGGTCAGGCCCATAGTTGTTATTGGGGTTTTTTTGCAAGTCCACAGTAGCCGCCCGGAGTCAGAAAGTTGGCGGTGTTACACCCCAATGCCTCGAAAAGCACGTTATGCCGTTGGTCCTGCGCCTGACCGAATATCGTTCCACCATCAGGCAGGTGGTCTGCCTAGAGGATGCCTCGAATCTCTAGGCCACCATTCAGTGTCTGCTTTCGAAGCAAACATCGATTGTTTTGTAGTTTTGGATTTGCTTTGAATAATTATGGTCAGCTGATGACGTCGTACACATCCTCATTACAATTCGTATGTTGTCAAAAGTGAAGTGAAAAATCGATTTGTTTTATGAAACCAACCTACGTATCCTAATAACTAATATCCTAGTTCCTACTAATATTATAAATCCGAAAGTTTGTGAAATGTAAATTTTTGTAAGTTTGTGTACAGATAGGTGAGAAATTCCTACCAATATTAGTTTATTATATGCCTTAAGAAAATAATATTTAAATAATTATAGTGAACCAGCTCCTGCCCGCGGCTTCGCATTTTCGGTAAAAGTAGCCTAATAACAAGTTAGGCTACGTTCTAAGTGTATACCAAATTTCATCTTGATCTGTTCAATAGTTTTATTTTAACCTTCAGTAGTCGTCCTGTAACTTTGTTTAGCATTATATTCAGTCGCTTTTTGTGGAAATTTTTAATTAGCCTTCAGTATTAATCACATACTTACATATTCATTAAGTTAGCTGTTAATTTCCTGAATATTGTTAAAATAAAATAAAATTAATTGGCTATAATAGGCTTGAAAAGTTAATAAATTTATTTCACACCATGCTAGCATGCCAGATAGAAGGAAAAGTTGCGTATGTCAGCCATCTCCTTCGGGAATCAAGTGACTTTGTGGTGCCTCCTTATTTATGCAGCGCGCATGCAGAGGAAATTAAGAACGATGCCACACGGCACGCTTCAGTGCCGCAAATTGGCATTCTGTCGGCGAATACCGATAAATGTAAAAAAACTAATTTACTAAGTTATCCCTAACATCATTTTTAACCGTACAAAAATAATATTAGGGATACTTTAGTAATTATTAATTACTTTTTCTTTTAGCAAAAGTAATGAGTTATGTCTCCCTGTTACCTATTTACGCCGAAGAAGGATCTAGACTACTTTTTATCCGGGATAAGCGCGATAGACGCCGCGGGCAGAAGCTAGTAAAAGTATAAATGCAAAAGTTTGTGATATGTAAAGATGTTTATCGTCAAAACTACTGATCGGGGCGACCAGATATTTTGCACATAATATTATTTCATAGACTACTTTTAGCCGCTGGCAAGAGATAGACATGAAACTAATCAATCAACTTACTTTTTTTTTACTAATCAATCAACTTACTTTTTTTTTCTCCGGCCGCTGTTTCCATTTTATAGTAGCCAAACAGTACTGTCCTCTGATGGCAACCCCGTTATCTCCCGGGTCTTCAATCCCCACGCACTCGTCGAAGTTTCCGAGATGGTAGGATGATCCGAAGAGTAGACCCTGAGGAGACTTGGCTGATGCATCGAACACTGGAAATAGAAAAAGAAACTAACAATGGATGGAATTAACGGTTGGTCATGGTCTTTCCAGGAATGTAGAGCAACATCGAAGTGATGTCTTCAAAAGTCAAGACAAAAATGCCGCCCTGTAGAATCTGTGCCATCACCAAACTTTTTAAAATTAGGTAGTCGGAATGTTTTTACGTGTCGTTAGTTCTACTAAAGATTTTAAACAAAACATTTATTTATTGTTTTACTCGATTATTGTAATTTTCTATGTGCTTAATAAATAAATAACCCTTCAATACTAAAACAATACTTTTATTTGTGATTCGGATATAGGTCGATCAAAATGTGAACATTAAGTCTTTTTTAGCAGTATGAGTTTTTGATAAAGAAAATTACAATCAAAAATAGAAATAAATTGTAACTAGTATTTACAATTGAAACAATTGAGCTAACTGAAGACTGTTGCAAAAATTCTACAGGTAGCTCAACTGATCCATATCAATACCAGTCAGAAGCGTCCCCAAGACGCTGGCTGCACTGCCCCGCTGTATGGCAATGCTGCAAACGTTCATATAATTTTTTTAAAACCCGAAGAGCCTCGGTATCCCGCGGATCTAGGGTCTCGACTCTAAGGGGAGCAAAGGTGTAGGCTGTGTTGAGACCTGCATGCATATTTGCGCCTCTTGAGATCCATGACCAAATCTGCCGCCGCACCCGCCCTCACGGATTAAATTGGGTATTTATAATAGTAATTGGCTAAGTAATTAGGTTTTTTACCTATAATATTATAAAATAAAGAGTAGGTAAGTCAACCAATGACACTCGTCTATACGGTAGAATTGCATTTGCATCACTTCCTATAATCTACGAGACCAAAGATAGAAACTCGATATTCCACAATCTAATATTCCGTTAATAACATGTTTTACAACAACTTGTAGGTAAGTACTTGCCAGAATTAACGTAGGTAGATTCATGATTTAGATTATGTATGAGGTACAAAAATAAGCAAGAACCGATTCGAATTTCCACACAAAAAGATTCTAGGTAGAGAGAGAGAACCCTAAATTATATTTATGCTAATCTCTGGCCACTCAAGAAAAATCAAAAATGGAACACTATGATGTAGAAGGTAAGTAGGTACTAGGACAAGGGTAAGTCACTTCCTATGCTCAGGGCCCGTACTCTTAAAAACGAAATCGAAGGTTCTGATTCGATTTCGTGCAAGCGCTAATCTTATTATAAAGACATAAGAGTTGGTTTTGCACGACAACGAAAACGAAACTTCAATTTTCCTTTTCCGAGGAGGCCCCCTGGTACAAACCAGGTTAACCGAATGGCTAGAAAAGGACGCGCGAAAAAGTACTAGAGCTTAGCAACCGTTTCGAATAAGCATACTTGCAAAATGCAACCTTAGAAATTACTTCATAATAATATTTCATACTACTTACCTATAACTATACTATTTCAATTTCTAATCCAAATCAATGTTAGATATTTTTTTTTTTATTAGATATTTTTTATTTGAATTATTTTTATCATTACAAAGTGTGTACCATTTAATCTATTTTCTGATTTAATTTGATTTATGTTATTATTTTATTTTATATACTTTCTAACTGTAAATATTCCGACACAAATGTATTTATTTTCGAATAAATAAATGAAATGAAATGAAATATCTAAGCAATGTCGGTTCATCAATCTCCTTTTGTTGTAAAACAAAGCGGTTGGAAATGCGGAAACCGCGACCTAGGCTCGTCCTTTGTCGAATAGTTTTCCGGTCCTATTACGCTTAGGACGATTGGAGATCTTTGGCGATATAAGTTCGGGTTTATTGTCTAATTGTATCTAACACTAGACGATCGCCTCGCGGTTCACCCGCATAGTTCCCGTTCCCGTGGGAATTCTGGGATAAAATATAGCCTATGTCACTCCCTGAAAAGTAAGCTAAGTAAGCTTCATAACGATGAAAGAATTTTTCAAATCGGTCCAGTAGTTTCGGAGCCTATTCAATACAAACAAACCAATAAACAATCAAATCTTTCCTTTTTATAATATTACTAGACGATCGCCTCGCGGTTTCACCCGCGTAGTTCCCGTTCCCGTGGGAATTCCGGGATAAAATATAGCCTATGTCACTCCCTGAAAAGTAAGCTTCCTAACGGTGAAATAATTTTTCAAATCGGTCCAGTAGTTTCCGAGCCTATTCAATTCATACAAACAAACAAACAAACAAAAAATCAAACCTTTCCTCTTTATAATATTATAAGTAATAAGTATAGATATGTATAGTATAGACTAGCTGCATTCTTACTACCCGTTGTCTTATTACCCGTTTTCCCGTAGTAATGAAGCATTTTCCCGTGGTAAAAAGTAGCCTATGTTCATCAGGAATAATCTGGGTGTCATGGACACAACGAGCCCGTACAGAACAAAGCCGTCTAATCTAGAGATAATCGATAAAGGGGGCGTGGCCTAGAAAATTTATGTTAAATTTGTGGATTTATTAATGTAACACGTAGACTTAAGTGCTAGAATTAAATGTAAATCGATAGAACCTAAGATAATCGTTAGTTATAAGATTCATTTGTTACTAGTAAGTCTATAAATAAAGAGATATCAATAAAAAACCTCATAGGCGATAGTGAAAACAAGCTTCAATATGAGAACAAAAAATGCCGTTCTCTGAGCGGTATAGCCTCGAGGTAGTTAAGGAAAACGGAGCCTGTGCTGCGACACAGTGGTTCCAGTAACAAGTTAAGTAAAGAAATATAAAGTGCAAACAAAAGAAAAGTGTTTTCCTGAAAATTGAAAAATAAGTTTAGTATACAGTCCACCCACGACATCATTGGTCCTTCGAGCCGGATTCAAGTGAAGAGATCCTGCGCCCACCGGATTGGAGTGAAGAGATCCTGCGCTCACCGGATTGGAGTGAAGAGATCCTGCGCTCACCGAATCGGAGTAAAGAGATCCTGCGTCCACGGGATCAGAGTGAAGAGATCCTGCGGAGTGGAGAGATCCTGCGACTACCGGATCTGACTGAAGAGATCCGGCGTCCTCCGAAGCGAAGATCGAAGAATCGAGTACTCCCGCAGTATGGTTATAACCAGAAGCCAAGCAGACGCCTCCGAACGTCACGAGGCGGTAGTTCTGCAGGAAGAGGCTGTACGGCAAGTCGCCGAACTGGAGGCCATCGAGCAGGAACGAAGACGAAGACTGTCGCTGGAACCACCTGCGTCACCCGCCACGCATCGAGTAGCCACACTTCACGAACACGACCCAGCCATAAGGTCTGCACCCGACCTCGCCCGCGCCGGAACAAGTATGGAACGCCATAGGACTGGACGATCTCCTGCCCGGACTGTGCGCTCTATACAATCGAACGGGAGCACGTCGGTCAGGGCACGGGCAGCGGAACTGGTGGCGGAAGAAAAACTGGCCGCACTCAAGCGTAAAGAACTCCAAATAGAAGCGGACCTCGTCAAGAAGAGACTAGCTGTTGACCTAGCAGTACTAGAAGACGAGGAACGAAGTATTCATGAAGATGATGACCTACCGGAACACAGCAAGAGAGTCGAGCAGTGGCTGCAGACAACTGAAGGGGAGAAAAGTGACACCATTCCAAGAACTGAGAAGAACATCCGATTCAACGTCAGGAACGCACCGACTACGCCGGTCAAGACAAAGAGTTCTGCCAACATCGATGCATTAGCTGACGCGATCGAGAACCTAGCAAGACCAAGGATGAAATGCCCAGACCTGCACATCTTTTCCGGTTCACCGAACGAGTGGTTGTCCTTCAAAGCCGCCTTCAAAGACTCTACGAAGACATACAAGCTGACACCGGCTGAGAACATCCAAAGGCTACGGAGCAGCCTTAAAGGAGAAGCACGCGAGCTAGTTGCTTCGCTCCTGTACACCGCAAGCGATCCAGAAATCATAATGAAGACCCTGGAACAATGCTTCGGAAGACCAGAGATCATCATCGACCGGGCCATTGATGATCTCCGAAGACTACCGAAACCTGGACCATCTGCAATAGAACTAAACTCATTCGCCGTCAAGCTTCAGAACGTGGTCTGCGTGTTGAGCAACATCGGAAACCGAGGCTACCTGTACAATCCAACGCTGGCAAGAGAAACACTGGACAAGCTGAGCCCGCACATTCGTTCACGCTGGTGTGACTACGCAGCCGAACAAGAAGGAACGATCGAGCCAGAGATCGTATTGCTGTCGCACTTCCTGATGCGCGAAGCGGACCGAGCCCTACGATTCAGCTATGCACCACCAACCAGCAAGAAGGAATACACGCCGAAGCCGAACACAGCAGTCAAGAAGAAGACGAACGCCGTGTACAACACTACGGAAGAACCCACTGAAGCTGAAGAAAAATGCCCATGCTGCGAGAAGGGACACCTGCTAACGGATTGCCCCAAGTACAAAGCAATGACAATCGACGAACGATGGGAACATGTGAAGAAGAACAAGCTGTGCTTCAAATGTATAGTGAGGAAACATCGACGCACCAACTGTAAGGCGACATCGTGTGAAGTTAACCAATGTACGCGTCTGCACCATAAAACCCTACACCAAGAGAAGAAAGAAGACAGTTCGACTCCGAGCCCAGCCGAAGCGGTCTTGACAGTGACCACCGCTGCCTCGAATAACAAGGCAGTATTGCTGAAGATGTGTCCAGTCACCGTCGTCGGTCCACGGGGGGAGATCAAAACACTCGCTCTCTTGGATGAAGGGGCCACAGTCACGCTGATTGATGAGAAGTTGGCGCGGACGATCGGAGCCAAGGGACCTTCACTGCCACTACGGATGCGTGGAGTCAACACTACACAACGCGAGGATGAAAGCCAACTTGTCACCGTACAACTGAAGAGCAAGAATAACAAGCTACATCCGCTACGGGCACGCACCATCAAGAACATGAAGCTGCTGCAACAATCCATTCCCGCAACGCTGTTGGATCAAGATCATCTGCGAGACCTGCGACGAGACGAAGTTTGCTACGAGTCATCACATCCTGGGATCCTGATTGGAGCGGACCACTGGGAGTACATAGTCTCACAGGAGCTGCGAGTTGGAGGAGCGAATCAACCAGCAGCATCACGAACACAGCTGGGATGGGTCATCCATGGAACCATACCACGCAGCATCATCGCGAATCAAGACAGCGTGCTACACATCTACACACCTGAAGCCATCGAGAAGCAGAATCAAGAGCTGCATGAGCTGATAGAGAGGCATTTCAGCATTGAAGCAATTGGAATCAACCAAAAGCCACGTACGAGTGAACGAGATCTCCGGGCTACAAAGATCGTCGAACAGACAATCAAGAAGATTGACCAAGGATACGAAGTTGGTCTACCATGGAAGAAAGAAGACACGAAGCTACCTCAGAGCTACAACATGGCACTTCGTCGTCTTCAAAGCATCGAAAAGAAGATGGATGCTGACCCGGTCTTCGCCGGAGAATATACGAAGCAGATCGAGAACCTGCTGCAGAAGCGGTACGCTGAACCCTGCGATGGATCGGAAGAGTCCAGCACTGTCTGCTGGTACTTGCCTCACTTCGCAGTACGCAATCCCAACAAGCCCGGGAAGATAAGGCTTGTGTTCGATGCAGCAGCGAAGAGCTATGGAGTCAGCCTGAACGACTACCTGCTGGAGGGACCCGACCTCTTGATGTCCCTACCAGGCATCCTGTACAGATTCAGAGAGAAACGCGTCGCGATCACGGCTGACATACAGGAGATGTTTCTTCAGATCAAGATTCGTCAAGAAGACCAGCCAGCGCAACAATTCCTGTGGAGAGACAACAAGAAAGAGAAGCCGCCTCAACGATTCAAGATGACAAGCATGATATTCGGTGCTGCGAGTTCTCCATTCATGGCGCATTTTGTGCGAAACCACAACGCGAGGATACACGCTCACACTCATCCTCTCGCCTGCGAAGCCATCACCAGAAGCCACTACATGGACGACTTGGTTGCGAGCTACGATGACAACGTGGAAGCCCGTCGAGCCGTCACGGAACTGCGCACAGTGCACGCGGTTGCTGGATTCACATTGCGAGGATGGAACAGCAATGAGGACTGCGTGCTGGAAGGCGTGCCGGAGGAACTACGAGCTACAACGCCAACGCAATTCGACGAAAAAGGATCGGAGAACAAGATCCTTGGACTCTACTGGAACGCCGAACGTGATGAATTGGGATTCAACACCTCCATGAACAGAGTTCCCGCCGAAGTACGTGCACGAGTCCGCGCGCCGACGAAGAGAGAAGCACTCAGCGCGGTGATGTCTATCTACGATCCGCTCGGGTTGCTGAGTCACTATACAATACGAGCGAAAATCGTGCTGCAGAATCTATGGCGTATCAAGCTGTCATGGGATGAACCGATTCCTGAAGAAGAGAACGAGCTGTTCGCCGCATGGTTGGAACAACTGAACGACCTGACTTGTCTTCGGCTGGAGCGACACTACGCGATTCAAGATCACACTGAATTAGAGCTACATGTGCTATGTGATGCCAGCGAACAAGCCTACTCAGCCGTGGCATACTGGCGGAGCACGAGACCTGATGGAAGCTTCAGCGTTCGCCTCGTCGCTGCGAAGTCCAAGGTTGCTCCAAAGCGAACGCAAACCATTCCCCGCCTAGAACTACAAGCAGCAGTCATCGGAGCAAAGCTGGCCGACGCCATCAAGAAGGAACATCGTGTCGACGTCAAGAGAACAATCTACTGGAGTGATTCAATGACGGTGATACACTGGATACGGCACGATGCGAGAAGATATACGCCCTACGTCGCGCATCGTCTGGGGGAGCTATCCGAACTTACCCAGAAAGAAGATTGGAAGTGGATACCAACCAGCGAGAACACGGCAGACGACGCGACAAGGTTGAAGAACACACGAATAACGGCAGAAGATCGATGGTTCCACGGGCCAGGCTTCCTTCGCCGGCCAGAGCATCAGTGGCCGAAGGAGACGTCTGACAGCAACCCCGAGGAAGAAGTTCTACACACGCGACTGGAAGAAGACAAGAAGGATGATTGGCTGCCGAATCCATCGCACTTCTCTAAGTACGAGACACTAGTCCGAGCCACGGCACGAGTACTCTTCTTCATCGAGAGATGTCGACGGCGCGCCACGAACATGGAGAACCGGCACATCGAAGACGCGGAGCGCGCGCTTATTCGCTACGCACAAAGGGAGAGCTTCTCGGACGAGCTGCAACGACTGAAGACGTCTCGTCCAATCACGAAATCAAGCCGCCTGTTCCGATTGGACCCGATAATAGAAGATGGCATTCTACGAGTACGAGGACGCATCGGAGCAGCCGACGCACCGATGGAAATGAAGCGGCCTGTTATACTCGACGGCCGTCACCGCATCACAAGACTCATCGTTTTGCGAGAACACTGCGCAGCTGGTCACGCTAACAGGGAGCGCGTGACCAACGACCTCAGACAGACGACCACTTCGAGAAGGAGACATCGTTGTCGTCGTGGACCACGCTCTACCTCGAAACATATGGCCGATGGGAGTCGTCGAGCGCACCTACGAGGGACCAGACGGAGGCGTACGGGTGGCGGATGTCCGGACAAAGACTGGCGTCTTCAAGCGGCCAACCAGCAAACTCGTCGTGTTGGTGAAAGAAGAGGCTACGCGAGCTACGCCGGGGGGAGGATGTCATGGACACAACGAGCCCGTACAGAACAAAGCCGTCTAATCTAGAGATAATCGATAAAGGGGGCGTGGCCTAGAAAATTTATGTTAAATTTGTGGATTTATTAATGTAACACGTAGACTTAAGTGCTAGAATTAAATGTAAATCGATAGAACCTAAGATAATCGTTAGTTATAAGATTCATTTGTTACTAGTAAGTCTATAAATAAAGAGATATCAATAAAAAACCTCATAGGCGATAGTGAAAACAAGCTTCAATATGAGAACAAAAAATGCCGTTCTCTGAGCGGTATAGCCTCGAGGTAGTTAAGGAAAACGGAGCCTGTGCTGCGACACAGTGGTTCCAGTAACAAGTTAAGTAAAGAAATATAAAGTGCAAACAAAAGAAAAGTGTTTTCCTGAAAATTGAAAAATAAGTTTAGTATACAGTCCACCCACGACACTGGGCTTCTAATGGTAAAAGAATTTTTCAAATCGGTCCAGTAGTTTTGGAGCCTATTCAATACAAACAAACAATCAAATCTTTCCTCTTTATAATATAATAGTATAGATTATAAATCCGCGCGAGATCACGATGGGACGGAACTTTGACAAAGTAACCTTGACAGAATATGTTACACTGGCTTCTGCCCGCGGCTTCGAGCGAGTTATTTAAAACGACACACACTTTTTATTGGCAGGATCTCTCATGCAATACGCGCGTTGTAAAAATGTGATAAAACCTTGTAAAAATAAATTTCCGACTGCATTTGCTTCAGTTCGAAACTATTCCATTCTGAGCAAGACAAAGTTTAGTTTTATATATTTATTTATGAAGGATCTTACATTGTTGTATGTCCTTTAGTTAGGATAAGTTGCAAAAACATCTACCTTTCACGTATCTATTTAATAACATCTCTGTGTACAACAGTTTTGCTAAAGTGTGAAGTTCGTGCAAAAGTGTGAAAGATTTTAGGCGTGGGTTAAAAATGTACAGTTGCGGTCATAATTGGAGACATACCTTAAATATCATACTCGCTTGAAGGTTACTACGATTTAAAATAGTAAATTTCATCTAATTCCAAATTTCAGCCTACATTATAACTGTACGCTACACGGTATGCATAAGCGAAATAAAAAGAATGGTTTTAATATTTATAATGTATAATGGTGTCTTCAATGACGCCTTTGACCAACAGTGGGATGAACTCGGCTAATAATAATAATGGTGTTTGTTTATGAATAAATTATGTTATTTATTATTCTGTTTTATTTTCTAATGAAATATAAATAATATATTAATCCTCAAAATTCGGGTAAATATTAAGTGCAAATGATTTTGTGAATTTGAACCTGTCCTAGGTTCAAATAATAATAAATTTGAAAAAGGTCATAAGCACCACGAATAGCTGCCAGACGATGTCTTTAGAATCTAGGTTACCACTTCTGACCGTCACTGTACTTCCACATTATGGTAATTTAAATGAATGAACCTATCGCTAAACACATAAACAAAAAATGAGTCGGCTAAAAATAGCTCTCTGTTTTTATTACGTCAATGCTATAAGTATTAATAATTATGCCACTTAAGGTCAAAAATAACCTTTTCAAATTGGTATATAAAAAACTAGTTTTTTCTTCACATAAGCTTGTGACGTTATGCGTATGTAATTAAGTACCTACTTAATTCTAACTGTACCATTAATTTAGTGGTACCTATAGTAAGTTGTACTTACTGTTATTAAATTAGTGGTAGGTACAGTAAATACATACTTACTATACCACTAAATTAGTGGTACAGTTAAGAATTAGTAAATTACATACGCATAACGTCACAAGCTTATGTGAAGAAAAAACTACACAGGTCAAGTTAGTAAAAAGTAAAAACCCATTGGAATTGTACAGCTATTGAAATTGACGCACGATTTTATCATAACCTACTAATAATATAAAAGCTAAAGTTTGTGAAATTTGAAATTTTTGTTACCTAGGGTCTCCAGAACTACTGAACATGATGAAATTTGCCATACATTTAGAACGTAGCCTAACTTAATTGTTTAAGTTAGGCTACTTTTTAAGGCTCGCCCCCGATTTAGGATTTAAAAAAGGGTTTAATAATTTACACATTAAGTCCAACTAGAAAATAAAATATACATACAAAGTCCGTCTATGCAATGTTGTCTATTTTTGTCGAAATACCTAGTGATTGTGAATTTGTGATGATGTCATTATCTGCTTTGTACGATGATAAAACGCGAGCGAAGCCGCGGACAGAACCTTTTAACTACATCATTTTTTAATTAGTAAAAATATATCGTGTGGGGCCTAAATCGTAATTGGTAGATATTAACAAAATTTTTACACAATTTTTAAAAATGTTTACTGAAACAAACACCAATATTTCAATATATGTAATCAAAATCTGTCTGATAGCACAACGAAACGAGCTACCTAGTACCTAACTCTTAATTTGCTTAAGTTTTTTTTTTTTGTTGCCTGGAAGAAATTGCTTTAAGCAAGGCCGCCTTTTGTTCAGTTTGTATTTAATTTAGATGTAAGATATTTTTAATGTATTCATTATTTTGTACAATAAAGTGTTCATTCATTCATTCTAACCTACGTGTTGTTTTAGCGGTGTATATGGAGTAAAATATGTGCTAATCTTGCAAATACAGTTGAAAGTAGGTTACCTTATATTTCGTCTACACAAAGTATTTACATACTGTAAATGCTATAGTTAGATGACAGTTTCATGAATAGATGTAGTGTATGGAGTGCATGTCCCGGTAGAGATAAACCATTCCAAAAATGCACACCCCTTTTAGTATAAAAGCTATCGTAGTTCGATGAATTCATTACGGATGTAAGAGATGAAACGTTGGTGTTCTTCCAACACAAATAAGGTTCGTAGTTAACCCGCTTACATCCTTAATGAATGCACGCCCCCTCCACAAAACGTCATAGATACCTACACTCGGCGTGCATTTTTAGAACGGTTTATATCTATTAAAATATAAACCATGGCCTACATACGTCATCTCGTATGTCAAGGTGTTGACAATGAGCTGTCACTGTCACCTGTCAGAGCTGGAATCCGGGTTGATGGTTGAACGGATACCTACTGGGGAGGGAAGGGAGGTGAAACTCATGGAATGCTCATGGAGCTGATGTACCTATCCCTAATCGTGTATACTATCGGTCATCGGAACCTCTACAATACCTTTTAAATTTAACAAACCTCAACAGCCTGTGTTGGTCCACTGCTGGACGCAGGCCTCCCCCTGATATCCACCGGGGGCGGGCAGCAGCGCCCCCTGCAGAACATTCTACCACCGAACTGCGATCCCCAACCCGCATGCCCAGCGTGGGGATTATGGGCATTACCCCCCATAAGATAAGAGCCAATAAATTTAACAACTAGGAACTAAAAAGAGCACCAACGCACCCTTAGCTTAGTTGGTGCTCTTTTAACACAGACATGGTTTGTAGTTGACCCATTCATATTCTTAACGAACTTGCTGCGCGGCTACGCCGGCGTGGAAATTCATGTTTCCAACTTTCTTAATTTTTCCTTTCATAAGAACCTTCTCCTGACCAAAATAAACACAACAAAAGAAGAATTAGCGAAATTGGTCTAACAGTTCACGCGTGATGCCATAACCAAGGAAATTATGGATTCATTTTGTATGGAGTAGAAAATTATAGCCAGATCGGCCCAGTAGTTTTTGAGTGAAGAGGTAACCAACATCATTGAAACATCTTAACATCCTAACTTTCGCATTTATTTAATAGTGTGATTGTGTTTAATAGGATTTATGGTCCAATTATTATTTTTTTGTTATAAAAATGCTGTACGCATTAATTATGCTGCACGCACCATAACGTAATAGCTTAATTTTACAGTATTCAAAACAATGACAAGCAAGATGCTTTAATGTATGTACCTAATAGCTTGAAATAATTGTACTGCACTGTATTACATCTGACAAGTCAATAAGCGTACTACAAGTCATGCGTTACACAATTATGTAAGCTAAAGCGTCGTGTAACCTGTTACATTTTCTTTGTTTATATGTATGTTTTAGCGTCATCAGCATAGCCATACGACTCAGGAAGTCAACTTCTACGCTTGCTAGTAAAATTCAAGAATAAATTTAAATTTATTTACCATCTTGAACAGGTTCTAGAGTAAGAGGTTTTGATGGAGGCCCACCTAAGCCTCTTGCACCAATTGACAGATCCATATTAAATAATAATAAAATATCAATATTTTTACATATTATTAGGTAAAGTTATTTATCAGGTTTTAAAATATGCTACTTTTCTTAAAGTTTAAAATATGCTTGGGTGTTATGGAAATTAGCGTAATTGATTCTGACTCTATTGTGATTATTACTTGACCAGAAAAACCAGAAACCTTACTTCACCTACAATTCTTTTTAAGAGTAAAAGCCATTAAAATAACTAAACGACTCGTAAATCTTTTTAGTATTTAGGCACCGACCCATCTCGCAGTCGGTCGTTGTTCCGGTAACAAACCTAATTTTCCCAATTTTATCAAGTTTTTCGAACGTTGTGGGGAACCATTTTAAATGGGACCTTCAAACGGTGCAGGAAGAGATAAATTTTCCATGATAATTTTATGTATTGCTGACTTGCTGTGTCAATACTTGTACTTACCACGTGTTGTTTGTTTTTCTCTAGCGACTCTACCTGAGAATTTGCTTTAGCGCTTTTATTCAGATACTGAAATTTAAAATTGTGGTACCCTACTATCGTTTTAGCTTAGTAATAAGCCAAGAATCTTGTAAGGCTAATAAACCACAAAGCAACTAGTTGTTAGTTTTTGAAACGCAAAATATAATGGTAAATATCCCGCTCTAAAGAGATTTTAGGGGTTAGGGTACGTGTCGTCCGAATCTAAAACTCATCCGCGGACGAGTTGTCCACTTCACTTTTGAGTAGGGGTACATCTCGTCCGAATCTAAAGTCTCTTGGTAGACTATCAAAAAGCTTAAAATTCATATTTTCAAACATGTTGCACTTACGTTAGTAAGTAGCAGTCTTGATTTAAAATTCTATCAGCTTCTTTTACACTGACAGGACCTTCCTGTGTGCTAAGTTCTTGTGATAAGCTCTGATATAGTGCGACGAGCGGCCCCCATAAAAAGACTATTCCCATTAGAACAACATTTGTATTCAAAGAATGTGCATTGCGTACACGTTTCAACGAGTTAGTATTTTTAGTATTTTCTACAATTATCCTTGTTCTCAGTGATCAAAATTAGACATGACTACTCAATCATGCCTCTTTGGCACGTCCACTGCTGAACATGAATCCCTCAAACAAGGGGGGGGGGGGGGCTTGCCAATAATCACCATGCATGGCAGGCTATTGAAGAACGCAGTAGAGGTGTTACGGATACACAGAACAAAGCTACAGCTTTTCCTCTGTTATAGTGGGTTGCTCGATTTCGAACAAGTACAAACGTGTGTACCATGCAAGTCTCAAGATAAATCATCGAAGTTAACCAAACTGTTCGATTCGAACAAGATTCAAACGTCCATAATTCGTGCTCGATGTTCGAAGCAAACATGTTTGTTTTGTACATGTAGCCGCAACGTCGAGCATAGTAATCGTGATTGATATGTTTGTGTAATGTGTGGCAGGCGATGCCCACCAAACACAATAACGAATCGTCCATTGCTCGAATACTTTCAACGCACAATAAACATGTTCTTCGAGCAAGCTTTTGTGTACGTGTAGACGCAGGGTCGAGCATTTTTGTAGATAGCCATGCTCGGATGAAACATGCTCATCGCGCATGTCCGTGTGTACCCACCATTAGGTTTCCTTTGACTTCGACGGCCTGAGAGGGGTCAATTCTAATGCCGCGTCGTCACGGCTTTACTCAAACATGTTTTTGGCAAATCCTATCTTATGGGCGACCAAGGGATC
This sequence comes from Eupithecia subfuscata, assembly GCA_963564075.1. Lineage (NCBI taxonomy): Eukaryota > Metazoa > Arthropoda > Insecta > Lepidoptera > Geometridae > Eupithecia > Eupithecia subfuscata. The sequence continues at coordinate 14,032,420 of OY751099.1, read as the reverse complement.
TCACTAGGGGACGGCCAACAGGTCAATTAATACCTTCCCATTGTGGTTATCAATCCGTCCATGACAGCCAAGTCTGATTAGGGTACAAGTGGACAGTTCTCGTTTTGTAGGTTTGTGATCAGCAATGAAATGTTGGACTAGATTTTTTTATTTTATTTTATTTATGCAGGAAAAGCTATTGGCTACAAAATGTATAGTTGTTTATCTAGATTAGGTTTACTTCATAATATGACGATCTTAGAAAATAATACAGCCCACGACGCTATTCATAGATTGCTGTATGAGGTAGTTACTAAAAAGTGATAGACTGTGAAAGTGAAATGCATAGCAATGATGGACTATCTAAGTCCATCATTGCTATGCATTTCATTGCTGTGTAGATTGCTGTGTAGACATAGCATCATCTAGCGAATCCAAAGAATTCAGAGCTTGGGTAATGGGTACTACATAACTGATTTATTTTATACTGTAGGTGTTAATACTTTTTTTATTTACTACTTGTTTATGCCCACGGCTTCCCACGCGTTGTTTCTATGGAAACATTTAAAGGTTATTTCTATCCCATAGGCACTAATTTATGGGATAAAAGTATTCGAATCGTTTTATTCGATACCTAAAACTACCTATATGCAAAATTTCAGCCCGATCCGTTCAGTAGTTTTGGCGTGAAGAGGTAACAAACATCCATCGATCCATACATCCAAACTTTCGCATTTCTAGTATTAGTATGATATGATACATAGAAAACACCCGGACCTGTTACAAAAATCTGCAGATTCTACAAAAATTTGTCCCGCGTCGGGAATGAGACCGCAATCTCCTGCGTCGCGTGACTACCACCGCCCGCTGCCACTCAGCTGTGCGATTACGCAAAACCACCCATCTTATATTGACATTTGAAACCCCTTTGAATGGCCTTCGTAATTTGCTATTGTATGGATATGACCATTGAAATGGCTTTCAAGGCCATTCAAAGGGCTTTCAAATGTCAATTTTAGGATGGGTAATTTTTGCGTAATTGCACAGCAGGTCGTCAAAAGCTACGGCAAACGCGATGGCTATTAATAGATATTTCTAAACACCGTAATCACGGACTCAATCTTTCTGGCAAAAAACGGGCAATGGAAATTTACCGGGCAGTCTACCGGCTAAATTTGGGTTCGTTGAGTGTTTGTTATTCAAAATATTAATTTTTTTGTAAGTTAGTCTTATCACACTGGCGATTTGCGTGCGATTCAAGATTCATGATCCAAGATTTTGTTGAAAAGGATAAGTTTTAACGTCAAATAAAATTTTATTATATAGTCTTCGTTACATTCATTTTCACTTATTTTCGAATTACATTATTTCACTATCTATATAAGGTATCTATATAAGGTATATTTAGGAAACAACAGTACAAAGGCATTCGCAGTGTATATAAAGCGCGCGCCGAACGCGCTCCCGTCATTTGCTTGCGGGATCTCGAACGGACAAGAGTGGTTGTTATCGACGCGATTTGTGAGTTGGTGAAAAGTGCAGATTATCAGTTCAGTGTGTGTTAAATCGTGAGTACTTTATTATCTGTCGATAAAATGGTGTTTTACTTTACCTTTGTTAGATTTTGAGGTTATGATTTTGTAAATTGAGAATAAATCGTGATTAGGTTACTTTGATTATTGTTTTTTTTTAAAGAATTTCCCTTCTGAATGCTAAATTCAGAAGTGGGATAAGTTTCCAAAAGCCCATCAGGCCAGGGAGCTGTTCTGACTCCTATTTTTTGTGTAAAATCATTCCTTTGTTGTGCTAAGTAGAGGGTAAATTAAAACACCGTTTTTATTGTTTAAACTCTTTATTTGTGAGTAGATTACCATGTCTGATAACCAGCATAGCTCACGCGATAGATCGCGTCGGTACAACGCTGGGGATAGGTCGCGGTACCGTTCACGTTCACGAGATAGGTCTTCTTCTCGTCGCAGGCCGCGTCCTCGCAGTAGGTCTCGTTCACGTAGCCCTAGGCTTCGCTCGCACGCAAGGTCTCGTTCGCGTATTCGTTCGCACTCTAGGACTCGTAGTCCGCGTGGCCCGAACGTACCTCTTCAAAATACGTTAGGGAAAATTCTCACACGATTAGAGGCTCTCGAGAATAGGGAGCGTATCGATGGTCCACGCGATAATGAGGTAGGGAAAAACAGTCTCCCCACAATCTCGCGCACACCCCTTACTTATCCCACCAATGCGGGCGGAGGTGAAATACAAACTCTGGCGCAGTCCGATACCACCGGGCCGATTAACCCTTCTGGTTTCGCGGCTGCCTCGAATGTGCATGAGTCGGCCAGCACAGTGTACGATGACCCTCCGTCAGCATGTGTGTCGGCGCAGTCCGAACCGGTGTCCGAGTCGGCGCGGGTACTTGCCGAAGCTATCAGGTCGTTGCAGTCCACTGGTAGGCAGCAGTACTTTGTCTCGAATTTTGATCCAACTATTCAAGACATAGATACGTGGTGCAAAGAAGTCGATAGGGCTAGGTTGGCTAATAACTGGGGCGATTCCGAGTGTTTGTCTCGCGTGTCAGGCTGCCTCAAGGGGGACGCCCGTACTTGGTTAAATGAATGGGTAACTACTGACCGTACATGGTCAAACTTTTGTCGTGAGTTTAGGCCTTTGTGTCCTCGGAATCTCGATTATGCGAGCATTCTCTACGATGCTATGCAATCGACATCCGACAAATATAGCACCTACGCGGAATATGCTAGGCGAACACTGTTGCGCTTAAAAATAGTAAAGGGGTTGAGTGATGAACTTAGGGCCCTGATTGTAATTCGCGGTATCATGGACCCACAGGTTAGGGCTGCGGCGGCTAATGCTAATCTTACTTGCGAGGACTTAGTGTCGTTTTTGTCCATTTACATTAAGCCAGAGGGCGTTAGTCAAGATAAGGGTAAACGTAAAGAAGCGCCAAAACGTCCGGGAAAAACCAATAACACTACTATGGCTAAGTGTTTCACTTGCGGTCAAGTTGGGCACAAAGCAATGTCCTGTCCTAAAAAGGCAAAACAAGAAACCCCATCTAGTGATGCGAAACCCCCTAAATCTGAGACTAGTGGTCAGAGTGGTAGTAAGCTGACCTGCACTTTTTGCAAAAAGGTAGGGCACACTGAGGCTTCTTGTTTTGCTAAAGAACGCTCTGAGTCACGAAATGCGCGTAAAGTAAACTTGTGTGGCGAGATACCTTTGTCTCATGGTCCACGACACACAGACTTGACTTCTGCGGTTGTTCAGGGCATTCCTCTCGACGTACTTATTGACAGTGGTGCGTTGAACGTTTCTTTGGTATCAATGGACGTACTGAAGTATTTTTCGTGCGAGAGAAAGCCCTTACGCCGTTCTTTGAAAGGAATAAGTGACACAATAGTCGAAGCAGACTCTTTCGTAACATTAACTATCGAGCTTGATGGCTTCTCGTTTGAAGCGGATTTTGTAGTAGTCCCCGCATCGAGTATGACCGCCCCTATTATAATAGGCACTGATATTCTCAATCGTGAAGGCGTCACCTATGTACGAACAAAAGATAGGCAATACCTAACCCGATCGATGGAAAAGTCTGTTCACACCGTCACGTCTCAATCAACGGTTGAAATTAACACACCCCTTCAGGGAACGGAACGTGAGTCACTTATGACTGTGATCGGAGAGTTTACAGACTTTTTCATATCGGGCACTGCGTCGACTACCGTTACAACTGGTAAGATGCACATTGATTTGACAAGTGACACTCCTGTCGCATACCGACCGTATAGGCTTTCACACTCGGAAAAACTTAAAGTTCGTGACATTATAAACGATTTAAAGAGCAATGGGATTATTCGCGACTCCAATTCCGAGTATGCTAGCCCAATCATCTTAGTCAAGAAAAAAGACGGTAGTGATAGGATGTGTGTGGACTACCGTGCACTGAATCGATTGACCCGCAGAGACCGATACCCACTACCTCTTATAGAGGATCACATCGACAGGCTAGGAAACTTTAAGTATTTTTCTAGCCTTGATATGGCTACTGGCTTCCACCAGATTCCAATTGATGAAGAGTCCATTTCTAAAAGCGCTTTTGTGACCCCTGAGGGACATTTTGAATTCTTGAAAGTCCCCTATGGCCTTACAAACTCACCCGTTGTGTATCAGCGCATCATAAACGAGACACTGCGACACCATATTGAAGAAGGGAACGTTTTAGTGTACGTTGATGATGTGCTGATCATGAGTAACACAAAAGATGAAGGCTTGAAGCTACTAAAGGATGTTCTGACAACTTTGACTCAGGCTGGTTTTTCGATAAACCTTCGAAAATGTTCATTTTTAACCACAGAGGTCGAATATCTGGGACGGGTTATAAGTCAGGGACAGGTTAGGCCGAGTCCACATAAGATCGAGGCTCTGGTTAATGCTCCACCCCCTACTAATGTCAGGCAGGTCAGACAATTTTTGGGTTTGGCGGGATACTTCAGGCGGTACATTCGCGATTATGCAGCTAAAACCACCTGTATATCTCGTCTTACTAAGAAAGACGTAGCTTTTCATTGGGGCTCCGAACAAGAAAAGGTTAAGCAGGAAATAATTACGACCCTTACCAGTTCACCTGTCTTAACCATCTTTGACCCCTTGTTACCTACGGAGGTACATACTGATGCCAGTAGCGTTGGCTATGGCGCTATTCTTATGCAGACTGTGGCTGATGGTACGAAGCATGTGGTTGCCTATTTTAGCAAAACCACCCAGGGTGCTGAAAGCAGGTACCACTCTTATGAGTTGGAAACTCTGGCAGTTGTGAGAGCTTTGCAGCACTTTCGGCATTATTTAATTGGAATTAAATTCAAAATTGTTACCGACTGCAATGCTCTCAAAGCCACAGAAAAGAAGAAGGACCTGCTTCCACGCGTCGCTCGCTGGTGGATTTACCTTCAAGATTTTGATTTTGTCATAGAATACCGAAAAGGTACCCTCATGTCCCATGCCGACTACCTAAGCCGCAATCCGGTTGTTGAAGTGCACCTGATCTCTAGGCCCCGTAACTGGGCACAGATTGCCCAGGGTGCAGACACAGAGACTCAAACACTTCTGCAGAATCTTCAAGATGGTAAGCTTGATCCGCAGCGTTATGTCCTCCAAAATGAGCTGTTGTACTATCGCTATAGACCCGTGGGCGAGGAACCTAGGCTCCTTTGTTTTATTCCCAAGGGACACCGACTGAGTCTACTCAGAATATTCCATGATGAGCACGAGCACATCTGTGCAGATAAGACTCAAGACCTTATCCTAAAACATTTCTGGTTCCCAGGGCTTCGCCAGTTTGTGGCTAAATATATCAAACACTGTCTGGTGTGTGTTTCTATGAAACGTGTTCCAAGAGCACCTCATCAACCCATTGTCTCATGGGAGAAACCTAGTCTACCCTTCCAAACACTGCACATGGATGCATTAGGTCCATTGCCAGAGTCCAGTGGTTATAAGTTTGTATTGTTGATGGTTGATTCTTTTACAAAGTACTGTTTATTGTATCCCATTTATAGACAGGATGTTAGTGAACTGAAACGCACTTTCACCAACGCGATCTCGCTATTTGGTACCCCAAAACTACTTGTAACTGATCGGGGACGAATGTTTGAGGCTAATGAGTTTACAGCCTTACTATCTGAACTCGGCTGTGATATCCACTACATCACACCCGAAATGCACAACGCGAACGGACAGGTAGAGAGATACGTCCGCACTGTTTTAAACATGATAAGAATAGAGGTTAACAATAAAAATGCCGTTTGGTCTGATCAGTTGTGGAAGCTCCAACTTGTCTTGAACATCACCAAACAGAAGACGACACAAGCATCTGCTCTGAAGCTTCTTGTCGGCACTGATGCCACGACGCCTGTTATTAGAGCGCTGGTCCGTGATGTCGCTATGGATATGACTCAGAATCATGAAGGCTGGAGAGAATTATGCAGGTCTCGAGCTAGCGAACTCTTGTCAAAAAATCAAGCTAGTCAAGATTCCCGTGTTAACCAGCGGAGACACCCTCCTCGTGCTTTTCAGGTCGACGACATGGTTTTCGTAATAAAGTACGCGCAGTCGATTGGAAAGCTGGACCCAGGCATGAGAGGACCCTATCGAGTGATAAAGGTCCTGCCGAGTGGTCGCTACCAACTGAAGTTAATGGGTGGATCCTATGGAAAAACTACCCAGGCAGCCGCTGAGTACATGGTACCCTGGAGTGGAGAATGGTGTCCCGAATCCTGTGCGGAGTTTTTTGAAAGTGAGTGTCTATTGGGTCGTTGGCGAACGTAGTAGCTTGAACAGTCATGCAACGCTATCTCTAGTTTTTGGTCTCTTTTTATACTTCTTACTAACGTAACTTTCAACATCACGACATGGTTGTTCAAGTTCGCTACTAAACCCGCCTTTAGCACTTATGGGGGGACATCCATCCGTGGAGGCGTGGTCATCATGATGTTGAATCATGTTTGGCGTAGTTCCTCATCTGTGGAGGCGTGGTCATCATGATGTTGAATCATGTTTGGCGTAGTTCCTCATGTGTGGAGGCGTGGTCATCATGATGTTGAATCATGTTTGGCGTAGTTCCTCATGTGTGGAGGCGTGGTCCTCACGGCTCTGTCGTGTTGGGCGTAGTCCTCATTCGACAGAGGGGACGCCTTCTGTCGCTTGGTGAGTTCACAGGTTCGAGTGTAAGCGGAAAGCGCGGAGCCTGCCATCCCGTCTCTTCTCGTCGGAGATTGCCACCACGGAGACACTGAAACTCTTCAGGGTGGTAATGGGGAACGTAGAAATGAGAGCTCTCAGTAGATTGTTTGTAATGTTGTTTTGTGCACGATATTTTGTGTGCGTGTGTGTGATGTGTCATGATTGTTGCTATGCCATGTCCTCAAATGCGTTAATGTTTCAGATAATGACGAACATGATGATGAGTCTGATCCTATGGCAGGGCCCTCCACGGCACCTTCAGACTCTGCTATTGAAGAGCCTCGGACAACGGGCAGAGACATGCCGCTGCTCTAACCACAAACACATCGAGGACGATGTGGAGCCAGGGAGGCCGATTTAGGAAACAACAGTACAAAGGCATTCGCAGTGTATATAAAGCGCGCGCCGAACGCGCTCCCGTCATTTGCTTGCGGGATCTCGAACGGACAAGAGTGGTTGTTATCGACGCGATTTGTGAGTTGGTGAAAAGTGCAGATTATCAGTTCAGTGTGTGTTAAATCGTGAGTACTTTATTATCTGTCGATAAAATGGTGTTTTACTTTACCTTTGTTAGATTTTGAGGTTATGATTTTGTAAATTGAGAATAAATCGTGATTAGGTTACTTTGATTATTGTTTTTTTTTAAAGAATTTCCCTTCTGAATGCTAAATGTATATATTCTTCCCCCCCGAAGGGTTCCCGCCTTGTCGAGGCGGGGGGGCTTAGTAATCGCGGCCTAGTCACCCGCGATGAAGCTAAGGGGAACCCATGGGGCCGTGCCAACGCAGACGGCGACACGGCTGGCCCCTGGACGGACCGCTCCTCTGGGTTTTGCGCTCTAAGCCCAGTTGGAGCGGTAGTAGGTTGCGGTGTCGTATGGGAGGCACCGCAACTGAGGCGGGCGGCTGTGCTGTATGGGCAGCATGGCCGCAGAGAGGTGGAGGCCGCGGCGGGAGAGGAGTGCCGGTATTGAGGTACGCCGCTCTCCCTGCCTTCCGCGGCCTTGGCGGGGTCGCCACCGTATGATGGCGGACGCGGTGGGGTCGCAGGGGAGGAGGTCTGTCGGTAAGGCGATGGCCGCTTTCCCTATCCTCTGCGACCGTGTGGCAGGCGGCGGGGCCACTCGACTGACCCGTCGCAGGGGGACCTTGGGCGTTCGGACACGGGGTCGTCCGGCGCCCAATTGACGGTTAAGGTCCCCAAGGTGGTCGTGGCGCGTCATGTGTTTCTGGCGCGTCGCGAAGAGGGGGTGCTGCACACCCCCAGTGAGGGGCCCGATATCGGGCAGCCGCGGTGGGTTCGTGGATGAGTGTAAACGTCCCCACGTTCCTACCACAAGCGGCAGAGGCGGAAGCACCCTGAGGGTTTTAGTGGTGTTAGAGTCCCACATCATCGTACTGTCTCCCCGTGGCAGTACGATATGCGTGCGCATTTCCCTCAGGATATAAAAAAAAAAAAAAAAAAGGTATATATTCTTGGCTATATTCTTCTCTTTATATAGATTTATTTTATTTTATTTATTATTAATATTTTATTTGCATTAGGCACGGTGATTGTACTCTACAGTTCCGGTAACTCTAGGAGCTCCCCGAAGCTGTGGAATACTCTCTCCAGTAGCCTTGTTTTTAGTCGGTGCTTGAATATGTTAGAGGAATTCAATGGATTTCATGACGATCCGCGGTTTGTACCGGACGTTTGGACGTTTGCGCCGCGGTTTGGACGGCGCTCCCGGCGAGCTCGCTGCACAATCGCTTCGCTCTGAAATCACTTATCTAGTGATTTCAGACCGAAGCGATTGTGCACGCTGGTGTGATAGGGCGCAAATTGAAGGCCGTTTATTGTAGATCGTATGATTTACACCGCTAGTGATCTTTTTTGGTTCAGAACTAGGAAGATGATGAGTATTTACATTCGATTACCATGTTTCATTATGAGTAGCGTAAAGACGATTATTGTGTTAATTCCTCAATTGCTTATCTATACTATCTATACTAATATTATAAAGAGGAAAGGTTTGATTTTTTGTTTGTTTGTTTGTTTGTATGAATTGAATAGGCTCCGAAACTACTGGACCGATTTGAAAAATTCTTTCACCGTGAGGAAGCTTACTTTTCAGGGAGTGACATAGGCTATATTTTATCCCGGAATTCCCACGGGAACGGGAACTACGCGGGTGAAACCGCGAGGCGATCGTCTAGTCTACCATAAATAAGTAATGCTGGACAATCAAGACGGCATCATCTAGCCCTAAGCTGAGCAGATCACAACCCATAGTTATAGAAGTGTTTTTTATTGATTCCGACACCTTGTCGGAACTTAAATTTTAATCCCAGAGTTATGCGATCTGCGACACCGACACGGCATTTTACTTTTTTACTTCTGCAGATCACATCGCTTCCTATTTTGTTTGTGCCTTTATAAATTTAATTTCAAAATAAATGCTTTTTACCCTAATAATTTTTTTATGTACCTAAGTATTTCTTCAAATTATATTTCGTCTAAACTCAACTACGATGGATCTCCCATAATTAGCTGTGTTCATTCAGAACTCTACCACTTATGCCAAATTACACTGAAAAGTTTTAAAAATATTTTAATTGGTATGACAAAACTAACGTACAACCCTGAAGAAAATTTCGACATAGCGTTCTTTCGATTTCGTGTTCTTTTGGTATAGCGTGCATTCGAGATTATGATCGTCCGGCCCACAGTTTTTCGAGTTGTGTGCTTTCTTTCGGTATTCCGCTATGCGGCCTCATGTGCTTTCAGTATTTCGTTATGCGGTTTCGTGTTCTTTCAGTATACCGTTCTCCGGTATTTCGACTTCCGATATAAATTCCTTAGTACAGTCAACAAATATCGGCTCTTGAGTCATGTCCACTGCTTATACTGCGTTTGATAAACTTCTAACCCATAAAAGTACATAAGGGCTAGGGTACACTGCTAGCGGCCCACGGCCAGTTCATTAGCAGGCATCACTCAACCGACCTTGGCCCGCCGCGAATGTATAAACAGCCTGTTTGGACACAGATTATCGAACAGCTGCACGTCGTTTCGGATAAAACCTACATTTACAACTTCAAATATGGATTTAATCTCTGTATCAATGCTCCGCTGTCCAGAAAAAAAAAGTGACCGACATAGCCCGCAGAATTAATAATATAACCGCTGGGGAGTAAATTTCGCGGATGGCGACCGCAATTTAACGCGAAACAGAGTGTTGGTAGACCATCCACGCAAGACGACATTGGAGTGGTCGCGGGGACTTTATCATCATCGACTGATGATAAAGGCAGCTCAGGACGGCTATTCAGACTCTCCACTACCGAGTCATCGACTCGGAATCTGACACAAATTCGCGCAAATTCAAATCTTTTAGCGGTTTTTAATATTTTCTGCGTTCTACGAGGAATTAAACTATCTTTAACATTGAACTATCGAATTTTATTAAAACATGAGTTCATCGAAAATGGTCTACAATTTGTGGAAAACTACTTTTCTGGTAGTTTAATTTCTTGCAGAACGCAAAAAATATTAAAAACCGCTAAAATATTTGAATTTCGCGCAAATCTGTGTCAGATTCCGAGTCGATCTCGGTAGCGGATAGTCTGAATAGCCCAGCAGGACGGCTTATTTATTACGTCGTATGTACCTCCGCTTATATCCAGCAGTGGACGATTGTGGGAATATGATCATGATCATCAACTACTTTGTTGTTAGTACCTTATTCAGTTAACAGAGTAAAGTTTAAGCGAGTCGCTTTTCTTTCCATACAAACGTGGAAGCCAACTATGGGCAAAAATAAATAATTTACAAAGAAAGATAACTCTAAAATAAAGCCCGTTTTGATATAGTTTAGTTATTCAAAAGTAGACATATATTTGTTTTGACACATAAACCATATAAGTATCCTAAGACGTATTTATAATAACTTTTCATTCGCGCATAAACCGCGTGGGCTCATTAAGTATGCAATTGATGAGTCAACTTGACACAGAAAAAAGTCTGTCGTGAACGTTAGCTTGGGTTTTCGTAAAAAAAGGCATAAAATTAAAAAAAAACACCCGCATAACATTCAAGCACAGGAAGGCTCTCGTGGTAGGCCTTTAGTAGTCCTAATAACATATGGAGTAGTTACATTGGGTCTGGATGCAGCAGTGTGAAGTGTTGAGCATTTGTAAATTTTCCAGACCAACATCAGACTTCAAACATAAAAACCCCTCGTATCTTATTTTCTTTATCAAATCTTTGTCAGTTTAGAAGCGTTCTTAAGTCTATGGTACTTTTCATAAATTTATTCAAAAGGGCACGAAATGCAACCGTTCGAGGAGGTAATTTTTTCTTCGTTTGAAATTGGACAAGATATGGGAGGTAATCTAGTTGTTTATTCCAAAATGATTCGACACGAGATAAGACTATACCGTTTCAACATCTTCAGAAAAGTTTTATAACCGTGGGATTAACATCATTTGAGCGTAAGGGCGCCTTCAAATTAGCCGCAAATTGGCCGCAGCGCTGCAGCCGCGCTGCCTTGCGGCTAATTTGAAGGCGCCCTAAAACTTAAAAATAAAATGTTAAGTGCGAGTCGGACTCGCGCACTAAGGGTTCCGTATAATTGTTGTAAGACCTTGTGTTTTGCCAAATATCAGGATTCTTCAAAAAACTATTTTTTTGCGAATAAACAAATACTAATTATTAATTTTAGCATTTTTTCCTTTACCTACTCGTGCTATAAGACGTGATGTTTCTTGCCAAATTTCATTCTAGGTCTACGGGAAGTACCATAAAGGTTTTGTGTGCATGTATGCAATTGATAATAAGCCCTTGGAAATGTCTACATATTCGGACATAAGCGGCTGTAACTTTTGATTGCGTTGACTTAGAAGATTTATTTATATCGAGGCTTCAAGAGAATACGGACTTGAGTATTTGATGTTAATTCCAACTCGATACCTCCACGCGTTCCTGAGAAAAGGGGGTTGACAGACGTACAGACGGACAAACGGTCAACAAAGTGATTCTAAACCCTAAAACTGTGTAAATATGCTGGAACTAGAAGTCGGTTTGTAGTTTTACACATGTAGTTTAAACATTTAACATATTAGAGGTAAAACAAAAAACACTTATTCAATCAAGTATACGCAGGTATAGCTCCAACTCCTCAGTACCTCCCCTGCATTCTGAGTGAGCGTGGTATTGACCCAATTGAGCAATATTACGCTGCTGCAACCTAAGGTTGACTGACTGATAACAATCTTGATGATCAAAATGCATTTAATTTTGTACTTTAAAAATTTGTAAGTAGGTCAAATTCAATAGACTGCACATGTTTATTATTGAAAAATATGCACTACTAGCTATTATTAGATATTAGATGTAGAAACATCTAATATCTAAGTTTGACTTTGCTCTAAACGTACGCCAAATTTCATCTTGATCTGTTCAGTAGTTGTGAAAATCCTGGGTTACAAAAAATCTGATTTCACAAACTTTTCGTTCAAATTGAACGTGACCTTCTGACGAAATTTCACTTATGCTACTTAAGCTGCTATATAATAAATCCTATTCTACTAATATTATAAAGCCGAAAGTTTGTGAAATCAGATTTTTTGTAACCCAGTATTTTCACAACTACTGAACAGATCAACAATAGACAGCACATTTTTAGAATTATAAAATACTAGCTTCTGCCCGCGGCTTCGCATGCGTTGTTTCTATGGAAACGTTTTGAGGTTATTCTATCCCATGGGAACTGATTCATGGGTAGTCTATGTTTGATTCCAGGGTTAGACTTACCTATATGCAAAATTTCAGCCTGATCCGTTCTGTAGTTTTGGCGTGAAGAGGTAACAAACATCCATCCATCCATCCATCCATCCATCCAAACTTTCGTATTTATAATATTAGTGTGATGCACTATTTTTATTGCTATAGAAGCTCAGATAGCAAGGTGCCATGGAACATTTTTTATCAACAAACTATAATAAGGCGTATTTAATAACTACCACCACATACCAGTTTAGGTTCAAGCTACTTTAGAACAAACAAAAGAATTAAAACCAAACGAGCCGCTACTTCCTAATGCCTTCCTAATTTATAAATAACACTGAAGGTTACCTAGTTTTATGCTACACATAGAACTAATTTGATAAATAATTCATAATTAGACCTTATTTGTTTGTTTAAAAACATTTTAACTAGGAGTAGGTCAAGTTATTAAGTAAATCCTTACGACGGCCAGTCTCATCGGAGACTAGCCAGATGCGCAGGACATATATAAGTGCACAAGTGTATGCTCAAACACAGGTGCACTCTCTATTCCCTCACTCATCCGATGACGGCAGACCGACACGTCCGGGGAGAGGTCGAGCGCAGGACCAACTGCTTAACGTGCACATGTAACGAAGCAAAACCTTCGTTACTTATGTACCTACTTTAAATAACAAAAAATGTAATTAGCTTCTTTGACTAACTTCGGCAAACTGTTTTGTGAACAATGTTTTTATTCTATTGAAACATTGTATTTTCACCGGAAAACAAAATTTTACATCAGTCAGCAATATTTTAATGATCTATTTTCCAGTTCAGATACCATAATAAAAAAGTTCCTGAAGTTGCAAATAGAGAACGATGGAAAAATGTAGGATCTTCTCTCGCAATAAATCGATGATGCTTATTCAATAGAGATAGATACAGAATGTTAACAAAAATGTATTTTAATATTTTTAAAGTTGTAGAGGCCAAAGGCGCTTGTATGCCTCAAACTAGCGCCTTTTTTTTCTTATAATTACGTTAATCAAAAGAATTTTTAAAAGTCCATTGTACAGTTTATTAAACCTATCATCAGTTTTATTTTAATGCCCATAAAACAGTTTTCTTTTATATCCTTTATGCAGAATAGCGAAGTTGCTCTTGGTGGCTACCGAACTCTGTTTTCGCTTCTCTGTCTAAATTCTACGAAATTAAACTAATTCAGAGGGATTTAAAAAAGCTAGGGTAGGTATCATAAACTGTACATTGGAAATTTGAAAATTCTTGTGTTTAACGTAATTATAGGTGGTGGCGCTAGTGTTCAGCAGACATCCGCCATAACACGTTCACTGCCAAGCTTCAGAGATGCGACGGCGCGTTTTTGTGCGAGAAGCTGTCTGTCGTACTCGTACATGACCAGGTGCGTCGGAGGCAGTCGAAGTTCTAGAGAAGACCTTTGACTTGACGAGCAGTGGGATAATTGATCGGAGCGAAGCGATCGAAGATCTCGTAAGAAAAGCTACTAACTACTAGTGTAGTCCAGGGGTTTCTGCGGAAAGTTGAGGGTAGGCCGGCCGCCGGCGCCGCCCCGGTGCGTTTGCTGTTCGCATTCAATTTATACTACCTATGAATAACAAGTTTCGTCTATGCTTTGTATTGCATGATGAGCATTTAGGTACCCGTGATTATGTATACGCATTATTAAAAACATACACTGAGCAAAGTGAATGTAATAATATGAAATGATAGTCGTTTCTTGCCGTGGTTGAATTACAAATTACCGATTTAATAAGTATTTAAAATGCCCATGAATAGATTTCTATTTTAACAAAAAACTGTGAAAGGTGTGTGTAACTTGTTTAGTTATCAAATTCCTTAGTTTTATAAGCCTGAATTGTGTTTGGAAATTGTGCTTGTTTATAATGTAATATGTTGAAAAAAGATCTTGGAAAACAAAATACAAACTAGTGTAGTCCGGTATAAAATTTTTGAATGGATTGATGATGATGATGAAGTCCAAGTTAGGAAGCTTAAAAGTAGAGGTCTGTAATCTAATCAACATGCCTAAGTTTGAGCACATGCATTTTTGGTAAGTGCATTAGTATGCGAGACACTATTAGTATGCGAGACACTATTCTTCATTGTTGTATGGAAATATTCCTCAGCTTAAAATTTCTGCGCTCATTATTCCAACAGTTTATTGCACAGCACAAAAATATGCACACAAATATAGGCTTAAACTCTTTATATATACAAGGTTATTGGTAATTCACTTCTCACGTTAGTGAAGACGCCAGGTCGTAATTCTTAACTTTTTTGTAAATCGCCTCACATACAATAAAAAATAATGGATAATGTCCGAAACCTAATTAATTACTAAATAGGTAGGTACCGATCTTACACTATTGAAATCCACATCGTCATCATTGGCTTATTTTACGCAAGATGATTTAAGTAACATTAGCCTGGCTGGGTGACCCACTGATAATTCAGGGTAGAGCCGTTTTAACGTTTGAGTTTCAAAGAAAACCCCTATAATGAACGATTTTTGAATGAAGGGGGTACATACTACTATCATTCCGAATTGAGACCTGGTGTCGTCACGGACGTGTTCATGATGGTGGGCAGACCCTGCAGTTAACATAGTGTCAGTGAATTACCAATAACCCTGTATAGATACATTTTACAATAACAAAATGGCTTTCCAAAAGTTTCAGACGAGTGGCCCGCGAGCGATCTGTCATCTGATGCCGTCAATATAAAATGCTAAATGTCACGAGCTAAAGCCCAATATTTGAATGCACATATTTTTGTGCTGTAGCGGTGTGGCCTTGTTTTGCAACAACTTTTAGACCAACGAAAAAGCAAAGTAAGTAGATTTGGTAGGTTCTTCTTTGGTAGGTCTAGCTAAATCAATAGATAAAAGATTTATTCGCCACTGCAGCACGTAATACAAAAAGATCACAATAATTAAGGCACACCTTAACATAACACAGAGAAACTTAATAGTTTTTCGATGGAACAAAGCTTGGAAACAATAAATAATATTAAACAATATTAGTAGTAGGTAAAGATTTGTAGAAATTGTGTGTGTGCTGCAGCGTGTCAAAAAGGCAATAGCTCAGCGTAAAGCTCAACACTGATGTTCAGTAATACCTAATACCCTTAGAGGCGACCAACAGAACAAAACACTAACAAAACAAATAATAAATAAATAATGCTGGACAATTCACACAGCATCATCTAGCCCCAAGCTAAGCAGAGCTGTTATGGGTACTAAATCTATACTATAATATTATAAAGAGGAAAGGTTTGATTTTTTGTTTGTTTGTTTGTTTGTATGAATTGAATAGGCTCCGAAACTACTGGACCGATTTGAAAAATTCTTTCACCGTTAGGAAGCTTACTTTTCAGGGAGTGACATAGGCTATATTTATTATATCTATTTATATTTATTTATATTTTATCCCGGAATTCCCACGGGAACGGGAACTACGCGGGTGAAACCGCGAGGCGATCGTCTAGTAACTAATAAACTTAATAGAATACACTACATAGATACGAGTAGATATTTTTTTATTATACATAGAAAACATCCAGAACACCCTTAACAAAATAATGTGTGATGGGATGCAATTTTGTATTTAAGTCATGGATACTTGACTGATGCTTTGATGTTTGAGCACATGAGAACAGATGATGGGTTGGTGTTGCTAGCAGCTAGGTTTGAGCGAGAGAGATGACTCTCTCAGATAACTGAGAAGTGATCCTATAGTATACAAATTCACGGTAACATGTTACACAGCGAGCGTTCGTGCAGTCAGTTCGGGAAAAGAAGCTGGTCGCAACGAGCAGTGAGACGGATTTTAGCACACGGTGCGGTGCAACGTACCATGCTCGCTGCGAATATAATAATAATAATAATGCTGGACAATTCACACAGCATTATCTAGCCCCAAGGTAAGCAAAGCTTGTGTTATGGGTACTAGATAACTGATATACATAATAATATACGAGTACATAGATAGATATTTTTTATTATACATAGAAAACGACCAGAACACCCTGAACAAATATCTGCAGATCGTACAAATATTTGTCCCGAGGCGGGAATCGAACCCGCAACCTCCTGCGTCGCAGGCGGACCTTCGCCCACCGCGCCACAGAGGTCGTCATACGAATGGTACATTACACCCCGTAACACCCGTCAATGCCCCTCTTAAGGCCTTAGAAGACGTAAAATAGAATAGAACAGAATATTATAGAATTATTTATTCAGGTAAAAAACAACATTGCATTTCGGTTAGAAGTGCCTTAAAGCCTATGTTAGGTTTAACTAGACACGGAGTTCTCGTCTGGTTCAATAGGAGGTATTATTAGGTACCTATTTTTAGAGTAATTACAATTAAAAACGAAGACAATCCGATGAGTATCGGGTGCCTGTTGAGGAATATAACTTTTAATAAAGCCTATCTTACAATGCTTAATACTGATCTATATTGATACGTGATCATCTAAGTGTAACCTAAGTAAAACCATCATAAGAATGTAGAGCCCATGAGATATGATGATGACTATTTAAAAATCATAGAGAAGAATATAGATCGCAAAAGCTAAAATAAAGTACTTCAGTCCCATCGAATTAGCCGGAATAGTGATAGGTTATTTTGTGAAACACGAAACCGAAACGAACAAGGTTCCTATTTGTGGTATTAATTAGGGTAGGCACTCTTCCTCTTCTATTGTCTGACGTAGACATAAGTAGACAATACTAGGGAACGATGCTGAGTTTTGGAACAATTGCTGCTGAAAACCACTGGGTTCGGAAAAGTTCCAATTAGTAAAGACAATTTCAGATTGAGAACTAACTTTTAGAAATCAAAAATCGAAATTTTGAAGGCAGTGTACAAATTTTTCCGGCGTCCCTTTGACGTAGCTCGCTTAACTTGATTGTTTTTAATTTAACTAAATTCCTAAATGTCTCGTATAGTTCTGGTATCTAACTTAAAACAGTAATTACCCGATTATGTTTTTGAAGAACGTCCTTAAACGAGTACATCATAAATATCACATCACACTATCACACTAATATTATAAATGGGAAAGTTTGGATGGATGGATGGATAGGCATGGATGTTTGTTACTTCTTCACGCCAAAACTACTGAACGGATCAAGCTGAAATTATTGCATACAGGTTAATCTAACCCTGGAATCAAACATAGGCGACTTTTTATCCCATAAATCAGTTCCCATGGGATAGAAATAACCTCAAAACGTTTCCATAGAAACAACGCGTGCGAAGCCGCGGGCAGAAGCTAGTATTAAATAATTTAATAATTTATACATTGTATGTGCAAAGTTTGACATATTGTGTTGTTTTGGTGTAGCATTATCGTATATCATATAACCGATATAATAAAATGATATCGGTTATATGACACGGTCAAGAACTCCGTCGAGAGTCAATAGGTAACTGTGTGATTTAGCGTTTTCTTGTAATAGTCCTCTTAAAGTTAGAATATATTGCATTTTTAATCTATATAGATTGTGAGCTCTTTGACACAGATACGCTTTGGAATCATAGAGGCACAATCACAGAAATGTTTAAATAGACATACATATTTCTGTGAGCACAATCTTTTTCTTGTTAAAACACTAAAAACCTACCCAATACTTGAGGGGCGAAATGTTTTTGTGAAAAGGATAGGCATAGGATTTTGAGTTCATAAGAGCGCCGAGCGGGAGAAAACATACGTGTTTGGAAACGCGTAAGCGCAAGAATCATATTTTTGCTTATATACAAGAAAACTACACAACTTATAAAGAAACTGCTTCAAGGAAACATTTAATAAGTAATACTAATAACCTACAAATCAGAAAATAAGTCATTTCAATAGACCGAACAGTGCACTTTCATGATTTATTTATAGTATTTTTTTTGTCAATCGTGTTTTCACATACAAGGAACCAAAGAAAAATTCAACATTTTAATTTTATGTAATTCTAGTTTTTTACCACAGAAATCTCGTGAGTACCTACTGAGATCTAGGCCTAGTGCAACCAAACCCGTTAAGTTCACCACGAATTCAAAACAAGGAAATTAAGCTCTAGTAATTAGAACTATCGCAAACTTAGCGCGAAGTCCGTCCTTTCGAATTCCGAACTTCTTTAGCGATTGTGGTTCGAAACTCGTTACACTGGATTACAACAATAATAAAGAGTTAGGTTGTACTATTCGTTGTTGAAACAAGTTGTTTTCCAGCTATTTCAGAACAAAGGACCATTCAACAGGTCTTAGAACTAGATGAACACTACTTTGTTATTTGAGTTAACAAAGTAAACGCCCTAAGGGTATTTAGTCTTGACTATGACGTACACAGAAAGACGTAAATTACTGTAGTGAGTATGCGAAACTCGTAAAACCGTGCGTTTTAATCGGCATGGTACTTACGTTTTTACTAGCTTCGGCCCGCGGCTCGCCACGCGTTTTTCTGGGTTTTTATGACTTTGTGTTGTTGCAGATATTATACAGGGTGCCACGGAAAGGGTGAGTAGGCCGAAAGGGGTGATTTTGAGACTTTTTTTTTCATATGCGTGTTCTTTTACGTGTATTTTTACTTAATTATTATTTTTTTGAAATTTCAAAGAAAATTTTATGATATTTTAGTAATAATTTTTTGCCAAAACACGGGTTTTGCTGAAAAAAGAAGCAGAAAACACTAGTCAAATATTTTGTCATGTTAATTAATGCAGGAAAAAAACACGAATAAGAAAAAAACTTTTCTTTTTTTTTAATTTAATATTTTAAATAACTTTATTTTATAAAAATATTTTACTGCATTCATAATTATAAGTATAAAAGTCATAAAGGTCTACATTATGTATTAAATTAAACTTTATTTTGCAAAAATATATGAAATTTCCTAAATTAAAAAAATCGTTATTCACAAGTTGATCTAATGGTCAAAAATCCCCTTGCAGCTTAGTACACCCTTTCCGTGGCACCCTGTATATAGGTTGAAAAATTTCCAGCCCAATTCGTTCTGTAGTTTTTATATAATCATCATCATCATCAGCCTGTATTAGTCCACAGCTGGGCATAGCCAGTCTCAGATGTCGATACTCAATCATATTGAGTACCTATCGATTTTGTATGGCAAAAGCGTTATTTAAGCATAGATCGATCACTGACAAATTACGAGCAATATATATATATACAAGCATAAAAAACATTAAGCGTAAGGCAGGAAAGATTTCAGACTTCAATGACTTTATTTCTTTGTACTTACAAAATAATCACTTAGACCGGTCTAAGTGATATCTCATATCATCTAACTTAATACTATAAATTATTTTCAAATTAGTAAATGGGGTTATTGATTTTCTCTTTAATTCAATTTGAAGACTGGCTGAAAGAACAGCATGCTCAAAGATTGATGGTTAGTTAATGGATATAAAAAAGTCCAGAAAATCTCTAAAAGCTTTTCAAAGAACTGGTTTAAATCGAGTCCCTCTGAATGTGACGGACTATTGGCCCGATCCGGGATTCGAACCTAGGACCTCATAATCGATTGAACAAGCTGACCGCTAGACCAACGAGGTAGTCACCCTGTATAATATTGCCTTCATATCATATCGCCTATTACTAACATAAAGAGGTATAATAATCGTAAGGATAAAAAACTAGTAAGTACATATTCCTAACATAACTACTTAAATCTTAATTTGAAAGTTTAAGGAGCCGAGTACAAACCACACGTCTAGTAAAGTAACAACAAAATAGTTTAGCCTTTGTGAAAGCGATATGTTAGCTAAACCATTCGAAGTATCCTATTGGGAAACTAGTACGAGTATTGCCAACTATTTTACTCTCTCACTTATAAACGCTGCTAATGCTATGGCCACATTATAAGGCAAAGATTCGTGTGCTAAAACTTCGTGTTCGTTCTACGACGAAGTGTTTGGCAACATAGGAAATAACTTCGCAACGTCGCATCGCGAAGTCGCGATGATGATTCGCAAACTTCTTGGCCAGACTTGTCGCGACAGCGCAAATCTTCGCGATGTCGCGATAGTGTGGCCGTAGTTTAAGACAGTTACGTCTGTTTTCACCAATATACAATGGGACAATTAGGCTGCTTCGTCGGTTAGCGTTGACGTTAAATAATAATAAATAATAAATATAATAAATAATGCTGGACAATTCACACAGCATTATCTAGCCCCAAGCTAAGCAGAGCTTGTGTTATGGGTACTAGATAACTGATATAAGTACTTAATACAATACACTACATAGATAGATATTTTTATTATACATAGAAAACATCCAGAACGCCCTGAACAAATGTCTGCAGATCGTACAAATAATTGTCCCGAAGCGGGAATCGAACCCACAACCTCCTGCGTCGCAGGCAGACCTTCGCCCGCTGCGCCACAGACGTCGTCAAATGTATGAAAACTTGTGTCAAAAACGTTAAAACAACTGTTTAAAATTTAACTATATGTTGGTGAACTCGGGTCTAAGTATTTCTCTTCTGTAGGTCTAGCATGATTTTGCAAATTGCCAAAATGAAAACAGATTTTCAAGAACCTGACAGTCGCCACCGCTTGTCAAAGTTGGGCTTTCGTACTGCCAAATGCAATAAATTACTCATTCTAAAAATAAAATTGACTTTGTATGAAACTTTTGGATCGCTGTTATATACTACGAAGTGTAGTTCCTCTCAGTATCCGGTAGAGACGCTGCAAGCAGCTAACCGTATGAACGGAAACGTGGACTTTTATAGTATTCGTAAACTATGTAAAACTCTTAGTAAAGCCTCGGTGTTTATCTTAGGGCTTTCATCAACAGAAAATAATGTAACGTTACATCATCACACAAATAAATAATTATAAATGTAAAAGTTTAAATCCTTGTGTTGGCCGAGACATAACCCTCAACTCGCTTACCTACCCCGAATACTCAAACCCAACTTAAGTACATAAGCAACTTAGATTTAGGCACGTCTCAAACCGTGATTTTTGACAGTCAGAGTTAAATCTGTCAAATCAAACAAAAACACAATTGTGATGACTCAGTCAACATTTCGACAGACTGTTGCTACATTTAATAATTGTTAGCTTACAATTGAAATAATTGAGCTAACTGCAGACTGTTGAAAACAATCTACAGTAGATTGTTTGCAACAGTCTGTTAAATAAATACTAGTATCATTCTCATTGTTAACTTAATATTTGTAAGGTTATAATAATTGTAAGGTTTTTCCGGAGCCCGTGTTCAAAAGTAATAAAACCGTAATTTGACCAATTTAATCAAATTAAAATAACCAAAACTATATAAACAATTTTTTGTGTGTTAGCCAAGTGAAAAAAACATTGCATTTGTTATTAAGAAAAAGCATCTTGCGTGACGATCGTCGAACGAACGTGTATCAATTAACGTCATCAATTCCATTGCATGACTCACTACAATTGTTAGACCAGTTCATATAATAACGATGACTTTTTTTAGTTATTGGATTTTCCAGAGTGAATTTTGAAGGATGTTAACGTGTGGAAAGATTTAGTTATTAGTTTTTTTGTAACTTCTTGTTTGTACACTTTATTGGAATTAAAACTTTAGTTCAGTTCGTATAAAAGCGATTACTTTTTTTAGTTATAGGATTTCCCAGACAGAATTTTGAAGGATGTTAACGTGTGAAAAGTTTTAGTTATTAGATTTTTTAGTAGCTTCTTGTTTTTACCCGTTATCGGAATAAAAAAACATGACATGTGGTTTAGATAGCCGGAACTGAATTGAGTTGACATAAGAAGGAACATTCAACCTAATTTGTGACCTAAGTTCATATTGACTGCTTCGAATACCTTTTCTATGCGAAAATGTTAGTTTTTTTACATACACTGAGGTTTTTTTCATTTTAGCCTGATATTCTTCTATCTGCTATCTGCTGTTTGTACTTTAAAATTGTGTTGTTCTTTGGTTTCAAAAAAAGGTTTTTTTTTTCATTTTTCTTCTCCTATACTATACCCCTGAGTACCTATCCGAAATTATGATTAAATTGATAGAGTAATAATGTATAAAGGACATTACCTAAACCTTATTTTGTATAACCGTTTCCATATTTTTATGATACATTCTGATTTTAGGAAACCTATAGAGATTCAATTCAGCAGTCGTGACAGTAACATAGAACAAAGCAATACTATCATGAGATTTAAAAGAATTGAAGACTGCAAAGATATTGCCACAAAGTCGAAACAAGATAGAAATCTTGTAGCAAAGGAGGTTTTCTTCGACCAGCTTCGTAAAACCTATTGGATCTATGCTCGTCTTATCTTTGCCACAAGTAGGTTGATACTACGTTGATACAAAATCTAGTAAAGTTTAGTTTACTTTTTATATTACAATATTACACTTATCTAAGCCGTTACCAGAAGGCCAAGTGCCCAGAATGCTGGCAGCATTGCCACGTCGAATTGCAATGCTAATATGCTGACCGAAAAGAAGCCAGCATTTCGAACACCTGTGGACTCTATGAGAAGTTTTGTAAGATCTTTATTTAATGTGTGTGCCCCTAGACCCCAAGGACCTAAGGACCTAAGTTGACCTAGTTTAGTTTTTATAAAATTAGTTGTAGTGTTGTAGTGTCGGCAACCTGTATGTAGCGATAACTGCGATAAGTATTGTTAAGCTTATTATCTATCTTTGAGTGCAACGTAGTACTCATACTTAGTACGCTTATACCTAAGTTTAAAATATGTTGTGCCTGTATTTCCTATAGAAATAAATAAATAGATACATATAAGTAAGTACTTATCGTACGGGGTTTGGGGATTTACATAGTATCTACCTAATAATATCTAACGAGTTTTAAAATTCAATGTCTACTTTGTCATTAAAAGTTAATTGCTTTTGTATAGTTTTTTTTTTTGTGAAATGATTTTTTGTTTTCATAACATTATTTTTATTTACGTTACATTAAGTTTTAATTACGTTATTTTATTGTTTTGTTTTCATATTATTTAACATGATTTGTGTTATTTTGAGTTTTCCACACATAAACACAGACACGTTTTTTCGTACAGTTGCATGCGCCACGATCACGGAATAACTAAAGTCACTGCAAGTGAGTTTTTATTGGAAGATATAGATATCCGATCACCCTCATATTTTTTTTACGAAAATTAGCACTACTACAGTTTTCAGTATCGAACGCAACTCGATCACGCACGACTATACTAGTTTTAAGTTTGATATTTGCGTTGAGGGTTAAAATAAGATCCACCTACTATTGATGCAAAAACAAAGTAAACAATCCATATTGTTTTTGAGAAGGTAAGTACCTAACCCTCGAATACTCAAACGCAATTCAGATTTAAGGACGTCTCAATAGACGAATTTTTGACAGTTTATCATAGAATGTCGAAAAATCGCAACTTGAGACGTGCTTAAATTATTTCTGTAGCGTTCGAGTATTCGGAGGTATGTCTAGTAAAAAGCTTGCCAATTAGATACCTAGACAATTCTTAATAATAAACATAAACATTGAAAACCATGTGACATTTTTTGCCGCTCTATCTGACCAAGGAACTAGTATGAATGAAATAA
Organism: Eupithecia subfuscata; assembly: GCA_963564075.1. NCBI lineage: Eukaryota > Metazoa > Arthropoda > Insecta > Lepidoptera > Geometridae > Eupithecia > Eupithecia subfuscata. The sequence goes on along the minus strand of OY751099.1, from coordinate 14,008,331 downwards.
AAAAAATGCTCTCTTAAATAAAGCTAGCTTATAAGTAAGTCCAACAAGAAAACAATTTCATCAGTGTTCAAACATTGAAACATTTTTTGCCCATTATTGAGGAGTGCCAACTATCTGGGACAGACTTGGATAAAGTGATAAATTGCATTTACCACTTCACTGAGCTTACGCCACATCCCGCCAGCAGTTGCAAAATTTTTAGCTCTGTGGTCAACTTGAGGAGCTTTTAAAATCGTTTTGAAACGATTTTAAACCGGAAATAGCCTAGGATGAGGTTCTCAAGTAAACTGCATTTTTGACGTTACCTCTTTGTCATCTAATAATTTCATGAATACATTTTATTCGAAAGATTGCTGGTCTAATTTTGTCAAAACAAGATAAATGATGATAAGAATTTGTACAGAGGAATCGGTTCATATACAGGTGTAACAAAAAGTAAGGACAAAACTTTAAGGGGTGGTTCAGACTAAAATATTTTCAAAAAATCCCGGCTTTTAGTTTCGAAGAAATAAATAAAAACAAAATGACCACTAGACAAGGCAATGAGTGATGCATCGTAGACATAAAAGCCAAATGTGCGAGTCGTAGGCGTTCTGTAAAAATCAATTTATCGAATACTAGCTGTATTCTTACTACCCGTTGTCCTATTACCCGTTTTCCCGTAGGAATGAAGCATTTTCCATCGGTAAAAAGTAACTTATGTTCACCAGGAATAATGTAGGCCTCTAGTGGTAAAAGAATTATTCAAATCGGTCTAGTAGTTTCGGAGCTAATTCAATACAAACAAACAAACAATCAAATGTTTCCTCTTTATAATATTAGTATAGATAGACAATTTAACATCAACAACACCAGTCTATATCAGACCACTGCTGGACTTAGGCCTCCCCTAATTAGATAGATAGATAAATAATACTTTATTGTACCACGCAAAGACAGCTATAATACAGAAATAAATGCTATGAGTAGACGAGGTACAAAGGCGGCCTTATCGCTATGAGCGATCTCTTCCAGGCAACCTTGGGATGGACTGAACATGTAAGAACAAAATAGACGGTGGCATGCGAAAAAAAAAACAATACTTACACAACATACAACAAACCTACATAACAAACAATAAAATACACTTACATAAACATAAAAATAAAGTTGTCTAACTCTGCAAGGATAGATAATGCTGATGAAGCGGTTTTTTAAAGATAAGGAGTGATTTGGCACGTCTGATGTCCAGAGGGAGAGCATTCCATAGACGGGTAGCTAATTTGCACCTTATTAGCAATTATTAGAGAGTATAGTGGTATAATTCCCACGCTGGGCATGCAAGTAGTTAATATTGATTGCTCGCAACCTCAATTAAATAAAACCATGTTCAGTTTCAATAAAATTCGAAGGTCAGTTCTACCTTCAATATTATGAGTTCCACGACCGGACTTTACGGAAGGAAAATTGAAGATGTCTGCTTTGTCATTTTACAAGATGTTTCCTTGATTGAAATGAAGGTGTTCCGTGCGGCACATGACATGGCTTTAAGTATCACTGATAACAATACAATAGTAAAGATAAACCATTAAAAAGAGATAAACAAATGAACGCCGATTGTTTGACGTTTAGTGAAGGGGGCGTGCATTTTGACGTGCATATTTAGAATGGTTGAACTCTAGCTAAATAGCGTGCGGAAAGCTGACCGGCGTTCCGAGACGTTATCTACCGATCAAGCGAGCATGAAACGTAAAAAATTCATCTCGTTGCTCGTTGGGAGCCCCTTCTTTTCTATACTGTAGGCCTAGCACTTTTATCTCATGGGGGGTAATGCCCATAATCCCCACGCAGGGCATGCGAGTTGGGGATCGCAGTTCGATGGTAGAATTATTCTGCAGGGGGCGCTGCTAGCCGCCCCCGGTGGATATCCCTAAGTCGCCTCTTACGACACCCGCGGGAAGAGTTGGGGTGGTGTAAATTCTAAGCCGGCACCACACAGCTTAGTACAGTGCAGTACTTATACGCTGTTACATAAAAACCTCCCTTGACTTTATCCAGTAGCTAACCGTATTATGAAAGCTGGCTGTCATCGATCTATCCCTGAGTAACGTTTTTCCACGGCATACGTTTATTCAAGCATACGCATTTCGATGGCTGAGTAAGGTTTCTAATACATACATACGAGAACATAAGAGTCGTTGTTAAAAGTCAGAGTGAAAAAAACACTTCTACGCGCCCTCTGCAGAACAATCCTACCACCAAACTGCGATCCCCAACCCGCATGCCCTGCGTGGGGATTATGGGCATTGCCCCCATGAGATAAAAGCCAAAGGGCGCTTATCAAGGGAAGCCTGCGTCCAGCAGTGGACCAATACAGGCTGTTGAGGTTGAGGGTTGAGATATAATGTAATAAAGAAATTCCTTCCATCTAGCACCATTCACGCTGTACTTAAAACTGAGGAAGTTTTCCAGCTACTTCTAAAATACTAATGAACCCTGTTTTCATCACGTAGGATCTTAACCCGGCTACGGCGGCGGCCGTAAAGTCTCAAATTTAATATTCTCCGCGTCCTTACCCGTATCTCGTAGTTAGTAAATCGTAATTACGAGAAACCTAACGCGGGCTCTATCTTGTTACGTGCTGTTGCACTCTAAACAAAGGATCATCGCCTTACATAGATACCGCAGTAGCGGTTAGGTAGAAATGTAGGAATAATGTCAAGCTGTACGATTCCCCGAAATCACCTATCCTATAATTGACATTTTAAAGCCATTTCAATGGCCTTGAAAGCCGTTTTGATGACTATATCTATACAATTGCAAATTACCTAGGCCTTTCAAATGTCAGTATAAGATGGGTTTTTTTTCGTAACAAACAGCTGGCGCAGACGGAGCTGGAGATGGGCATGTGCCTTCGTGGGCGATGAAAGTGTTAATAAATCCGTAAACATTAAAAGCAATGTTTTTCCCTGCAAGATCTTTAGATCAAAATAAAAATCAAATAAATTTATCGTGGCAAGGATTTTTTATTTAAATTATTTCTAATTGAGCTTAGATATTAATCATGAGGAAAACATTTGAACACTGAATCTGGGAAATAAAAATTTAGCTTTAAAAATTTAAATAACACGTTTAATTAGTGCCCAGTGCCTAGGCATATAAAAAAATCTGAATAATTCATTCCTAGTGCCTTTTCTGATTACTCGGTAAGGTTTCGGTACAACAGCGGTACGCTCGGATGTCGAAAGCTTACTGCACCGACTGCACTTTCACACTTGTCTGCAAAAAAAATGCCGAGCCGCTTGTGACGTAGTGAAATAATGTCGTCTTCGGCCTTTTTCACATGCATACGGCATATGAGACCGTGCCGTACCGTGTGTCGCCCGTTATTAGCCACTATAAAAACGGTTTCGACGCGACAACCGTCTTTACAGTTGTGTATTGACTTGTATTATGTATGATGATGATGATGTCCTCCTAGCCAAATTTCGACCACGGCGGCGGCCAGTCTTATCGGAGACTAGCCCGATGCGAAGGACATTATTATAGTGCACCTGTGTTTTTGCACACACACTTGTATTACACATAAACTCATTCACATGAACACGAGCGCAACACGGCATGGCGAGCGCGGGGAATGCGATTCCTATTAGAAAAAGTCTATAAACTTTTTTATTTGGAGTAAGGCTTCGTTTCATTTAATAATGAAAACGATCGACGTGACGTCGTCAGTCTGGCAGGTACCTCGATGAAACCGCCGCCGCCCCGTCGTCGGGCGACCGTGCGTAAACAGAGTACATGTGAAAACGTTTGCACGGTACGGGGCGTTTGACGGCAATCGTATAAGAATGTAAAAAGGGCCTTAGGTTCGAATGATGAAAATACTTTCAAATGTTTCGTTCGGCTCGGTAAAATGTTGGATGACGCCTGCAGATTACAGATTGTACTGCACGCGTCATCCAACATTTTACCGCCAACATTTTACCGCGCTTACCGCCAAATCAGGAACGCTCCCTAGAAATATAGGTGAGGTTTCGGTACCGCGTATACCGAGCGTGCTGAGGTCGTACCAAAACCTTACCGAGTAATCAGAAAAGGCAGGTACATTTAGGTAGTAGGTATTGACTTGATAGATGTATGTAGGTACCTACCACTTGATTCAAGTCAAATACCCCTTTAAGATTAAAAGGTCAAAAGATCAAATGAATTAGTATTTAATCTCGGTAGAGAATTAACTATTAATTTTTATACCTATAATCAGGACAAGTAGGTATGTAGTTATCTTTGATAAGTATTTAATTATAAAACATACCGTAATAAAATTTCTGGAAAAAACGTTTTTTTTTTTGTTGTTATTTTGTTACAAATATTAAAGTGTTCATTCAAATTTATTATTCATATAGTTTTATGTTGAATGTCAATCAATTCGTTGTCGTATAGGTATGTAGGTCATTTTTTGTCGAGATATTGACCATACTTGAGACCTTGGTAGGCGTAAGTACCTGCGGAAGGCTCCAAAAGTATCCACAAAAAGCGTGGGGTGCCTGCACAAGGCTTCCAAAATTATACTTTTAAATAAATTGTGAAGACAAAATTGATCAGTGTTTTCGTTATTAGAACGCCGCTTTTATAAAGGATTTTAATGAATAATGTATTTTTTAAGATGTAGGTCACCAGTATAACGTATGGGTATTGGATAATAATAATACCACTATGGGTATTATGTAGATTATCAACATCAGCGTGCGATCTTCACATATTTGTTCGGAGTACTCAGCATGTTTTCTAGGTATAGGTAGTTATAAAATACCTATCTATTGTAGGTATATTATGTATTAAGTAGGTATTGGGTAGGTACATAAAGCCGTTATCACTAGATATGATATGATAGAGCTTTTGTTGTGGGTACTAACCCATAACAAAAGCTCTGCTTACTGAGGGGCTAAATGATGCTGTGTAGATTGTCGACCATTATTATTATTTTTGGTTTGTCTTTGGTTGACTGGAAGAAATCGCTTTAAGCGATAGGCCACCAGTTCCATTGCTGTTCTCTGTATGTTTCTATGTAAAATTTGTTTTGTAAGGTGATGAATAAAGTTTTATCTAGGTATCTACATATCTATCTATCTATTATTATCAGAGTACATGCTAATCCACTATTGATAATGGACCTTTCTTTAGGGTGCGTTTCAACGACAGTTTTACTACGTTTTCACTGACGCGGAGCTGGGCGGAGTGAAGAGGAGAAGAGCAGTGAAAAGTGGCAAGTGTTTCCATTGAAGCGGAGCGGAGTGGCTCCACTCTCGGCACCACAGCCTGCTTGACTGCGTTCTGTCCGGCTCGGGGCCGCGTGTTCATATATTGTATGTATTTGAAAGTCGACTCAGCTCCGTTCCGCTCCACCTAACTGTTTGCACTGATGCAAAGTGGAGATTTCGAGCACTATGATTGGCCAATTCACGGTCCGCTCCTCTCCACTCCGCCCAGCTCCGCGTCAGTGGAAACGCACTTTATGAGCTCCATAGCGCCCTGTCTTCAGCTTGCCGCATCCAACATCTGATGCGATCTTTCTCAGATCAGAGGGGTCAGTCAATTTGACGTTAGGATTAAGTTTGGTACAGCGCCTCTACCGTGCGGAAATGGAACTACGCAAATCCCATGGTAAAAAGAGACGTCACGATCAAATAGACTTACCCCTCAGCTTCCCATCCGCTTTTTTTACATAAAGGTTAAGCGTTTGGCCACCAACTCACTTAAAGTAAGTGAAGATGTGATCTAAGATGGAGCACGCTTTCCCAGAAGGAACTTATTTACCCTGGATTTGAAGACTCCAAGATTGTACTCTAGCGGGAAAACTGAAAACACTCTTTGGCCGTGCTTATTATAAAAGTAGAGCAGATTTTTTTGGTTCGACACTGTGGTATGTCGACGCTTTCTATTCGTATAATGTTGTTAGATACGTTTACGTTCTGACTTGTTCTTATTAAAGACTTTACCTCAATCTCTCGATAATACTTTATTATAATGGCATAGGCATGGCAGTTGTGAATGACAGAAGCAAGTTGTTCATTATCACAGGTCAGTAAACTTGCAACAGGTTAACCTCGTCGTTTTGTACAGTTTATTTCTGTTTATTCACAAGAACCCGGATTCAGTCAACGTTAGGGTATTATGTCACCATCGTATTATTTTTTTACTAATATACTTATTGTTAGCATTCCGATGATAATTGACCGAGCGAACGAAGAGAGCGAAGCGTCTCTGCATCATGTCTAGCAGAATTAGCGTTTCTGTCAGTATTTACGTACTCCTCTACAGGTCGTATTTTTGAACCGATCTGTAAAAAACTTGGTGTACAGATTCTTTAATTTTATAGATTTTTTTTGTCGGGATTTTTTGATTAAAGGCATACATCCTCCAAATAATGTAAAAAGAGGGCTTTAGAATATCTCCGCTTTAAGAGATTTGATTTCGATGTTTAAGTAGTAATTTCCAATTGTTTTCATAATATTTACCATAGTTTCCAAGTATCCAAGGTTGTAAGTAAAATAATATAATCCAAACTTCCCTTTTTCCTCATCTCTTCTCCTCATCCGTTACCTTTCCCTCCTTGCCCTCAAGTCAGTAACTCCGCTCTACACAAATGTAATGAGTAAGTGACTTAAATGTTGCAGACTTCGTGTTCTGATTTGTTTAGTATTACATCACCCAATTTTTTAGATTCATCTTAATATTACCTTTTTGTTTGTTTGCCTTGTATAAGTTACAAAATAATCTTTACCGTTACTCTTGTAAAATGGCTTCCCGCGACACAGACTTGCCTCGTGCGGGGGCCGCCAGTAATGTGTACCTACATAAGTTAAATAGCAAATAAATCATTTTGTAATTTTTTTATTGTATTTTTGTATAAAAATTTGATTAGGATCTGATGAACATTTTCGGCATGACGAACAGAATAGCTACGCAAAATACAGTGATATGCAAGAGAGCATATTACAGTACAGCGCCACCTACAAGAAAATCTTTGAAACACTTCGAGAGTACTATTGAATATAGCCCAGCCACATGCTCCGTCGTCATCGCATGCCTGCCAGCGACGCGATTCAATTTAATTGCCTATACAGACAGACTGTAATAAATTAGAACTAGTATTTACAATTGAAACAATTGAGCTAACTGCAGACTGTTTGATTGTGTTGTTGATTGACAGATTGTTGAACGATAAATGTTCAACAATATAATAATAACAATCATTTATTTTTCTCCACAAAGGTTCTCTTAAAATAGCCAAAATTTAGCCATTTGGTATATTATACATATATATGTATAGATCGAACCTGTATTGTGAAGACTGGTGCCTGATGAAGGTTTAGTAAAACCTGTATTACAGGTCACCAGGGCTTAACGTCAGTCAGCCCCTGGACGGTATAGCGATAGCGATGTGTGCAGACACAGGTGGCTATTAACAAGTTCCCACGATAATAAAAACAATAATAAAAATAACAGGCTAATATTCGCGTTTACCATGATAGATATAAACTACTAGCTGCGCCCCGCGGCTTCGCCCCCGTGGAAATTTATGTTCCAACTTTCTTAATTTTTTCTTTCATAAGAACCTTTTCCTGACAATAACAAACACAACAAAGAAAGAATTAGCGAAATCGGTCCAGCCGTTCACGCGTGATGCCGTGACCAAGGAAAACGGGTTTCATTTTTATATATATAGATAGTTATGGGTACATCATAGTATTTGGTCTATGCTACTCCCTCAAAGTAAATGCTTAAGTAGCTAATAAGTGGTAGGTTAAAAGAGCAAACAGTTCTGTTATTGATGACGCTATGATGAACGTCTGTTTACCTGCTTGTTATGTTGAGTTCTTGCTTAATATAATGTGGGTCCGAATAAACACTGGAAATAATACAGAGTGGCTAGCATGGGTTTGCACAGTACCAAAACGAAAAAAGTTTTCGATTACTACCGCTGACCTAAATCTGTACTGCTAAAATGCTACGAATCACTCAACATTAGAAATCTACAATCAATCAATTTAAAATCGAATTCGGAGAATTTCGGAAAATAGTCGCAAAAGCCACGATACAAAGAAGATTTTGTGTGAAACTATTGGATTAAATAATTTTATATTTAATAATTTGATTATTGGATATAAGTTCGTAGTATGACAGCAATGCAATAGTTTCACCTACCAGATAGAGGAATATATTATATTCCTCTCTATCTGGTAGGTGCGCTGCAATGCAAGGCGCGAAACCAAACCACTTATAGAATAACTTAAATCGTAAGACTTAAGTTATTACAATAAGAGTTTGGATAATATGAGGTTTGGTAGCTTAATTTAATTATCATAATAAATATTCTAGTTTACACTTCTAATTAAATTATCATAATAAATATTCTAGTGTAAACTAAAATATTTATAATGATAATTTAATTAAGCTTGAACATTGTTTATTATTTGACATAATTAATTATGTATGTAACTATTTCTAGCAATATAAGCTCAATCTCTACATTCAATATTTAAACCAACTGTAACTAGTATTTGGCCTAAGGCCGTTGTCATACATCCATAAATAAATTACAAATAGTTCAGTAGATGTAGTTAAACTATGCAGATGCACAACCCGTACTAAGGACTCAGTTCACACGTGTTAAAAGTGAACCAGTTTGGTTGAGACTAAATACTAAAGCTTCTGAGAATTACACGAATTATTTATTTAGGAACCTTTAACTAAATACCTATTCAGATAATCTGACTCAATTGCACAGCACCTAAGTAAACCATTATTCATTACGTGTTTTAGTCAAATATTTGCAAGGTCTGCTAAATAAACTTGGGAGTAATTAAATACAATTTTTTTCCATAAGTTTTACGTTTAAGGAATGCAATGTAGGTATTTTAATGTTAATTGGTTTTGCATGACTACTTTCAAGAAACTTTTTTACCTTTCTTCCATCCATCAATCTTTTTTTTTACCAGCAAGCAACAAGCGTGAGATTTTTTTTGGGTTTTTTAATTTTTTGTTTTCTGCATGGATTAAAACGAACGGAAAAGTAAGTGCCGCAAATTTTTAAACATTTTCTATGAATCCATTATGAAAACAACTTCGATTCAGTTGTATTTTGGGAGGGTTTGGGAATATGTTGATTTATAGCCCAAAATCTCTTATTCCCCAAATGCTCCGAAAATACCAGTGAATCGAAGTTATTTGTTTCAGAGTTAATAGAAAATGGTTTCCAATTTGCGAAAATCACTTTTTACTTTTAGTTCTTGTAGGGTGCAGAAAAAATTTAAATACACAAAAAATTTAATCTCGCGCCAGAACGAAACGATCGACCTTATTACAGAAGAATATTAGACCGAGTAATATTCTAAAAATTATGTCGATTTTCTTCGTTTTTTTCCGTGCCCGTTATTAATTTAATTACCCATTGCAAATTTTTAAATGCAAATGTATAAAACGAAGTAAAAAATAATTTATGCACGCTTTTTGCGCTACATGTAAATGATTATTTTCAAATTTGCTACGCTAGTACCTACCTAGAGTTTTGATTTTTGATTTGACTTTACTTTTGCTTTTTTATTTACGCGTGCGAGAAGTTATTATGTGCAAAGAGCTAGATCCTATCCAAAGATAATCGCCATCAAAGTTTTTTTGATCTTGAAATCGGTGTAACTCATTAGGGTAAATTTTATTTACAAAAATGATTTCTATGAACGAAATATAGATAATTTTACAATACACCCTAACGTTCAATATATGATGTAGGTAAATATTTTTACGGTTACTGAGATACATAGTAAAGATTAATGTTAGTTATTTGAAGCAAACTCAATAAGATGTTATGTACTAGGTTTGTAAATTAACTTTCCGAATTATTATTCTTGGTACAGCTTTGTTCTACATAGCGATTAGTGACTAATCTTCAAAGGTGAGTTCAAAAGATAAAAAACGATTTCAATGTGAAAAAGAGCTAAGTATTTAGTAGTAGATAGTGTCAAATACTATTGTACGAGAAATGTCACTTTAATGAGCAGTAGAACCCCAGTAGTTAAAAAAATGTTAGTGAATAAAATGATTAAAATAAATTACTTTCGTACCCTTAGTACTTTTTCGTAGACTGATTTTTGGCTCAACAAGCAGATAAGTACTTCTGACATTTTTGTATTTTCCGAAATTAAAAAAAAAACAGCTTTTTTACCTTCTTCTAAAGTACATAACGTACTTTAGAAGAAGGTAAAAGATGTTAAAAAATACTCTCACATCAATAAGTCATTTTGGCTAAAATTGACATTTATTGAGTTCTCACACTACAACGACGATTTATTCAGCGGTTTCTGTCGTATTCCGGGTTTAGCGCCCGGGGAGCGGTTTTTGTGGTTTGGTGTGTACATGGGAATTTGGAGTCTTCATCTGTTCAACGCTATTAGTCGGTGACTGTACCTACACTAGGTTTTATGAATATATCTTTAAATTATAAACCACCACGATCACTTAAGTACACATATACACATAGCGACGAAATATTAATATAACGACAAAAAACTTATTAGCACAATTTCCATACACCATTATCATACGCAGTGCTAATAAACGAATATTTTTGATCCATGACTCAGGTTAAATTTTTAGCTAAATGTAGGAATACCTATTATTGTCGATATTTAATAAAAGCCACACTTAGCGCAACCTATCTGCGTGTAGGAGTTGTTTTTGTTACGCATAGATGTGTCTTAGAATTTGCACCACCCCAACTCTTCCCGCAGGTGTCGTAAGAGGCGACTAAGGGATATCCACCGGGGGCGGGCAGCAGCGCTCCCTACAGAACAATTCTACCAACGAACACTGAACTGTGATCCCCAACCCGCATGCCTAGCGTGAGGATTATGGGCATTACCCCCCATGTGATAAAAGCCAATAAGGCGCTTATCAGGGGGATGCCTGCGTCCAGCAGTGGAACAATACAGGCTGTTGCGGTTGAGGTATAGGCGTCTCAAATGTAACAGTTCTGTGACACACAGTTGAATCAACGCTCTTTTTCATTTAAAATCTAGTAAGTAGGTTCTAAAGCTTGTTAGTGTCCTAATGATTATATCTACTACCATGATAAACTGCATTTGGTTTGATAACTTAGGTCTAGGCTAACTACTATGCAACTATGCACCTAATGTCTATATATCCTATGTATCTAAAACTGCTGTCCGCGTATTCTAGGGTGGCCAAACAGTTTTACAAAGTTAAAGCACAAAATTGAATCAAGTTAAACGTAAAATAAATATAAAAGCTGAACGTCCGCCTCGGTATAAATAATGTTCTAAAGAAAAGTGTATTATGAATGTGTAAAATAATCTGTAAAAGAGTAAAATAATGTTAAAAAAATTTCAATCTGACATGCAGAGATGAATTTGCTTGGTAACACAAGATCTTGACAAGTACAATATGCCCATGGGTAGGTTATGTTTACACTTTATTTACATAATCAAACGGTTTATTCAAACCCATGGACATATTATACATACATAATTTTATGTGTTTGAAGACTAACACGTTAGGTACCTATTTGCCTCGCATTTGAGAAGTCTCAGTTGACTAACTCTTGAGTATAGTCGCTGGTCTTGCAATAAGTGGACTCAAATCCACTGTTTGATTGAGTGAAACAAAAAGTGGAATCAAGAAATCCTTCAGTGGATTTGCTTAGTAGAGATTGGTAAATCAAAGCTGTCTTAAGTGTGCCCATTCCTCTAAATGAATACTTACCAACAATTCATTCGAGCTCCGTGTTGATCTTTCAAACAATATCAAATAACAAATGCTCAATTTCCATTAGAAAGCATAAAAACTTATAGAAAGTAAAATACTCTAGAACTAGGTCATAACATAAATAAGAAAAATATTTATAGTAATACAAAATGAAAAAGACTCAACTAAATTATACCATATACCTACATCAATATCAATCTGCTACGGATGCGCTGAGATAATGTAGATAACTGAGCAAGCATAATCCTTCATATCCAATCCAACTTTAAGTAAGGGTTCCTTATCCCTACGGAACGCTAAGAACTCTATTCTTTTTATAAAGATCCTCAAACTTTACCCTACATTGACTGCTGAACTCTGATAACTTTAAAACGGAATAATACAGAAAAAAGAACAAAAATTAACTATGTTTATTTTAAGCACAATTTGGACGACTTTGGACCTAAAGTTATTCCTTCATTCATTACATACAAAGTACACTCAGATCGGGGACAGAATAATTAGATGTTTCAACAAAAACCAAGAACTGACTTCCTTTACATTTTCGTATATTTTAAGTTTTGCGGTAATAAAAGTTAGTACTCCTGGGGAATAGAATTTATAGATCCACTCCGGGATCATCTTGTATACAAAACCAAAATAAATATCAATTTCGCCCTACAATTTACTAGGAAATCGGCGACCATACATTAAAATAAACTATTTACAACATATGCAGCTGAAAATGAAACCTTCTCCTTTTTTGAGCTCGATTAAAAATCATGAGAACAAACACAGTTTACAAAAAATCTAACCTATACCTCAATCAAACCAAAATGGGGCATAATGTGATTGAAATTTCCACCCGGGCCAAAGATCAGAGTGAAATAGATTTAAGCAGTGGAAACTGTGTGTCGTGTGGTGCCGGCTTAGAATTTGCACCACCCCAACTCTTCCCGCGGGTGTCGTAAGAGGTGACGAAGGGATATCCACTGAGGGCGGCCAGCAGCGCCCCCTACAGAACAATTCAAGCAGTGGAAGAACATTATTATTTATTGTTTTGTTCATAAGTAATTTTAATTTTTCTTGCCCTTTTATGTTATTTAGATTAGTTCTTCTTCTTATATTTGAGATAGCTTTTTTTTTATTTCTTAGTTGCACATTGATCTCTGAACTGTCTGTTTTTTGTTATTGTTCATTTAATGGAGGAAACTTTGCTGGTTTAAGTGTTAGTTAAGTATATATATTTTTAGTTTATAATAACTGTATGTTTCCCAAATAAATTAAAATAAAATAAAACAGGCTGTTGAGGTTGAGGGAGGTTGAGGAGTGGAAACGAATCCACTCGACCACTAAGGATCGGAAAAAAGTGGAAACAAAAGTTAATGGATTAGTAGTTAAAGTGGATCAGCGTGGAATAGGGCGTGAATTGTTGATCGTCAACGTTTTTGGCCACAGTACAAAAGAGGGTAAAGGATGTTTTTTTATGTAGGCAAGATCCTTTTGACATTTCATTCCGATCAGATTCAGAGGTCTAGGTCTGCACGTTGCTCTTTACTTTTCGCAATGATACTAAGTATTTAGTATTCCGTATGTCATCAAGGTTGCTAGTCCATCATTATCTCTAGGTCAGTACTTTAAAACAGTTGGATTTTAAACTTGGATGTTTTAGATTGATCTTTATGTTCAAGAGGCGTAAATATGAAGATCTCGACAGAGCCTACACATTTGCTCCCCTTGGAGTCGAGACCATAGGTCCGTGGGGTACCGAGGCTCTTCGGGTTTTTAAAATATTATTGTGCGTCAAGTCGAAGCGACGCGTGACCCGAGATGAGTATCTGGCGCAGCGCATCAGCATTGCCATACAGCGGGTCAATGCAGCTAGCGGCTTGGAGACGCTTCCGGTTGAGCTACTAGATCAGTTGAGCTACCTGTTTTTTGCAACAGTCTGCAGTTAGCTCAATTGTTTCAATTGTAAATACTAGTTCTAATTTATTTTTATTATTTGATTGTTATTTTCTTTGTGAATAAAGTTCTTTATGTTATAAAAGAGAATAGGGTACCTCTTTTAGACAGGATCAACCAAGAGAGAGTAGGGATTAAGGGCAAAATGTCTAATTAATTTGAATTCAAGTAACAACTGTTCAAGTTAACCTCTAATCTCCAAAACTGGTACAAGTTGTTTATTATATTTATCACGTTTTAACCCCGACAAAGTAGCAAAAACGCTCGTATTTATTGAGTGAATATTTTACGGTTATTTATAAATAGCTTATGTAGCCATCGATGTCATCTAGTACCCATAACACAAGCTCTGCTTAGCTTGGGGCTAAATGATGCTGTGTGGATTGTCCAGCATTATTTATAATTTATTTATTTATTTATGTAAGTAAAATTCGGGAGATTGGGTACTAGCTTCTCGAAAGTGGAACGCTCAAATTTGGTCCAATAAGTAAGGTCCACCCACCTCGGTCATAGCCGGACCGGTGCGTTCGGCGTTCGTGTTTCGCGTGCGTATTGTTGTCTCGTTCGCACTTCGGTCTAGGTGCGTCTTTCCATCTTTATTGTAAGTAGGGGTACTAGCTTCTCGAAAGTGGAACGCTCAAATTTGGTCCAATAAGTAAGGTCCACCCACCTCGGTCATAGCCGGACCGGTGCGTTCGGCGTTCGTGTTTCGCGTGCGTATTGTTGTCTCGTTCGCACTTCGGTCTAGGTGCGTCTTTCCATCTTTATTGTAAGTAGGTAAATGGCAAAAGATGGAAGTAGCGTGTCTTTGCATTTGGTTGTAACAACACGGGCCGTTGAGTTTGCGCTGGGAGAACTTACTTGGGAGAATTACTAACATTTCAGTTTTGGTTTCATTGCACAAATCATAACATAACTACAGAATTTACGGAGTTAGCGCTGGGAGATCCTACCATATCTACAGAATTTGACATATGTATGTAGCAGTTTTTTTAGCAACGGTTCCAAATGAAGAGGTTTAAGTGACCTTAGAAGTCAGTGGTAGTTTCTGGTAAAAGATGATTATATAATTCAGGCAAGAAATCATTAAGTACCCGAGTGTTCCTCTGCTTCGCTCTATCCAACGCGTTGAATAGAGCGAAGCTGAGAGAGAAAACATGGATATCGGACCCCACCAACAGATGGAAATAATAATGCTCAGGAGAGAGATAGAGTCAAGGAATCATCAGAAAAGTCGTTGCGCATTGTTCTCAAACATTTTGCATTCTACTATTTTTGTGGTGAATTCAAATATGTTGTAATTCATGCTTCTTTACGTTTCCTTAAAAAGATTGAAGTAAACAAAAAATAAAACGTCAAGTGCGAGTTGTACTCGCGCACTAAGGGTTCCGTAAGACCTTGTGTCTTACCAAACTATCACGATTCTAGGTCATCGGGAAGTACCCTATAGGTTTTGTCTCGGTATGGCAAAAATCATAAGTTTTTTTTTTTTTGGTGAATAAACTACAAATTTACGGTTTTAGGATTTTTGCCTTTATGTATGCTATGAGACCTTGCTGCTCACCAAATTTTACGACTACGGGAAGTACCCTATAGGTTTTGTGTGCATGTGATTCCCTTGGAAATTTCAAAATGTTCGGACATAAACGGCTGTAACTTTTGAGTGCGTTGACTTAGAATTTTTATTTATATTGCCGCTCCAAGACGTTACGGATATAAGTATTTAACGTTAATTTCAACTCGATATGTCCACGCGTTCCTGAGAAAAGAGGGTTGACAGACGGACAGACAGACAGACGGACAACAAAGTGATCCTATACGGGTTCCTTTTTTCCTTTTGAGGTACGGAACCATAATCAAAGTGATCACTTTATTTCCTAGTTTTTTTATGTAATTTGAATTTTGTGATATGTCCAAAAGTTTTGTAAGGTCTAAAGGAAATAAAGCACTTTGATATTTGATTTGATATTGCTGAGCTGCAACGAACATCAATATCTTGATAACATGAGCGAATGAAGAATGTAAGTCCACTGCCAGACAGGGCGATCTTCCCTATTGTCCGCCCTAGCGCCCTGTCTTCAGCATATCGCATCTATAAGTTAGACCACACAACTGGCAGATCTCTGTAGAACCTTGTTACATTAAGAAAACAAACGCCAAACACACTAACAAACGCCACTTTTGGCTTTTGCGTTTGTTACTGTGACACGGTTCTACAGCGAAATGCAAATAGTGTGGGTGTACCTTTAGCAACTGCAGTGCAGTTTATTATTATCACAGATCTGTGAAATTTCCCTCCCATATTTGTTTACCTACTAGTTTATGCTCGCCGCTTCGCACGCGTTTTCTTTTGAAACGTTCAAAGGTTATGTCCATCCCGTAAACTGGGAGTAAATAATGAGTAAAGCGACCCATTGACATTTAACTTACTGACATTTAACTTAAACTTAAAACTACCAAAATTTTGGACAAGCTACTGTATTATCAAAAATGGCGAGTCAGGTTCCAATATGCATAATAATCAATAAGTTGATTATTATGCATATTGCAACTTCATCAAAATATGAATCAAATTATTACCATATACTAGTTTCCGCCCGCGGCTTCAACGCACGCGTTGTCTCTATGGAAACGTTTAAAGGTTATTTCTATTCCATGGGGACTGTATTAAGGAATAAAAAGTAGCCCACGTTTGATTCTAGTCTTGTAGCTACTTCGATGCAAAATTTCAGCTCAATCTGTTTAGTAGTTTTGGTGTGAAGACGTAACAAACATCCATTCATCTATCCACCCATCCATCTATCTATCCAACCAAACTTTCGCATTTATAATACTAGCTGCCGCCCGCGGCTTCGCGATCGTTTTAGTCGTTATGGCGTGAAGAGGCAACAAACATCCAAACTTTTAGGTTTATAAGTACTAGTTTATGCCCGCGGCTTCGTAAACGTTGTTTCTATTAAAACTTTTAAAGGTGGTTTCTATCCCATGGGAACTGATTAATGGGATAAAAAGTAGCCTGTGTTTGATTCCAGGATTAAAACTACCTGAATGGAAAATTTCAGACCGATCCGTTCAGTAGTTTTGGCGTGAAGTAAGGTAACAAGCATCCATCCATCTATCCATCCATCCATCCAAACTTTCGCATTTATAATATTAGTGTGGTGTGATTAGTGTGATGTGATAAGGTATTAGCATTTCCTGGTACCTGGTACATGTTATTTAAATGTTACGTTAGTCACATAAGCATTAAATTTCAAGTATTATATTTCTATACAAGTAAGTAGGTACCTAGAGACTAATTTATGGGAATAGACTGGATTTATGAATTCATTAGTTACCAATAATGTAAATACACCCCCAAACCCATAGTAAAATACATTTCAGTTTTGGTTTCATTGCACAAATAAACGTTCAATTGAGTTGGTATGTACATACGTACATTACAATTAAAGCAATACATTAAATTGTTGACTAAAGGTAAACCGGTACACGTGCTACAAAAAATGGATTTATCCTATCTTATCTACAACGAATTTTAATCAGGCAAAAAACGGGAAAACTCCATTATAGATTTAATTCTGTGTATGTGTGTGTGTGTTTATTGTGTTTCTGTGGGTTTAAATTAAGTATCTATTATGTTTTTTAGTTTCGTTCTATTACTTCGAGCATTTAATCTAATGCCAATTTCCGTAAAAATTACGAGTCCAATGTCAGCGGAAACTTTAAAACAATGTAGGTCTATTGATTGAATCGTTCTTGTTTATTCTGAAGGTAATTTTTTCCGGTTAAAGTAAAGGGTAATTAAGTAAGTTTAATAACATAAGCCTTAACATTGACATACCTAATGTATCGCTAGAGTTGACGGAAGTGGAGTTGTGCATCCAAGAGCACGTTCTTTACTGCATACTCTACGATGCTTTGTTACATCGAATAAATTTATATATCAAGTCGTTCCTTCGTAAAATAATAAGTAAGTACTCACTCTTCAAAGCCCATCGCTTGTTCATCAGCAGACCATCCAGAAATTTGTAACCATGTTCCCTGCATGCTTGCTCCTTGACCGAGGCAACAGCACTGGTGAGGGAGAGCAAATCGCTGGCCAACACCACCGAAGACGCATAATCTGGCGATTCCTCAACCACACCCAGCTTAGGACCATTGTTGCCATCATCGTAAGCGTTGTAACCTCGGTCCCGAACCGGAGGCTCACTCAAATTCTTCGACACTAAACCATAGAGCTTGGCGATCAAATCTTTGTTAATCTTTATCGGCTCGGTCGAGTTCAAGAAGTCGAGATCGTCTAGTTGTAAGGACTTGAAGTCGTTTGCTAATTTGCCTATGGAATCATAGTTGAGTTTTTCCTCGCTCGCGGCGGCTACTATAGCGCACGCGATCGTGATGATTATACGGATTGCGATCATTGCGAAATGAGGCGTGCGCGCGCGCCGCTCTTGTTACACTAACTGAATCAAACCTTCGATCAAAAGCCTTCGACGATCCTGCGTTGGTTTGCGATCGCGTCATTACTATATTGTAATGTGTCATTGTTTGCACGTTCTGGGTGTACTTTAACTTTACCTGTGCCAATTTTAAGTTATTAAGGTATTTTTTAATTGGAAAACCCAAACGTCATTTTTATTTAGGTTTAGGATGTTATTCTGTGCTATTAAATTTTATAGCATTATTTCAGCCCAATTAAATCTAAAGTTAGTTTTAGTTTATGGAAAACAACATGGGAGAGAAAAACAACACCATGTTTATTCTGTAAAATCGTCAAAAAGTTTAATTCACGTCAATTATCGTAGATTATCTGCCGTATCGATAGTATTGAGCTCCGTTCCTAGCACTATTCGTGATCTCCCATTCGTCAATGTCTTGGTCGTCATTTCTAGAGAAAGATCTCTGACCGTGTTCTTCTAACCAAGCTTCCTCTTCCCCAGCCTCTTCCTCTTCTATTATTTCTAAATCGTCTATAGTATCCTCTTCTTCGTCACCAACCGTACCTTCTTCTTCTTCAAGTATTTCACCTAAGCCTTCGTTAGTTTCTCTCTGCATTTCATATTCAACCTCTACTTCTGGTATTTCTTCTAATACTTCTCTGTGAGCTAGGAAGTTCTGTATTCTTATGGGCACTTCTATGTCCGATGTTTCTTCGACTGTTGGTTCCGGTTCAGCTTCAACTTCAGCTTTGGGTTCGTTGTCGGTTTGTTCTTCCTCAACTGATTCTTGGGTTTCAAGTTTTGGTAAGACAGAGAAAGAAAAGACTTTGTGTAAAGACTGCATGGGGATAACGAACGTAAGGGTCAATATTGTGGACGAAAGTATAATTAGCAGAGTTTCTTGAACATCAATCTGAAAAACCAAACAACTGTTTGAAAATTTGCCTTTATCAGAATTAAGAAGTTAGGATTACAATATGTGTCCCGCCACTGAGCGAAGGTACTTAGTCCCTACACACATTTCGACCCTGAGTCAGCTGTACCCCCCAGTGGGACCCACCAGTCAATTTGTTATTATAACTAATGCTTTTATCAATATTTCGTTATCAACCCTTAACAGCTTCTGCCGGGTGAGCCTCCTCTAATGCCATTTATTGAATCGGTCTTGGTAAGGTCTTGTTGGCCATATTTATAGCGTTTGGTTGGCAGGACTGCGTTTATTTTCCCTGGGAGTTTTGGAGTTCTAATTTTATTAGCGCATTCACTGCCCAGCCTTGGCGGTGCAACCCGCAGGAGCGTGGTGCCGCTGTCTGACGGAGCTGGATGTGCATGTACGGCATGAGGTATTAAAGCCGTACTAACCAATGATTGATTAGCTTAACACTTTGTTGGCCCAAGACGCAGATGATCTCCCACAGCCCCGTGTAGAGGAGGCGCGCCCCTGCGGGTCACACCGCCTAAACTGAGCAGTGAATACGTTAAACTTACCACAGAAGCTAAAGTAAATTCTCTTGAAGTCCTCACTGTCCCGATGTTGGTGATGAAGATGATGAACTGACACAGATACATGGCGTAGGACAAGCGGCTGATGAAGACAAGGGGGCTCCAACACAACAGCTTTGATAGTAATTCTGAAAATTAATGTTTCTATTAATTTTATCAGTAACTACGATTTCACCGTAGTAGTCGTATAAATTAGGAACGTTTGTAAAATACCTGCTAACCAGCGGCTTCGTACTCATTTTTCCGGGATTAAAAACAAATTAGTAATCCAGCGTATATTGGTAATCCAGGTCTCGAACTACAATCAATTTAATCTAACTATCAATTATTGAAATGAAATGAAATAGTATTTATTTGCTTAAATATATGTTAACAATGATGGTTTTAGAATCACTCCAGAACCGTGGTCCCACTGCGATGTCCCACTGGTGGGACAAAACTTTTTCGTGGTCCCACCAAACACACACTTGACCGTTCAACATAATGGCTCTGGGTGCAATTATATTTATACACACCCTTTCAGTCACAGAGTCACACTATATTTAGCTTATAGTCGTGCAAATGTTTAATTGAATTTTGATATTTTGGTTAGAGTAGAAAATTAACATAATCGTAAATTTTCTCCCACAATTTTTAAAAATGTATTTAACGGGAAGAGGTAACAACATAAAAACATCTAATCTTCCCCATTTTCGCGTTTTCAACATTAGTAGAAGAGTTACGAGAAGGATTTATCATTTTCATTGAATTTCTTTTATAAACAGGATAAAAAAAGTTAAGGAATACATAGAAAATAATGACTTGTGCCCGTACTAAAAAATGGAAATTGAAATTTCTGATTAATTTTCGTGGAAATGCTAACTTATTTATGTAAGTGACATAAGAGTAGGTAGGTAACGAATCAGAAACATCGATTTTCGTTTTCCGAGTAGACCTCCTGAAAACCTTAATAAGTTCCCATATCCCATAAAGTATTATAGTTACTGAAGTAGTTAAGTGTAAGTTATGTAAACAGGGCATAGCCTTATGCCACTTAGCGTATAAAGTAGTATGCAAACTTGATAGAGCACACTCAGGTACAGTTCAAACACTTCTACTAAGCATTTTTGCGTTGGCGCCATCGAGTGGCCCAACAACGCAGCCTCTTTTCAAAACTTTGAAAGTAGAAGTAAGTACTTTGTAATAAATTCGTTATCATGAAATCAAAACACTGAACACTATAATGAAATAGCCCATAAAGTCCATGTAACCAGTCATCATAATAAACATTAAAGACAACTGCGTTTTTTCTCACATGTTTCAAGATATGAACGGAACTCGGAACAGAATAGCCGAGGTCAATGAGCTCGCTCATATAAGGTAAATGACCTACCGCAAGTGCCATTGTGCACAGCATAGATGACCCAAGCTAAGGCCATGGCTGAAGCTATGGGTGCGATGGCAGCGTACTGAGCAGCAAAGGTGGCGTTGTAGCGGTATTGGGTGGACCCTGAGTCGTGGCCAGCCCACAGTACCGACGCCCAAAGGACTGCGCTGGTCAACCATCCTAGGGATAGCACGATCTAGGTAGAAAACAATGATTAAACACTAAGAGAATTCTTCGTTCGAATATATCCTCCTTTTTATGGGTTATTCCACTTTTCCCCCTTGACAAATCCCCCTTAATGAGGAAAACTGGATAAAAATTAATTCCAGTGTTCCTCCTTAAGGGGGATTTTTCAAGGGGGAAAACTGGAATTACATTTTTTTAAAGTCCAGTTTTCCCCCTTGGTTGAAGTCAGTGAAACTGACTTCATAAAAAGAAGGATATATTCTTTTATGTATGTACGTCGATTACTCTATAATTATGGACCGTTTTTTATGATTCTTGCTATTGTTTAAGGAATTATCCCAATAGGGTCCCATAAAAAGTATTACCGAAATACTAGATAAAGATAAAGATACATTCATTTGTCCGAAAACCGGTAGTTAAGGCATTAGATACTGGTTTGACAAGGAATGGTAATTTATAAGGTACAGACGGCGTCAGAATTAAGAAGCCCCCAAAAGAACAAGCGAATATTGTTAATCAAAATTCGATAACCTTTCTGGTATTTTTCAATTGGTAAAGTCTGTAATTTATAAGCCTTATTTACCTCCAAATAAATATTAAAAACACAGTAAAGGTACCTTGCCGTGTGTGTTAGGTTTCCTTAGGCTCAGACCTAAGCTGATGCCAATCAAGTAAGGCGAACAGCGGTGTAGAGTCGACATGTAGCTCAATCTCGCAGTGCGGTACAGTTGACTCACGCTGAAAATATAAATAAATAAATTAATAAAACGCCAAGTGCGAGTCGGACGCGCGCACCAAAGGTTCCGTATAATTGTAAGACCTTGTTTCTTCCCAAATAATTTTCATAGTTCTAGGTCAATGGGAAGTAGGTGCCCTATAGGTTGGTCTATGACGAGAATCAAAAGTTTTTTTGTGAATAAACTACAAGTTTATGATTTTTCGGATTATTTCCCTTACTTGTGCTATAAAACCTTGCTTCTTGCCAAATTTCATGATTCTAGTTCTACGAGAAGTACCCTATTGGTTTCGGGTGCAAGTAATTCCCTTGGAAATTACAGAATATTCGACATAAACGGCTGTAACATTTGATTGCGTTGACTTAGAAGGTTTATTTGATTCATGTCTCCAAGAGGTTACAGACTAGAGTATTTGATGTTGATTTTAAATCGGCATCTCCACGCGTTCTTGAGAAATGAGGGTTGACAGACGGACAGACAGACAGACAGACAGACGGACGGCAAAGTGATCCTATAAGTGTTACTTTTCCTTCTGAGGTACGGAACCGTAAAAAATAAAATCATTTATTCAGAACAATAAGTTACGTTACTTAAACGTTGCCTGCGAATTTTCTTTAAAAAAGCCGCATTCATACTAACTGCTCCACACAGCTGTTGTGTGCACCGCACAGGAGTTTTGTTCAAAAAAACATGTTACGGCTGTGCTGAGTCACACAGATGTGTGTTTTCTTAGTCGCTGCGCAAGTGCGGATTTACGCCTATGCTGGGTTTCAGATCGCGGTTGCGCGAAAAAAAACACATATGGTGTGATTTTAGCAGTCAAAGAATCAGTAGGTATACTATACTGAAACGATGACAACAACGAAGCTTTACAACTGTGTGGTATTCATCTACAGCCATCTACTCGCCTTTGTCGGTCCACTGCTGGACGCAGGCCTCCCCCTGATAAACACCGTATTGGCCTTTGTAACATAGGGGGTAGTGCCGATAATCCCCACGCTGGGCATGCGAGTTGGGGACCGCAGTTTGGTGATAAAATTGTTCTGCAGGAGGCGCTGCTGCTCGCCCCCCGGTGGCTATGCCTTAGTCGCCTCTTACGACACCCGTGGGAAGAGTTGGGGTGGCAAAATCTTAACCGCTTAGTTTGGGGCTAGATAATGCTGTGTAGATTGTCCAGCATTATAATTATCATATGGGCTGTCAAAGTAAGGACCTTGGTCTGTACCACAAAAGCCAGAACGTGAAATACATAGTAGATAGATAGATAGATATATCATTTATTCATAAAGAAAAAACATTACATAGGTTGGTTAGTAATGCCTTAAAGCCTATGTTAGGTTTGTCTAGGCAAAGAGTTCTCATCTATTTTACTTAGTAGTATTCTTTACATAAAATCGAAAATCTCCAAAGAGTTTGCTATGCACCATGATGATTACAACAACTACGCCAATTCTCTCTTCAAAAAGATAAGTAAGGTAACGCTCTCCATTCAAAATCGATTGGGATCCATATGATGGTACAAAAAGATACACAGACTAACACATTAAATTAAGAATGGATTCCTCTGCGTCGACCTGGCTCTGTGTCGAAAATAAAAATCTATTTTTATGCTAATTAAATATTATGCTAATTAGTCCCTATGCTTCGATGTACAGTCAGTTACAAATGAAAGTACGTATTGGAGCACCTCTTTTTTGCGGACACTTCCCATTTGGCAACCTTTTCATCTCGCAACTTTTTCGTTGAAAGCTAAAAATAAATGCAACTTCAACTCTTTCACGTACTATACAAGATATAAACAGCAAGAATACTGCTTCAAAACTTAATAAAACACGAAAATTGAAAAGAACGCCACCGCGGAGTGCATAAAAGCAATATCAAATTCTATTTTATTTTGTTGGTTTCGAAGTTTCAAATAACGTTCAAATAACGTTCAGGTTACTCGGTTATAAGCGCGGTTTATTTCGGCTTCTACGGAACACTAGCTTTGCGTCTTCGAAAACACCAAAAAACGTGAAAATGTAAAACTATAGTCAAATCATTATCAAGAAATAATGATAAAAATCAATAAGAAATAAACATCTTACAACACAATAATACAAAATTCTCGTTATGGCGTTGTGTTTGAAATTAAACTATCAGCCAAGCATTGTAGGAAAGAGCTAAAATCGGCAAGTAGTGCAAAACTATTAAATCAACAAAAAGTAAGTGATTTTTAGTTTAAAAATGGTGGCTATGTTTGCAAACATTGCATCTAGAGTCTGGTTGGATATAAGCGCGTTTACTCGAAACTGAAGATGGGATGGAGTGTCAGGACCCTCCAAGGATCGATAAGCAACGAATTTGTCTCTGGTGTCGGTAAGCACGGTTCGTGATATGGTTTTCCTAGAAGAGGCGTTTTTAGGGTTCCGTACCTCAAACGTAAAAAAGGAACCCTTATAGGATCACTTTGTTGTCCGTCTATCTGTCTGTCTGTCCATCTGTCAAACCCCGTTTCTTAGGAACGCGTGGAGGTATCGTGTTTAAGTTAACATCAAATACTTAGCCCGTTACCTCTTGAAGCCTCGGTATAAATAAAACTTCTAGGTCAACGCAATCGAAAGTTACAGTCCGAATATTTTGAAATTTCCAATGGAATCACATGCACACAAAACCTATAGGGCACTTCCCTAGACCTATCCTGACATTTGGCAAGAACCAAGGCCTTATAGCACAAGTAAAGGAATAAATCTGAAAACTGTAATTTTCTAGTTTTTGACAAACAAATAATTTGTGGTTCAACCCCTGGACCAAAATATACAGGTTACCTACTTCCCG
This sequence comes from Eupithecia subfuscata, assembly GCA_963564075.1. NCBI lineage: Eukaryota > Metazoa > Arthropoda > Insecta > Lepidoptera > Geometridae > Eupithecia > Eupithecia subfuscata. The sequence goes on along the minus strand of OY751099.1, from coordinate 13,983,579 downwards.
TTGACCTAGAATCATGATATTTGGCAAGAAACAAAGTCTTACAACTATACTATGTAACTATTATTATTTTAACCGTGACAACCTCTTAATAGCCTCCTGCTTCGATTTCTTTTATATAATTTGTATGTACGTGCTGCTGGTTTTCCTTGCAATAAATAAATAAATACGGAACCCTTAGTGCGCGCGTCCGAAATGAATTTTATTTGGATGTCATATCTAAATTCTGCAGTACAGTATCTTACCTGACACCGTGGTAGGCTAGCAGTGTCAACCTGTGATCTCTGACGGTTGAGTATCTCAAGTAGGCAGCCCCCAGGTGTATTCCCGGCAGGATGAGCTTGGCGAAGCCCTGGCCAGACTGCAAAATCCAAACGATGATACCTCCCAGTATTGTCAACTGCATGTCCAGGGCCAGTTGGTGAGTTTGCGGGGCGCACTAGAACAAAGGACCAGAATCATGAATACTTATTTTTTTATTTTTAACCCCCGACGCAAAAAGAGGGGTGTTATAAGTTTGACGTGTATGTCTGTGTATCTGTTTATCTGTCTGTAGTATCGTAGCTCCCAAAGGGATTGACCGATTTTCGTTCAGTTTTTTTTGTGTCGTAGATAATTTTATCCCGAGTGTTCTTAGCCATGTTTCATGAAAATCTGTTCTGCCAATAAATAATAATAATTTTATCTTACATTACTAGGTTCAGCCCACAGCTTCGCATGCGTTTTTCCGGGATAAAAAGTAGCTTATGTGAGTCTAAAGGTGATATTTTTTAGGATAACTTTTAATCCAGGGTTTTATTTTACAATTTTAGTATAATGAAGATCTCTTGTTTTTTCCAATAGTTGCTGAGTTTGTTTAAAAGTAATTCATCGTTAGGTTAAAGTTACACCGTTTTGTTTTTATGGGGGTAGTGAAAAACCTTTAAAACGCCATTAATATTTTTTTTTATAACACATTTTCCGTCGATAATATAGGGCGTAGTTTCTCCCATTTTCGTTTGTGCACTTTATGCAGACTCGCATAGTTTTGGCGTGAAGAGCCAACAAATATCTTAACATCCAGACTTTCGCATTTATAATATTAGGATATAACTGTGACAGTGTGAGTGTGATATAATGTTCAAACAGGACATTTAGAAAAATTGAATGGTTCGATCCAAATATACATCATCGTCATCAACATAGGTTGATGGACCTATGCCTGTCCACTGCTGGACATATGCCTTCCCTAATAATCGCTAAAACCCCTTGTCCTATGCCACACGCTTACCGCTTCCAGCATTACCGAAAATGGTATAAAAAAATTGTACTAACAATGTTGTTACTGATTCAAAATCAAAAATCAAAATCAAAAACTCTTTGTTTCCATAAATATAATAAATGTACACTTAGAAAAGGTCAAAATATAAAACTAAACACTGACACGGAAATAAAGTGATATTTTTGATTTCTGTCGCTTCGATGTGTAGACTAAAGTAAAACCCGCCCCAAGCTTTTTTATCCTCTAGATAATCTGATATTTTATAAGTAAGCCTTTTTGCACAGCAAGGTTTAGAAAATTTGTTTGAATTTATTTATTGATATTTTTTGCAACTCACTTGGCTTTTATTGGATTGTAAGCGTCGGACGAGTAGGAAAAGGAAAAGGAAAATAAACCACGAGACGAGATAAGGACACTGACTAGATGCAGAAAGTGACGTCATTGGAAAGTTAAGGAATATATTATGAATGTTTTTATCTCTGACTGTACCTTTCCAAACTTTTAATTCACTTATAAATACCCAATCTCACGACCGATAATCATCAACTAACAAAAAATGATACAAATAAGACAATGGCGCGCTTATCCCTAAGAGCGTTCTCTACCAGGGCCACTTTTGGATGGTACAGCTACACCAAATTCCTGAAACGTAAAATAACTTTGACAGAAAATTTTGCAGAAATGTTATAAAATATTATTTGCACAAACGCCTAAACTTTTCCAAAATTCAAATTAAAGTTAGACCCTGGCGAATCACACATTGTAATCAGACAGTAAAATAATTTAACTTTATTAATTAACAATTCGGGTATTTGTACTCAATCTATCCTCTCCCAAACGTGTTCAAACAAAGGATCCCAAATCATCTACAGAAGTCAACAATCAAACTACATAGTGAATACGTAAAGAGACTATCATCTCATATAATAGTGATGTGATAGGAACATAATTCTAATTATTATAGAAAGATAGATAAAAAAACACTTTACTATACCACACAAATACAGGAAACTATATAGAGAAAATGCTTAGAAAAGGAAGTATAAAGGGCGGCCTTATCGCTGAGAGCGATCTCTTCCAGGCAACCTTGGGATGAACTGGAAATTAAAGAACCAAATAGACGGTGGCACTGAACTTGGAGAGCATTCCATAGACGAGTAGCTTGTACAATGAAAGATTTGTCGTAGAAAGAGGTGGTGTGAGCAGGGACTTTTAATATGAGGGTTTCAGAGGAACGCAAAGAGAGCGAGTGAGAGTTTGAGAGGAATTCGAAGCGCTCCTTGAGATATGTGCGGAACTGAGATCTGCACTGACATCTTGCATGGGAGTGAATTGTGCATTGTTGATAGGTACCTAAATATACTAATTTCAAAAATGCGAAAGTTTGAATTCATGGATGTATGTTTATTACCTAAAAAACGATTAAAAGAATCATCGGGCTGAAACTTTGCACAAATGTGGGTCTGGAAATGTCCAGACCCACATTTGTGCAAAGTTTCAGCCCGATGATTCTTTTAATCATATATCGTCATATATCATATATGTATTAGTTACCATGGGATTAAAGTAAGCCTTAGAACAAAAATTAGATCTTTGGTGACATAAATTAACGTGTCCCCAGATTCAGGCTACTTTCTATCCAGAAGCCGCGGGAAGAAACTATTACCACATGAAGAGACGGTATTTTGCAAGTGTTGCTGAGACAAGTCAAATCGTGTCTAGCTAGCTTCTCTAGAGTAGTTTGAAAACAGTTTGTTAGCGTCTCTGGCTTTTCAAGATGGACATAACCCTCGGCAATGAAGAATTCTCCAAAAATACCTGAAGGTGCACATTAATCTAAATTTGAAGGCGCATACTTTACTCGTCGTCGTCGCTTTGAATGCAGCTTACACTAAGTCCTCCATTCGGAAAGGGTTATTTGGATTTCAATCTTCTCAAAGACTTCCCCCACCATTGAAAAGTTCAATTTTCACTAGAAACTCTGTATACGACATGCCCTTGCTTTTTGTTGACGAGTTTCGGAACTTTGAATTGGTAGAATATAACTTTCGTATTTAGGTACTGTACTCCAGATGATTGATATTTATGTAGAATCAGCTCGTTTGTAGAATGGATGGGTCGATTGCGAAACGAATTGTCGAAACGATGATTGGGAATACCTAATTAATTTCATTCGAAGAGATGGCTAAGTGACGTTTAGCCATATTGGTGAGCATTGGGCATTCAACAATAATTGACATAGGCAATGAACTGAATTGCGCCGTTTTGCAATCGCCCATCCATTCTACAAACCGGCTAATTCTACGATCTGGCGGCGACATTTACGCAGTTTTAGCAATTTTAAAGCACATTCTGTGCAGCGATCTTTCGTTTTACAATTGTTATATGCAGTACCTACTTACTTTGGTATGTTTAGGTACTTACATAATTGCACAGCACACTCTCAACTTATTCTAATGAGCCTGATTGAAATATGATTAAATATAGAAATAATGCTTGACAATCCACATAGAATCATCTAGCCCCAAGCTAAGCAGATCTTGTGTTATGAGTATAACTTATATACATAATACAAAACGGTACTGTTGTACATTCAGGTACAAAGATTGATATTTTTTTATACATAGAGAACCCAGAATACCCGGAACAAATATTTGCAGATCATACCAACATTTATCCCAAGGCGCCGCAGCGCCGCTACTAGCTTCGGCTTGTAGCGGCATAATGCTGAGACAGGGACCTCTTAATCACTAATTTGTATCTGTTTTCTTTTATTTTGTTGTGTTTCCTTTCTATATAATCCTGTATGTTCATTGTATGTATATATAATTGTAATGTGTTGTGTTATGTATAGTCCAAATAAATGTATTTTCTTTATTTCTTCTTTCAAGGCGGGAATCGAACCCGCAACCTCCTACGTCGCAGACAGACCTTCGCCCGCCGCGCCACATCAGTCGTCGTAAGTGCAGAATTTGAACACATTTGAACCATTATTTCTAAAACTTGCACCAATATTACAAAAAAACATAAAACTGACACAGCACTGGTAATTTTAGAAAACACCCTACCAAAAGTCTCTTACGCCCAAGGCAAGTTACATTTGTTTCTGTTATTTCTGCACTAGTAGGTACACAACACAAAGGTACCGCTACCTTCGCCTAAACCAACAAATCCTGTGGGAACGGATAACCGTCGAATTGTGGAGTGAATCGACAATACTCCAGTTGATGTGGTTCTTGTTTACCGGATTCTAAGCTCGGTTTGATTCCTAGATATTTTTTTGTAAACAATGGGGTTACAAAATCAAAATGTTGTTGGGAAATATTTTACGACACTAAAATATTATGTCGGAGCAAATCACAGAATTCATAATTTCATTCGTTTCTCTTCCGTTTTTAAGCTCGATTTCGAATCTTTTTCGATATGTGTGTGCAATGCGTTGTTGAATTCGTGTTTTGATTTCCTTGTTGTTTTCTGCCATTGTTAACAGTTTTTCTTTGGTTTTGATACTTACATAAAAGTTCATAAAACTCTGTTGACATAAAATATCTTGGATTCTCAAACCGAGTAGAGGTGCTCACGTCTGCGGACTAGAATATCTTGAGATATTCATGTTTACTAGTTCTGATTTGAAAATATTGTTTCTTGGGAAGGAAGTGCTTTAGGCAAATCGTAAAGTAAATTATATCACACTTATAATATAAATTCGAAGGTTTCTATGTTTGTTACCTACCTCACTTCTGAAAGCGTCGGGGTAAAATGCAATGTAGATTAGCAAAACATTATTAGACTTTTATTCTGGTTATGATTGATTCATGGGGCTGAAAATTCTTGACGAAAATATTAACATTTTGCATCGCACTAATATTATAAATGCGAAAGTTTGGATAGATGGATGGATGTTTGTTACGTATTCACGCCAAAACTACTGAACAGATTGAGCTGAAATTTTGCACCGGGTGGTAGCTCTATACCTGGAAGCAAACATAGGCTTTTTATATACTTTTATCCCGTAAATCAGTTCCCATGGGATAGAAATTACCTTTGAACGTTTCCACAGAAACTACGCGTGCAAAGCCTCGGGCAGAAGCTAGTTTTTTATAAAAAACTAGTTTCCGCCCGCGGCTTCGCACGCGTTGTTTCAATACAAAAGTTTTATGGGTATATTTATCCCATGTGAATTGATTTAAGGGATAAAAAATAGCCTATGTTTTATTCCAGGCCCAAAACTACCTGTTTGCAAAATTACAGCCCGATCCGTTCCGTAGTTTTGACGTGAAGAGGTAACAAACATCCATCCATACATCCAAACTTTCGCATTTATAGTATTAGTGTGATGAACAGAGTGAATAACTTGCAAAGTGTAAAAATGTTGCGGCTTAATTGCATTCTTCGCATTAACACCTTTCTCTGATATTAGGGCAGCTTATGATGACAACCAGCCATGGTGATTTGTCAGGGATTTTTTTTTTAAGTCCTTGATAGTCCTTATCATGCTTTTGATCGCCAATGGCCATGACAGTGTAACCGGGCTATGGCGAGCACAGAAGACGCTTTTCTCCTCGGTAGACCGAGACACGTTCTCGGTGACCCCGTTGACCCAACCACCGCCGCTAACCCGGAGGTGATGGCCACAAGTCCCGATTTGCTTCCGCACACTACACACCCGGCCAAAAACCGACCCCGCCGGATGCGGGGTCGAAGAATTCCCCCCTTCCGCCCATAGGTGTATTCGTGCACTTATGCGAAACCTCAATTTCCTCTTGTAGCATCTGGCAATAGCGCAAGCCGAAGTTCGCACCTAAGTGTCCCTTATGCGTATTGCCCCTACCTAAGTTTACCGGCGGGGCTCCCTCTGCACCGGCCAAAAGTCCGCTAACGCTATCATGCCAATCTGCGGTCAACAGGATTAAAGTCTAATTTCTAAGAAATCAAATAAAATCGCAAAAATTTTCGACTTCGACGGGACTTGAACCCGCATCCTTCCCTCAGTACGGGAATGTGCTAACCAACTACACCACGAGGTCAAGTGACGTAGGAGTCGAAAATCTTTGCGACTTTCTACAGACTCAAGCGCCGTTAGCTCCACCTACTGGGGTCCCGTCGAAGTCGAGAATTCAGCGATATTATTTGATTTCTTAGAAATTAAAAATTAGCCAGAGTGCAATGCTTACGCACTTTAATAACAAAAACCTTAGTAATAGAGTCCTTTCAAAAAATAGCAGAGGACGCTTCACCGGTAATGAACTCATATTTTATTTATTTATAGTTTTGGAAACTACACAGAAAATCTAAAAAGAACTGCCAAAAAGCAGGATAAGTAAAGAGTTATGAACTGGTAGTAATAAAAGAATATGCTGGACAATCTAACTTAATAAAACAGTCAAATCACCTACCATATCTTCAAATCCGAAGTAATTCTGCACATAGAGGAGATTCCACCACCACCCCTCTTGGCAGACCCCTGCGTTCTTCGTGACGAAGGTGCCCCACATCGGCCCTGAAGACAGCTTGTCCCATACATAAGCGTAGAAGAGGACAACAGCTAGTAGAGCTGGTGTTAACCTGTAGAACGAACAAGAAATTTAACCAAGGTTGTTTTTTTTTGTCTATTCGTGAAAGGCCCGCTCGGTCTCTGATGTAGATTGTAAATCAAAATGCTCTGACTCTCGTGAGACTTTGGGAATAGTTTTCATGAGACGTTGGGAATAACCCCTTATTTGTAAATGATGAGTCCTGGCTTAAGAGGGCGCAATGCGGGCCATTTTTAACCCCGACGCAAAAAGAGAGGGATGTTATAAGTTTGACGTGTCTGTCTGTGGTATCGTAGCTCCCAAACGGACAAACCGATTTTCGTTTAGTTTTTGTGTCATAGATAATTTTATTCCGAGTGTTCTTAGCCATGTTTCATGAAAACCTGTTCAGCCAATAAACGTCGGCAGATTTTTAAAATTTTTAATTTTGTCTTGTATGAAAAGGATAGGCAAAGGATTTCGCGTTCATAGGAGCGGAAAACGTATGCTCTATGCATACGTTTTTCGAACTGCGTAAGCGAAAATATCAAGCTTTTGCTTATCTATAAAAAAACTACACAACTTATGAAGAAACTGGATTAAGGAACCCAATAATTCGTAATAATAATAGCCTACGAATCAAAACATAATAATATGTAAGTCATTTTAATATACCGCAGGGTTCCTGAGATCTCGACCAAATTATGTGCGAAACAGCGCACTTTCATTATTGTTTTTATCGTATTTTATCTCAATCGCGTATTCACATTCAAGGGACCAAAAAAATAATAATAATTTAATGTATTTTTATTTATTTACCGCGGTGATTCCGTGAGTACTGAGATCTAGACCTTGTTTGACAAACAAACCCGCATATATTAGTTTATGAACTTAGCTACTAACATCTATCCGTGGACTCACTCACCTGGCTAGGATACTTCTATGCTACGAAACACGAATTATCCAAAACATAGACAAAGACAATCCCCGAGTAGGGGATAATGTAGCGTAACAGCAATGTAGATTAAATGTTGCTCTACCATTCATACATTACCATAAATAAATACAAATCAGTATAAATTTCCTACTTAGCTTTTCATAATAATACAAAGGGACATTATGAACAACAAAACATTTAAACGCTAGTTATACGAGACTAAGTATCTAATAAATAAATAAACAATGCTGGACAATTCACACAGCGTTATCTTGCCCCAAGCTAAGCAGAGCTTGTGTTATGGGTACTTGCTAGATAACTGATATACTTAATGCAATACACTACGAAAATAGATATATTATATTATATGTATATAGAAAACATCCAGAACAGCCTGAACAAATATCTGCAGATCGTACAAGCATTTGTCCTGAGGCGGGAATCGTACCGCAACCTCCTGCATCGCAGGAGACAAACAAGCTCGTCAAGAGTGAATGGGTTCTAGAAGACACCTATTTCCCAACACTTTAAAGATCTAGAATCTAGACTTTCGCGTGATACTTATATATTTATTTATTGAGCTTGTACAGAAATATCTTTCCAATCACTTTAAAAATTAAAAAATAGTCAATACAATACCAATGAATTGGCTAGTAAAAAAATATATAGGTACATCGTTGGTAATTTCGTCACATAATTACCATCAGTGAGGTTTTGGTTAAATGGAGGTAGCTATATTCTCGAAAAAGAAATAATTATTTTTACTTCAAACGTTTACTCTAAGCCTTTATGGAGTAAAAATAAATTTCTAGATCGGTACCTACATAGTTTGATAGAACATGCAGCACTAAGCTTCATTTGTGTGTCTTTCTGTGGCTTCGTAGCTCCCAAACGGATGAACCGATTTTCTGTTTAAGAATCTCGATGGAGCTGTTTATATGTAATGACTAGCTGCGAAATCATACAAATTTTAGAAATTTATTGCACACCTCCTAGGGGTAGTTTTAGTAAAAATAAAAAATGCAAGATTCAGTATTTACTTTACATTTTATTTATACCGAGTTTTCAATGAATCGAACCAAGGAATAATTATTTTCCTTGCAAACTTAACCACCCCTTTTAACCACCCTAACAAACATTTACACAAACTTTCGCATATATAATACTGGCTGCTGCCCGCGGCTTCGCACGCGTATTTTCAGTACAATAAATAACCTACGTTAGGCTTTGCTCTTAACGTACGCTAAATTTCATATCGATCTGTTCAGTAGTTTTGGAGATCCTAGGTAACAAAAATTCAGATTTCACAAACTTTCTGCTTTATAATATTAGTAGGATGGTTCAAAGCATTATTTTCGTTCGCAATTTAGGCGTGGGTTATGTTTTTCAACTGTCTGGTTGACTTGACGGTCATTCTTTATTACCTCCATCCAAGCATCAAAACGGCTAAAACGATTTCGAAAAATGATGTAACGAATACTCGTCTGGTCTCTTATAACGGTTCTTAGCTATATTTTGTCTCATTTAGCGAAAAGAAAGTGAAAAAGTGAAACCAGGATTTTATAGTCTTCAATTAATCACTTGTTGTAAAATAAGCTTGTTTTTTAATCATTGTGGTATTCACTAGCGTGTCAATGTCAACTGTGAGTAAAATAATCCAAGAAATGCTGACCACACAACCTCCGGTTGAGTGGTGTATGCGGTAACCACTAAATAGTATTGTAAACAGAAATAGTATAGACTATAAGCTACTGTGTTTGTTACCTAAAAGTCAATACAAACTCATAGATCCGACAAGTGTTTCCCAGATAAACAGTGACAAATTTTGGTTACGAAAGGTAAATAATTTGATACATTTATTCTTAGGAAAAGATGACTAGAGGTTTTCTACCTAAACCAAAATTACTCTTGATGGAATAACCTATCAAGAACATCATCATCGTCATCATCAGAATATATTAGTCCACTGCTGGATAGGTTTTCTCTAATCATCAAGAACGAATCTGTATAATATCAAACTAAAAGGTTTATTATTAGGATTAAGAGGTGAAGCTGTATCCGGTAACCAAATTCGGCTACTGCCAATAACCTTACGACTGACGAGAATTTGTCCTAGCGTACGTATCTATTAGTAGAAGCTGCAAAAAAATGTGTCCGCAAAAAGATTTCGCTAATTCAATTAGGCAAACCTGTGAAACGGAAAACACAGTCCGTTTGTCCGATAAGACAATAATTTATTCAAGTTAAATAAATAAATACCTATGTACCTAATGTGGCAATTTCACACGGCAACTTTTGGTTTTGCTTAGGGAGCTGCAAAAAAACGAGAGAATACGCCTATCCTTATCAATAAAGCAACCATATAAAATTGCAATTTTTTTATAAAAAAAGATAAGTCTCTTCAAGAAGCTTGTATATCGTCGTCACGTTACTATTATATAATAGTGATATAGTATAATAGTAATTATTTATAATAGTGACGATTAAATTTAACGCGTTTATTTACCTATTTTTCCAGCTCCAGTACTCCAGTCATCCCGTGACCACGACAAACGACGTAAACCGTTGAAAAGTCTCAAAAAATTGTACATAAATAAACGCAATAAATACCCGTGAATATTTATAATAATGTGTTCTAATCGCGTAAGCTTAAAAACTTTTTTGTCACGTCACTAGTTATCTTCTGGAGTGTGAACAAAAGTACTCAAAGGGTTAGGCTACATCTCGTCCGAATCTAAAACTCGTCCGCAGACGAGATGTCTACTTCACTTTTAAGTAGCAAGGAAGTATACAATTGTTGGCCTGGAAATTAGGAAAAACCCTAAAGGCTTTTCCTTCTCAATCTTATAGTGCACCTTCACTGTGAGTTCGCGGTCATTATCCTTCTATTTTTAATCAGCGCTACCCTAAATTGGTCTTCTTGCCGTAAAATCATTTTCCTGTCAACTAAGTAGGCAGGTTCAGTTCTTTTTCCCTGCTTTTGCTCTACGTATGTACGTAGACCAGGCCGGGCCCACCACCATCTACCAGGACACGCGTGGATGTACACGTGGTCATAGACACTCCTTACCACATGTATCTTGAGAACAGCCTTCTTAAGGCGCTAGCGTCGCCGTCACCAGCGATCCTATGGGCTGTCAGCACCCCGCTAAGTAGGAGAGAGCAGTCAGTGAACAGACACTCCTTACCTCATGTATCGTGAGAAAAGCCTCCTCAAGGCGCTAGCGTCGCCGTCACCAGCGATCCTATGGGCTGTCAGCACCCCGCTCAGGAGGAGGAAGCAGTCAGTGAACAGACACTCCTTACCTCATGTATCGTGAGAAAAGCCTCCTCAAGGCGCTAGCGTCGCCGTCTCCAGCGATCCTATGGGCTGTCAGCTACCCGCGCAGGAGGAGAAAGCAGTCAGTGAACAGACACTCCTTACCTCATGTATCGTGAGAAAAGCCTCCTTAAGGCACTAGCGTCGCCGTCACTAGCGATCCTATGGGCTGTCAGCACCCCGCTCAGGAGGAGGAAGCAGTCAGTGAACAGACACTCCTTACCTCATGTATCGTGAGAAAAGCCTCCTCAAGGCACTAGCGTCGCCGTCACTAGCGATCCTATGGGCTGTCAGCACCCCGCTCAGGAGGAGGAAGCAGTCGGTGAACAACCATCCCGCGCGGCACCACGACCACATTGGAGAACTCGCTATCTAAAACAAGACGTATCGGAGGTTTTTAAATATTCATTTCATACAAAGACTTTATCACACTATTAATATAAACGTTAAAATGTGGATGGATGGACCGGGCTGAAAATTTTGAATAGACGTAGGTGACTTAGAATAAAATATAAGCTCTTTTTATCCCATGAATCAGTTCCCATACGATACGATTAACCTAACGTTTCCATAGAAGCCGCGGGCAGAAAATAGTAGGTACCTACGTTTTGGCTTGGCTTTTATCTCATCGGGGTAATGCCCATAATTTCCACGCTGGGCATGTGGGTGGGGTGGGGATCGCAGTATGGTAAAATTGTTCTGCAGGGCGTGCTGTCCGCCCCCGGATATTCCTTGGTCGCCTCTTACGACGGACACCCGCGTGAAGAGTTGGGGTGGTGCAAATTCTAAGCTGGCACCACACAGCGTTCTACCTACTTACTTCACAAATGACATACATCCTTCTTGTTATTGATCAACATGGCACATAAAGCTAGCTTTATGTGCCATGTTGTTGTTCGATGACCTGCTTATTTTACTCTTTTTTTAGCTTTCGAAACTGTCCGCGCTTTGCACAATCACACTAATATTATAAATGCAAAAGTTTGGATGTTAAGATTTAGGGATGGATATATATACGGATGGATAGATGGATGGATAGATATATGGATAGATAGATGAATGGATGTTTGTTAACTCTTCACGCCAAAGCAACTGAACCGATCGGACTGAAATTTTGCATAGATAAGCTCTTTTTAGCCCACAAAACAGTTCCCATGGATTAGAAATAACCTTTAAATGTGTCCATAGAAACAACGCGGGCAGAAACTAGTGTACAATAATTAGGACACAGGTAGACTTTAATCCTACAAGACACTTGCATTATATACTTAACCAGGCTCTTATACTTAGGTACTAGTGTTCCTTTTAATTTATAAGCACCCATTGTGGGAGACGAATAAATGCTTTATTATTATTAATATTTGCAAAATTTAGATACCTAGTGACATCATTAAGTATTTTATTCTCATAGCTGCTTATAACAGAAACAAAGCAAAACTCTTTAAATGTTTGTCATTACATTATACAGGCTTTTGGTATGTGGACCAACATGAAGAACTTTTGTTTACGTAAAACCTAATTCCTCCAATTAATTTATCAATGTTAACAGTATCATAAAATCGACTCTACCAAGAATTTATTTTTAGAATCATAATAAAATCAAGGATACGTTTGAATTTTTTCAGGTGTTGGTGGTGTTATAGGTACAATTTTCTTCTTATTCTAAAAAACCCAAAATCCCCAAAGAGATAATATTAGTAATGTTGGACAATCCATACAACATTATCTAGCCCCAAAGAAAGCAGAGCTGTGTTATGGGTACTAGTTACAGTTATAATAAATCTATCTACAGTTGACATAGATTTTGACGTGACAACGTCTTATAATTCGATAGAGCCGGCTGCACGCACGAAAAAACATGACGTCATGCGGCGTTACCTCGCTCTGAGGCGTTCCATGTAAGGCTTGAAGTGCAAGCGAGAGCGCTCGACATCCGTCTCTCTCCTACTTGAGTGAGCGATGCGTTTGCGTGGACAGCTGCTATACTATAGTACATTTACATGTTTTGATCGCGTATCAAATGCTACCATTCCATCAGTATTTTCTTAAGACGTTGTCACGTTCAACTATCGTCAGTAAACCGACTTTCCAGGCAACCAATTTTTATTTTCTTCTTATCTATAGTTAACTAGCTTCTGCCCACGGCTTCGCACGCGTATTATAAGTAGCCTATTATCTAAGTTAGGCTTTGCTCTAAGCGTACGCCAAATTTCATCTCGATCTGTTCAGTAGTTTTGGAGATCCTAGGTAACAAAAATTGAGAGTTCACAAACGTCGCCGAAAGTTTGTGAAATCTCAATTTTAACTGTTTATCCTACTAATAATAATATTAGTAGGATAAACAGTTGCCATTGAGAACGTTTTTGCGTCCTCAGAGACTTTAGATGGGAAACCTGCCAAAGTGCCAACCAATATTGCATCCATATCTGCCAACATTGAAAGGACAAAGGAGCATCAATCTCGAAATTCTTCAGAATAATCTACAAGAAGTTTATTTTAGAGAACAAAAGATCTCTGTACAGAGGCTAATTGAGACAAGTTTTATGTGTCTTCAACGGCTTTAGATTAGAATATAGTCGGTATCAAAATTTGGTTCAGTAAAAATGAGAATTATCACGGTATTCAGAGTGACTCATTTGGACAAATTTGCATAGAAATGTGGCTCATCCCACTTCTTCAGATAAACCTATCACTGGCCCTGTTTTTCAGTATTTATTTTTGTAATTAAGTTAATGATGTGGTTGATGATAACATCTATCATAAGTCTTATAAAAACATTAGAAACATGATGCTGTGTGTATTATCTAGCATTATTTATTTATCATTGTTATTTACTAGCTTCTGCCAACGGCTTCGCACACGTATTTTCGGCCTATCAAATAAATTAGGTCATGTTCGAGTGCGCCAAATTTCATGTTGATCTGTTCAGTAGTTTTTGAGATGTTATAGAATACAAAATAAAATTAACTTTTCACAAACTTTCGGCTTTATAATAATAGTAGGATTTGTTTTCTGTTGAAATTGGAAGAAATAAGGGCTCTTCTCTTTAACTTTATTGAAAACTAGCTTCTGCCCGCGGCTTCGCACGCGTTGTTTCTATGGAAACGTTCAAAGGTAATTTCTATCCCATGGGAACTGATTTATGAGATAAAAAGTAGCCTATGTTTGATTCCAAGCATAGAGCTACACCGGTGTAAAATTTTAGCTCAATCTGTTCTGTAGTTTTGGCGTGAAGACGTAACAAACATCCATCCATCCATCCATCCAAACATTCGCGTTTATAATATTAGTGTGATTATCGCTCCAAGGCGATGACAATTATCGCTATAAAGCGATGATTTTGTTGGCTTCATACCATATGGTAGGTGCCTACAGCACATTTTTCTACTTAGATTCATAAAATATATTTTAAACAGCAGGCTACCGGCATAAAATCTATATTATATTGTGAAAGAAAGCTGTTTTTGGACTTGCATACGCATCTAACAGCCAAACTCAGGCGTAATGGCAACTTGCCAATTTCGCTAGTAAGAAAACAACGAAATTGACCTTTATTTACCCAACGCCAAGGTTTGTTATTTAATGATCTATGAAACACATTTAGCCAAGTATTTAAAAATAACACGCTTAATTAAACCGCGGTTTTTGCTCAAATTTTTTATCTCATCAGAATGACGAATATTTTTATTTTTGATGGAATTTTCCGATTCCGTGATAAATTACTATGGCACGGGACATAACATATTTAATCTGATAACACGTTTTTTGCTTTGTACCTAAATTTTTAACGCAAAAAATAACATTGAACTGTGCAATAAATAACTCTTGAGTTCACAAATTCATTTTAGCTGTCGGTTCCGAAAATAATGACTCCTAAAATACACTTATTATCATCACTAACCCATCCCGAAGTTATCTTTGACTTTTATTGCATAAAAACTTGTGTCAAAAACTTGAATTAAAATTGAATCGTCCGATTGTCTTTACGAACAATCAATGCCCTAAAGCTGTGCGTTCACCGGATCGGAATCGAAGCGTACGCAGCGTACGGATTTGTTGCTTCATAAATGAAATAAATTAATATAAATCATTGATTTCAGCCCCACTGGTACCATGTACATAACATATTATACATCGCATTAAGCTAATTACTATGTTAAAAATTAATAATTCATTTCATAACTCCAAAATACTCAATAAAATTCATAAATGCATTTACATAAGTTTTATTGAGGACTTTTGTTTTCTTCTAGGCACAATTAAGATAAAAATAAAAATTACTTACTGACAATTAATAAAGTGTAGAATTAAATAATTAAAAATTGTTGATTGTTTGCAACAGTCTGCAGTTAGCTATGTAAAGCGTGCACTGGATCGGCATAAGCGCCGATACCGACGCCAGAGATCGGTATTTCTGCCGATGATCGAGGATATTGTTCCGGATGACGTCATCGGCAAATCGATCGCTTTAAAGATACCTTAGTATAATGCCGAAAGCAAACGCAACCTACCGGCATACCTATTGTAAAAACCGACGACGACGCCTCGTACGCTGCGTACGCTCCGATTCTGATGCAGTGGAAGTGCAACTTAAATGTCACCCACTGAGGCTGGTGTTCACCAATATATTCAGATAGTTCAGATAATTCAATAATTCGTCTATTGTTTGTGAAGTAGTAATTTTACAGTCAGTCCATAAGATTTACTTTAGATCGCTGGATTCTGCCACTTGGGCATATTGGACAATAAGGCATGTCCGTTCTGAGCAGTATCATTCTACCCACATTTGAATTCAATAGATTTGGACCAAAGCGTTGTACTTATAGATTGGAGATATATCCTCAGAGGATCG
The DNA here is from genome assembly GCA_963564075.1 of Eupithecia subfuscata. NCBI lineage: Eukaryota > Metazoa > Arthropoda > Insecta > Lepidoptera > Geometridae > Eupithecia > Eupithecia subfuscata. Next base: position 13,967,700 of record OY751099.1, on the reverse strand, counting down.
AGGATCCTCTGAGGATATATCTCCAATCTATAAGTACAACGCACCGTATGTAGGTAGTAAATGACTTGCTGGGAAAGGCTTTGTTGAACCATAAACAATAGCAAAATGATTCCGTGAATGTTACTCTGTCCCTGCGAGGGACCACTCAAATATTTCATCATCATCATTAGCCGTTGTTAGTCTACTGCTGGACTTAGGCCTCCCCTGATGACCACGACTCGGCAAACGTAATGTATACTGACTTAGGATGTTTTAGTAAAAATTATAAACACAACATAGAATAGGTACACTGACAATGCGTAACGTACCTGTTCAAGAGTCCTGTAGTACATACAATATAATATATACTGTACGATATAGTCTAAATAAAATAAAGCACTTTTATATTTGATATTGGTATTGTTAATATTTAATATTATTGGAGCTAAATAAACTTGTTTTTAACGTTTTGTTATTATAGTTCGTAAGCCTCGCACTCTGGATAATTGATTGGATTTTTGCGATATTATTTGGTTTCTTAAAAATTAGAAACTTGTTTTTGATGACCGCTGTGGCGCGGCGGGCGAGGGTCCGCCTGTGACGCAGGAGGTTGCGGTCGTTCCCGCCTTGCGACAAATATTTGTACTATCTGCAAATATTTGATCGAATGTTCTGGGTATTTGCTATGTATAATAAAAATATCTAACAACGAAGCGACGCGTGACGTGACCCGAGAGCTGGTTAGTATCTGGCACAGCGCATCAGCATTGCCATACAGCGCAGCGGGGCAATGCAGCCAGCGTCTTGGGGACGCGATGACTGGTATTGATATGGATCAGTTGAGCTACCTGTAGACTGTTTGCAACAGTCTGCAGTTAGCTCAGTTGTTTCAATTGTAAATACTAGTATAATTATCTTTGTGAATAAAGGCTTTTATGTAATGTATTGTATTAAATGTATCAGTCATCTAGTACCCATAACACAAGCTCTGCTTAGCTCGGGACGAGATGATGCTGTGTGGATTGTCCAGCATTATTTATTTATTTTAAAATAGGTACAATTTTAATATGAAGTAGCACAGATGTGCACGACAACCCTAAGGTTAACTGCGGGACATGCCATAATATTCCAAGTCTTGTGTGAATACAGCGGCATAGCCATGTGTTTCACATTACAATATTAGATTTCTCGTAGAGTAATAAGTAGGTAGGTATAATTACGTAGTGGTGAAGTAAACATTTGAAGTCACAGATAAATCCATCCATCTATCCTTATTATAAACTAAACCTCGCGACTTCGCACGCGTTGTTTCTATGTAAACGTTTAAAGGTTATTTCCATCCCACGGAAACTGATTTATGGGATAAAAAGTAGCCTATGTTTCTAAGAAATCAAATAATATCGCAAAAATTTTCGACTTCGACGGTCCCGTCAAAGTCGAAAATTATTGCGATATTATTTGATTTCTTAGAAATTACCCTTAGTGTGGGGTTACGCACTATAATAACAAAAAACCTTAGCCTATGTTGATTCCAGGATTACAATTACCTGTATACAAAATTTCAGCCCGATCCGTTCAGTAGTTTTTACGTGAAAGAGTAACAAACATCCATCCATCCATACTTACAAACTTTCGCGTTTATCATATTAGTAAGATTCGAAAATGACTGCCTGTAAACTTTTCACGTTTAAGCGGCTGAACGGGTGTTAATGAAATTTGGCATAGAGAATGGAGATAGACCGTATCTCGGGGACGGCAGTAATGCCACTTTTTATCACTTACGAGTTTATAAGCGTGCGAAGCCGATCCGCGAGGAGCTAGTATAAAAAAAAACTACTTGGTGGCCTAAGATAGATTCACCATATGCTTTTATACAGTACTAGATTAATACTGAGAAGAAAAATATGTATAAGTAACTGGCTTCGCACGCGTTGTTTCTATGCAAACGTTTTGAGGTTATTTCTATCCCACAGGAACTGATTTATGGGATAAAAAGTCACCAATGTTTGATTCCAGGGTTAGACTTACCTGTATGCAAAATTTCAGCCTGATCCGTTCAGTAGTTTTGGCGTGAAGAGGTAACAAATATCCATCCATCCATCCATCCAAACTTTCGCATATATAATATTAGTGTGATAGTGTGATAGAAGATTCAAATATAAATCAGAGATAATGGTGGTAGTTCTACAGAAAAAGGTTTTTTTTGTTTGTTGAATAAATCATTAGATATATCCACACTTAGGTATTGCATCCTTTACAACATCACAATACTTTGACATACCCTTAATTTATTTATTTATTATTTATTATTTATTTCATTTAATATTTATTTAATTTTCAGTCATGTCTGTCAGTTTCTTTTTACCTTTGTACCATAAGGTGTTTCCTATAACGAAATACCTATAGATGTAATTATTAAACTAGTACATAAATATTGAATGTAACGACATCAAGTGTAACATCAAGAGTACCTGCTACGGAAACAAATAAATAAATACAAAATACAAAAAAAAAACATCATCTCCTTTTGTTATTATAGTGTGACTAACTCTTGCCCGTGGCTTCGCACGTATTTTCCGGGATAGAAAGTAGCATTAAGTCTGTTTCCAAGTCTAGAACACAGATCACAGAATGTCTAGAACTAGGTAGGTACATCTATGCAAAATTTCAGCGATTCGACAGTAATTAGAAGAAGTAACGAGAGAAGTAACAAACACCGAAACATCTAAACAATCAAAACATTCGCATTTTTAATATTTTCTATTTTTAATACTTCTACGAAATCCGACCACCAACCCATTTCAATCAAAGATTTAAATCGTTTTATAGGCCCAATCAGTGTATTGTGTGTTCTGTGATGTGTTTTTTATAAAATTTCGTGCAATAATATATTCACAATAATAATATCAGTTAGGTTTATTGGCAAAAAAACGATTTTAACAGGTCCTAGCGTGCGTGCGTCGGCATTTTATTAAAGCACGCATTCAAAGACAATACCACAGTTTATGGTGTTCTTACAACAGATGATTGAAATCAAAGATTTAAAACGTTAGATAAATCGTTAAATGTTTGATTTCAATAGATTTCTAAACGAGAACGTTCCCAAATTCCCGCTAGAATAATTCCCGTCCATATTCTATTTTCATAATCACATAGAGTTCCCAGTTTGTCGCACTTACCTCCGCTATCCGCACCCTATTGGTGAATGGCATCACACCAACAGGTAGGAATTTGTGGGCCACCAACAGGGCCAAAGTGGCAATTCCTCGAATGCCGTGAATGCAGGCAATCTCGTCTGTGGTCCCGGGGGCGAACAGCTTGTTTATTGTGTAGTACAGCGAGAATGACTGAAGGAAGCTTGCTGAAAAGAAAAAGTGTTTGCTTTACACTACTTTCAAACCGTGGAGTGTTACAGTATAGCTCGGTTATATTTAACCGCGATCGTCTTTTGTTTTGACTTGCACACACATTTATAAACTCTGTCGTCTTAAAAAAATTGCATATCTTGGCTTGTGTCAGTGTGAGAAAAACACCAAAGACTTAGACGCTTCTTTTTTTTTCTTAATTGCTAAGTTATCAATGAAGAAAAAAAACACTTAGCAATGTGTCAAAGATAGGATATAAGGGTGTCTCAGTTCAAATGTCACAAAAACTGAATTGACATTATGTACCTACTAAAAATGTTGCCGTCTATATTGTTATCGAAAATAAAACGGATGGCATAATTTTTAGAGCTATCAAAAAAAATTTCATCTGGATTAAGATTGCATACAATTTTAGAGGCGCCACGTGACCGTTGACCGTTGTCACAAAAAACAATCGCACGCAACAGCTTTAAATAGGTAGATAGATAGATAAATGCTTCTATTATTTACTTTTACTTATGTATTGTATTCAGTATATCAGTCATCTAGTAACCATAACACAAAGCTCTGCTTAGCTTGGGGCTAGCTGTGTGAACTGTTTAGCATTATTATTATTTTTCATCACCATCTTTCAGCATCTACGAATGGCAAAACCGTAGGTATTTTTAGTTTGTAGGGGCAAACCGAGCGGGTTTGCTTGTAAAACTAGGCCTAGATCTCAGTAGGTTCTCACGGGATCCCTGTAGTAACCTAGAATTACTTACATAAAATCATCGACATAAAAAAATTCAACATTTTTTCTTCGGTACCTTAATTATTGAGAAAACATGATTAAGAATAAAAATTGCGACAAAAAATCATGAAAGTGTACTGTTTTGCACCTAATTTGGTCGAGATCTCAGGAACCCTGCGGTTTATAGAAAAGATTTTTGTTTTGATTCGTTACCTACGAATTAAAAATTAAAACACTAATTTTTTGGTTTCTTCATAAGTTGTGTAGTTTTCTTGTAAATAATCAAAAACATTGTTTTTGCGCTTACGCTATTCAAAAGACGTATGCTCTGTCCCGCTCCTATGAACGTGAAATCCTATGCCTATCCTTTTCACAAAGTGCCTCCGCCCTCTTGGGATTTTTGTCAGCACCAATTGTCTATTAATATCCATTTGTTTCTGCCTACAGCTCCGCACGTGGTAATGGAATACCTAGGTAAACCCGTCGTTATTGCCTCCTACCTAAATCCAAACTTTAACTTAAAAATATTATTAGCCTGGTGTTCACCAAAAAATTATTAGGCAGCTTCGTTGGTTAACTTTGACGTTCAATGGTGTCGCCAAATATCGCCAAAACTAAACTAAACTATTTTGACTTATTATTTCGATCGTTATGAGAGGGAGGTACCACATTTTTAGTGTTGTTAAATTAGTTTAGTTCAGTTATGCTTATGTATGATACATCTAAATTCATGTAATACCTATGAAAACTTATGTAAAAACTAGCTTCTGCCCGCGGCTTCGCGCGCGTATTTTCGATACAATAAGTAGCCTCTTATCTAGGGTTTGCTCTAAACGAACGCCAAATTTCATCTTGATCTATTCAGTAGTTTTGGAGATCCTAGGTAACATAAATTCGAATTTCACAAACTTTCGGCTTTCTAATATTAGTACCTATATTATATTTGTAGGTTAGGATAGGATGTCAAAGCAACTGATAAAATTTTAACCATCTATTGGTGGATCTTAGACTGTAGAAGTGTAAATTCTAAAATCCCCAGTGACATTTCATTTTCAGTATCGCATTGACAACGACAGGTCGTCTTCCTGATAATTTTTAAGAGCCCAATTCTTTGCTATCAAACAACCGTTACAGGTAATTTAGCACTTAAGCGAAATTACCGTCTCAAAGTTATATCTTTTACCTCATAAATTAAGCACAATTAAACGTTTTGATGGATCAAAGTAAAGTCACGGGTAAAATGTACCCACCCTCACACTTTACTTAAACCAAATTTACCAGCTATTTTCAGTTTAATCTGGAAATAATAAAATAACTTCCGTTGCTTGGAAAGTTCCGGAAAATTCCATTTTAGTTTTATTAAAGGATTATCTAGGCTTAGGTTTTGGTAGAGATTGGATCAAAATCTTTTAACTTCTCGTTACCTAATAGAGTTCGCTCTAATAGTCTAACGAGGAACGGTACCTTATTATAAATAATATGAAATACGGTATTATTATAACTATTAGGTAATATTAATTTAACGCATAATAATTTATAACCTAAAATCACCGCGGTGTTCCCGCGGTTATTTTTGTCATCCCACGGAATAATTGCAATTTGACGCGTTCAAATCTAGCTTATGTTTTAATGCAGGATACTAGCTATCCTGAAACCAATCTTCATCTAAATCTGTTCAGCCGATTGAGCGTTAAGGGGTAACAAACATAGAAACTTTCGCCTTTAAAAATATTAGTGTAATTTATCAAATCAAATCAAAAACTCTTTATTTCCATAAATACAATAAATGCCTACACTTTGAAAAGGTCAAATTATAAAACTAAACAGTGACACGGAAATAAAAGTGATATTTTTGAATTCTGTCACTTCGGTATGTAGACTAAAGTGAAAAAGCGACGAAGAAACCTTTAGCCTGTTAGTTATTATTTTTCGAGCTGGAGCAAAACTCGTCCCAAACATTTTATCCTCTAGATAATCCGATATTTTGTAGTAAGGCTTTTTACAAAGGATAATGTTTGACAATTTGTTTGAATTTATTTATTGGTAATTTTTGCAACTCACTTGGAGTTTTATTGTAGAAGCGTATACATTGCCCTTTAAAAGATGCATTTATCTTTTGTAGCCTAGTTGTGGGCACAGCGAATTATCGGAGCATATACGAATTTTTAGGAAAGGGCTAAATACATAGATGTCATAAATTTCAAAAATGAATTAATCCTACGTTCTAGCTGACAATACATAAACTGGAAAACAAATTGTAAGCTAAGAAGGTAAGTACCTGAAGATTTCACATCTATGGATTCTTTGTCTTTGCCTTCGTCTTCTTTTTGTTCAGGCTCTGCTTTTTCCTCCCCTTCCTCCTGGCTTTCTTCTGATGGTCTTCGAGAAAGGAAGTCTTGAGCCGTCGCCACAAGAACCAGTAAAATGACGACACCATAGAAGGACCTGTGGAAACAAAACAGTAACGAGACCAACACAACACAACATACAAACTTTAACGACTTAACTTTAACTTTGACGACTTTTTTGCGGGTTCGATTCCCGCCTCGAGACAAATGTTTGTACGATTTGCAGATATTTGTTCAGGGTGTTCTGGATGTTTTTCTATGTATAATAAAAAAAGATCTATGTAGTGTATGTATAGTATTAAGTATATCAGTTATCAAGTACCCATAACACGAGCTCTGCTTAGCTTGGGGCTAGATAATGCTATGTGAATTGTCCAGCATTATTTATTTTTGTTATTTATTATAAAAAAGCCGGCACCACACGGCATTATGCCTATTGTTGACTCGTCAAGTCGTCGTAAATTGAAGTCGGAGTAGGTACCTACTAGTCCAGCAGTAGAAACTTACAACGTCAAGACAGTAGGAAGCTCCAGCCACTCTTCCAAAGCATCACCATCATCAGTATGGCAGTCTTCTTCATCCACCTTGACTCTGAGCACCACGCCGCTTGTATGCTGGTAATGCTTGACGGCATCCTTGAGGACCACCTCCACGTCTTCAGGACTGCAGGCGGAGGGGACGCAGACCCCCCAGCTCAGCGTTGAGAAGCGAGGCACGAAGTGACCTGGCTGAACGTAGCATTATTAGATGAGGAGCTCAACAAGATAATTATTCTGCAATACAATGAAACTTGGGTATTAGGAAAACAATATAAAAATCTTTATTGACGAAGAAAATTACATTAAATAATATAAATAAATTAGAACTAGTAGGTATTTACAATTGAAACAATTGAGCTAACTTCAGACTGTTACAAACAATCTACAGGTAGCTCAACTGGCCCGACTTTGGTGTTGACTCGATCAGAACAATTTACGTATTGTACTTATATTCTTCATGAAAGAAACTTTTATTAAAAATGCGTGAATTGTGTCGAAATGAAATATTGCTGGTAAGTTTTAGGTACCAGTAATTTTCTATAATGCTGAGTTTTTGAAAGGGGTCGATGGTAAGAAGCACACAATACAAAACTACGTATGAAATACATTTTGGGGCTTATACAAAAGTGGTAATTAATGCTAATTTGAGGAATTTTACCTCTTTCAAGCCATTAACGAACGAAATTAGACTTTATGAGAAGGTTGAACGTTGTTAAGCCTTCTTCAATAGACCATGGCAATAGACCATAAAGTGTCATTAATTCATGACCCTATCGAAATGTAGTAGGTACGTACAGCATAAGGTCAACCAGTCTAAATGCGTCTATGGGGAAAATGCGTCTTTTTGAATTTATTCGAAAACTGCAGACTGCAACGCCATCCGCACGAACTACATGTTCAGTATTTAGTTCAAACAAATGTAACTAGATGGCAGAAGTCAACGTATGTAGAACAGTTTTCGAATAAATTCAAAAAGACGCATTTTCCCCCATAGACGCATTTAGACTGGTTGACCTTACCAAATTCTAATTACATAGTTCAACACGTGGAACCCTGTGTTAAAAACCTTTGTTAAAAAGCGACAAACGATTTGCCTAACCCAACCGTGGTTTATCGAATTGACTTAGATCTGAATTTCTGCGTGTGATTGATAATATTTGATTGAGCTGTGGGGAAGTGCTGTAAAATCAAAATTTGCTAAACTTCAAATATCACAAAATAAACATGTCAAATTACTTTTTAATATTCCTAATAAACGAAAATAATGAGCATTAAACAGATAGACAGATATACAACATGCATCTTGTCCGTAAATTAAATAATAAAATTCACACAAATTTAACATAAGTACACTAAAGTAGAAGAAATAAAAAGACTTAGTTCACGTCGTGCCAGCTTTATCGTTCTATCGAAAACTCGAACTAACTAAGTATGGAAAAAACTATACTATGTGAAGGAGCAAATCTTTACAATTTACCCTCCCCAATTAACAGCGTAAGCACATTGAACTCAACCTACCAAAACGATGATTCACTCATTAAATGAGTCGGCTATTGAATGACCTCAACCTATGTATTTATCTATACATAACCTAAGAATCCTATTCTCATGTAGGTAAGTGACATTATACATACTTATGTATAATTTATCTTTTTGAGAATAAATGAATAATAAACTTAAAAGTACCAATCTGATGAAAATGAAAAGCAATCTTGACTGCTTGTTTAGCATAGCAAGTCTGTGTGACTATCATTTTTGTAGTAGGTATCTAACCAAGGCTAAGATACAATTTAGGTATGCTTATCTCAGTATGCTAGATCTTATTTGCACCAGGAAATGTGGAGAGATGATTACACTCCGGGGAATATGTACGAGTACCTAATGGATGGATTCATTACTTGGTGCTTGGTGCTATACGTGCAGATCATTATGATATCTCGGAGAGCGGAACTCACTGTACGGTCAGATTTCATCTTGGTACGGTTCCTGTAGCTTAGCCTTAGATACGAGTGTTACAACGGCTCTACATTTTAGAACGAATCAGTATTACGTCTATTATGTACACTTGATGCGTTTGGAGTCCCGAGGACGCTTAAATGCCAATGTACTCGTACCTATGAATGAAATTATCATTTCATAGTATTACTATTTTAATACCTTCGATGGTTTACTAACAAATGTTAAGTTTTAGCACAGATAATGATATTAGTTCATCATAATGGCCTATACCACGTGTTGGATGAGTCATAGCAAGCATAAGCTTGTTCATGCTGTAAAAGTCGTTTGCAGCTTTTGCACTGACTCGTCCAACCTGCGAACAGACCGTAAACTTCCCTTAAACTCACATCATCTATCTTACTCCTTATCAAGCTCTTGGCTTGAGCCAAGTACACCGGAGCCTCCAGCTCTGGATGTTCCGCCTTGACGTCAAGGCGAGCCAAGCAGTACTTCCCCTGAACCTTGACCACGCTTCCTGTATCCAACTTGACGCGCGCCCGGCTCCCAATGCACTGGTCGAAGTCACCTAACTGGATCCCATTCCCTTGGAGCAGTCCCGAGGGGATCTTAGCCGTAGCATCGAGCACTGTAATGAAAAATTCCTGTTTCGTTCAACTGTGCGGTTCTCCTCAGGGACCGGTTTGAAGGCACGCGAGCGATGCCGTTTCTCTTTATTATGTGTACGTTCTTTTGTGTTAAAAAGGTGCTCTATTATTTACAAAGGCCAACACGAAATAACAACGGTATTGACACGAAAAGTTTGTATTGTAAGCTTTGACGGTAAATAAACATGAAAAGAAAACTAACTTTTTCGACCGCAGCATACCGCGCTAAGCAGAAAATCCTTACAAATGTGTCAACAATATTGGTATACCTACCTGTACTCAGAACTTTTTACCTAAGAAGTTAACTTTCGTTATTATCTCCTGGGATTATTTTATTTACATTGGCAACGGTTCAGATATTTCGACAACTGGGTACTGGGCGGTAAAATCGTTAATTTTCATCATCTATTTTGATTAGGGCACATTTTACTATCAAGACCTTTCAAGGATGAATGATTCACTCTCACGCTTAGCTATTGAAATGGCATTCGCCGAACTTTAACTATTGGCTCGTAATCAGATTCGATAGTTTCGTCTCAGCTACATTGATCGCAGCTAATGTGTTTCCAATCGAGCAGAGGTAAATACCCTGAACTTATAATAAATTCAAGAGAATTCACGGTTTACGGTGCACCTGTTCTGGAGACCATATAAATCAGGAGCGCTACAAACACCCTAGCTAGGAAAACATTTGAAAGCAAAATGCGAATAAAAACGTAGTGAAATGTTGTAGGTACTTACTATTTAAAGCCCATAATTTTGTTCCACGTAATTGCCGCAACACTATCTGGCCATGACGCCTGCATTCCGCGTTATGAATGCGCGAAAAATTCGGTGCAAATGTTGGGAAAAATGAATACAAATCCTCAAATTCACTTTTCAGCAAGTTCCGTCTGTGTAATGCTTCTGTAACGTGTTTTAGATGCATATTTGCCACCTCCTCGCTATCTAAAACCTTTTCATCGCTATGCTTAACGCGAACTTTTGATGGTAGTTCTAATTTTTCAAACTTTTCTACTGAATGTTCTTTAGAATCGCTTTGCGTTTTCGATTCATGTATATTTCGTGTTGCATCTTTTTTTTCTTTGCTCGAATCCTTTTCTATTTTCTTCTCTTCTTTGTTCTCTTTTTTATCATGCTTTGTTTCTTTTGATTTATCGACTTCACTTTTTACAATAGGTTCTGTTTCATGGATTTTTGGCTTAGGGGCATCTTCTTTTGGTTCCGTATTTCGCTTCGCGGATTCTGGTTTAAATTTTTCATCACTTGCCTGTTCCTGAATTAATTTTTCACCTTTTTTTGCTACTTGTGCAGGTTTCGTTTTATCACTTTCCATGTCTTTTTCTTTTATTACTTTTTGAGACTTATCTTCGACTACTTTCTCTTGCTTCTTACTTTCTGTCTTTTTAATTTCTGGTTGTTTTGCTTGAACTTTTTTTATGTCCTCATTTTCGTGTTTAATTGTTGGAGTAGTTTTTTTAACACTATTTTCTTTGGGCTCTATTTCTTGTTTTTTTGTTATTTTGATTTCTGGAACAAGCGGTTTCTTTATTTCTTTTTCAATATTTGAGTTGGTTGGATCTTTCGACTTTTTGGACTTATGATCAATCTCATTATCGTCGTCGTCATCTTCATCGTCATCATCATCATCGTCATTCATATCTATTTTGAAACTAATAACATTGTGACTTTTTTGCACATTTTGTTCTTTTACTTTTACTGCTTTACTATCAAGTTTTTGTTTTGAAGCAGGTTTTTTTTCCATGTGCAATATTTTAAATAATTCGTCAATATTTTCTAGACCTTCATAGCTATCATTATCATCATCATCATCATTGTTGTCATCGTCATCATCATCGTCATCGTCGTCGTCATCATCGTCGTGATCGTCATTTCTACTGTCTTTTTTATTTTCTTTTGCTATATTTTTGGTAGTTTTTGTTTCAGAAATTTTAGCTTCATGCTTTGTGTTAGGAATTTGAATGTTAGGTTTTTTTATTTCCGCTAATTTAGGTCTGCTTATATCCTTAGGTAATTCTTTAATTTTGTCTTCACCCTCTTTTGCTTTTACATTGCTAGGGGTTTTCTTATCAGATACACTTTTATCTAACGTTTTGATCGGTGGGACATCCTTTATAAATCCAGAATGAATTTTCGATTGCAAATCATCTTCATCGTCATCATCTTCGTCGCTTCTCACTTCGTATTTATGACTAGACTTGACATCAAGATTTTGGCTGGCTGGTGGCTTATCGCGAACAGTATTCTTCGGCTCATTCCTTTGTTTATCACTTTCAATTTTATCACTATGCACTTTATGACCGACCTTCACATCACAATGCTCACACTGTTGCTTTTTCGTCGTTAACTTTGAACCATCTTGAGCTTTGGGCAGATCGCGGACACGGAATGCGGTTATCACTGTGGCTAGGATCGGTAGGCAGATTATAATTAGAGCTAGAGTCCGTCGGCTGAGCGCCATGCTAGACGCGCGAGACGCTCACCGCGCCATTCTGTTACCAACTGAAGCTGTTTCACCCACGGTCCTCGCCGGTTATTTGTAACACTCATTGAATTTGGAACTTCATTGATGATTCTCGGTCTAGGTTATGGTTTTTAGGAGTTTCGTTGGGATTGGTGCGTATATTGGAACAAGTGTGCTAGTGAACTGAGGAGCGCGCGCGGCGGATGGCACGCGTCCAAGATCACGGTAAAAATAGTGCTGTTAAGACGATTGTCCGGCGAACGAACTGATTTCATGATAACATTGTCCGCTTTGACAGACAGCTTTTCAATTGAATTAATCGTACAGGTAACCTAATGCATTAATTAATATTCTGAATTGATGACAACTTAGCTCATATTTGGAAATAGAATAGAATAGAAAACATTTTATATTACACACTTTAAAATTTAAAAAAATACTCTAGGCTCAAGAGCGTTGCTCGCTTGCGGTCTACAGATCTGAATGGCGTTTCCGCCGGATTGAGGATCTCTCTGGGCCCTTTTACTGGACTCTTGACGAACGCGACGGTCGTCTATCGTTCCTTACCGAATTGAGCTAACAAACTGCGTAGTTGACTAATTTGCTGAAATCCGGTTGAAGGGGTGATTGAAGAGGGGTTTTGCCTGGCTTTTGCCGACCCCCCCTTGACGATCACCGTGGTCAGTCGTTGCTTCACAACTACGGCAGTAGCAATAAAACGGTTCCACCGTGGTAGTGAATTGATCCAACAAACTGCGTAACTAGTTTACTGAACCCCAATTGAAGGGTGAACTAAAACAGCCCACCCATCACCACTGTTTCACTGTGTAGACACGGACTCCCCTCTTCTCTACCAGACTACCATGGATGGATAGCATCATTGGACAGTACAAGGGGATCAGTGTGCATAAGTAGCTTTTATAATATTATAAACAAAATACTAATAATATACATAGATATATACTGCATACACATCGTTAAATATATATTATTAAATATTTACATATACGTACGTGAAAATAGGATAAATAGTGCTCCTTATTTATAAAAACTCTTACTGGTACGATTATTGTGAACGTTAGGTTAGCTTCAAATTTTAGATAAACACTGTGCCTCATAAGAAATCTCCTTATAAGTGGTTATCAATCGCATTTTCCCTCACATACATAAATTCTTTGTCATAACGTTTACTGCGATTTGAGGTAGACTACCGTACCCAAACTTCTATTCGAAATGTAAATTCGTATAAAATAGAGGAACTATTAGTATGAAAATTTGCCAGGTAGATGTGAAAATTAATATAATAAACGATTTATGAACCTCATAACTCAACCACAGCAAACTCAGCGCCATGGCAGTGCTATTTATTCTGTGGCTGCGGCTAAAATTTCCGCCTTCTCACATTTAATTAAATTCGACGTTAGCACTACGCGTTGCTACAAACTTTTCAACAGGCGTCAGTATATTAAGGGGCAGAAAACTGTGCGGATGTTTCGATACGATACGGCATCCTTTGCTTACTGGTAGCTATTGCTTGATACTCGAGGAAGCCACTGACAAAATCACTAATACCTACCAATAAATTTGCAAATAAGCTTTTTATACTGAGACTTGGTTGTCTTTCGAAGTTTCGAGAAATCTCTGAAACTAATTAGATGTTAATAACATCGGTTTTCTACATTATAACCGACTTATTGACAAAGTAATGTAGAAACTGCTTCAGGCTGAAAAAATTTAAATCAGCTGGTAATCTTACCCTTAATGAATGAAAGAGGCAAAAGCATTCGTTCACGAATTTGCTAAAGTTCTTAAAGAAGTAGCTACGAGAATGTTTAACAATTAATTATTCAACTGCTCGCTTTTTGACAAGGTACCAATACCAACTTTAGTAGGTTCTCCACTTATGAAGGAAGATTTTGAAAACACCCGACTTGGGTGTAGTAGGACTGTATGTAGGTTCAAACTCAAAGTTCAGATGACCTCTCTGGCGCAGCGGGCAAAAGTCCGCCTGCGGCGCAGGTTTCAGGTCCGATTCCCGGCTCGGGACAAATGTTTGTACTTTTTGATCTTCAGATATTTGTTCAGGGTGTTCTGGATGTTTTCTATTTATAGTAAAAAAATATCTATCTATGTAGTGTATTGTATTAAGTACTAGCTTCTGCCCGCGGCTTCGCACGCGTTTTTTGGTATAATAAGTAGGTAACCTATTATCTACGTTAGGCTTTGCTTTTTTAATATTAGTAGGATATGATAGTAGGATATCAGTTATCTAGTACCCTTAGCACAAGCTCTGCTTAGCTTGGAGATAGATAATGCTGTGTGAATTGTCCAGAATTATTTATATAATTAAGCGTAGGTCAGAACAGACTTCAGAACTTTTTGAACCATGACCACTTCTGTTGTCTGGTTGTCGTCCTGGAAGGCGTCAATGTCATCACGTCAGCGCAGCAGTCCACTGGTCATACAGTACACTGGCTAGTCTGGCTAGGCTACCACTGCGTGACTATCGATGTCTATCTTTCCTGATACATCAAATATAAAATTATAGATATGCATGGAAATTTTGTAGCTGTAGCTAGTTCGTTATTATTTTGAGTTGGAGCAAAGCCCGTCCCAAGCTTTTATCATCCTCCTTACGTCATTCTACTTCCTTATTTCTTTCTAGCTGTCTTCATTCTACTATATTTCGGCAATGTATGTATTTGAACGCAACAGCTTGGCACTGCTGAGTCCACACTAGGGTTGCCAATCCTACTATATTACATAGTATCCTACTATATTTGAGCTCCGCCTACTATATTTCTGGAAAATAATTATAGCAGGCGAAACTACTATATATTTAGGGCCTCAAAATGGTCCAAACGTCAAAATGGCTATTCTAAAAATCAACTGCATACCTACATCCCTCAGACTAATCTTTTCTCTGGTACTTTTACAAAAGTTTTACATTGGTGCCTAATATTTATCCAAACAATCTAATTACTTTCTCTACATATATTAGGCGCATAACTAACGCTATTTTGAGTGATAAAAACGTTAAAATGTGTTTAAAAAAAACGCTCCGCTCGCCGATAATATTCATGCCTTTTTTGGTTGTGTCCAGAGCTCAACGACTCCATTAAAGAGTTCCTAAAGCCCGACAAAACACAAAAAATGGCCACTCGCTAGGCTACCCGATAACATTCTTATATGTTAGCTGGAGGGTGTATCATGTGCAAGGCTCACTCCTCCCCAAGGAGTCTCTGAGCCCCGACATAAACTCAAAAGTTTTTCGCACCGCTCACTGGCAACATTCTTGATTTTTCCTTGTTTGTCCCAGCTAGATCGACGACTTCTTCAAAGGCCATAATATTATCACCCCAATTGACCACTAAAAACGGAGAGTTGAAGTCTCCTCAAGTCTTTAGCAACCGAGCCTGCTAGACCGGCCCCCGAGTAGTAGGCCTCACAAACTCACGATCCGCCCCTGCTTGTTATTGTTACATAGAATAGTTTTGACCAAATGTAATATGACTATGTTGAACAGAAACTAATTTTTTTTGGACTATTCCTATCCTACTATATTTTTGCGAGCAAGATCTCCAAATCTACTATATCCGAACGAAAATAAGTGGCGAACGCTACTCCACACGTACTACGGTTGATTCTAAAATCTGTGTTTTATTGCTGTGTGGCAAACCTTGACTTTAGATAATTTAGAATCGGTTTATCTTTAATTTGATGGCTATTAATAACGCAGCATTAGGTATTTAAGGTTTAAGTTCAAGAGGCATCTCAAGTTGTAACAAGCAAGTTTTTTTCTCTATAAAATAGTAACCCTTGCTGAACATTCCTGTCCCTTATAATGTGTAGCCATTCTACAAACGGTACGGCGGCGACTTAAGTATACACAGTGTTAAAAATTTTGTGGAAGAAATACTAATTTCCCCGTAATAACATTTTTATAGGACCTTTTTGGGATTATTCTCTTTACAATTACAAAAAAATCATCCAAATCAGTCCACAGTTTACGGAATAATAGACAAACATACTGACATAAAAAAAAGTTTAAAAAAAACGTACATATAGCCGAACACAGAAACTCTTCCTTTTTTAAGGCTTGTAAAATATTAGGATAAAACAATAATTAGTAACAATTTTCATTAAGTTTTGCGCGGAATTGCTAATAAATATTGTTTTATCCTTATATTATACAATGGATTTCCGCAAAGTAACGCCTGAATCTATTTTTTATTCAGGCGGGTGAAAATACCTACACAGAAAGAAGCGCTTGCACTTCCGCGCAAAACATTATTATTCGAATATTTTTTTATTCAGTTTTGCGCGAAATTGTTACTAAATATTGTTTTATCCTAATATCTAGTATAGTATTATAATATCTGTGCTAATATTAAACAATGGATTTCCGCAAAGTAACGCCTGAATCTATTTTTTATTCAGGCGGGTGAAAATACCTACTAGTCGTTGGTCTGGCGGTCAGCTTGTTCAACCGCTGATTATGAGGTCCTGGGTTCGATTTTTTCCCGGGTCAGCCAATAGTTGTTATTGGGGTTTTTCTGGCAAGAAAAATACACAGTAGGTAGCAGCCCGGAGTCAGGAAGTTGGCGGTGTTACACCCCTGTGCCTCGCAAAGCATGTTAAGCCATTGGTTCTGCGCCGGACCTCTCCCCGGTCGTGTCGGTCTGTCGTCCCATCGGATTATGAGAGTGAGGGAATAGAGAGTGCACCTGTGTTTGCTCACACACTTGTGTACAATAAGTAATAAGTCCTGCGCATCTGGCTAGTCTCCGATGAGACTGGCCGCCGTTGTCGAAATTCGGCTAGGAGAACATTATTATTCTTACCAGTTAAACAATTATATTTACTTCTTATAAAATTATGACTTAATGAGTATATTTTGAGGTGCTAGGGTATCGACAGCAGTTATGATTAATAGCTGGCGCTGCGTCATGGTGACCAAGCAGTCCCAAACGAGTTTTACTAATTTCTGATAAAGTGCGTTACCAAATTAGGTCAAAACTAAGTGCAGGTTCAAGTCTTCAATCAAAACAATGCTTCGTGTTTGGCAATTTCAAGTACGCATGCCCGTGAGACGGGTCGGGTGTCACAACTTCAGGGTTTTTATAAGTGCTCCCGTTATAAATGGACACACTAAATCCACCATGGAGGTGCATTTAGTGTTGCTACCTGATACTACACTTGCGAGCTTTAAACTGGAATCGCTTCAAGGGTTGTTCAAGACTAATTTTTACAATTTCTTTGCAGTGAACTATGAGTTAAGTTATGTTTTCCCTTACGCCGGATTTATTGGCGACGATAAATTTTGATTTAATGCACGATAATGTCCGCTGCCACACCGCAGGAGTGACTAGACTACCGACAGACGTCTTCCATGTCGGCATTCCCACACTAGACTGGCCAGCCCTTATTCCTGACTTGAACCCAATCTGGCATATGTAGGACGAGCTAAAACAGCGGATACGAGGGAGAAATCCAGATCATCCAGCTCCGGCGCCGATAGAAGCCGATAGATGCAACTTCGACCTATTGCAATAATTCCCAAAATTTTGGTAGCCAATATTTTTTTTATCACTAATTATCACATATCAATAGTTTAAATAATTTTAAATCTTCTTGATATCACTTGAAAGGTAACAAAATTACCTTTCAAATGATATACCACAATCTATAGTTCATTGTACATAAATTGTAAAAAAATTGTTTTGCTCAACTCGCGATGAAAGCGATTCCATTTTAAAGCTCGCAAGTGTAGATCTACCTTCAAGCATAGATAAAAGTAAAATCTGCCTTCAAGTATCTTGCTTACCATCTTATTAGGTTCCTATACAGTTTTGGGTCTATAATGAATTAAATAACTTTCAAAGGAAAAACATCACAATCAGAATTGAGAATAGGTAGTTACCTATTTAATATTGTGTCACAAAAAATAGTGGTTCACACCTCAATATGATTGGTCCCAACAAAAACCTAAATATTAAGTTACGGTATTAAACATTGACAAATTTAAATCCTAAAACTATTCAGTCAGAGTCACCTAATTTATTCAAACTACTGCTCTACTGTTCTGTGGATATGTAAGTACGAACTGTGATTAGCATTTCAATCAATTGTATTGTTGAATACCTTGTCAAGTTGATGATTAATCTGCCTAGACCTTTAGAACTGATCTGCACGTTTAGATATGGAAGGACCATGAAGTTTCCCATGGAGTTCCTTCCCAGGGGAAAGTTCCATGGTTGATGACAGATCTGCTCAGCAATGGAAGTATATGTGCTGATTAGGAAGTGAATCATCAAACGTCATATTGTGTTAATATCTTCTACAAACTGAAGCTCGTCAGGATTCGGTCTACATTATTGTAAACCGGCAAAAGTGATAATGATTTGGGTAAGTATGTATTTTGGAATAATACATCATTACCAATATATTTTATATAATACTAGCTGCCGCCCGCGGCTTCGCACGCGTAGTTTCTATGGAAAAGCTGATTTCTATCCCATGGGAACTGATTTATGGGGGAAAGTATATGTTTGATTCCAGGATTATAATTATCTGTATACAAAATATCAGCCCGATCCGTTCAGTAGTTTTGGCGTGAAGAGGTAACAAACATCCATCCATCCATCCATCCAAACTTTCGCATTTATAATATTAGTGTGATTTGAAACAGACAGACACGGGCAATTAGTATTGAGCGTCGTTGTATGGAAAACCTAAATAATAAAAAGTCAAGTGGGAGTCGAACTCGCGCACTTAGTTGTAAGACCTTCTGTCTTGCAAAATATGATCTAGGTCAACGGAAAGTAGGTACTCTGTAGGTCCATCCATGGCGAGAATCAAAAAATATTTTTATTAGTGAACTAGCTGCGCCCCGCGGCTTCGCTAGCGTGGAAATTTATGTTTCCCACTTTCTTAATTTTCTTTTTCTTTTTGCTATAAACCTCACGGAGCCCGGGACCTTTCCAACGAATGCAAACCCGTGGAAATCGGTTCGTGCTTTCTTTAGTTATAGTGTCAGGAAGGAAAACCCGACTTATTTTTATATAGTAGATAAACTACAAATTTATGGTTTTCGGATTTTTCATTTTATTTATGATAGAAGACCTTGCTTCTTACCAAATTTCATGATTCTAGGTCAACGGGAAGTACCCTATAGGTTTTGTGTGTATGTGATTCTCTTGGAAATTTCAAAATATTCGGACATAAACGGCTGTAACTTTTGATTACGTTGACTTAGAATTTTTACTTATGTCGAGGCTCCAAAAGGTTACAGACTTGAGTATTTAATTTCAACTCGTTACCTCCACGCGTTCCTGAGAAAAGTGGGTAGACAGTCGGACAGACAGACAGACGGACAACAACGTGTTCCTTTTTTTTAGTTTAGTTTTTCCTTTTGAGGTACGGAACCCTAAAAATCAGCTCAAAGCAAGCTCTGTTTGGGTCTGGATAGATCTTAAATAACTATATTTCATAAAAATAACTAAGAAGCCACGTGTCCAAATAAAATAACTGATTTCATAAAAACTTAACTCTGCTAAAAAAGTCACACAGATTTCATATATTCTGTAATCTGTGGGGTCGTCCATTGAATGAATAATACAGAAGAATCATAAATAAAAATATGCGAGTCATTATTGATCAGCCATTGACATCTCCAAATCTTTTTACGACAGTAAAAAAAACTGTTGATGGATTTACCAGTTTACTGTTTTTGTACAATAAAAATCACAATCAATATTTTTTTTTTACACATAATAGCTAAGAAAATCTCAAAGGTGTAGGCGGAAAATCAAAGTTTCATGACCTCATAAAGTGGTAATAAGTAATCACTTATCAATTACATCACTACAGACCTATTACCACTTTATAATACAGGCTAATTCATTGATATAGGCTCTTCTATTGTCTGCCCTTAGGTATACCTCTTGGAAGAAACCATTGTGCATCTTCTGAAGTCAACGATTTACACGATCTGCAGATGATTCTTCCGGATTGAGTGTATCCGATTTATTACAATTCTAATTATAGATATTATCTAACTTCCGCCTTCCCAAATACATAGAAGGTACAAAGTCCTAAAGATCAAGTGCAAAATCCAAGGTCCAAATAAATTGGTGGACCAAGGTGTGGTTATTTAAATAATCTAGGAAGGCACACGTAAATCTTAGAATAAGATCCAAGATAACATAGAAACATCAAAAACGTTTTGTAATTGAGAAACCGGGCTAAACATAAAAAAAATACACGAGATTTTTTTTAAAAACTGTAATAGCGCAACGATGTAAAAGTGTCCTACAAATATTATGATTTTTTATATCATTGATGATGTAAAAAAAAATACATTTAAAAAAAACTTATTATAGATATCGTCTACGCGCGGTCCGATGTTTTGATAATTCCTTTGTATAACGTAAATATAAAATAAAATATGTAGTGGCGCTAGTATCGGGGTTTATATACGCCTTAAACTGACTGAACAGGGCTTTAAGGGCAAGAAAAAATTAAATGTTGCTTAGAAAATTAGATAATTTGGGGCAAATATTATGCCCTTCCTTATTAATGATAGGGGATTATGAGGATTTGAGAAACCAAAGAGATAAAACCCAATAAGGCGTTCGTCAAGGGGAGGCCTGCGTCCAGCAGTGGACCAATATAGTAGGCCGTTGAGCTTGAGGATGCCCTTCCTAAAATTTTCTAGCAGGGCCACGTCTGTCGAGTCAGTAAGTCACTCGCTAGTGTGAGTGACTTACTGACTCGACAGACGTGGCCGTTACACGCACACGTTTCATCGGATTATGAGAGTGCGGGAAAAGAGAGTGCACCTGTATTTGCGCACACACTTGTGCACTATAATATGCCCTGTGGACCTGGCTAGTTTTTGTTGCGACTGGCCGCCGTGACCGAATTTCGGCTAGGAAAGCGTCATCATCATCACTCTTCAAGCCAAACTTTTTTGCAATGTCTAGACCTTGAATAACACTTCGGTGTAAACCATACTGCGAGCCAAGCTCAAAGCGCGATGTATCAAAGGTATGAAACCGCCGATTGCGTTCAAACTGAAGGTGCCCAAGAGACTCCGCTCACTGCACAAGAGTCGAGGCGGCGCGGCGAATCCCTATTGTATTTATGGAAATAAAGAGTTTTTGATTTGATTTGATTTGCCGCGCCCCCGCCTCGCCCGTGCCGCAAGCCCGCCTCGACTCCTGCAGTGAGCGTCGAAGTCGAACTATGGGCTTCCATAGAAAACATAGATGAGGCGCGCTTCTTTGTCGCCGCCGCCGCGACGCCTCCGCCGCCCCGCCTCGACCCTTGCAGTGAGACTCCCTAACACGACAGGCTTGAGCGAGTAAGTACCCGTAATTTCCAAACGCACCCACGCTTGCGCCCGTGCTAGCCTCGTAATATGGCCATAGGCACTATTTTATCCATAAATCAGTTCCGATGAAGAAGAGATAAGCTTTTAAAGTTTCCAAAGAAACAACGCATGCGAAGCTGCGGGCAGAAACTAGTTAAAAAAGCTTAGGTCAGTCTTCAACCAGCTCGTACGCTTAGTAATCAAGTAGGTATATGCAATGCACATGTCCTAGGAGGCAGTAACCTTCAAGGATTAGCAGAACGAATTCGTTGGCCTTGGTTCTAAACTGGCTGCTTTAGGCTGCTTCATTTTCTATCATATGTACTTACTTACAACTTTAATAACTAGTATTAACTAGTAAAGGACAATAAGATTAGAAGATTATCCCATATAAACAAATTTATTTATCTTTGTTAAGTTTGATAAAAGCCAACAAGCGACTTATCAGGGGGAGGCCTTTCTTTTTGTCTCGTCGAGGAAATTCATTCATGAATAGACTGGTCTGGGGGGGACCATCAGGGGGAGGCCTGCGTCCAGCAGTGGACCAATACAGGCTGTTGAGGTTGAGGTGAGGTGAAGCGATTAATTAAGTAAAATTAGGACCTAGGTAGGGACTGTACTATGAAATACCGGTGGTATACGAGACATGAAATATTTTAACAAACTTCGGTAAAGATGCAAAGTGATACCACTTAACTCCACTCGGTTTTGAAAAATCTCGTGAAGGAGAATCGCCGTGACTTTTGATCTGCGCCAAATTAAAATGTTTAGGTAATTGAGTACCTAACCTTCGAAACTGTTCAGCATCTACAAAAAATAACATAGCAATAATTTTATTCGGAAACATGATAAGCAAAATGTTTCCAAAGACTTGAGAGACCTGACAAAAGATACGGTGCGTATTACACAAAATAAAAACATTCTCGCGTGGTTAGGTACCAAGAAACCCATCCTACTCATAATATTAATGACCGTACCTACTAGAACCTTTGCTATAATAATCGTTAATATTGATAACGTTATAAAAATATAATATCTGGGTTGGGTATAATACCCTATAGCGGGTTTTATGTCCGCTATCACAAAGGCAAAAAATATTAGGGTTCCTGTTCCTATAGAAATGAATGGGGCTAGGGCTTCCTCACCTTGCGATCGCAGGAATTATAACCACGGCAGAGTTATAGCCACTTAAAACCTGGTTAACCACTGCTAAATCCTGAAATAACTTTTACATTAGCTGATAATATCGTTGCATAACACTTTCAGACTTTGGCGATAGAGCAAAATGCAATCGTAGATTAAGATGCAAATAATGTTCGTCATTGAACATCACTAAATTACATTTGACTTTGGTAAACCGTAGGAAAGCCGAATGCGTGACTAATACACACAGATTCTATTTGTTGAATCACTTAGAACATAGGTACAACATACACAAGATTTAGGTCTTGGTCAGTATCGGCATGGACGTTTTTTTGTGTTGTTAATAATGCTAAGCAAAAAGTAAAACGGAGTTTATCAAAATTACAGGATAAGTGAACCGTAGATTTTATTGATCGTGATTTCTTCGACCATTACTTTTAATTGGCGTGAAAAACTTCTTACTTATACTTCATTATCCTATACACCTACTTACCTACTTACATTCTGTGTCCGCAAGAACGATTTTATCAATACTAATGTCATTAAAAATTTCAAAACCATTATAAGTACCTACTCGCATTATTTTTCTGATTAAAAATCTCAGTCTGGGTGGGTAATTTATGTCTGTAACGAATTTATAAATTCATAGGGTCAGTAACCATCATTAGTTTCCAAATTAAATGTGCATAAACTATTAGATATCACTCAACCAAAACACGTTAGCCAATTAACTATTTGCTAATTGTTTTGCCTACGTGTTGCCACAATTCTATTGTTAACGGCATACCTGCACTGCGAACTATCAAAATTATAATTTAGTCGGGATTTAGCCTTGCTCTGAGTGTCATCGGGAGTGTCGTAATTTTCAGTGTTTTTGTAAATAGGGATTGTTTTTATCAGATTTCCTCACGCTATTGTTGCGCCGTTTGGCAGGGACGACCTGCTATGCTACTCAACACTCGATAATAAGATATAGGCACCCGTAGAATGAGCGCGGGCAATCATTGTCGCTGACAACATGGAGTGGCGAACATGCTCCATTCTCGCGTTTTATCTCGCGTTTTCCTCTGCGCGCGAGTGCATCGAAATCACTCTGCCCGATAGATTAATAAACGATAGCTTTTTTAACGGAACTATTTTGAAGATCGCGGCGAGAAATGACAGTTTAGATGAGACAGCGAGGTTTAATGTGTTGGGGTTGTGGGAGAGGTTCCCGAAGGTGGTGGTGCCGAGGAATGCGACCAGTGAGCAGTGCAGGAAGGATGGCCAGCTGTACCTGGACAGTCTGGCGAGGCTGGAGCTGTGGGCCCTCAAAAGTAGGTTTTTTTTAATTTCTTCCAGTCATAAAACTTTTGAAACTATTGTGATATATAAATCACTTTTAACAGGATATTCACCATGTGTTATTCTACTCTTTAACTCACTAAAATAACGGAATAGGTACCTTTTGTAGGTAGATGCGTTTAGGATGAAAGGTTGTGTGTGCAATGCAATACAATGTTCCCATTTATACCCAAGATTAGATATAATTGATAGGTAAACTGATTTTGTGTGACTGGTTTGAGTTTTACTTCCAATTATAATTTTGCGGTGGCTGTTTATCTGGAGTCCAAGTTATCTGACGAAAATTTATGCCGGTTCTCATGTTATGATGGTATTCACAAGCGTGTGTCAAAATAGCGGCAATAAACAACATCTATGCTTCTTTATTCAACAGCAGGCATTTACCTCCGTTTTTTGCATGTCAAGATAACTTATGTACCCACCTACCTTACTTTATTTTATTTTACGTCATACGCCAGCACATTCGTTTGGATATATTGTACTGTGATTCGTTCGTGTACACCCCGAGACGGTTGACCAAAGAATTATAAAATAAGTAAATAAATAATAATAATAAAATTTATTTATTCAGACAACTTAGTCTATTTTGTTAGTAGGTATACTTAGGGCTAGAGGTTTAGTACTTAATATTAAACAGGGATTTTGTCCTCTGATGTAGGGAATACATCAGAGGACAATAAAATTTGATAGATATCGCATTCAGGGTACTGTTGCTGCTCCCGCGGGTTCTGCTGAGCAGTGAGGCTGTTTTTTTGCGCCATATTGCATCAAATGAGTCAGTACGAGCCTCGGCGAACATACCTGAGGCGCTGCAAAACCGCGGCAGCCGCAACAGTAACCTAAATGCGTTATTATATTGGATACGCAAAGCATTGTACGCCTTTAAGGTATAACTGACCCACAGACTCGCTGTATACAAAGATGTACAGAATGCTTTGAACAGTGTGATTTTCACGGCATCTGTACATCGTGCGAATCTGCGGGTCAGCATATTCGCCCTGACGGACAACGCTCTGCGTTCCCTCTCCATATCTGCATCATCCTTCAGGTCTTCAGTGACAATATGGCCTAAGTACTTAAACTTCCGCACCCTTTGAAGTTAAGTTAAATGGCTTGGCCATTTAACTTAACTGGCGGTACAAATATCGGCCTTTTTGTACCCGCACTGAAGACCATGAATTCTGACTTCCTGGTATTGTACTGGAGTCCATGTGTCACAGCATACGACTCACATACACCTAGCAGCTTTCGGAGAGCGCTGATCGAGGGAGCCAGCAGCACCATGTCATCGGCGTAGCTGAGGTTATTCACGCAGACCTCGCTAACAAGCAAAGCAATAAAGCTTTGGATTCAATTTTCCAGCTTCATTCCCATGTCATCATCTTACCTATTCTTACCCATATAATTTCATATCCAATCAATCCAATCAGTTTTAATTATGAGACTTATTAACCAACGGAAGATCGGTCACATTGGCGATATTTGTGAGAGGTCTACGCCCAGCAGTGAACCACTATCGGCCGAAATGAATGAATGAACGGGTAACTACGGCTAAGAAACTATATTTTTATTATTCGAGATAATATTGTTTCTCTCTCAGGCCCCTACTATAGTCCCGCGCAACGAGAATATAATTTTTAACAAATTAAGTAACTAAGGTTTTTGTTAATATAGTGCGTAAGCCTCACACTCTGGCTAATTTCTAAGAAATCAAATTATATCGCAAAAAAGGAAGGATGCAGGTTCAAGTCCCGTCGAAGTCGAAAATTTTTGCGATATAAATTGATTTCTTAGAAATAAAAAAAATACAGAACATTCACACAAATGACGTTTGAGGTTTAAATACGGGTTCTTTAATTAAAATGAATGAAAACTCGTAATATTTTTAGTTAAAAGGGTATTATTGCCCTCGCAAATAAGTGCTAGTCATCTCCTGCCAGTGAAGTATTAAGAAAGACACCTCATGCGGTATGCGAGCGGAGATGAAACAAATACTGGCTGTTTTTGCAGCGACCGAAAAAAACTTAAAAATGAATGAAACCTCTCGAAGACATACATGAGACTCGATGTTCTGCGATGTATCTCAAGATTTAGTAGACCTAGAACGAGTAGTAACCATATTTTTATTCTTGAGTACAATGATAGCGTTTAGCAAAATCACACGATTAAACGGGCGAAACGGGTAAT
Organism: Eupithecia subfuscata; assembly: GCA_963564075.1. Classification (NCBI taxonomy): domain Eukaryota; kingdom Metazoa; phylum Arthropoda; class Insecta; order Lepidoptera; family Geometridae; genus Eupithecia; species Eupithecia subfuscata. Next base: position 13,941,598 of record OY751099.1, on the reverse strand, counting down.
TAGCTATACATTGTATGACCCGATTCCATAATTAAACACGTAAATAAATAAAGCTGAAGAGAAAAGATCCCATTTTAGTTTAACCCGTTTATGGCCCAAGACGAAGACGAGCCTCTCGATCCTCGTGTGGCGGCGGGCGGTGCGACCCGCAGGGGCGCGCGGTGGAGGCTGGGCAGTGAATGCGTTAAGAACGAAGGGGGAAGTTATGATGTTTTGTTCTGGGGAGATGACTCTCTCTCGAGAGCCGAGCTATAGAGATAGTATTTTTACCGCTTGAAGCCCATGGTAAGTTCTTGTACCTGATATTTCGCAGCACCTAAATTAACATAACTATGTAGAATATTCCTGCAACAGCTATCCTTCCTTTTCTTCTTAGAAATAGCAAAAAATTCGTATATTCCTGCTGGAAAAATGGTTAGCTACCATTTTTCTAGCAAGAATATTAGCAAGTAACGTAGAGGAAGAAATTCAAAGCATGTTACCTGAACTAGAGATAGGTATTTTAAAATTGAATTCTGATTTTATGAATTTCAATTTTTTATTAATTAAGTTGAGAAGACAGTTGGGTGGACAATTTCACTAACGTCACGGGGCGAACCTGGTTGAGATTAGAGTGCAGGATCGTGTGGAGTGGCACAAGAGTTTGAAGGCTTATTAAAATTACCCAGCGTGTTTAAAGTCGGTTGCGGATCATGATGAAGTTGAGAAGATCCTTGATGTTCAGAATAGCTAACCTAAGTATAAAACAATCTTTAAATATAAAAATGAAACCCGTTTTCCTTGGTCACGGCATCACGCGTGACCGGCTGGACCGATTTTGCTAATTCTTTCTTTGTTGTGTTTGTTATTGTCAGGCGAAGGTTCTTATGAAAGAAAAAATTAAGAAAGTTGGAAACATAAATTTCCACGGGGGCGAAGCCGCGGGCCGCAGCTAGTTAAATAATAAAATGAAAGGAGTTTTTTCATCAAAACTATATCTAGGTTATATATGAGATTAAAAGCACTTACTTCAGTTGATGGATACAAAAAATACAAAGAGCATTTTTGAAATAAGTTTATACAAAGAAGTACTTAGGTGACGTGATAATGATGAAAAGATTATGGACTAAGCATCGCTGATTTTCAATCCCACCTGGAAAATGTCCGCTGTCGCCACAAAGTGTAGGCAGTAATGGTAGGTATGCCTATGTAATTCTTATTTTGGAGTTGACTAGACCGAACGTCTAATTGATAGCTATAAACCATGCTAAAATCAAGAAAAGTTATGATACTTATATATCTTAGAGAATAGTTAAGGTGAAGTTTGTCCCAAAACCCACGTTTTGACTATACTGAAAGTCAATTTTAAGGCGAAAATACATACTTTTTTAACAATATTTTGATAGGCATCAAAAGTTAAGGATTCTAGTTAGTAAGTTATGGAAGTCGAAACACGATTAACAAAACTTGCCTCCATACAAAAAAATCGCAAAGTTTCCACTAAATCTTCTTTTTTGCACAAATACTTCTAAGGAAAAAGCAGTTTCATATTATTATGCTAGATATTTATCATATTTCAATTAAATTTCTTCTACATGTTCCCTAATAAATACTTTAGACGATTATGGTTTTATTTTATGGCTTAAGGTATTATTTTAGAGCAAAAAACAAATTTATAAAAATCTACCAGTGAAATTACGCGCGGGCTGGCCATTCCGCAGCACTCGTCTTCCTTTCTCGCCTTCCCTACGAGACGTTCGCTCGTCCTTGTCTCACAAAACCGATCCCAATTAGTCTCACCTAAAGCTTAAGTAAATAACCACCGAATATAACCAATGTCTATTTATGTGTTCCAGTGGCCATTGTAAGAAACCTGTGTATTAAAGTTCCTTATTACAATCGGTAGGCATATAACCAGCCATTTCTGATAGTTAAACGGAAGCGGGTAGCCATTACATAGTTAATTAATGTCAATAATATGGTGATTAAATTTCATTCGTAAAGTTTACACTAATACGAACAGGTGAACGATTTAATTTTCAAATTTTCTAATCACTTATACCTTATTCGATTTTTAGTGTAGGTATCTACAAAAAAAATGACAATCCGACAGTAGGATACATTTAACTTTACGATCTTTTCTTCCATAAATATGTTCACAATTTGTCCTGTCTTTACCTGTCTTTATCTCGATTCCAAACATGTGAATTTTAGTTTTTGTTTTGTTCCTGTTTGGCTTTGTTGATTTAATTTGCAGCTAACTCTAAGCTTCACCATAGTTAACTTTGACAAGATTCCGTCCCAATAGGGTCCTATCCGAACTACGGCGACGTCGTCGCTGGCAACGTATCCAAACTATTGAACAGCAGACGACGTTGCCAAACCGTCGCCAAGTGAGTTAGCTGTCATACGATACAGAACGAATAGTTTGGATACGTTGCCATTGCCCGCGACGATGTCGCCGTGGCGTCCCAGTGAGGTAGGGTAGAGCATGGTATAATAAAAGACTTCACCAGTCCTTAATACATTACAAATTATTTCATTTGGCCATAGATATTATAACATGCCAGAACCACTTAGCCTAAGCCGTTACACTCTAGAAACTCGAACAAAACTTTTCAATCACATTAAAAATTACACAGCAGAGTAGGTACTATTCTTATAAAAAATTACACTAAATAACAATAATACACAAAAAGACACACTTTAAAATTGGATAAAAAGAAGATGAAAATTAATGATAAACAATTAACATTTAAAAGAAACAAGCTCGTTATGATCGCGCGGACTACCGATAGGAATCTTTCACATCTTGTCCAAATTGGAGTCAGGAGAAATTGTTCAAATAGCCTTTGTTTAGAATCCTAGGGTTGTATGGAATGGGTTGTACCGCCTTCAAAATTCCCACATATGACAAAGCCGTTTAAGATTAGATCATTATGTCATTGACACAAAGGCTACCCTAATCAGTAGTCGGGTGTGGTAACGGCCGGTACGGTTTGCTTACAAAGGGCACACAGACCAAAGTAATCGGAATACTGTAAAATAATGCTTTAAAATTTCAACAGGATTTAAGGCTGCTCCGCGGTAAATTGCCCAATACGATCCGTAATTATACGTTTCAATACCAACGTTTTAATTATTTATATAAAACAAATCTATTTAAAGTAATGAAACGAATCACGAAATAATAACCAATTTCTTATATAATAATATTTATTTATTTATTTATAACATTCGCTTCAATTTTTCCGCAAAGCGTTTTACGAAAATGAGTTTTATTATTATTCAATCTAATAATAATTACGAAAATCTTTAAAGCTTCAAGGAAAGATATAATATTGAAGTAGTAGTTTTAATGTTTTTTATTTTCATTTTCATTCCTTTTCAATGTGAAAATTAAAACCCCTCGCAATTTTTTCGTATTTTCAACAGTAATTTATTATAAAACTGTACAAAACATTGTAAAATTAAATATTTTATCGTGTAGATCTGATATGGGTCATATTGTGTGATTTGTTTCAGAACATATTAGATAATTTTTAGAAAAATTCAATTCAATTAAATACGTTTATTTCAGCTTAGATATACAGAATTTATTAAAACTGAGAGGACAGAATTGGGCAATTTACCGCGGAGCCCCCTTAATATGTGGGCGGTTTTAAAGTGAAAGGAAAGATGTCGGTTAGATAAACCAAAACTGGATCTTAATTAATATTGATCTTATCTTAAGTAATTATTGATCGTCAAGCTAAAAACAGGGCGCTATGGCGCTCATTAGGGGAGGCCTATGTCCAGCAGTGGACTAACATAGGCTGATGATGATGATGATTTCGTAATCATGGCGCAAAACAAAATACTACTGGTGTCGAAATATACTTAGTAAAGCTCAAAACAGCAAAATTCTCGTACTTAAGTAGGTACTCAAATTGTTTTATCTATCGATATGGGATCTTACTTAATTCCCATTGTAATTGGTTTAGTATTTAATTTTTTTTGTGTATTTTAATTTTAATTCTGTGGTTTTATTTAGTAGCAATAAAGGCATTTTACACACAACGGGAGCTTTTGAACGATATCCCCTGCATATCAACACATGACGTAGGCTCTGAAATCAATTGTAGACATAGATCATTTAGAAGATTTTTTTGTTTAAGTTCTTCTCAATCCTGCTGTTTAGAAGGTACCTAAACATGAAAATTCAAAAGAAATATATTGTATTGGTACTGATAATGAAATATATTTTACTGGTTGTTTTATAAAGGTACCTACCTATATTCTATTTGAAAAATATTCTACTGGTTGTCATTATAAAATTAAAATTAACACATTGTTGGTTACTATAAATTATGTATTACGATGTAGATAAAAATTATTTCTTAGTTTGCTTGCCCATGTCATTTACTCTGCATAATCTGCAACATTCAGAGGAACCTTAGTGAGTTCCTTACAGCATGTTCATTAACAAGGGAAGCCCTTTTGAGTTTAACGAGGAGTTTAACCAATGAATTCGCCTGTCTATGGAGACAGGCGAATTCACAATATTTTCCAGCTAAAGAAAAAAGCAAACATTTGAACAAGTGATTAGTAAAAGAAAAAGATATAAAGAAGAAAAGGATATAAAGAAACCCCGTCGTCAAAAGGATATAAAAAAGCGAGTAGAAAGTCCTCGCTTTTTTCGCCAAATGAGAAATTATGTAGGCAACGGCCTACAACATATTGTGTCTAAGAACCATAAAGGAAACTAGGCTACTATTTACTCATTTATCAAAAGTGCTTCAGCCGTGTGCCTGTTTTGAGGTAATAATTTACTACCTCGAAACATCCACACGGCTGTTATTACTAATTAAGAATATCAGATAACCACACACAAACACTCGAAAAACGGGTAATGTTTTTCGAGTTTTTTTGAGTGCTTCGCTGGGTAAAAAAGCAAAAATATAATTAGAAAAACATACTTTATTAGGTACTATATATTTTATTAAACATGACAATAATTATTAGAAATATTTTGACGTTTGTGAACCTATTTAGCATAATTTTATTTTATGTACCTACATATGTAGGTTCTTCACATGCCTGTAATGTGGCGAAATATAAGGATCCAAGCACTTATAATGATGTAGGTAATTTACCATGTCTGATAGGAATAAACTAGGTAAGTATTTGATTTATAGAATAGAGTCCTGGCACGGTAATATTATCCTATACAGTATTTGAACTCGGCCGTATCTTTGAAATAAATGCCTACAGCCGCGCGGTAGGTAAACATGCGATAGGTCTGCCCAACTCCAGCATTTTAATAACTTACGTTATTGTTAAAAAAACAACACACCATCCGTTCGTCACTGCGGCACAGTCGCGACTGTCTGCATGCGCATGCCGAGATCGACGCGCATAGGTATAGCTCGCGTGTCGTCCGTTTGTATGAAGTCGGATTACTGTATAGGATAATATTACCGTGGTCCTGGGTAAAAGAAAATATTCTATTTAGTCCGTCAGTTAGATTTTATCTGAAGATATTGGACACATATTTCTTTTGTCAATCAAACAAAAAATAACAAAAATAAAGCGAGTCAAAGTTTGGGAGTGGGGGCTAGTGACGTCATACCATGCTAAAAAGTGTCGCAAGGTATGACGTCACGCAGAACTTTAACTGGCTATATCTTCATAATTTTTTGTATCGACAAAAGAAAAAATGCGTGTCCAATATCTTCTGATAATCTAACTGACGGACCAATTAGAATTTTTTAGAACACTAGCCTATCACCGAGGGGGGCCTGCTGGTCGATAATGGATGACCAGCTGACGAGAGAGATAACAATGGGCTTGGTTGATGATGATAATGACAGTTGGGGTTGCTCTTACTAGGCCAACCTAACTCATAGGCTACTAATTACTTATTAGCAATGCACACGACAGGTTGTCTTGGTACCGATTCCAGTCACGCCAACGCTCGCCAATGTCATCCTTCGAGAGTTTTGTATTCAGCTACCACTGCTGTTTCACCACTCTGACATTTGACACAGCAAGGTTCAACTTGCAAAGGTTCATTGGACAAAACTGGCATTGACACTTTTCTGTTTGAAACACATCTCGGTTCACTTTGACGGCTAAGGTCTTTCTGTGTTCACCTTAGATAATCGGACAATAAGGCTGCTTCGACGGTTAAAGTTCGCGTTTCATAAATAAATAAATAATGCTGGACAATCCACACAGCATCATCTAGCCCCATCTAAGCAGAGCTTGTGTTGTGGGTATTAGATGACTGATATACATAATATAATACATAGATAGATATTATTTGTTACACACAGAAACGACCAGAACACTCGGAACTAATATTTGTAGATCGTACAAACATTTGTCCCAAGGCGGGAATCGAACCCGCAACCTCCTGAGCCCCAGGCGGACCTTCGCCCGCCGCGCCACATCGGTCGTCATGTATGAAAACTTGTGTCGAAAATGTAAAACAACTGTTTAAAATTTAACCATCTGTTGGTGAACTCAGGTCAGTAAAACCGGCGCGACGAGATTATCTAGGTAGACTTATTTGCGCCTGTAGGAGCCGCGATTTTTTTTCAAAAAGATCATTTGCATCTAATAAATACTTACATTAAATGCATAAAATATTAAACCCTCGCCGGCTTTACTTCAAAACATATTCTCGACATTTATCTTAGAATGGCTGTACCTACCGATTATTTTAAAGCTAAGACCACTCAAAAACTTGAGCTTTCTTTAAAAAAAAACTAGATCAGAATCGGTTTATCAGTTTAACAAACATCATATTGATGTCGATTCTGTTGTTTTAAGATTCCTAACTTAAATTTTACTATTTCTAAATTTTCTAAGTTAGGTCAGTTAGGTTGACCTAAAATTATTGTATTCTCTGTACAGATCCTAAAAATACCACAAAATCCATATTTCACTTTTTTTCAAAAGAATCTGCCCGCTTTTCACTAGAATAAATTTTAATCACGACCATATTAGATGCCTGCTAAAATTAGGTAGACGTTTCTAATCATAGCTAAAATGTTGAGTTGTTTTAGATCTGTCAACCTATTTTTAAACCTGAGAGTCTAATTTTAAAAACATAGAATAGCTTTCGTCTATTTGAAATTCCTAAATCCTAATTTTAGCTAATTTTAAAACAACAGAATCGGCACCATTATCATCCTAAACTATGTAAACGCTTATCCTTCAACATCTAACAAATACTTACAGCTCCTACGTTGCGTCGGGGGTAAAAAAATGGTAACCAACAGACAATCAACAGTGCGATCTCTTTTTGTTTTTTAGAGGTATAGGCACAGATTAGATAACGTTACTGGTATAGGCAAGTTTGAAAATAAATAATCGTCCCGTTCTTTCGATTAAATTATTCGACAGTCTAAAATCAGAATTTCTGATTCGAAATTTTGTGGAATGTTTTCAAACGTAACAGAGGGGTCGACCGATTCAAAAATGTGATCAGGCAACTGGGACCGCGGTCCTAGTTATGTATGGGCCCAGTCGCCTGTATCCTTAACAATGCACGCCACGTACTCAGTAAAAAACAAAAGAACAAAACTAGGAACAAAACAAAACCTATTCGGTATTTGTAACGTCAACCTCAACAGCCTGTATTGGTCCACTGCTGGACGCAGGCATCCCCCTGATAAGCACCTTATTGCCTTTTATCTCATAGGGGTAATGCCCATAATCGTGGGATTATGGGCATGCGGGTTGGGGATCGCAATTCGGTGGTCGAATTGTTCTACAGAGGGGGCTGCTGCCCACCCCCGGTGGATATCCCTTGTCGCCTCTTACGACAACCGCGGGAAGAGTTGGACTGGTGCAAATTCTAAGCCGGCACCACACAGCTGGTATTTGTAAACACAAACTTTTCTTTCAGTGTTCGATGCAACCGCGAAACCTCCCTCGGGCATCCTGAGCGGCAACGGCAACCAATATGGCGACTTTGACGAGTGCCTCGGCATCGACGGCGCGGTCCGTGGCAAGTACTGCCTCGCCTCGCTGCAGGTCAGCTTGGAAGACAACTACAGGGATATTGACTATCTGGTGCACAGTGGCCATTATATACGGAGCAATATCACTGATGTGAGTTTACTTTTATCTATCTTACATAACAGCTCATACGTCCATTGATAAATGTGACTTCCCCGAATGGGGGAGTTTTCCCATAATCACCACGGCGGCAGGCGGATCGGTACCTCACCTCTTTACCTCAAGAGCCTATATTGGTCCACAGCTGGACGCTGGCCTCCCCTAATAAGCACCTTATTGGCTCTTATCCATGGGGGATAATTACCCATAATCCCCACGCTGCGACATGCGGGTTGGGGATTGCAGTTCGGTGGTGAATTGACCGCAAGGGGCGCTGCTGCCCGTTCCCGGTGGATATCCCTTACGACACCTACGGGAAGAGTTGGGGAGGGGCAAATGCTAAGCCGGCACCACACAGCACGGTGGTCAATGGAGGTGTAAATAAAATGCAGAAAGAAGCTGCTCTCCTTCTGATAGGTTCCCTTGTAACATTGTCAACTTCCTGACTCCGGGCTCATTTGCCTATAAACATTCTTTGTCTATAATAATTTTTATAGGCATAAGTTTAAACACTGGGAACGTTTATTTGTAAGTACGAAATGTGGCAGACTCTAAGGGAAACTGAGAGGTGGAGCAAAACCATTACAATCTGGCAATCGAAAAATCGGGAAAGGAAATGTGGAAGACCTGTTAAAAGATGGGAAGACGACTTAAAAATTTTAGCTGGAAAATTATGGCCAAGGATTGCCAGGGATAGGAACCGTCGGAAGAAGCTGGAAGAAGCCTATGCCTAACTAGGGCAAACGGATCGCATAATATAAGTTTTAGATTATGGTAATAAGAAAAATGTAAGTTATCCGAATAGAGGCTTTATTTATACATACAAATACGTCAAAATTTTGGACTTTACCCATATACCTACTATGGCCAAATCCTGCCGTTCATTTGGGAGCTTATTGATTGGATTTATTTTCGTAACACTGATCTCTCACTCAACACTGATGCCCATATTATGGGCTGATGCCCATGATGCCTATGCCTACTGATGCCCATATTATGGCACTGGTCTGTGTTGAGGGAGAGAAAGATATTATCTTTGGTCAAATCATCTTGACCTTTTTAGAAGTTCTTATTACATCCACCATTAAGAAGAGGAAAAGTAAGTACCTACCTACCCACCCAGTACTTGTGTTAGTATCGGAGTAGTTCCAGAAATTACCTACCCATTGTTGTTTGCAAGCGAATTACAGACTGGTCTGATTCTGAAAATTCTTTTACTAAACAATACTATTCAATCATATAGGGTGAACGAAGTGGGGTGTTCCGTGGTTCCAACATTCATATTTTACACGTCCATTGCCTATTATACAACATTACAATTAATGAATTATTAATATTATACACAATAATAATAATACAATGATAATTAATATAATGATTCATCTTGTGAAACATTATAATATTTTAAATATTGACTAAATATGTATTTTGTACCTAATAGCTTATTATTAGGAAAAAAAATCAAAGGAAAATTGCTAGAAACATAAACTTTTAATACATTCATTATTTATTAATGAATTTTCCAGCCTTTGATTTCTGTTCCGTTTCTTTAGGTTCTCTTATATTATGAGGGCCGTGAATTAAAGTTTTATGTTCGTTAGATAAATCCTCAACACTTTTTATTACTAGGAAGCATCTTCACTTTTGGCTACAACCGCCGAACCTGACCTTTGCCATAATAACTCTTATTCATAAAATCACAGCTTACTATTAAGTTTATATTATACTCCATTGTTTATATTTATTAAAAAAACTAAATTGACAGTGAACAGGAAATATAGAAAAAATTAAATTTTATGAGGCGACATGTAATTTATATGATTGGCTTTAAATGATAGACTCAATCTTAATAACCTTCTATGAAATAAATAACAGTGTTAACTGCTAGGTTTACCTATACTATAAGCTCGCCAAGCTCGACGTAGAATGTTTGTAAACAAACCACGACACAAATAACCAACTTGCTTGGCGTCAAGTTTCAGCTAAGTTTCAGATATATTTATTGAAGGAAGTTGTCAAGACTATTGCCGAAAAATGTGGCGGTGCAATCCGACCATGATTTTGAAAAATCTCAAAACGACAATAATGTAAATTGATATATCTATAATATTAAAAAGACGAAAGATTTGATTGTTTGTTTGTATTGAATAGGTTCCAAATCCTTTTTTGAAAAATTATTTTATCATTAGAAGCCCACATTATTCCTGATGAACTTAGGCTACTTGTTACCGCGGGAAAATCCTACGAAATGAAGCATTGACACGAGCACATAAAAACGGGTAGTAAGAATGCAGCTAGTATAATTATAAAAAGACTAGACGATCGCCTCGCGGTTTCAAAAATATAGCCTATGTTTTCAGGGAATTAAATTTTCAGGGAGTGCCTGAAAATTTTCAAATCGGTTCAGTAGTTTCGGAGCCTATTCATTACAAGCACACAAACAAACAATCAAATCTTTCCTCTTTATAATATTAGTATAGACAACAGAGTGAACTTTCGGTTAAGTTTGCTAATATGGGCGGATTGTTTTCAAACATTTTAAACTAGTATGTAGGTAACATCGAGTTTGGCTTGTGTATGTGTAAGTTAGTAGGTGCCTTACCTTGGTAGGTGTCAGTTGGGATTTGGCAAAACGGAGGAACTTGATTCTAGTTTAATATTTAACCTTCTTCCGGATGCATACGGTAGTTTTAAAAAACTAGTTGCTGCTACACCTTTGTAATTTATAAAATAACTAGCTTAAGCGCGCGACTTCGCAGGCGGTTACCGGGATAGAAAGTACTTATCCTGTCTGTTATTCCAATTTTAGAACAAAATTTATGCAATATTTCAGCCCGATAAGTTCAGCAGTTTTGGCGTGAAGAGGTAACAAACATCCAAACATCTAAACATCCAAACTCACTCGCTCGCATTTATAATATTATATGTGTGATGAAATATTAATAAATTGATGATACGTATTTCTTTCCTACCTAAAGTATTTTATAAAACGTTTAACATCATTCTATTTTATTCTGAAGAAGAAGACAAATTATTGGAAATAATTTTATTTTGGTAATTATTTTAATGTTGTTATTAAGTGATAATTTCCGCCAATTATAAACTTTGATGATTATTTTTCCTTACCGTTTTATAAACTTTTTATTTCCATAGATAAAGCTTGATGGGATCAAATCGAATCAAAAAAAATTAAGGAGGAACGTTTCCTAACGTTTTTATTTCTTGTGCATTTTATTGATACAATACAAATAAAAAAAAAAAAAGTTTAACACTATTTGTTAATCTTTTTTATTTTAGTAGGTAATGATTAGAAATCTATAAAAAAACCGGACTCTGTAAGCTCTTTTTCAATTTTATGTGCGTTGCATGTTAGATTCAATGTTTTCTGCAAAATGAAGGGGCATAGACAAATTATAGCTAAGTATAGACGAGTGTTTTCCTCATTTATTAAAATTGCCCGTTTCGTTGCTTTGTAGTAATAAAGAGTTCCAGACAACCACATACCTTACGTAGATACGGGCCAAAAACATATACTTAAACTAGCGGTTATAAAAGATAATTTGACTTGAACAATCTGTTATACCTATCATAGAATTTGCATTTCTCTAAGGCCGAGCGCTGCCGAATAATTTTTTGTTTTGACAACTCACTCGGCATTACCTAGCCCCGAAGTAAGCAGAGCTTGTGTTATGGGTACTAGATAACTGATAAGTACTAATACTTACGTCCGAAGTTATAATTCTAAATCCTAACCTAAATGTTGCCTGGTGAGTGAATGAAGACGGAATGAAAAAATGCAATATTCCATAGACACAGATACTTTTTAAAATAGAGATGCGAAACTGTCGACTCGAAAAATATCCGGACTTACGAAAGTTTCGTTCTTTATCCAATTGACAGATAACAAAACGAGGATTAGGTAAGCTAGTTGATTTTTCCATTGAAATTATTGAAAATAGTACAAAAATTGTAGTTTACCGCTGTAACTCAATTTGTCTTATATTTAATAACGGAAAAACTTATGTAATGTCGCAGGCAAAAAGCAAAAAAAAGAACAACAAAAAACAATTTTATTCTATTGAATATTCTGATCCTAAAAATAAAGACACTAAGACGCCTGTAAAAGAATACAAAAAGATGAGTAAAAATGACAAATCGTTACAACTTCCTCATAAACAAAATTGATTGTCATAAAAAATAGAATCGGTAAAGCATTAGCATTGACAATTTGATCGTCAGTCGAACTAACAAAAAGAAAATGCGTTGACGGAGTATTACGTATTATTGTGCAATACACTAAATATATACGTAGATATTTTTATTATTATTCATAGAAAACACATAACACCCAGAAGAAATATCTGCGGATCGTATAAATATTTCCCCCAAGGCGGGAATCAAACCCGCAACCTCCTGCGTCGCATGGGACGTCAAAACATTGAATCATTGGTCATCACCTCACCAACTTAGAGAAACCGTATTTTATTTGCTTAAACCCTTTTTGGCATCAATTCTGTACACACTTTACTCGTGAACAAAGACCATAAATCTCCAAGTGCGGCGAGCGTGACATCACATATCTTTGATTCTAGAACCTTTACTAGGATTTTCCTTTCCACCTAGCAAGTGATAAATGCTTCTCGAGCATGCCAGTAAATCTGTACAATGGATTACGTTTAAAAAGGTTCGAATCATGTAGGTTTCTTTCACACAATTTAATTCATTGACCTCCTCATAAGCACCTCACCTCAACAGCCTATATTGGTACACTGCTGGACGCAGGCCTCCCCCTGATAAGTGCATTTTTAGCTTTTATCTCATGGGGGTAGTACCCATAATCCCCACGCTGGGCATGCGGGTTTGAAATCGCAGTTCGGTGGTAGAATTGTTCTGCAGGGGGCGCTGCTGCCCGCCTCCGGTGGATATTACTTAATCGCCTCTTACGACACCCGCGGGAAGCGTTGAGGTGGTGCTAATTCTAAGCCGGCATCATACAGCATCATCAGCACATCCAGTGCTTAACTTGCCTCCCCCACAAGGAGGTCTTCTTAACTTTTTCCATGCTTGAAAAGATTCGGTGTATCTACTTAACAATAATACTTATAATTAATCTACCCAACGCTTTCCCTGGTTAAGCTGATTCCCTTGTTCGCACTACCAAAATAGAACTTACCATCTCGATAAACTCCTGCGCAAATTAAGTACCTACCTATCATTTATAATGATCATAACTGTTATAAATCATTTTATAACGTTGTCAATAGAAACTAAAAACATTGTTTACATTACGGCGTAATAAAAATGACGTGATTTATATGATTTCAAAGTTCAACGTAGAAGCTTTGTAGCGAAAAATAGCAATTAACTGACAAATGTCTAGAATTAATTGTGAGGTAATCGAGCCAGTTATTTTAATATTCTGCTGCATGCCATCCAGCCCCAACTACAACAGCCCTAACACTGACTGAATAGATTTAGAACTCTTCCGGATGTGAAATTCTTAGGTATCTATACGACATTAAACACCGAAAAAAACCTTTCGATATAATTATATTATTCGAATATAATTATTGATAAAATAAACTACCAAAATATTTAAGACTAGCTTCTGCCCGCGGCTTCGCACGCGTTATTTCTACGGAAACGTTCAAAGGTTATTTTGAACGTTTCCCATGGGAACTGATTTATGGGATAAAAAGTATTCCAGGCCTAGAATTATCTGCATGCAAAATTTCAGCCCGATCCATTCAGTAGTTTTGGCGTGAAGAAGTAACAAACATCCATCCATCTATACATCCATCCAAACTTTCCCATTTATAATATTAGTGTGATATTTATTAAAACTGACTTTAATTAGATTCGTTTTAAAAAATAGTTAGAAAATATACCTGAAGAATAATATTATGAGAGAAAATTCAAAAACAATGAAGAAGTTAAGTACCTAATACCACATATAAAAATAATAATAGGACAAGGTACCATAATTTTATAAAGATTTTTTGTTTATGGGCTTCTTGTAAGACTGGTGGTACCTACCTCAACATTGACCTGTATAATTTGCACAACAAATTAACAATGAACACTTCTTTATTCTTGAAACATGTGAATTAAAAGCTACATTTGGTCCGGTCACCAGTCAAAATGTCACGATGATGCAACTGAAACTGGATGCTTCTACCCCTGACCTTGATTCGAAAGCCAGTGGCATTGGCCGCTGTTGCGCCAGAACCTGATGCCATGGCCTGGAATGAAATCTCTGATATGGGCTTGACATGGTATATTTTGGCAAACAGCCAGAGCATGCACAATTCACCGTAATCAGTATGAAAAAATTACTAAATTTTTATTTTTATTTTTTTCAAATGTTTGATTAGTAGTGCTCCATGGGAAATATAAATTTGGTTTTTAATTTTTTAGTAATTAACTTTGTATTTATTTTTTGACCCGTTCTAAGATGGGAGAAGCCACTGGCTCCATAAAATACTGTTTCTAACTAGTTTCGGGGGAGCCTATGGATTCATTTTATAATATTTTAAATCTCCTTACATGTGTCAAATAAATGGTTTTTTTACTTAACTTTTTAAAAAGATACTACCTAATTACCTGGATAACTTACATTTAGCTTCAACTTTATGTGGGTAAAAGCATAATAGCTAGCTATAAGAATAGGTACAAGTTGTTTTTATTTTGCGATCACAACCACTTGAATTTTTTTCTGACCGCATATAAATCTGTTGTTCTATTACCTGTAGGCCAAGCGATTGTTGTCTAGGGTAGACAAAAATAAACAAGATAAAAACGACATAAAAATAACATCGCCTCACCATCGTCGAATACGTAAAATATTATGTAATTGATTTCTTGAAGTTTAATTTACGCAATGTACCTATAACATTTCTCTATTCTAGCCTAGCCTATCGCATCGTTTTGTTGCCTACAACAAATGCTATGATAGTACGGAGGCTGTTGAATCTGCTGTGAACGGATAACAATAGGAATCGTTCCACCCAGCAGTAGAACTTTGAATTTTATGAGAACTTTTGCACTTTGTAAAATAACATTTTGATGTTATAACATAAACGCAATAACCAATTTAAGATGACATAATATGAAATAATTTATACATGCCTTGAGTTATCGACAAACCGGAAAGTTGCGGCGCTAAAATGCAAAAAGCTCTTCTACCGAGTTAAAAAATCAAGTAGAGATAAACCATTCTAAAAATGCACGCCGAGTGTAGGTACTTATGGCGTTTTGTGGAGGGGGCGTGCATTCATTAAGCATGTAAGCGGGTTAACTACGAACCATATTTGTGTTGGAAGAACAGCAACGTTTCATCCCTTACATCCGTAATGAATTCGTGAAACTACGATAGTTTTTATAGTAAAAAAGTGGCGTGCATTTACATGTACAGTAAAAAGGGTGTCTGTTTTTGATAAACCATTCGGGTTAATTTCCATCAAAAGTAAATGATTAAAAAAAACTAATTATGCAGTTATTGTTTTCTTATAAATCGAGGGCACGACTCTTTTCACGACTTTTCTTTAACTCGCATGGTTTCGGACTTGGCCATCACCGCCCTTCTCAAAAACCACCCTGTATACTTAGTAGGTATACTTACTTATCTACACTGACAATGAATCAATACACTGGAACTCAAGTCCCATTTCCTATCTTCAGCTATTTAAGCTGTGCTTCCTTTCTTTCTTATTCGCCTTAACCTGTCACTTTTGATGTCAATGTAGCATAGATAATTGGAATATTATGTATGTATAATGTTTGTATTTGTATTGTAATTGCCTATGTATATATTCCTGTATTATGTTTTTTTTTTTTTTTTTTTATATGCACTACCAACAATTTATTACTTATATCTACTGTTAGTAATAAGGTTGCCTGGAAGAAATTGCAATAAGGCCGCCCATTGTACGTTTTTATTTTATTTAGATATAAGTTATTTTATGTATATTGTAAACAATAAAGTGTTCATTCATTCATTCATTTTACTGGACATGAGACGGTCACGGGACAGACATTAGTAGTTTTGCGTCATCAACCAAATAACATTTTAACAATGTGTTCGGCTGGATACTTACGTTTGGACATACCTTAGTAGGTATGTACGCATCTTCGGTAAACTACCGATAACAATGGCATATTATCAGAAGCAATCAATTGTGTAAAGATTTTTTGCTTTGGAAGAACCGACACCATTATGCGACTTATTAGAAATCGATTTAGGTCGAATTTTTGAGATTTTTGGCACATTCAGGCACAAACGTAGCTGTGGCAAGTCTGTTTTGAAATTTTCAGTTGGTTCCTTATAAGAATACCTAATTGAATTGAAAATAACAGGTCCGAATCTGTTTCTTAGTTTATTAAAAAAAAATGTCACCAAGCAGTTAAAAATCTCCTAGATTGATCTATGGGATTTTTAACACTGCCGCCCGGGCCACGCGATTTTTTTTCCACAGTGTGGTCAGAAGCGGGGTAAGGCTTTACCCGCACTGTATGACTGTATGACGCTGCACGCACTTGCAGAAAAAAACCGAGATTCAGTACGCGGCTTATAATCCGCAAGAATAATTACGCGTGGTGAGATTTCGCAACGCGAGCTGTCTTAGGGCGATTGTGCACTACAAGGAATTTTACTGTCCGAACATCCGAATTTTTAAGGTTCGAAGTGGCATGAAAAAAACGGATGATTGGCTTGTGCACTTGTCCGTCTTTACTCGGATGATACGCCTCAGTTTAGCTCCGTCTTTTCAGTCTCTTTTCAGTCTCCGTCAGTTAAACTACACGCCACGCACGCGAAATTACTCTGAACGATGAGTCTGAAAAAACCGTTCCGGAATGGGGAAAAGTAAAATATCGGACGGTAAAATTACGTATAGTGCACAAACTAGTATATACTTTATATGGCGTGCCATATCGGACCGTAAAAAATCGGACTGCCGGACAGTAAAATTCCTTGTAGTGCACAATCGCCCTTACGGTTCCGTTGTTATTATGACTCTTACGTACATACCTGCCAGCCAGAAAACCGCTCAAATCTACAGCTTTTACATACTCTCTGATAGCAACTATCATTTGGTGTAGGTAATAATGTCTTAAAGATTCACTACACTACCCCACTTCTCCGCCGGGACTGCCGAACGTGCCGGTAAAATGTGACCTTCAATCAGCACCCGGGAAGCCGGGAATGGCGTGTTAAACCCCCCTTATCTACAGCAAAGCCACAGGAGACATGAATAATTTGGGAGGCAGAAATAACGATTCGAAAAAGAGGCAAGAATTCAAGGTCTCCGTAGGATACATTTTAAATTCCGCGCACGACATCAAGATGTGTTTGGGCGCTTCTACGGAATAACAATAATATCATAAAGTATGATTGCTGTTTCCAAGACAAGTTAAAGCGTTGTAATTGTTTCAAATTGTTTTATTCTGTTTGTAAAGAATTAAGAGGCAAATGCTTTTTGACAATACATACCTTACATTTAAGTACTTACCACCTGGCTAAATACAACATCTAGTTAATTTAAGACAGAAGCTTACTATTTCGTTTTTGGGTTGATATTAACAAGTTTTCTGCTTAGATTGTAGGATCCTGTAATCTGATTTTTTCTGTTATTTTAAAGTTTTCCCACTTTAAGGGAAAATGCAATTAGGCTAGAGAGCTTAGAGAGCAATACCCGCGACGCCATTTAGGCTTCAAATGCCCTTTGTTTTCGTTCTAGGTACCTACGATTAGCTGCACGTCTGTATCAGCTGGATCGCAAACACGAAACCACAAGGCTCTGTTAGTTAATATTCCACCCGTCACCGACTACTATGTTAGCTTATTTGGTCTCCAAGCTGATTTTGAATCACAATCGTTATTGTGCAATAGACAATGGCCCTTGAATACAGTCGAGGGTTGGTTCTCCAAACGATCTTTAACTGAAAACATAGTTTAGGTGCTTACAACGTGCGAGTAACATTCCGTTTAGAGTGGATACCTCCATGATGTAGCTAGTGCTCATTCACTAGATAACTAAAGTTACTAACTCCAGTTACCAAACGACCCAAAGTGAATCTTGGCCTCCGACACAAGAGTTCTCCAGGCATCTCGGGTAACTTAACAGATTAATTGTATGACATTTATTCACAAAGAAAATTATACTAGTATTTACAATTGAAACAATTGAGCTAACTGCCGACTGTTGCAAACAGTCTACAGATAGCTCAACTGATCCATATCAACACCAGTCGGAAGCGTCCCCAAGACGCTGGCTGCATTGCCACGCTGTATGGCAATGCTGATACGCTGTGCCAGATATTCACCAGCTCTCGGGTCACGCGTCGCTTCGACCAGACGCTCAGATAGTTTTTTGAAAACCCGAAGAGCCTCGGTACCCCACGGACCTAGGGACAGATTAATTAATCCAGTTATCATCCCATGAACAAAATTTGAACTAAGACCTGAACCATTTTGCAGTATCCTTAAAGGGCTTATTGACTGCATTATGGCCGAATACTCAAACGCAACTTACACAGTATTTGAGTTGACGTTAGCTATTTATTACCTAGAGTCTAGGTGGCCACTAGGTCCCTAGGCCTATAAATGAACCTACAAATCAACATGTAAGCAAAATTAAAAAAAATATATATGAACATACAAGGTTACGCCTTGCCAGAATTTCAAATTTCAGTAAAAGAAGTCACTCGAATGGAGTTTTTTTTTCTGCTAGTCATTGGTTCAAATCAAAGATCCTCATCCATTTTCAGTTCATTTAATGAGTTCGTTAGTTATTTTAGCCATTTATTTTGTTTAGTTGTAAAGTAAAGTAATCATTTATTGCTCGAAATACATGTAACTAAATATAGTACACAGATGTTATAATTATGTTCTACCGGCGTGGTGTGCAATTTCTAGTTCACAAATGTCACATAACATGTGGTACCTTGTATTAGAATTAAATAAGAAAATGTAATTAAGGAATTTTAATTCATTAAAGTTACAGAACAAATTAATTGCTGCAGAATGTGTATGAAATACTCAGAACAATAGGAATCGTTCTGAGGATATTTATTTATTTTTAACTACCAACCAGTAGGTTTTTCTCCAATGTCTCTTTCACTTCACCAATGCATTAGAAATAGTCAAACAAACCTTACAAACACAGAACAAGCGCAAGTACAATCTACAAGTATCTATTATGTGCCCAGCGAGCGGTTCCATGATGGATTTGATGAGGCCATCGAATACCGGCCTAGAACCATCGCACGTAGATGTCCCCAGATATCGGCGCCGCAAAGTACACTTTCATTGAATATGCGGACGTGTGACTTCGACATTTCGGGATGAAAACCCCTCCGTCATTTTGCGATTCACACTAGTCTGCGTAACCACGGTGTAAAAAAAACTTTAAACGCAAAATTACTCGAATTAACGCGTTTTAACCGACTGCGAAACAAGGAGGTTCTGTGTTCGGCTGTATATTTTTTTTTGTATGCCCGTCGATTGCTCCGTCATTTATGTACATTGATGTAGAAAAGGGAAGATGGGTTACGTTCTCCCAGCGCGTACTCAACAACTGGCCTGTGTTACAACTACACGCAAACACATACGCTCACAGTTACATTTCCAGTCCTGTGCAATATAAAGAACAACAAAGATGGCAAGATGTACCTAAGACCGAAGTGAGACAGAGACAACTATATTAATCTCTGGTACGACCCCACTAGGTATAATAAAACAAATTCGGGATTTCCCCGAGTTACGGTAGGTACAATAGTAGAGTCGTTCCTTTAACCCACACCATCAATCTTGTCCCAACTGGTAGGTATGAGCGGACGAATCGTAAAAATGTTATACGCTTCGTTAGTAATTTGAATTTTAGTACAGTCAACCAAAAAAAGTTAGTAAAATAATAGGCAAGAGGTATATTTATTTTGTGTTTTGTACATAAAATAATGTGAAATGAATACAAATGATAGAGGTTCCACATAGAGTTTGTGATTGTACTCGACGTATAAATTCAATAGAAACAAAGAGTGATGCGAGTTGCAGATTGAAAATAATACCTATCATCTTTACGATTTGTCAACTCACACCAGTTGGGACAAAATTGATGGTACGAGTTGAAGAACGACTCGACTCGCAATAAGGCTATTGCTATCTCTGTTTACACACTTATGTTTCGTATATTTCTATCCCTCTCTGCAAATGGCGAAAAAAGGCAGTAAATTAATCAAAAAACTAAATTCTTTGGTGTACTTACGCGTGAAAAGTGATGCCTTAGGCTTTGTTTTTGGTTTTTGAGCTATTTGTACACCTTGTGAACGAACACGAAGGCATTGCTTTAGTCTTTTAGTCAGTAAAACACAGTCAGTACGTCGTAGCAAGCACGCGAATCACGTCCGCCCGCGCCGCCGGTCCTACTATGACTGCGGCGAGAGCACACAATTGGACTTCATTTGAGCCTGCCGGTTTCGAGAAGCTAGTGCCTCATCTTCCCCTTTTCTACATCAATGTTTATGTACCGATTTGGATGATTATTTTACAGTTGTAGGTATAGAAGATCATCTCGAGGTTGGCTCATTCAAATAATTTATCCCGCAAAACTTAAAAAAACAACTTAAAACCACGGGATTCGAAGTCAGTTTTTTGATTTTCAAAACAATCAAATTAGTGAAGTGATACATATCTCCCTCCATGCTTAGCTAGCCTATCTCCATAGCTAGCCTATCTCCATAGGCCTATCTCTATGCCTATTATCATCTCCATCGGCATGGACATAGGCCTATGGAGATAGGCTAACTAAGTATGGAGGGAGACAGGCTAACTAAGTATGGAGGGAGACAGGCTAACTAAGCATGCCTATGGACATAGGCCTATGGCGATAGGGTAACTAAGCATGGAGGGAGATAGGCTAGCTAAGCATGCCTATGGACATAGGCCTATGGAGATAGGGTAACTAAGCATGGAGGGAGATAGGCTAGCTAAGCATGCCTATGGCGATATGCCTATGCCAAAGAAAACGGCAGATGAAAATGATGATGGTTTGTGTGTCTTCGAGTAATCTAATGAAGACCGATCTTACGGGACTTCTCACTTCACAAAGAATTATGTCGTTTGTCGATTCCATCCCTTTGAGCTGGAGCACAACAACGTGATCCAATTTTTGTCCAGGCTTTGTTTCGATAAGCGATTCATAATTGCTTGCAAATTCTTTGCATTTATGTTGACAATGCTTCGAATACAATGGGCATAGCATTTACAATTACTTTTGCCTTTTGATTGGGCTAGCTACGGAGGCGGGTAGGATAAGAATTAAGGACTTTATTTAATGTGAAATGTACCGTCGCATAAGAATAGCTATGTGGTGCCGTCTTAGAATTTGCACCACCCCAACTCTTCCAGCGCGGGTGTCGTAAGAGGCGACTAAGGGATAAACTCCGGGCAGAACCTCCCTGCAGAACAATTCTACAACCGATCTGCGATCCTAAACCCGTATGCCCAGCGTGGGGATTATGGGCTAATGCCCATAATCCCCACGCTCCCTATATGATAAAAGCTAATAAGGCGCTTATCAGGGGGAGGCTTGCGTCCAGCAGTGGACCAATACAAACTGTTAAGGTGAGGTGATGTGGGGCGAGGAATAAGAATTCATTCAGTCGTACGTAGGTACGTAGCTACGTAGCCTATGGACTTAAGCGTTGTCGGTAATTCCGAACCAGGGTTACCCCCATGAAGTTCAGCTGTAGTAAAACATTCAGCTGTAGTTCAATGTAGTATAATATTCTCTAAAGAGCAACTAGAGACAAGCTAGGGGCAAGCTGAAGTAGCAGTGGGCCGGCCACGTCTGCGAAGAACCGAAAACCGCGACTAGGCAAACATAGTGTAGGACGCCCTCCAGCCAGGTGAAATGACGACCTGCGAAAGACTGATGCTGAATACGGCAAGCTGAAGACAGGGCGCTATGGCGCTCATTAGGGGAGGCTTATGTCCAGCAGTGGACTAATATAGGTTGATGATGATGAACTAGAGACAAACTTGGCACATCCACTCCACATATTTTACCGAGTCATCGCAAATATCCCTTGTGATGATAAATTTGACAGCCACAAGCCTATGTGTACATAATATACAGGGTGTCCCGAAACGTATTTTTTCGAAATTTTTAGTGAAATGCGAAATGTTTAAATTTTTCACTTCAATAAATGAATATACAACCTATTTGAGCTTGTAATACAAAAAAAATTACAAAATATTGACATCTGTGGTCACATCAGCGAAAAGTTTGACGGCGGACAGAGAATTTATGATTTTCAGTAAAAAGCCTATAACACGGAAATCATTGAAGATAGACCCATGATTTTATCGTTTTTATGGGTCGTCATGAACCCACCTGTTCTCTGTTTTCGGCTTGACGTTAAGTTTCAAGATACCCTGTGGCCCAATTTTTTCCCTCGAAAACTAATTGATTGCTTTGTTTTTCAGATGGGGCACAGAGTACCGAGATACTCAAGCCTCTTGTGGGGAGTCTGCATACCCAGCTCGTGCAGCAGCTTCGATCTTGAAGAAGAGCTCAATCACAGACTTTTGGACATTGGGATATCTGTGAAAGTTCACAACAATATGTGCTCAGTGAAAGATTTTAAAAGGCCCTATTCTTTTGGGAGAACACTAACCACGTAAGGTTCATTTTCTTTAATGTCCCGGTCCAGAACTTTGTCTGTCTGTCCGTCTGTCAACCCTCTTTTCTCAGGAACGAAATTAACGTCAAATACTCAAGTCCGTAACCTCTTGAAGCCGTGATATAAATTAAACTTCTAAGTCAACGCATTCAAAAGTTACAGCCGTTTATGTCCGAAAATTTTGAAATTTCCAAGGGAATCACATGCACCCAAAACCTATAGGGTACTTCCCGTAGACCTAGAATTATGAAATTTGGTGAGCAGCAACGTCTTATAGCACAAGTAAAGGGAAAATTCCGAAAATAGTAAATTTGTAGTTCATTCACAAAAAAAATACTTTTGATTCTCGCCGTGGACCAAAACCTATAGGGTACTTCCCGTTGACGCCGTTATTAACTAAAAAAAATAAGTTTTGTTTCTCTTCCTCGACCAAAATATACAGGGTACCTACTTCATGTTGACCTAAAATCATAATATTTGCCAAGAAACAAGGTCTCACAACCAAACGGAACCCTTAGTGCGCGAGTTAGACTCGCACTTGACGTTTTATTTTTAGCAAAACTTGTGTTTTATCGTGAAATTTTCACAAGAAAATGATATTTTTTCCAAAAAAGGGAAAAAAACGAAAATCAGAAAATCGTAAAACAATCGTTGAAGGGTGTACTAATACACACTTTCCGTGGCACCCTGTATATAATATTTATAAGCATAAGAAACGTAACTTCTTAAGATAGAATTGAAGCAATAAAGACAATATAAGCTGAGGTGCTTATCTCCCCATTATAGTAGGAGAATCACTGCTACGATGATGCCTGTAATTGCATGACATCACATTAACTAAGCCTCGATTTGCATCATGATGATGTTTCCGATCACGATCATCATAATGCCTAGTATGCACTGAGCAACATACCTGAAAAATGTTGGTGAAATTCTAAAAACTAACGTACCAAATACAGAGTGCCCACTCTGTATTTTGGTAGATACGTTAGTTTTTAGAATTGTTTAGATCAAACATAAACGTAAAAAATTAATGCCTCACCACCGGGGGTCGCCGAAAATACCCCATGTAAGAAAATAAATTATTTTACGAATTAGCATTGCCATTCAACGTGGCAATGCTGCCAGAATTCTGGGCACTCTGCCTTGTTACCGGATTAAATTTTCAAAAGTGTAAATACTAGATGTAATTGTTTTATTCTGCTATTGTAGTTTTCTATGTAAATTAATGCTTCCACTGCCGAATACTAAAACTAGGGCAATACCCCAATTTACAAACCCCTAATTGCCCCAATAAAGCACAATGCAAGGCATAGTGTACCTAATGGTCGGTCCTCGAATTGGCTAATTTATCACAAGCTTGTTTTGATTGATATTTGATGACAGCTTATCCACAAGACTTAAACTAAGACAGGCCTCGCCATGACTTGGCCAAGTCAACCATCATCTGTCATATTGTCTTAAAACTAATTTAATTTAAATTATTTTATTTCTGACATTGTTACCATTATTATTTTCTCAGTTTA
The DNA here is from genome assembly GCA_963564075.1 of Eupithecia subfuscata. Classification (NCBI taxonomy): domain Eukaryota; kingdom Metazoa; phylum Arthropoda; class Insecta; order Lepidoptera; family Geometridae; genus Eupithecia; species Eupithecia subfuscata. The sequence continues at coordinate 13,917,302 of OY751099.1, read as the reverse complement.
TTATTATTACAATATTGTATTATTTTTAGTATAGTTTGACAATGCCCTTATACAGCAGCATACTTTGACATACCCTTGATTAATTATTTTTTTATTTATTTCATTTTTATTTAATTTTCGATCATGTCTGTCTGTTTTTTCTTTTTTACCTTTGTTAGGTACAAACCTTATGGTGTTTCCTATAACGAAAAACCTATAGATGTAATTATTAAAATAGTACATAAATATAGAATGTAACGACATCAAGTGTAACACAAGTGTACCGACGATGCAATAAATAAATACAAATACTAGTGTACACCCACCTTACATTGACACAATAATAGATAGCTATCGGCGATAAACTGACCAAGATATATTGTTTGCTTCCAGAACGTTTTTCCTCGCGGTAATCCTGTTGCTAGGTCTAGGAACCGCGTTCGACGACGGCAGAGAAGGGGTGACAAACTTCGAGAAACTTCTCAACGCGTTTTCCTTGAAACGCAACCTGAAGAAAGTGTTTGACCTATCTGACACGGAGAGTAAAGTGAAAGGGGTGGACGCTCACAGAGGGATGAATGCGCTCGCTTTGTTGATAGCTCACAAGTCAATGGCGATGGCACACAACCCCTATGTCAACAAAGTTAGCTACTCCGCGGTAAGTTCAAAAAACACGCTTCATCTTACAACTGTGTGCTGCTTGGATGATAAAGGAAAGGTAGGTAAAGGTTTATGTTCAGATTATACAGGGTGCCACGGAAAGAATGAAAGAAGAAAGAAGGAAAATCCATTTATTTGGCCCAAACATACACACACAAATATTAAAAGGAAAGGGTGTACTACGCCAGAAAGGATGATTCTGGACATCAAAGGGGTCAATGTTTGTTTTACGATTTTTGGAATTTCGAAAGAATTAAAAATTAGATGCATTTTTTTGTCATATTCGTGTGCTTTTACTTGTATTCTTTCTATACTGTTATTGTTTTGAAATATCAACGAATTTACATATTTTTTTGTAATAATCAAATCACAAATAAAAATATAGTGTTAAATAATGCAAGAGTGTGTGTAAAAGAACACGAATAGGAAGAAAAAAAACTTTATTTTCGCAGAAAAATATCCGAAATTCAAAAAATCATTATAAGCAAGTTAATCCCTTCTGGGTCCAGAATCATCACTTTCGTCTTAGTACACCCTTTCCGTGGTCTCTGTATATGACAAGTAAGTACCTATGGGAATTCTATACGCCTACGTGTGACAATATTAACTTAGCATTTTTATTTGCCCAATGTGTGATACGTGCGTGCCTAGTTATTTATCACATCACACTATCACACTAATATTATAAATACGTAAGTTTGGATGGATAGATGGATGGATGGATGGATGTCTGTTACCTCTTCATTCTAAAACTACTGAACGGATCGGGCTGAAATTGTGCATTCAGGTAATATGTAATACTTTTTACCCTATAAATCAGTGCCCATGGGATAGAAATCACCTTTAAAAGTTGCCATAGAAACAACGCGTGCGAAGCCGCGGGCATAAACTAGTTATTTATATAGGAGTAAAGTTGTAGTAAAGTAAACAACAGGGAGGACAGTTTCTTGAAAGACAGATTAAAGATGGATATCCGATTTAATGTTCAAATATGTACCTACCAAGTACGAATGAATGCATGATTAATTACACATAAAACATAACAAAATAAAAACCTTATATATAAATTTAAACCAAAATCAGTAGTATATGCGGCCTTATCGCCTTTTGTAGTATATTGTGTTATTGTATCTGATAAATAAATAAATAATGCTGGACAATTCACACAGCATTATCTAGCCTCAAGGTAAGCAGAGCTTGTGTTATGGGTACTGATATACATAAGATAAGATATACATAACAATATACATGTACATAGATAGATATTTTTTATTATACATAGAAAACGACCAGAACACCCTGAACAAATATCTGCAGATCGTACAAATATTTGTCCCGAGGCGGGAATCGAACTCGCAACCTCCTGCGTCGCAGGCGGACCTTCGCCCACCACGCCACAGAGGTCGTCAAATACTGTGTTATTGGTGTTCTGAATAATGAACGTCCTTGGCAGTAACTTTGTGCCTATATCTGATATGAATTCTCTGAAATGATCATTCTTATTAACCAACTAGCATTACCACAAAAATCACACTAATATTATAAATGCGAAAGTTTGGATGGATGGATGTTTGTTACCTCTTTACGCCAAAACTACCGAACGGATCAGGCTGAAATTTTGCTTACAGGTAAGCCTAACCCTAGAATCAAACATAGGCGACTTTTTATCCCATAAATCAGTTCCCGTGTGATAGAAATAACCTCAAAACGTTTCCATAGAAACAACGCGTGCGAAGCCGCGGGCAGAAGCCAGTTATTCCATACGAAGCTGGTTATTTTTCCGATACTCTCAAAAATTATAAATTTCAACGTTTTAATTACATCCAAACAAGGCTTGTAAACAGTATCTGATTGATTCTCCAGAACTCCAATCAAGTTTCGGTGTTTCAAAGGAAAATAAATAATTTCGGGGGTTCAGTCTGCATCCACGTCAAAGACTGGTTCGAAAACTTTGTAAATTCGTTGAAACATTCATCTAAACCCGATAACTTTAAGCACTTTTTGAGTAGGTATATCGAGGCTTTTGATTTAAGATGCCACGCCTGTCTGAAGTTAGTTACCTACCATTCACTGTCAAGTACTACATTCTAAGCCCAGAACTCTGTCTAAATTAGTTAGGCTGCCTCGGAGCTTGAAGATTCCTACGCCCTTGGGTCTTCTTTTGGCATACTTACCTATACAGAGTGGCTTTTTGAGATAGGATTGGATGGCCAAATCCGAAACTATGAGAGATAAAATTCGTGAAAGGAGTCATGGGCTCAATTTTTGAGAAAATAAAAACTGTAAGTATATAGGTGTATATAGGTACTTATTTTTTAGATGGAATTTTTCATCAAAGTACACGAAATTCATTACGAATAGATGTTTATCGAGGATAAACCCCATTAAAATACAGGCTAAGTATCCTGGCCTGCAGCACGCACATCAGTAACTTATTAAAATTTTAATTAGATTTTTTTTTATTATTATTGTAAATTTTTTAAATTTTAATTTTCGCATTGTTGCTTGGCAGGTGGAGTATTCAAATTAAAATTGTAAAAATAGCTATGACCTTTCATTTTCAATAATGCATTTCTTTGTAAAGATCGATAATTATTAATTTATTAGCAACTGAAATTGTTGGTGCAAATATACCTACATACGTGTCACATTTTTTGAAAAATCAATCGTTTCGATTTCCTGCAAATTGTGCACAATACACTCCCATGCGAGATGTCCGTGCAGATCTCAGTTCCCCCCAAACAGAATTAGAATTAGAATTTCCTGCAAAAGTAAAAGATTAAAAAAAACGAAATACGCAGTGTTAGTTTTCTCATTAATCGAGATCATGGTTCCTTTCATGACTTTTCACTAACTCTCATTGTTTCGAATTTGGCCATCCACTGCCATCTCAAAAAGCCACCCTGTATTTAGCACTGCTGTCTCACTTTTAACATAAGACTTCGGTTATGAAACAATAAGAAAGGTAGGTAACAAGATTTTTGTAAACATTTCACGAGACTTTCCTGATCTAAAATAAATAAATATAAATAAATAATGCTGGACAATCCACACAACATCATCTAGCCCCAAGCTAAGCAGAGCTTGTGTTATGGGTACTAGATGACTGATATACATAATATAATACATTACATAGATAGATATTTTTTATTGGTGTCCTCAGGAGCACCAATCACAAACACACGCACACATCACACACGCACATACACACACACTCATGGGGTCTCCTGTTGCCCAGACTCTTACGAGACTGGTGTCCTCAGGAGACCCATCACATAATGTATATAATTGCACACTTGTTCTTACTTAAATATGTATAACGTTTGCTTGATATGTATAATGTAAAAAACCCATGGAAGGAGATCCCCAAGATACAGGTTTATCCTAGTTTGGGGATCAACGATGTAATAATTTTAAGTCGAAATCTTTTCCAATAAACGTTATTATTATTATTATTATACATAGAAACGACCAGAACACCTAGAACAAATATTTGTAGATCGTACAAACATTTGTCCCAAGGCGGGAATCGAACCCGCAACCTTCTGCGCCGCAGGCGGACCTTCACCCACGCCACATCGGTCGTCTATCGTATCTAAAAAAAATAACATTTCCGAGCCAGCAAGATTGCGAGCCTTGAGCCGTTAAAGCCGAAAACTTAAACCAAGTCTAGCCTGACCTTAAGGCTATCCGATTCTGGTAAGCACTTTAAACTCTTTAAAGGATTATCCACTTCAGCCGTCACTTCCGCCCTGAATATCTTGAGACTTCGGGCTGAATACAAATTCTTGGAAAGGTTGACCTCGTTCATTGTTCAGGTATACTGGAGCATTGGACGCAGAGACTTGGAAGGCGGGTTCGTTTCCCGCAGGTTGGTGTGATCTCAAATGTGTTTTTTATTCCTGTTGCCACAAACAAAATAAGAAATTACAAGAATAATAATAGATTCATAACATTACTCAGATGTATCGGTCATAATTGGCGCGGTATTAGCCAGCTTTGCTCTAGCCTGCGCTTATTTATGTTCCACTAGTTCTGTGCAGTACAGGAGGCCAATTCTGAGTATCACGTGATATTTTATCGACTGAGTATACAGAGAGGGTATACTCAGTCATCACGGGATAAAATATCATGTGATAATCACGCCAGCCAAATCTGCATTCTTGTGCAACTTTTCCAGCAATTTATCGAAAAAAAGCCCTCAATAGATATTGAATTGCAGATTTTGAGTACGCATCTTTGCTACTAAGCAATCACTCAATATTTTGACAGTTTTTGCCATACTTATCGAGTACAAATATTGCGAGTTCTAGAACTACTGCGAATAAGCAGCGTTTTCAGTAGCGAGACGGATTTTACAAAGTTTTCTAAGGAAGTCTTTCGCGAGCAACGAGAAAAGTTTCGATTGAAAACTGAAAAAAATCCGTTTAAGCTGCCGTGTCCGCTGTCCCCAAAACGCAGCCAAAGTTGGGGCCAGTAGATGCCGTAAATAAAATAGTATGAAATGAAGCTTTTACCTATTTATATTTTGTGTGAAATAAACCTGCATTACCTTTATTCGCAGGTATTTGGGATGCCGTGGGCAGTTGTTGGACGCTCAGCGATACTGTACACAGACAGCTTTTTATACCTCAGCGGGTTTTTGAACGCACACAATCTACTACAAGACCTCGAGAAGAAAGGAACGATCGATATGAAAGACCGATTTATCGCTCGATGGTTTAGGTAAGATCACTTCTATCCCTAAGGATAGAAGACTAAATGGTTCAGGCAAGATCTTTTCTTTCCCATAAAATATCTTGCAAGTGAAATCAAATGAAATCACGACATTTTTAACCCCTTCGGCCACTTAGGAAACCAAAGGTTCGAAACCAGTTTAGACAACAGAATTAGTTTTCTTTTTTGGAAACCTGGTTTCAAAAGATGAAAAATAATTCTGTTGTCTAAACTGGTTTCCAGTTCAAATTATAGACTCTTGGTTTTAAACTCATTTACAAATTTTAATTTGTAAGATACAAAGGGTTATTCCAGTTTTCCCCCTTGAAATCCCCATTGAGGGGTCAAAGTCAAAAAAATGAATTCCAGTTTTCCCCCTTGAAGATTAGCCTTAAGGGGGAAAACTAAACTACTATTAATTTTTTCCCTCGGAAAAATTGAAAACTATTGAACGGATTTTCTTACGGTTCTCCCTCTCATAATTCGAAAGGACGACGCACCGACGAAATGACACGGGGAAGAGGTCAAGCGACCTACCGGACCAATGTCCCAATGGGGTTACGGTACATCTGGTCCGAACCTCAAACTCATCCGCGAACGAGATGACCACTTCACTTTTGAGTAGGGGCACATCTCGTCCGAATCTAAAATCTCTTGGTTTTAGATTCGGATGAGTTGTACCCTCAACCAAAAGTGAAGGGGACAACTCATCTGAGCCCAGAGAATGTGATACCTACGGTTTAGTGTCTATGTTACTTAAGTAGTTAACAATAAGACTTCAATGGTGTCTATTTTCACAATCACACTCCTCAACAGCCCGTATAGGCCCACTACTGGACGCAGGCCTCCCCCTGATAAGAGCCTCATTGGCCCCTATCACATGGGGGCAATGCCCATAATCCCCACGCTAGGCATGCGGGTCGGGGATCGCAGTTCGGTGGTAGAATTGTTCTGCAGGGGGCACTGCTGCCCGCCCCCCGTGGATATCCCTTAGTCGCCTCTTACGACATCCGCGGGAAGAGTTGGAGCACACCCATCACACTAATATTATAAATGCGAAAGTTTGGATGGATGAATGGATGTTTGTTACCTCTTCACGCCAAAACTGGTGTTATTAACACTAAAATCATTTACAACGGGAAACTCAAAACTCAAATCATGGTAAATATCCATTAGAATCAAACATAGGCTACTTTTTATCCCATAAATCAGTTTCCATGGGATATAAATCATTACTATATTCCTTAAAGTATGTTTAGATAACTGTTTGTTACCTCTTCACTCTATAACGACTGAACCAATCGGGCTGAAATGTGTGCATAGATGTAACTCTGAGTCTGAAATTAAATACAGGCTTACTCATACTTTTAATCCCTTAAAACCGTTCCCATGTGATAGAAATAACCTTTAAAGCGATAGAATATGGGATAAATGTCATGGCATGGGCATGGGATAGAAATAACCTTTTAATATAATAAACAACGCGTGCGAAGCCGCGGACAGAAACTAATAAATCATGTTTTAGTTTATTATTTAGGTACTAATATTACTAGGCACATACCTACCTACAAACAAGAATCGTGCCCTCGCCTATTAATACATCCTGTTCTAATAATATCATCATTGATAATTATAGTAACATAGAAGTACATAATCAATAACAAATTAAGCACATAATTTCAACCTTTTGATAATTATTGAAACATGGTATTTAGGTGAATGAATTTTAAATGGCAGTTTAATTAAAAAAAGGTATTATGTTTAGGTTCAATGATCAAACGAACCACACGTGCCTATGATTAAATAATGCTTTGTTCGGATAACCACTAACCGGTGAAATAGAATTCTGGGAATTTGATCAACGTTTGATTTTTATAACTTCTATTATATTTATTTTGCCTATGATTATTGACGTCGTGAACGTTAGTGAACGAAAGTCTTCGTTCCAGGTCTGGCCAAAATGGCGTTTTTGTCAGTATGTCCGTACTCCTCTACAGGTCGTATTTTACAACCGATCGGTATGAAACTTTGTGTACAGATTCTATGATTTTATAGAATTTTATTGTCGTCGGGATTTTTTGATTAAAGGCTCTTGATTCTTCCACAATAAGGCAAAAAGGCGGATTTGGAATATCTCCGCTTTAAGAGATCTGATTTTGATGATTGTACTTTTAATTGAAAGGTAATATCTTTATACTGTTCTTATAAAAATTTGGTAAAGATGGATTTTCGGCATGACGAGCAGAATAGCTTCGCAAAATGCAGTAATATGCAAGAGAGCATTTACAGTACAGCGCCACCTATTAGAACATCTTTGTAACACTTCGAGAATTATATGAAATAGCGCGGCTGCATACACCGTCGTCGTCGGTTAAATAATAAAATAACAAAAACTTTGGGCTGATGGATCAACGCCATCTATTGATAGGTAGGTCTAGGTACAGAATTTCGAGCTTTGCTGAGGAACGTAACTTAGGTACTTTGTATGGACAATTGGTCTAATGGTTGATGTCTTTTGCAACATTTCGTTCAAAAATTCCGACAACAATCATATCGCAAGTGAAGTGATCTGTAATAGGTACCTACCTACCTTTCGAAGTGCACCTTACCTACCTCACCTACCCTACCCACAAACAAGAAAAGTATGAACCACACAGAAATTCTCATTATATAGGTACCTACCTAGGTACCAAAATATCCCGTTTTAAATAAAATTACTTTAGTACATTAAGTATTATGTAAATTAATTGTTGAAAAAAGTTAGTGTTCGCGACGTCTACTGTTCGTAGAACTACTAGTCGGATCTGTTTGGTGGCAATGCTACGAATAATGAACACCAAAACGTTATATCAACGGAATGTTAATTTATTTGCCGGTATTCAATACATCAATGATGGCTTTTTGGAACCTGAGTAAATCGTTAATACATATTTTGAATTCAAAAGTACCTAATGTTGACTGTCTCTCTGTGTGTCTAAGTATTACCTTTTGAAGTCTCAACCTCAACCTCAACCTCAACAGCTTATATTGATTCACTGCTGGACGCAGGTCTCCCCCTGATGAACACCTTATTGGCTTTTATCTCATGCGGGGCCCACAATCCCCACGCTGGGCATGCGTTTGGGGATCGCAGTTCAATGGAAGAATTGTTCTGCAGGATGCGCAGCTTCCCGCCCCCAAAACTTATAAAACAGTGGAATTTGAAGTCGATTTGTACTTTTTTAAAACAATCAAATAATTTTCCAGGCTATTCCCTCTGTTCATGTCGCTGATGCTGTTCTGCACCTACATTCTCCCAGACCTGAACAACGGTCCCCAGTGGAACCTGGTGGTGGAGGAGCACAGCAGGGTCTGCGAAAAGAACATGTGGAAGAGCTTCCTGTTCATACACAACTACTTCGGCTTTGAAGAAATGGTAAGTGTTGTAATTTTTTTTACCTACTTCAAAATAGTAGGAGATATCATCATCATCATCATCATCAGCCTATTTTAGTCCACAGCTGGACATAGGCCTCCCCTAATGAGCGCCATAGCGCCCTGTCTAGAGATATGTAGGAGATATGCTCGGCTGTATATATGTTTGTTTTTACAAGTCTGTTTCACGCATCAGTTGGGATGATGTAAGAATGTTAATGACCCCCCAACAAACATTTCATAAGTCGCCGCAACGTGCCGATTCTAACTTTTGGTTTCAACTCTGGTAGTAAAGACGTCCCTATCACGTTAACACAACCCAGAAAAGGCCCATTTTATACGAATTAGTGTCGTAATAGAGTCGTGTAGCAGTCGTATTAATCACTAACATGGTCGTGTAGTGGCCGTATAGATGTCGAGTTATTCACTTTTAATCGAGTTATGGTGTTTATTACCGCTGCTTTACGACATTTTGTCGATTATGTAGTGTTAATGACGACTTTTTCACGGGATTTTATTCTGAAGTGATCTCAAAGATATCGTGTAAAACTAAATCAGACAGTTTATTTTTAATGTGATATCATTTTTATCTTGTAAGGTAAGTACAGCCATTTTATTTTATAATTATTACGTAAGTACATCATTGAAATTCGTTTTCAAATAAATAATTCAATTGGGAAATTAATGTTATCGGGTAATATGCGCTACTAATCTCAATATAATTAATGCGCTTTACAAATTATTTAATTTTAAACAATTATTTTACTTTAATTTGACGAATGTCATAAAGGCTACCTTAATACGACTTAGAGTTTTAGACACCACCGTAATACAATTTCTTGACGACTTTTCACTATTTGCGCTTCTTTTGTTATCTGCCATATTGACGTAATTAGGGTTCAGTCAAATAAATCCTATGAGAAAAACATTTTAGTGTTTATGAAACTAGGTATAATTATGACAGGAAATGTTTACCGGTAAGCTATTTTCGTAATTTGATCAGAGAATCTAAACTTTCTCCTACCTACTTATTTATGTATGGTTTTTAATTTTTAGGAATTTCAAAATAGGTATTTTTCCAAAACTTATAGTTTTGGAAAAATACCTATTTCCACAAATGGACACCTATCTAGTTCTTTGGTTACGAGAAGGTACCTTTGTTTTTACCGGTCCAACCGATAATTCTAAAAACTTTTGCGCTTCGATAATCCTAAAACAATAGGCTCGGTAAAAGCAGTCGTACTAAGTAGGTAATTGTATACTACATAAACCATCCTTCGTGGATGTAAAGGCCATTGATGATGATGATGATGATGAATTGTTATTGTAATTGTGTATGTATGTTGTAGGCAAGTAACGTGGCTGAAGAAGCATCCTAAATGGTGGCTGCTGAAGACACTACAGATATAGTAGTTAAAGACTCATCTTCAACGATGATGGCGACAGATGATGCATCCTCAGCTATGGTGGCGAAAGACTCATATTCCATGGTGGACGCAGAAGGGACATCCTCAATTGTCATGGTAGTTGAGTCTAGGAATCAAATCTCCTGAGTTTAAAATTAAACTTTGTATGGAACCCATTGCAGTCACTTTACAGTTTACTTGTCGTGTAGAAATATTTGGTGTAATAAAGTTGGGACTAAGAAGCGCAATATAGTTTTTTTTCTTTTCTTTTAAAAGCACCACTTTTTTTTATCTTTGACCAGCTTTGTCTGTTCATTTAAATGACTTACAACTGTTTTTTTTGTATTACAAAAATATGGTAACTAGTCGTTAAATAGTAGGATAAAAGGGTTCAAATTTACTTAAAATAGTATAAGAGTGAAAATTACCACTCTTATATACAATTGTCACGTAAAAGTGGATCTTGCGACTCTAACACGATTAATCTAACATGATATAAAGTCGTATAAGGGTACAATTTATCACTTTTACACGAAAGTCACGTAAAAGTAGTTCTCGCAACTCTAACACGATTATTGCCGATGTAAAAGTCGTACAGACGTTACTAATATTTCAGCAGTGGTTTTACTACTGAAAGTTGTATAATTGTCGTATAAACAGTCGTATAGAAGTTAATAATGATGTCTATATACGACTAGAAGTTGTATAAAGATAAGAGGCACTAAGTGATATAACACGCAAAAATTACTTCAATGCGATGTTTATACCATTTTGAGTCGCGTAACTTGTACTTATATGACTGAAATGTTTGTTGGGCCTTTACCCTATACATTCAAATCTTTTGAGGTTCAGGCATTTAAAAGTCATGGTGGAATAAAAAAACTCACTTTCTTGAACCCTGAAAACATTATAGGTCTTATACCTATAATGTTTTCAGGGTTCAAGAAAGTGAGTTTTTTTATTCCTACTTATTTTTTGGGCAGTCAAAATTAAAGCCCTTCGACGATTTTATTTTGAAAATCATAAATAGAAATGACATACAATACTTTATTCACAAAGAAAATTATACTAGTATTTACAATTGAAACAATTGAGCTAACTGCCGACTGTGCAAACAGTCTACTGATCCATATCAACACCAGTCGGAAGCGTTCATAATCATAGAGACTTCACCGCAAATCATTAATCCAAAAAAAACGAAACCAGTTCGTCCTTTTGAGAGCTTTCATGCCACAGCCAGACACCCATTTCGACAGGTTAAACTTAAAACAACTTTTCTGATTAGACCTTTGGTTTAGGCCACAGAACTAGGTATCTCGATATAGTTCTGTGGTTTAGTCAGATAATTCTGTTCTGTTCGGTTACCTTTACTGAGCACATCATCGAGTATAGAAAGAAGACTATTGAAATTGTCATGCAAACAACTAATGCGCATAATATTACAAAAAAATAGTCAGTCCCTTTTACTATAAAAACTATCGTAGTTTAACGAATTAATTACGGATGTAAGGGATGAAACGTTGGTGTTCTTCCAACACAATGAGGTTCGTAGTTAACCCGCTTACATCTGTAATGAATGCACGCCCCCTCCACAAAACGTCATAGGTACACTCGGTGTGCATTTTTAGAATGGTTTATCTCACAGAAATCTAAATAAGTTTAGATTTCTGTGGTTTATCTCTACGTTAGTATATATTATACAGGGTGATTGTGTTAGCTGGGTGCAAAGTTTCAAGGAGAAGCTAGCATATACCATTCGGGGTTCCAAAAATTTGAGCCCTTGATAGACGAAAGTCTCACTATTGTTTTTTTTCGAATTATTTCGATTTTTAGCTGCGTTGCTACCAAATACTCCGTATATTGTCTGATATAGATTTGGCTCTCATCTAGGTTACCAGTCTACGCTTCCCAACTAACCAACTGAAGGCAAACTTTTTCAATATGTAAGCTATCTGATAAACGCAAGAATGCTCGTAAGTGTACTAGTTCCCAAGAATAATAGATAACTCGATCAAGATGTCACCTAGAATACAATGCGTGTCACAGTTTTTGCCATTTTATGTGCTTCGATTGCTATCGATCTGTGCTAACGTGCAGGTTTGGCAACTCATCAAAGCTAGGTCACCCCGAGGCTTAGGTGGCTTCCCTGACCTATTCTCTCTGTATACGGCCAACTAAGAGGATCGCGCTGCAGGCTGAACATGCCTAAAAAAACGGACTCTGTATGTGAAGTTAGTAAAGCCCTAGCTAGATGATGTGCACCATTATCTTGATGGTTCAAAGATCGAAGGGAGACACTGATGACTGCTTGACAAAAGTAAATGACCATGATGGATTTAAAAGTTTTAAGCTTGACAAATGTGTCTGTAGTGTAAATGAATATATTAATTTTGAGTAGAATAATTTACAATGTTTTGACTATGATTGTTAATTAATTATCTGATGGTTATCTATTTATTTTCGATTGTATTATGCTTGATTATTTTCATTGTTGATTTATTGTAACGATTTGAATCACTGCGATTTAATATTTGCACACCTGCTTGCGGGTTGAATACATTTGTCATCACTCTAGTCATATGATCTGACATGTACTGTAGCTTATACTGTACTGTAGCATAACTGTAATTAATAATGTATTCGGCAAATAAATGATTTAATTTGATTTGATTTATGTTTTATTTAAATAGATTGAGAAACATTTATTAGTAATTTAAATAGATTGATAAACATTTATTAACATTTTAGTGGAACCAAATTCAGTAGCGGCCATTTTATGTTTAATATTTTTATGCATCAGTGACTCCCTTTGAATATACCCTACAACTTGACTGCTATGTTTAATGTTGTTTGTTATTAATAAATTTAGGTTATGATAGGACTGGCATACTTTACGCCTCAGCCTCAGATAGTGCTGGTCACTTGTTGTCCACGCCGCAACGACTAGCAGCAGGCATAAGACACTAAACCCTTAATTCAATGCTGATTTTTGTAGTGGTGCGGAACGCATGTTATGTCCATGATGGGAGTTGTAGGTATTGTAACCTAAAATTTTTCAACTCAGCTGTGAAGATCGTACCAATTGGACGAGAACACGGATAAATTTACTTAGCTACTAACTTACTTAGCCCACAGGGAAAATTAACTCAATCAATTGGCTTGTCATTATCCTACGGGCAGTCTAGACTTCAGTCTGACGGCACAGCTGACGGTTTTATTTTTGATATTTCCACGGAGACTCGTATTTCGTATAGGTTATATGTCGATCTGTCGTGCAATCAGATTATGAGAGCGCATCTGTGTTTGCACACACACGTAAGGTACGAGTTGGCAGCGGGCGACATGAGGCAGCAGCAGACGACGTGTCGCAGCGACACTACTTGGTTTCTATGTATTTCTATGAAATTCCCTCCGTAGTTAGCGACATGAAGCTAGCGACGCGTCGTCGAGCGGCAGACGCCAGTGTCGCCCGACCGCGGATCAGTAGTGCCACTGACGCCGGAGTAACGACACGTCGAGCGATTCAATTATCAACTGGATTCCATCTGCTGTTGCCGTCTGTAGTCGGGTTCGAAATCACGACTGTAGCGACAGGACGTAACGACGTGTCGTGGCGACAAGAAGCGACGACACGTCGTCTGCTGCTGCCTCATGTCGCCCGCTGCGAACTCGTACCTTTATGCACTATAATATGTCCTGCGCATCTGGCTTGTCTCTGATGAGACTGGCTGTCATGATCGAAATTCGAGTAGGAGGACATCATCAGGTTATATCTTAGCCAAGACCTTAATTCTTATGCCTATATTTTGCAGTGCCTCACTCACACCCACCAGATCGGAATGGACATGCAGCTGTACGTGGCCACCATGCCACTAATGCTGGTATTCTGGAAGTACCGGACCTTTGGATGGGCGCTACTCATCGGCATTGCAGTGGCGTCTACAGCACTCCGATACTTGGCCACTTTTTGGTTCGATATCAGCATGTTTGTGTACTATGGAATTACGTAAGTATCCGCTATTATTTTTAAAACTTCTTTACTTCTATAAATACAATAAATTGAATTGTACATTTGAATGGTCAATTTAAAAATTAATAACTGACAGGGACATAAATATGATATGATATTTTTGATTTCAATTTTTGAACCTTGGAATTTTTTGAATTTTTGACCTACTAGTGTAAATATTGTATTAATAATGTAAAATTTCATGGTCTTCCTTTATTTAAGATGCTATGTTATCTGTAAAAAAATAATCCGTACGATTGAGCCTTTTGATCGGTATTGTAAAATTATGTGGGGTTTTTTAACAACGACAACAAACGATTCCCGGTGACAGACAGGTGATTATTTAAAATCTTTGAATGTAGTTTAAATTGTCTTCAAAATCAAAATGATGTCTTCTTTCATTAAATTTTTCTATCTAAAATATTTAAGATACTTTCCATCCATGTGGCACAGCCGTGGAACGCCCTGTATAACAACATTTCTATGTTGTTCAATCGAAAAAATATTATCCACCTCGCCCCGGGTGAGAAAGACAAACACAAACACATGAAACACGTCGCTATTCCTGGTATTCCGAAGTTTGGCTTAGTAATTCACGCCGGCCCCACACTTGGTGAGTTTTGGTCAAAGTGTAGTCTACACTTTGGCCAAAACTCACCAACCTGGATATTATGGCATGCAAATGTTTGAATTGCGAATTCGGTTTGGCGCTACGTTAACTTTTTGCGTGTGCACTCACTGTCTGTGCTTCTTATTTGCGGTAGGCAAATTTTCGTCAACTTTAAATGACTGTAAAATTTCTGTAGTCACAGAAAGCTAGAACATGTTTTGTTAGATTGATAACAAATTACTTTAAAAAGATAAATTAAAAATAGTTCACTTATTGTATAAACTGGCCATTAATAGCAATTAACTGTTGAATTTTGGGTTCTCTCCCCAAAAATGAAACTAATTTGTAAAAATCAATAGTGTGATTTTTTTAGTTGTGTGGTGCCGGCTTAGAATTTGCACCACCCCAACTCTTCCCCCTGAAGATTAGAAGAAACAATTCTACCACCGAACTGCGATCCCCAACCCGCATGCCCAGCGTGGGGATTATGGGCACTACCCCCCATGAGATAAAAGCCAATAAGGCGCTTATCAGGGGGAGGCCTGCGTCCAGCAGTGGACCAATACAGGCGTTGAAGTTGTGGTTGAGGTTGAATAGTGAGATTTAGTTTTACCATAGCAATCCAATCGTCTTCAATGGTCGGCTTCTCTGCAAAGTTTGCGCCCAACTACCAATTACCCTGTATTTTTTCCTATAAATATACTGCCGAAAAACTGTTTTACATTTTGGCAGAAACTTTATAACGTAATGTACTTTTAACTTGAAAATAAATAAAATACAAAAAAATACAAACCCTCATAAAAAAATTCGGTAGAGCACATGGCACTGTTACTTAGATTTCTATGGTATCAAATCAAAATCAAATTTATTTATTGCATGAAATACATGTTTATAAAAGTAGTTATTAGAATATAATGGCATGTCACAATGTATTCTGCCCTATTGGGCGTGCAATGTCTTAAAATTAAATTATAAAATATAAAATTCTCGTGTCACAGTTCTCGTTGCCATAATCCTCCGAAACGGCTTGACCGATTCTCATGTAATTTTGTGAGCATATTGAGTAGGTCTGAGAATCGGCCAACATCTATTTTTAATTCATCTATTCCCTAAGTGATAATTTTAAATTTCCACGCGGGCGTAGCCGCGGGGCGCAGCTAGTTAAATTATAAAATAAATGCTAATACAATTCTAAAGAAAATGGTAGAGCACAATGCTCTACGATGTCCACTGTCAACCTGATGTATTTGCCCATAGCCAACAAAGGAGTAAAGTCAACCAAATTGTCGTTACCAAACATTGGCACTTGGCCTCCTAGTGGGGAACCGAGGTTATTAATGCACGCGGCTAGCTACCCTTACAAGCTAGGTACACATTATCTAATAGGGACAATATTAGCTGAGGGTATAATCTAAGTGCATGCATGAATTTTAATTAAACAGTCTAGAGGGACCTCTCTGCAAACATCGTAAGAGGTTCCATTACTGAACTCCAAAGTCGTCAAATATGAACCTGTATCTTTAGATGGTTAATCTTAACAACATTAATTTTAATATAATACTAGCCGAATTTCGACCACGGCGGCCAGTCTCATAGGAGACTGTGTTTGTGTGCACAAACACAGGTGCACTCTCAATTCCCTCACTCTCATAATCCGATGGGACAACAGACCGACACGACCGGGGAGAGGTCATGCACAGGACCAACGGATTAGCGTGCTTTCTGAGGCACGGGGGTGTAATACCGCCAACTTCTGGGCTGCTAATATTAATTTTTTTATTAATTTTTAATATGCAGGAGGTTGCGGGTTCGATTCCCGCCTCGGGACAAATGTTTGTACGATCTGCAGACATTTGTCCAGGGCGTTCTGGATGTTTTCTATGTATAATAAAAAATATCTATCTATTTAGTGTATTGTATTAAGTATATCAGTTATCTAGTACCCATAACACAAGCTCTGCTTACCTTGGGGCTAGATAATGCTGTGTGAATTGTCCAGCATTATTATTATTATTATTTATTGCTAGAGAAACCCCAAAGACAACTATTAGCCTGACCTGGGATTCGAACCCAGGACCTCATTATCAGTGGTTAACAAGCTGACCGCTAGACCAACGAGGCAGTCAACTACAACATACCTACCTATAACTTAATGACCGTCGAGGCTCAGCTACCGCCCGCCTGCGACGCAGAAGGTGGCGGGTTCGATTCCCGCCTCGGGAGAAATATTTGAACGATCTGGAGATATTTTTTCCGGTGCTTTTTATACATAATAAAAATACATCTTTGTAGGTCTGTAATGGATATTAGTTATATAGTGCCCTTAACACAAGCGCTGGTTACTATGGGGCTAGATGATGCTGTGTGGATTATCCAGCATTATTTATTCATAACTTAACTACCTACCTACATAGAGTATTATTAAATCTATCTTACTTTGCAACGTACTTATTTTAAGTTGAATAATTCAAATCTTAAACTTATATACTTACATACAAAGGCGTATAATATTATTGTGTAAATAATTACATGTACATAATATGGGCCGCCCATATCTCGCGAAGAACGTGACAACCGCTGTGCTAAACGTGTTTTTGATTGGAGACCGCGACTCGGTAAACGTAGGACGCCCTCCGGCCAGGTGGGATGACGACTTATGATAAACTGCAGGCTGATGCTGGAGATGAATACGGGTGCTATGGCGCTCATGAAGAGGCGCATATGTCCAGCACTTGAGCCGGAGGGCGTCCTACTCTACAAGTAGGAAGTTAGATGTCGTCACTTGACTTCGTGGTGTAGTTGGTTATCACATCCCCGTACTGAGGGGAGGACGCGGGTTCAAGTCCCGTCGAAGTCGAAAATTTTTGCGATATTATTCGATTTCTTAGAAATTATCCAGAGTGCGAGGCTTACGCACTATAATTACAAAAACGTTAGATTTAGAGCAACGCGATACATAGGATAATATTACCTTGGCGATAACTCTCTCGTCAAATGAACTAAACGTAACTTTAGTCTTTGAACAGGATTGGATAAACTTCAATGTTTCCCCTGTAGCTAACGGCGCTTGAGTCCGTAGAAAGTCGCAAAGATTTTCGACTCCCACGTCACTTGACTTCGTAGTGTAGTTGGTTATCACATCCCCGTACTGAGGGGAGGACGCGGGTTCAAGTCCCGTCAAAGTCAAAACATTTTGCGATATTATTCGATTTCTTAGATATTAGAAATTATCCAGAGTGCGAGGCTTACGCACTATAATAACAAAAACGTTAGGAAGTTAGATGTTGTAAAACACAGAATTGAAGATATTGAACGACTATTACAGGGTGCAGAAACTCCTGGATGCTGCCAAGTACTCGTACATCCTGCCTACGCACCGAGCGACCATTTATCTCGTGGGCGTTCTGATGGCTTACCTCATGAAGACTAATAAATTGAACTACACTCTGAATGGAGTAAGTAAGCTGAGTGTTTATAAAACTACCTTTTCTCCGAGGCTTCACACGATTTTTTTTGGAATATAAAGTAGCTATATTATGTATCTTTACGACCGTTGTGTCGCAGCGAAGGTCCGCCTGCGACGCAGGAGGTCGCGTATTCGATTCCCGCCTCGGGACAAATGTTTGTATGATCTGCAGACATTTGTTCAGGATGTTCTGGAAGTTTTCTATGCATCATAAAAAATATCTATCTATGTAGTGTATTATGTAGTATTGTATTATGTATATCAGTTATCTAGTACAAATAACACAAGCTCTGCTCAGTTTGGGGCTAGATAATGCTGTGTGAATTGTCCAGCATTATTTATTATTATTATTTTTATGTGTGCATTTCAGCCCGGTCCATTTCAGATTTCAACAACATTATTTCTTTAGACTTTCAAAATAAGCACTTAGGCTACGTAAAAAAAAATTGTTCATACACATCACTTAGGCTGCGTTAAAAATGTAGGCATAAAAAATAATTGCCGCGGGACTAATTTCGTGAAAGGCATTCTATTTCAGTTCAAGGAATCGAGTCAAAGCAAACTGAGAGTAACGAACAGGAATGCTGGACACGATATAAAACGGTTCTTGGAATATTCTTATTTTTGTATACAGTTTTTTAATAAAAGAATGTTTATTATTTCCTTAACAAAGCATTCAAAAGCAATTTTACATCCATACATACCTAATTTTATAAAAACGAATAAAATTCTGTCTATCTGTCTGTCTGTTAGCTGTTGTTCACGCCTTAACGGCTGAACGGATTTTAGTGAAACTTGGCAGGGAGGTAAACGATGTTCCAGGGACGGACATAGACTACTTGAAAAGTGCATGCAAAGCCTCGGGCAGTAACTAAACATCTAGCCGTACATATTCCATACTAATATTATAAATCAAAAGTAATTCTGACGACCTTGATTTGACGACCTCGGTGGCACGGTGAGCGAAGGTCCGTCTGCGACGCAGGAGGTTGCGAGTTCGATTTCTGCCTCGGGACAAATGTTTGTACGATTTGCAGATATTTGTTCAGGGTGTTCCGGTCGATAAAAAATACCTATCTATGTAATGCATTGTATGAATTATCTGGCACCCATCACACAAGCTCTGCTTAGCTTGGGGCTAGATGATGCTGTGTGAATAATAATTTATAAAAAAAACTGTCTGTTAGGTACTTTTTCACGCCAAAAAGGCTGAATGGATCCTAATGGAATTTGACAGGGAAGTAGAAGGTATTACAGGAAAGGACATAAAGCTACTTTTGGTCTCGGAAAAGCGCGTGTGCAGCGCGGGCAAAAGCTAGTTATAAATTATGTAATCATCTCTCAACAATCGCCTACAATGTCTATTTTTAAACTCAATTTATTTTTAAACAACTTCAAAGAGGAGGAGGGTCTATGTTCGACTGTATTTAAATATTCGTCGTTTTATTGTATAGATAATGCACCCGAGATGGCTCATCGCATAAAAATTTTAATTACCGAGGGATTGGTCCCTATCTGTCCCGCAAGGCTTAAAAAACAGTGAAAATATTAAGGAAATTGAAGTAAATTTTTAGTTCTTAGAAATTATTAAATTAAACTAAATAAGTAAGGCAATTAAAGCTCAGAGAAACTATGTATATTAGTAAATAGAGTACCTCAAATTTCATCTTGATCTGTTCAGTAGTTTTGGAGATCCTAGGTAACAAAAATTTCTCATTTCACAAACTGATAAGACCTCCTAAACCAGGTGAGAACTCTGTGTCTAGTTAAACCTAACATAGGCTTTAAGGCAAAATGTTGTGTTGTTTTTTACCAGAATTAATAATTCTATTCTAGTCATCATCACTAATATTATAGGAAAGATTTTTTTTATATGTTTGTAACGAATAAACTAAAAAACTTCTGGATTGATTTCAAAAATTTTTCCACCATTAGAATGCTACATTATCCCTGCCTGAGTAACAAAGCTATATTTATTACATGTCCACTCGTGCGAAGCCGAGACGGGCCGCTAGTTCATAATAAAATACCTTCATTCTATGTTCAAAAACCTGTTTTCCAGGTCCAAGTGAAGCTGCTCTGGAGTTCAGCATTCACCCTGGCTCTCTTCACCCTGATCAGCCCGTACCAATGGGGACTGGAAGGTTACACGTATGAACACGGGCCCGCCGCCATATTCGCCGCCTTCTCCCCTATACTCTGGGGTGTTTTTATGTCCGCTACACATTGGGCTATGACGAATAATTACTCAGGTAACCGCAGACTCTTGCAAACAATCTATAGGTAACTCAACTGATCCATATCTATACCAGTCGGAAGCGTCCCTAAGACGCTGGCTGCATTGCCACGCTGTATGGCAATGCTGATACGCTGCGCCAGATATTAACCAGCTCTAGGGTCACCTGCCGGCCTTTTTATCAATAACTTAGGGCAGTGGCACTAATACAAGTGACTCAAACTAGTGCCGCTGCCTTTTCTTTCTTTTAATTACGTTAAACAACGGATTTCTCAAAAGTCTATTCTACAGTTTATGATACCTATCTTAAGCTTTATTTTAATCCCTCTGAAATAGTTTAGTTTCGTATAATTTAAACAGAGAAGCGAAAACAGAGTTCGGTGGCCACCAAGAGCAACTTCGCTATTCTGCTGAACGGAAATAAGAGAAAACTATTTTATGGGCATTACAATAAAGCTGCTAGGTATCATAAACTGTACGACAGACTTTTAAAAATTCCTAAGATTAACGTAATTATGAGAAAGAAAAGGCAGCGGCGCTAGTTTGAGTCATACTGCGCCTTAAGAGGGTATAGTACCTCAAATTGCTTAGTTTCAACTCCGTCGGACCTCCATATCTTCCAAACTACTGAATATTTAACTTTGAAATTTATATATGGTAAAGTTCAGGACTTATTCTATCGATCATATCTTTTGAAAACACGATGCCATAAAATTTTCTCGATAGAAAAAAATCGCAAAGTTACCTCTAATTTTTTACTAAAACCCTAATTTCTCAATAAATACAGGTGATACGATCTTGAGATTAAGCATAGCAATTGAACTAAGTATAAAGAACATTTTATATGTTGCCTTTTTTTCAAATAACTATTCTAATGTTTGTGGGGAGCAAATAACTACTAAAAACTTGATTTTTGGGCTTACGCCGCTTTGCTCTGTCCCGCTCCTGTGAACGCGAAATCCTATGCCTATCCTCTTCACACAATAACGAGGTAGGGTATCGCCTTAATATACTTTAATGGTTTCAGGATCTGCTACAGCATTCTTAGAATCCCGCGTGTTCAAATTCTTCAACAAAATCGCGTACAGCGTGTATCTAACGCAGTTCCCGATATTCTTCTACAACGTCGGTATTACGAGATTCTCTTCCTACTACTCACCATTTTTACTTGTAAGTATCTCTTATTCATCCGACAGAGAACCAAAGTTATCGACATAGCCCAGAGAATTAACATGCTGAGGCGGCAGTGGGCCAGTCATATCTCGCGAAGAACCGACAACCGCTGGGGTAAACGTGTTCTTGAGTGGAGACCGCGACTAGGTAAACGTAGTTTAGGTCCTCCTTCCAGGTGCCTGGCCAAAGAGTGGAATGAGCTTCCTGCGCCTGTTTTCCTAGAGTACAATCTTGGAGTTTTCAAGTCCAGGATAAATAAGTTCCTTCTGGGAAAGCGTTCTCCATCTTAGGCCACATCTTCACTTACTTTAAGTGAATTGGTGGCCAAACGCTTAACCATTATCAATAAAAAAATTAAAAAATTCTTCCTTTTTCAGTTACATATCCCGGAGCTTGCAGCTGTTATAATGATTTCAATACTGACGACTGTAACCATTGAGATGCCATTTAACCAAGTGTATAGGATATATTTTGGTAAGTCACCCTGATCATAGGTATCTTGATGATGATGATAATGATGGGTTCCTTCGGTAACCTCTGCAACGGCTATTTACAATATCAAATTTACGGATCGTTAGAGTTTGGCAAAATATATATTAAGATTTCGTATTGAATTCCTAATAACACCATCGGATTTATTTCTGAAAGGCAAGCACCTCAGATTACCAAATATTGTTGAATAAGCAAAGATTATGAGAGAAATTGTTCTGAGGCGTAAGTTTATTTGGCTTTATTTATTTATTGTAATAAGTTCACAAAGCAGTTTACAAAAAAATTTATACACTTTTTTTTATTAGAATTACAGTAGTGAACCAGATTGTAGACCTAGATGTAAACATAACAAGATTAGAAAAGTGTTGCAAACATAGCCAAACCATTTACCCTAAAATATACCTAAAAATTACTGTTATTTTTAAACTACTTAACACATATTATTTTAAATAGAAAATACGGTTATAACGTTATATAATATTACATATTATTGCTCAGTATACCTAGTCGAAATATCTTTGCGAAATTTATTGAGGTTAGAGTTAAATATATCTATTGCATTATTATTAGCTGCCAACTCGTTATATTGACGACACATCCTGGTGATTGGGTTGTAAAACGATGTATTATTTTTGTAAACCCTCGACGAGAACGTTTTTGGGTTTCGACACCTGTAGAAGTAGAGACACCTGTACCACTTTAGTATGGAGACGTGATCGTCGCGTCCGCTTTTTGTATGGGATTTGCGTAGTTCGTTGTCTGCACGATAGAGGCGCTGTACCAAAATGTATGGAAAAAGGAAACGTCTCGAGCACTACTCGTTACTAGCGTCAAAGACTCAACCCTCTTATTTTATCCTTGGCCTATTTATTCAATAATTGCCCAATTTATTACAGGAAAACCACAGAAGAAACTGAAGGACAAATAAAAGAACTGAAACCAAATTATTTAAGGCTGTAAGCTATTGCTAGATTAATTAGATAATAAGTTAAACTAATTTTATACAAGAATGACATATAAAATAAGTTATGAGAAAGTGATAATAAATAAAATGACATAATTTAAATGAAAATATTGTTTTTATTTTACTTGTCTCCAATCGAGTAGAATTAAAAAATTACAGCAGTTGTTTTAAATGCATAAAAAGTAAATAATTCATTCACTAATTCAAACACTTTCTCTACCAATAACTATAAGTACGTACATCGTACCTATACGTAAGTACTTTAATTTTTTTATTTAATAGATAGGTTGGTACTTACAATAAATATCAAATAATATCCTAAAAAATGGAAATATTGTGTGGTAAAATTACCCTGAGTGTGAGGTCTTACGCACTTAATTATCGAAAACCTTAGGTACCTACTTACAATGTTTATGATTGTAGAATACTCTAATTACTTAAAAATTTACCAAGTAGGAAACCATTCTAAAAATGAACGCCGATTCCACTAAACGTAATACAATCGGCGTTCATTTTTAGAATGGTTTATCTCGAAGGAATATATCTCGATGGTACACGGACATATTATTATACAGACTTAGTTGAGAATAACCCTCCAATAGATACTGACATACAGGGTAGACCAAAAGTCTCGTAGCATTTAAAAAACCTGCAGCTTCCGTGCTGGCGGGACGGGAAAGGTAGGTACCAAACACTCGAGCTGTTCAAAAGTGCTACGGAGCCCTGCTCAAATCTGATTTGCATCCGAGCATTCAAGGAACGAATCAAGTCTCACCATGACTCAGTCAACATTTAGATACAGCATTACCTATCCTACCTACTCCTAAACAATACGAGATCATTCCCATCACCCGTCTCTGGGGAGACGTCAGCTCTTCGCATGAACCAGTCTTGTGTCCTCTTCACACGCGGGAGGGATTCTGCCCGGCCTGCATTTGCACGTGACCATTCCATTGGGTTCCTTAACCAGCCAAGACCCGTGTGGACAAGGACCCTGGGTGTGGAGGATGTGGCAGGCTCCGCCGTAGGATGCAGAGCCGGGGTGGGATGCACAGGCTTCAACCTGGAAATGTTGTGAGAAAGTTAATTTACCAGTTTACATCAAAGTGGAGAAAAGCCTGACCATGATGTGTGGCGCTGGGTTAGAATTTGCACAACCCCAACTCTTCCTGCGGGTATCGTAAGAGGCGACTAAGGGATATCCACCGGGGGCAGGTAGCAGAGCCTCCTGCAGAACAATTCTACCACCGAGCTGCGATCCCCAACCCCTATGCTCAGCGTGGGGATTATGGGCCTTCCATGAGATAAACGCCAATAAGGCGCTTATCAAGAGGAGGTCTGCGTCCAGCAGTGATCCAATACAGGCTGTGTGAGAGGAAAACTGCTTAGTGCGAGATTATAAGGCGGCGTTATTTGTAGCATCGTCGTTTAGGTTAAGCAAATCTTAACGTTTAGTTCAGCTAGGTAGGATGTATACGGGCTGATAAACATGATGATGAAGCTCTATGTAAAATAACTCTTGTACTAGAAGTGTTTGCTCTAACCTCTCGCCTGCGACATGACCCACTCGTGCAAGAACACACTCCGTTGTGGCTGAGCCCATCCAACGCTGGCCTGGCATCGAAGTCGAAGGCTACCACCTCTCCCAAGGGACAGGGGTCTGACGTCCCTGGTCGATAGCAGCGACGTTTCTCGGGGACGTAGAGACGGCCTCTGGCGCAAGGGATCTGAAATGGTAAATGCAATTGAATAGTTGGGTAGTTTCGTAAAAAGAATCAGGTTGCAAAAAGGAAATAGGTATTAATTTTTACCACTGCAAAAAAGCTATGAAAGAAATTGCTACTGGAATTGAGAACCTAAGTAAGGTTTGCTGTGGTAAAATTGTATAACAAAGATATCGATAGCTTCAGCATAGTGATTGTGGAGTGGACTCAACAATCAGGGGCCAGTCTAGAAAGGGTTAGGTTTAGAATTAAAGTATTCCCATTGGCGGCCGTCTACTCGGCAGGGAGACCACCGTGGCCCCTGATTGTTGAGTCCACTCCAATAACACTATGCTAGTTTTATTATGCTAGTTTTTCTGAGCATTTTCATGAGAAACTAGCAAAACCACTTTGGCCCACTTTCGTTGATCCTTTAAGAACTATTGATGTTTTATAAATCCTAATAAATTATTTATTTCCATCAATCACAGCATGGTCACAGGCGCACAGTCTATGTCTGACTAATGTTGTAAACTTTTGGTTATTTCTACCCTATGGCCGCCCGATCCGTTGAGTAGTTTTGACGTGAAGAGGTAACAAACATACCTACATCCATGCAGCCAAACTTTCGCATTTATAATACTTATGTATGTGGTGTGTGGTTCAAATAACACCGTCTAGCTACCTTAGTGCACCGCCCAGCTCTGGAGATCATCTCGTCGTGCTCGCAAGGCCCTCTGGTGTACAGCCGGTAGCACGCTCCATCATCAGCTCGCGCGTGGAACGCCTTGCATTTGCAAGCGGCTTTGGACCCCTTCGGCTCTACCTCGTAGATTGAGAACTTGTGGCCTTTCTCGCAGGGGCCGATGGAATCTGAAAACGGGTATTTGGAGTGTTCAGGTAAATGTGTAAATCTTCAAAATAACTGAATCAAATAATTAATCATACAAAGGTGCGTGTGACGTCACTCGCTCGGTCGCCGCCCGTTATCCGTAGGCAGATATCAGTTTTTAGTGATTTACTCCGAAACTATAACTTTAGGAAAAAAATGTGAGAACGAAATAGGCTCAGGTTAACGGGCGGCGACCGAGCGAGTGACGTCACACGCATCCGCGGCGGTCACTGAGTGAACTTCGCTAGTAATTTGGTCATAACTTCGTCAATTTTTGTCGTAGAACAAAATTTTTTGGACTGTGTGTTATGGATTTCTTAGCTCTATAAATCTGCATTCTCAACTAAAACTTTTGGTGCAAACTAAACTAGACTAAGGGCCGGCGGGGTGAGGAAACTCGGTCAGGTGGGGGGCGAGGTGTGTCCATTCTATATGTTAGTATTATTATATATTCTCTGCCCATTCTACTCAAACCATAAATATCGCTTCTTTCACCCAGCTCTATTTAGAAAATCGTCAGTAAATCAATGACCAATTTGAATTTCAGCTTGACTAACATTTTGAACAGCTATTGAATAGGTGTGTCAATCAGACTTGAAATTGGTCAGCCAAATTAATACTCAATTATTCAACCATTAAACCGCTTATTACTGTCGACATAATATTGTTTTAATTCTACTTTACGCCAAACAAATTAGGCTTTTCAACTGGAATTTCGTAAAACATTCCGTTAAATTGGTCGCTCTCTATTACTATTGGTTGAGAGCAAATGACTCCGAACCACATTGGGAAGCTGATGAAAGAACATGAAAGCAATTAGTAAAAGGGGATTCATTGCATTTCAGGTGATTTATTGTGTACTAGCATCTGCTCGAGGCTTTGCTCATGCTCACATGCGTACAGTGACGTACATCGATCGGTAACCCCTGATAAGTTTGAAATCAATTTCTCTTGTTAAAGAATTAATTACCCCCGACGCAAAAAGAGAGGGGTGTTATAAGTTCAACGTGTCTGTCTGTGTATCTGTGTATCTGTCTGTGGTATCGTAGCTCCCAAACGGATGAACCGATTTTCGTTTAGTTTTTTTTTGTGTCAGAGATAATTTTATCTTGAGTGTTCTTAGCCATGTTTCACGAAAATCTGGCAAGGGGGTTTTTAATTTTTTTAATTTTGTTCGTGTTTTAAAACGTGTATCTTTCGATAAAAGGAAGATAGCAAGCCGTTCTATTATAAACAACAAATTAAATATTATAAAACCATAACTAACATGATTAAAGTGAATAAACGAGGCGGACAACCCGTCACGACGGGAGGGAGGGGGGGGGATACATTTTTCAGTACCTGAATACTTTACTATACCTACCTACTTATTGTAGTCCGCCGACAGGTTTTTGTCAACTTATTGGCAGCGGCGGCGGCCCGTCGATTTTGGTGTATAGAATCCATACTAGAGCATCCTCAACCTTAAGCTCAACAGCCTGCATTGGTCCACTACTGGACGCAGGCCTCCCCCTGATTAGCGCCTTATTGGCTTACATGTCATGTGAGGTAATGACAGCCCATAATCAGCCCATAATCTCCACGCTGGGCATGCGGGTTGGGGATCGCAGTTTGGTGGTAGAATTGTTCCTTAATCGTCTCTTACGACACCCGCGGGAAGAGTTGGGGTGGTGCAAATTCTAAGCCGGCACCACACGGCGCATATAATTGAAAATTTTATTTTCAATTAGCAATCGTGACAGCAATCCTCACCGAATCGACTCATGGGTCGCTCCTAATTCCCACTAAGGTATTTCCAATATGCAAATCTGTCGAACGTCTTACCTAATTCATAGCAAGCTGCGGTTCCATTATGGAAATGAGGAAGATGGGGCTCACAGCCACATTTGGCCCCGGGGAGGAACAGTTGGCCCTTCTCGCATGGCCCCCGTGTGTAGTGAGCGTAGCACCCGCCGTCCTGCTGCCAAAAGTTGGGACCATCGGTAGCACACTGAAAATTAAACAAAAGATAAACCTAATGTAACTAAAGAGAACCAAGATTCCACGAGCACTCTATTTGGGTTAGTCCCTGAGGGCCTCGATCCCGCAGGGGAGTAGGTGGTCATCTCATCCACGCAAACTCATCCACTTCGGATGAGTTCACCAATCCAAAATGTTTAGTGGTCAACTCATCCAAAACTTTTTCATACCAGTTTTGTACCAGTATTTTCGATAAGTAACATCAAACAAAAAAGTGTTCTGTAAATTAAAAATACTTAATAGTACAATACTTACTAATACACAACAGTAGTTACAAGTGCTTTCATGAAGGGACCCGGTCCTTAGAGACCAATTTCGATCAATTTTATGAGACGTTCTTTTGTTATTTTTTCCATTGTTTTCAACTTGTGCTGTTATCATAAAAGTGTTTACACGTTATTGATATTATTCCTGCTTGGAAGTAACCTATTAGGTTTTAAAAAGTTTTTAATTTTCCAAATATAATGTTCTTGGTTCTGCTATTTATTTGACAATTCAAATTGACACGCTATGTTACAAATGGTACCTACCTATTCTATTCTTCTGTTATTTTATTTGAACTAAAATATAATCCTGATCTCACAACATGACCAAGCGTAAGTGATCTCAATTCTCTGATTCCATGAAACGTGCTAGTTTTCATAGGATTCTCGAAAACTAGACATTCAGACATGCGACAGTGTGAACTTGATATGGAATGGGTGTTATTTGATCACTATTTCATACACTGTGCAACTGCAATTCATATTTTTTTTAGGGTAGATTAAATAGAGTGCTCATCACGTGTGGAAGACCATGTCGAGCAGCCGGTGGTAGCAGCGGCGACGTCGTCGCGCCCTTGCAGGTAACACTGCTGAGAGTAGCCAGTGACTATGTTGGTTTAAAGAAATGTATTCTCAAAAAGACACAATTATTACAAGAGACAACAGTTATTCTAAAGTAAGTTAATATAAATTGAGGAGGTCGTTTTCGTATGTCTAATAGGTATAGGTATTACCCACAGAAATCTGAATAACAGTGCCTTGTTATTAAGATTTCTGTGGTATTACCCATCCAAAGCACCTAAAAATAATAATCTGCCACATATTCAGCTAGTTTTGTTTTAAACGCATTGAATATTGAATGAGTTTAAATTTTTTATAATGGAGGGTATTTTATTGTAGTAAGTACTGTGCACCTTCGTACGTAAACATCTTTTTTCCGTAGTTTTTGGTACGCGGCTTGGGTAGGACTAAGAAACTGGCTCTGCGAGTGTTTTGCTTGGTTATTTCGCGCTGTTTATAGCGCAATCTCATGTTGATCGAATCATGTTAGCCAAGGCTCGCATTAGCTAACTGTCAAATAAGAATGAAACAAGCGACGTTTGTGGCGACTCGAAACAACATAACTTTAACAACCTTAAAACTGCCTTAGATTGTGTTACAAGGTAATCACATCGCACTGGTTTTCTAAATGCGAAAGTTTGGATGTATGTCTCTTACTTCTCGACGCTAAAACTACTGAACGGATCAGGCTAAAATTTGCATAGATGTAGGTACTTACGAACCTTCGAACGTTTCCATAGAACCAACGCGTGCGAAGATGCGGGCACTAATAGATATTTTCTGGTAAAACTTACCGTGCAATTAGCAAGACCATCATCACCCAAGTCCAGCACTGACCCTGAATAGCAAGGCCCCTGGCTGAGCCTGAAGTAGCAGCGTTCGTCCGGGGGCCAGTAGAGCAGGGTCTCGTCTGCGCATTGCTTTGGCCGCATGCACATGCCTTGCCGCTCCCTGGAATACCAAATGTGAGATTACTCATGGGTTTTACTGAGTTACCTTGGGCTTTTTTTCGTTGCCTTGGTTTATCAGAAGGTTGGGCTTCGCACGGTATAGCTTAACCAAGTTACCTTGGTTTATCAGAAGGTTGGGTGTTCAGATCAAGTCGGTGTCACCAGTTTAGGGGATAATGTTGGAATTTTGTCTTAACGACATCTAGCGGAGATTCATTGAAGCGCTTAGGTAGGTTTACTATTAGCTTCAGTTTTTCGGTGTTACTTTCTTTGGCGCCTCTATTGACTCTATCTATTGAAGCTTTGTAATCCAACTAAGTTGGCCTAGAGGTCAGATAGAGGTCACACCTCTACATTGCAAGATTGTGAAATGATAAGGCCTTCAAATTTCATTTTACAGTTGCAAAGTGCAAGTAGGAGGTAGAAGTCAGAATAGTTTATTGTAAACTATTTGTATTGTACCTACAATTTGGTGTTAAAAATAAATAGTACAAGTTATCACAATTTGTCCAACGGGACGTAAAGAAAACATAAAAAATAAAAATTATCTTAAATTAACATAGCTCAAAAAAATTTTGAATGCGTAAAGACATGATGCAAGTCGGTATAGTTGTTTCAAACCGTACTGGCCGGTAGCGGTCGCGGCAAGAATCGCCATTTCCAACTCAACCAGTGGATCTCGTAAGAGTCGACCGAAAGTCTCTACCAGAGGAAGGGAAGCTGTTTTAATCTGTATATTTTTAATATTTCTGCAGTGATTGATCAGCAATCCACCTGCCATGCGTGGTGTGTTTGACAAAACCCCCTTTGTTTGGGAAGGGATGTTCAGCAGATTTCGTGTGTGTGTGAAGGTGGAAGTTGTTTCAACAGTACCCATGTGTGCCTAGTTAAGGACGTGTGTGTGCGAATGTGTAAGTTGTTTTAACAGTTCCCATGTGTGCCATGTGTAGCCTAGTTAAAGACGTGTGTGCGAAGGTGGAAGTTGTTTCAACAGTACCCATGTGTGCCATGTGTAGCCTAGTTAAGGACGTGTGTGTGCGAATGTGGAAGTTGTTTCAACAGTACCCATGTGTGCAATGTGTAGCCTAGTTAGGTACTTCGTTTCATACCAAGCTCAAAATCTAAGTAGGAAACAAAAAGCTTTGTGAGGTGTGGAATATTTAAAAAAGTATGAAACCCATGGAAACTTGAAGTTCTCATTATATCTATGTAGGTACACATACAAACAGGAATTACAAATAACATGGTACCTACCTACCTAAATATCCCGGTTTAAATCACTTTAGTAATAAGTAAATTAATTGTTGAAAAAGTTACTACTGTACGTAGAACTACTACCTAGTATTAAACTTTCAGAATTGATGCTGTAATAAATGCAAGGTAGTTTTATACCTATACTAAGTTTGAGAGTGCATGCACTTAATTGGATTAATTAATCATATTAACCGTCAGATAATTCAATATAGATGGTGAATTAAAAAAAGAAAGCGTTCAATGAATAGGATTTATTTTCTAAACATGCAAGTTCCTTTTAATTCCGCTCTTCACTCAATGAGAGTTAACATCAACAAGTCACTGGTTTTCAAATGAAACGAATAGCTAAAAACCATAAATAAATAAGTAAAATTGGTCTCAATCCATGAAGATCCAAATTATCAAACCGGTATTTGGTATTCGGAATGTTACATCTTTACGAAAACTTTTGCGTAATAGTTCCATAATTCCATTCAACGACGTGATTTGTATGAAACAATGCCGATGTGGAGTGATCCTACGCAAATGAATGCCTTTTAATATCTTGGCTGAGCATCCGTCTGGCCCGGTAACCTAGTTGCACCGAATTTTCGTGATTTATAATTTAACTCACGAAGGTTCTGTATTTGTTGCGACGTCGCACCAAACCCCAAATAACTGCATGGGATATGAGGCATCTAAACTGGATAGTCTCAGAGACTATGACCTTAACTCGGTAGAGTAACTTCAAAACACTCAACAACTCGACTCAATAGCCTGTATTCGTTCACTACTGGACGCAGGCCTCCCCCTGACAGAAAGAAAGAAAGAAAGAAAATATTTTTATTTACCTTAGAACTACTATACACAATTAACCTTAAGATTACCAAATAGTTACAAAAAAAAAGATTTGTTTGTGCGTAGCAGCGTTAAAGGCAAATATGGCCCTA
Source organism: Eupithecia subfuscata (assembly GCA_963564075.1). NCBI lineage: Eukaryota > Metazoa > Arthropoda > Insecta > Lepidoptera > Geometridae > Eupithecia > Eupithecia subfuscata. The sequence continues at coordinate 13,885,606 of OY751099.1, read as the reverse complement.
AGCGCCTTATTGGCTTTTATCACATGGGGGGTAATGCCCATAATCCCCACGCTGGGCATGCGGATTGGGGATCACAGTTCGGTGGTAGAATTATTCTGCAGGAGGGCTGCTCCCCGCCCCCGGTGGATTCAAAACTTTTTTTTAACTTTAAAATACCTGTAATGGTAATTACAGGTATTCCTATTGACGACCTCTGTGGCGCGGTGGGCGAAGATCCGCCTGCGACGCAGGAGGTTGCGGGTTCGATTCCCGCCTCGGGACAAATAATTGTACGATCTGCAGATATTTGTTCAGGGTGTTCTGGTCGTTTTCTATTTATAATAAAAAGTATCTATCTATGTACTCGTATATTATTATGTATATCAGTTATCTAGTACCCTTAACACAAGCTCTGCTTACCTTGGGGCTAGATAATGCTGTGTGAATTGTCCAGCATTATTTATTTATTTATTTATTACTAGTGACCTAGTGATGATGATGTCATCTTTGCCAGACTTCAAAAAGAGAGCTTCGTTCTTCAAGCCTTGAAATTTTCATTGGTCTCAGTACAATTTAAGCTCGGAACTCACAAAACATTCGGGCGATAAGTTTTACCAGACTTTCAGAGGTCAGTAAATTTACTGACTTACCTACAGCCGGTTTTTGTTAGCTAATGTTTACCTAATCATGATCAAAAATCTATTGTCAAATAGTTATTTCTCTTGCCGATTTGATCATTTAGTTTATTATTTAGTTTATTTTTCAATTAGTTTATTAGAGATATAATCAGTCCAACCGGTTGCTAAAAATAACTGTGCATTCTTTTATTTCAAGTTTGTTCAAACCCAGACCGAATGCTGTGTAGTGTAGTGTAACTATGTGTTATCTAATATATAAAATTCTCGTGTCACAGTTTTCGTTGCCATACTCCTCCGAAACGGCTTGACCGATTCTCATGAAATTTTGTGAGCATATTGAGTAGGTCTGAGAATCGGCCAACATCTATTTTTCATACCCCTAAGTGATAATTTTAAATTTCCACGCGGGCGTAGCCGCGGGGCGCAGCTAGTAAATTTATAATAGAGGACTACGGCTGACATCAATGGTCAGAGCTTTTAGCTTGCATAAATGGCGGAGCTCATGACATTTCGTGCCAGGATAAGTGATACCATGTTAGATTGCTATGTTGCTGACAAGCGGTCACTAGTTTGCGATATTCTAGCATAAGAGCAAATTTGCGTGGCATGTGACGACACAACAGCTTACTATCTACAGTTAAATGTATGAATGTCGTAGTTTAGTTTGTGGTAGAGTATAGTAACCTAATAAATAGTTCTACCAAACATAATAGGTACACATATTTGTAGTTCAATTTCAGTTTCCATCAAAGCATAGGTACAGTCAGCTGCACAGACATGTATACACTTCCAAAGTTTAACTTTTATTTTACTCGGAACTTTTCAAATGAAAGGACATGCACACGTTTGTCGTACAAAGAAGTCATCGTACTTCGTCAGAATACGGTACATAAATTATCACAATTACTATACACTTACTATTTAGTCAAATTGAAAACTTGGGAGTGTATACATATTTTTGCAGCCGACTGTACGTGTGAAGAGACATCAATTGAATCTCTATTAGGCACATGTCGTGTCTCGTGACAACACTACACTAACTTAAACCCCTGGATCCTTCGATGACAATTAATTGAATTTGACTTTGTTTCAATAGGAATTTTAGAACGAAGTTGTTGGGAATAAGCTCAAGACCATTAAGTATCTCAACAGTTCTATACATAGGGACCTATATTGTCAGAATCAATTCAAACACCAGTCGCAAGTAATACATTACTAAGATATCTGTTTACCGTAGAACATTGTCTTTATCCGTGTTTTACCCATGTTTTACCATAAAATTATGTTTTTAGGGTTCCGTACCTCATAAGGAAAAAAGGAACTCTTACCTATAGCATAGTATTATAATATCTGTGCCTATAGAATCACTTTGTTACCTATAGGGTACTTCCCGTAGACCTAGAATTATGAAATTTGGTGAGCAGCAGGGCCTGAAGTAAAGGAAAAGATACGAAAACAGTACATTTGTAGTTTATTCACAAATAAATACTTACTACTTTTGATTCTCGCCATGGACCAAAACCTATTTCCCGTGGACGTAGAATCATAAAATTTGACAAGAAGCAAGGACTTATAGCACAAATTAAGGGAAAAGTTCAGAAACCGTAAATTTGTAGTATATACACACAAATATTTTTAATTCTCGTTATGGACCAAAACCTACAGGGTACCTACTTCCCGTTGACCTAGAATCGTGATAATTTGGCAAGACACAAGGTCTTTCGGAACCCTTAGTGCGCGAGCCCGACTCGTACTTGACGTTTTATACAATAATTCATTTACAAATCGCTTCTTCAACTTCTTGCCGCGCGTGTCTCTATCTATTTTCCCGCACCTCGACAGTACATTTTTTGACAGCCCAAATAACATTCCGAAGTTACTTTTGCAGGAAATAATTAACATTTATCCGACTATTTGAAAGGATGATTATGTTTTCTAATGATGCTAACATAAAGCTAGCCAGTATTTTTTTCGCGCTTATCTCTCGCTTCTATCGTAAAGAGTACCCCTCAGGCGGAAACTATCACCTGAACCCCGATGCTTACCTACCCTCGCTTGTTAAACGTCTCCTCGACGGGGGCGAAGTATTCCCCCGGTCTGCACGGCCCCCGTTGGAACAGCTTGTGGCAAGTCGTCGTCTGAGGCAGCTGAGCCGTCCCCGGTGGACACTTGCACTCCGCTATGGTTCTACTGCCCCATTTGCCGGGGCTCAGCTCTTGTGTTTCTGAGCAGGGGTAGCCTTTCTGGAATAGAAAAAAATCAACTTCTTAGTGCTACTGGATATTGAGCAAGATGATGTTGTGGGGATTTTCCAGCATTACTGCTAGATGAGGTCTTTACGCCTAAGGTCTAATTTCACGCCTAAGGTCTAGTTCCAATTGAACGCTATCAAAAGATAAACTCAGTTCAGCGCTTTGAACGACGTTCAGCGCATAGCGCACGTTGATCCGGTTCAAGCTGAACATAGTTTAGCAAACGGCGAAATTGAACCAAAGTTTGTGCCGTCGTCATTTAGGCCGAAATCAATAATTTGAAGAATTTGTTTTAACCAAACAAAGAGATCCCGATTTTAATCAATAATATAATTATGGCAATATGACGGCAGGCCTCCTGAAGATTGTGCCGCTGGTAAATGCCTTTTAATTGGAAACTAAATGTTTTTTTTTGGAAACTAAATGGAAACTAAATGTTTTTTTATTATGAGTCACCTTACCTGTTACCTATTGAAAACCATACACAAAAAGTATCTTCTAGGTTTTTTACGTAAATCTATAATTGTACCTACATCATACCTAATGAGCGTATCAGAAGATATCATAGTAAAAACCCTTTTACCATGAAATAACCATTACAAGCCATTGTTTTACGCGGAAACAATGAAACTAAACATGTTAATTATGAAACCCGAGATCTTAGAGGAGATACACACTTTTTCGATGATGAAGTTTTGGTAATCTCTGTAAAAAAACAATAGAGTATGTTCTCACATCTTCTCAAGATCAACAAGTATTTATAAAAAACTATAAAATTAGGTTGAGGACCTAAAATATAAAATAAGCTTTACAGGTCCAGGTTAAACGATTAAAAATAAGTGTATACTCAATACTTACTGTAAAAATATGCAATTGGAATTTTCTGACGTGTCCAAGACTAGGCACGTTTTGTTGACCACTCGCTTTTCTCTGACAATGGTACCTATCGTCGCAGAATCGTCACGTAGAATCCGTAGATGAATGGAATTCTAGACAGTACAATTTGCATGCAGAGATAAATACATATAATGATATACCTTTGTGACCTCTTCGGCCCATCGTCACTAACCATTAGGTGAGATTGTGGCCAATCGAAGGTCTACTCACGATAAAAAAATATTTCAACCTTAACACTTAACACTTTGTTAAGAAGCACCGCAATCCTTTATTTTTCTCCCATCGTTTTGGTTGCCTGGAAGAAATCGCTTTAAGCGATAAGGCCGCCAGTTCCATTGCTGTTTTCTATATGTTTCATGTAATTTTTTTTTTAAGATGATGAATAAAGTAATAACTATCTATCTGTATATCTATCTAACACTTTTGACGCGCGTCTGTAGTTTTCATCTAAGGTAGAATGCCAAAATATGTCATTCTGTGACGATACTAATGTCATAGTGTAGCGATTACTTTAGTAGAATAGATAGGGCCTAGGCCTAGCCCCCTAGTTTAAAGGAAATACGGCACTTTAAATTTTTGAAACTCATTTATAAATTTTACCATAGTGCATTTCTCCTGTAAATTGGTAGATAAAAACAGAAAATGTATTGTCTGCCTAAAATGGGTCTAGGGACTTTAATGGACCGGAAATCACGTATACAACCACATACAAGTGCCTACAACAAATAGGTAGGTACCTACGCAATTTTGAACAGTGAGATATCGTAGCAGACCATGAACATCACCCGAATAACAACCAAGCAATACTTTATTAAAACTTAAAGGGCTTCATAAAATGAAATTAAATATTACTACTGCGGCGGCTGTAGTACAGCCTCTGTAACTCAAGAGCTGGACATAGATCTTGTCCCCCCTGAGACTATGATAAAGGAGTTTGCGTATTTTGGCCCTCAATAGGGCCAAAATACGCAAACTCCTTTAAAAAATAGTTTGGTAGCCAAAGCCAATGCTTTGGCTACCAAACTATTTTTTTTTACATCACGGTAATGAAAGTTATACTTACATATATTTGTATAGGGGACACGTATACAAACAAGATCCGTCAAGAGCGAGTGTTAGGGCTAGCGCATACATACAACTTTTAGTTAGTTAAGAACAACTATTTTGTTGTGTATCATATGTTTAAAAGAATATATTAAAGCGCACATACTGTTAACTCGATAGTTGCTCGACAAAAAAGTCAAAAAGCTTTATCGATTTGCTTTTGATTTAAAAGTTGGACAACTATCGATCAAGCGATCTATTTGTATTGCATTGTATTGATGTGCGCAAACCATCGACTAAACAGTCGATCCGCGACTGACCGCGACTGCCAGTCTCGTATACACTCCGGAACCGTGGTCCCACTGCGATGTCCCACTGGTGGGACAAAACTTTTTCGTGGTCCCACCAAACACGCACTTGACTGTTCAACATATGGCTCTGGGTGCAATTATATACTCATATATACACACCCTTTCAGTCACAGAGTCGCCACGACCCCCCCCCGCTCCTCCCACCCCCGCGAAGCGGGGGTGGGAGGATGTGGACGGTCAAGTGTGCGTTTGGTGGGACCACGAAAAAGTTTTGGGACATCGCAGTGGGACCACGGTTCCGTCACTCTCGTATAAGCATTTGAAGCGGCGCCACGTCTCTTGTCGCCATGGCGGGAACTACTAACGTATGAAATATTCCACTAGATAATCTATCACTGAGTACAGGATGTACACAGTATCTTCTTTTATCTCTCTTAAAATGTATATAAAGCTAAGCACAAACTAAAACTTTCTTGTTAATTGACAATGTTTGTAAACACCTTGACTCGAGCGTTGCTGAATAAAGACTGGTCGATTTGAGGAGATAAAAAAATCGATTGTATGCGCACTTCTATCAACTAAACTGTTTAGTTGAGTAGAAATCACGAAATGTACAAAACTCGACGAAACAGTTTAGTCGATGCAACAGTTGTATGTATGCGCTAGCCCTTACTTGCTCGCCGAGAGTTTCGAATGTTTATCAATTATACAAATATGTACCCTTTCGGCGGTAGGTAGTCCTCCCGTTATTTCATTTGAAATTTCACGTTAATAGCTGCGATAGTTGCTGAGATATTAAAGAGGGAAAAAGTCACATATGAAAAAAGTTTATTAGCAATATTTTTTTTTTATCTGTGAAATCCCCGAAAATATTTGTATGAGTAGTGTCTTTTTGTATTACAAATAAAAGTAACCACCTCGCTACTTTACTATGTGATAATGGTGTCTGACTCACTAGAGGAGACATAACGTCAATTAACATAGTCATACACACTCTTGACCCTGTCGAGGCTGTCGAACTTAGCACAAACTTAGGATCAGTAAACATGTTTGTATATCTTGATCGTGTACAAGCAAACTCAACAACCCATACTACCGCTTAGCGTTTCCAAGTTGGAGTTTGCATTGACTTGATCGAGAACTGATGCTCAGCTGAGTTTGTCTCCATTCACTGGAGGGTAGGTCTATCCTAGTTTCAGAATGGTGCCAATTCAGTCAGATGTCGCCAAAACAAAACTATTTTGACAGCTTTTTAAACTTTCGCGATTTGTTAACATTAGTTAATGATTTTATCGGGTATTTCCTCGTGGAATCCTGTGATTAATTTGTGGTGTGCGTCGTGATCCGACTGTATTGCAATCGGACACGGTCAGTGTAGTGTGTCGTAATGTGAACTTGGACATTGGAGGGTAGTCGTGGATACTGCCGTCAATTCTCGGCGGTAATTCCGAGTAGGTAGATGACTGATATACTTAATACAATACACTACATAGATAGATATTTTTTATTATACATAGAAAACATCCAGAACACCCTGAACAAATATCTGCAGATCGTACTTACATTTGTTCCGAGGCGGGAATCGAACCCGCAACCTCTTGCGTCGCAGGCGGACCTTCGCCCGCTGCGCCACAGAGGTCGTCAAAATATAATATGCAGCTGGTAGTTAAACGTAGGTACTGTACCCACCTAAGTATAACGCAACCGTACAGCTTCCAACTCCGCAGTTCCTTACATCTGCAGTATTGCACAATGCCGTGGTATTTCCTACATAGATTTCTGAATAACAGTCACCCGACTGTGGCGTAAGTGACCCATGAACCTGACAAGAAGCACTTTGTTGATTTATTTGTTAAGATACGACGGAAGTACCTATCTTGTTAGTTTTGTTTAAGAGGGAGCATTGCGCGCTATTTTGTGAAAAGGATAGGATAGGATTTCGGGTTCATATAAGCGGCACAGAGCATACGTTATTGGAACGGTGAGTAAGCGCAAAAATCTAGTTATTGTTTACTAGTGACCCATCCCGGCTTCCCACGGGTGGACATTAATTACTTAAACACCGATTTCAAAAAGATTTTTTGAAATCGGTCCAATAGTTTTCAGTTAATTCGTTACAAACATACAAATATTGCCTCTTTATAATATTAGTGTAGATGTCGATTTACAAGAAAACTACGCAACTTATAAAAAAGTACATCCAAGTACATCCAGTCGCCCCGTGACCACGATCGCTGTAACGCGGTAGAAACGTAGGGGAAATAAAACAAAAGGTACGCGATAAATACCCGATATAATCATTAACTAACTTATAAAAAGGTTCAAGGAACCAAATAATTATTAATAACTTACGAATCAAAACTTAACTTAAATTATGCGCGAAACAGTGCACTTTCATGATGTTTTTTAATGGTATTTTTTTAATTGTCATAAGTACGTGTTTTCACATTCAATAAACCAAAGATTTTCTTTTAATTTTATGTAATTAAAGTTTTTACCACGGGGATCCCGTGAGTACTGAACTGAGATCTAGGCCTAGTTTGACCACCAAACCCATTAGTTTCGCCGCCTAACGTTTTGTGTGTTTTGTGGTAGTCGTATAAAAATAACTATAACGAAAAATACTAAATTAAAAAGGTACTATCACAACGGCAAGCCACCTCTTATACGTAAACACTTCCATCTGTAAATAGGAACTGGCGGTGTTTGCAGCCTCATAAAAATTCTATATTAATTTCTCAGAGGCTGCAAATACGGTCGAAGTCGTTAAATCTGATTCTATAAGCGGCCAGCAAAGATGTAGGAATATCTGTGGCGGCCAGTTTGCATAGCGTAGAACTCTCGCAAGTGCACAAAGTGACTCTACCTTCTTCTGCTATAGGGAGACTGTCACCGCCGTTGGAAAGCAAGTACGGTTGCATTAACACTGGGAACGTTATTGCTACAGTTTTGCTTAGGAAAACAAGATAAAAACTCAGAGAAACCATGGTTTTTCTGTGGTTTACGCGTTCATAACACATAGTTCACATTGGTCACGCAATAAGTGCAATAACTGTAATTAAGGTTTGGTATTCCAAGTGGGTTTGGTGTCGTAAGTTTAAACGGCATGCGGCATTCTGAGTAAAATCCGCCGACAAGACATTTTTATGATATTTGTACTATTCCTGTTTGGCTACCAACAGATCCAAATCAATACCTACACATCGAAAACCTCAACAAGACGCCGCCGCGCCGGCTGCATTGTCGCGCTGGCAATGAAAATACAAGCAAAAATCTAATTTTTAAAAAACCCGCCGACGTTTATTGGCTGAACAGATTTTCATGAAACGTGGCTAAGAACACTCGGGATAAAATTATCTATGACTCAAAAAAAATAAAGGAAAATCGGTTCATCCGTTTGGGAGCTACGATACGATACCACAGACAGATACACAGATACACAGTCAGACACGTCAAACTTATAACACCCCTCTTTTTGCGTCGGAGGTTAAAAATGGCCCTAATTTTGAATTGTATGTAAATCAGTGGACTTAATTACATTACTAACGCCTGAAAAAAATTATGTCTCATCCAAAGAGATTTATTACTAAAACTGCTACTTTGCTTTAATGGTGGAAACATTGCTGGTTTAAGTGTTAGTTAAGAACTTTATGTTTCTTAAATAAATAAAAAATAAAAAACAAATAAATAAATAAAATTAACATTAAGTCAATAGGCTCCAAAACGACAATTGATTCGTAGTTCGTTTTAGCGTTGGGTTCACAGCAAATGGATTGCAATGTGCGCAATAATAATAATAATAATAATAATGTTGGACAATTCACACAGCATTATCTAGCCCCAAGGTAAGCAGAGCTTGTGTTATGGGTACTAGATAACTGATATAGGTACATAATATTATAAGAGTACATAGATAGATACTTCTTATCGCAATACTTCTTATCTGCTATCTAAATTACTTGTAGAACCTAAAAAATAGCAAGAACCTGTTTTTTTTTTCACGCGTGACCGTTATTCGTTAGGTCTTAGAGTAGTTAATCAGTTTTGTAGTGCGCGTTAACCGTGACCATGTTTCGCTGACCTACTGAATTTGTGCCAACAAAGATATTTTGCAACGTTGTTGCTGCTCTAACAAAAGCTTGGCTATTACCGAAGAGATCTTAAATCTTGCCGGAATTATCTTACTTCCCCAAAACAATTACTTTGCTATGTTTACTGACACAATAACGTAATAATGACTGTGATTTGATTACCGACCTAATTAAAAACTTGGGGCAAATGTTTCTACGATCTGCAAATATTTGTTCCGTGTGTTCTGGGTATTTCTATTTATACTAAAAATATCTGCCTTATAAATCTAGATAATAATATCTAGCTCAGCTTAGCTTGGGGCTAGATGATGCTGTGTGGATTGTCCAGCATTATTTATTTATTTACCTATCTATCTGTGTAATGTATTTCATTACTTAAGTATATCAGTAATTTAGTACCCACAACACAAACTCTGCTTAGCTTGGGGCTAGATGATGCTGTGTGAATTACAACATGTTAGTTGTCTCTCATTCATAAAAGGAACAGTTTCAAAGGTTGACAACCTGTGAAAGTGTTCCTTTTCTGGTCAATGGTCACTTATTTTGTAATTGTTTATTTGGTTTGTTGATGGTTTCTAATTGGACAATTAAGAATTTCCTATTTAAGTATGTAACCACGTAACGCATTCACTGCCCAGCCTCACGCTACACGGGCCTCACAGCCGCTACACGGGCTGGGGGAGATCATCTGCGTCTTGGACCATGAAAGTGTTAGTATTTTTACGATGTAAAATTCTAAGCTGAACGGACGCTACGGTGCTGATTAGGGAAGGCTATGCCCAGCAGTGGATTAATATTAACTGATGATGATAATAAAATTCTACTACCATTTCTGCGCCGCCCGTGTGGCGTAGCCACCCCTGCAAACCCGGCAAAGCACCAAAACAGCTTCCCCAAATCAATTAGTTATGTTTAATGTCGCAATAATGTAATGAAGAGTTTTGTGATAGGTAATGATAATAATAACCGACCTAATTAAGAATTACGACAAGTCTTTCACTAGATGTTGTTAGTAGGGTATTCTCAATGAGGTTTTACGAGCATCAGTGTATTGTTGGGTATTCCTCCTAAAATAATTACCTAACCTGAATGATCAAACCTTTAAACAGAAAATTAATATATTATTAATTTCAAAATGTTACTACAGCCTACACGAAATTTTTGTAGATAGTTTTTTAATGTCCCATGTCGTCTCTCTAATTATTTTTGCATACCGGTCAAGCATGTCGTTTCTCCTATATTATTTGTTACCTTTTAGTGCACATCTTTTTTGCAAATAATATCTTTATCTTTACTAATATTTAGCTGCATTATCACTGGGTGTTGCTGCCTACGTTGGTCTAAACGCCAGCTGAACTCTTAACTTTACCTACGCTTAACTTAAAGATTGCCCTCGTAATAACTAACTTATAAATTCTCTTGTTATTGAGTCTTTGACAGATTTTGCACTACTGGTTGATTTGAGCTCTTGCCAATGCATAACGCAGACAAATATTTTTCAAGCTCGACGCCAAGAAAAGAATTTTAGATATTTATGTTTCGAGGTGATTACAAACATTGTACCTTTAGAATGGCTTCAATATAATATATGTATGTACTAACATCCACTTCTCAGAATGTTAGTGTACAATAACCTAGGGTTATTGACCGTAAATGGTATGACCACACGGTATGACAATGTTCAAAACTAGCGTTGCTCGGGTCATAGTCCCCGTGGACCAACTCCGGGCTAAAATTACGCAATCTCTACACAACACAGCCGCAACCACGAGCGTGGAGGAGGTAAACGCGAGGTAAACACTACCTTTTATTTAATTACCTGTGAAAATCGGGCAATGTATACACGTTGTACTGTATGATTTTATTTCTGTCGTTTCGGAATGTAGACTAAAGTAAAGAAGCGACGAAGAAACCTTTAGCCTGTTAGTTGTTATTTTTCGAGGCGGAGCAAAACCCGTCCCAATCTTTTTTATCATCTAGTCTATATTTCATAGAGTAAAAACTCGCTGCTGTCTCAGTGATATTTTATAGTAAGCCTTTTTGCACAGCAAGGTTTTGACAATTTGTTTGAATTTATTTACTGATAATTTTTGCAACTCACTAGGAGTTTTGTTGTAGAAGCGTATACATTGCACTTTAAAAGATACATTGAAAAGTGCAGTGACAGAGTTTACAAAATCGGAATAATAGTTCCGAACTTCTGATAAGATATCAAGGTATTTTTTTGAACGTCATCCCGTGCGACTCTTTCAAACTTGAACCCTAAATTCGATCGAGTATCGAGACCTCATAGTGACGTTTGTTTACTGTATGGGATTTGCGTACTTCCATAAGAACGCTTAGATTGATATTGATGTTGTCAAATCGTAGCCAAGTGCAAGCTGCCGCTCCTTGCCCGTGGTGCTGTTGACTGGACTACTGAATTTTCGTTTTCGGTAGTCCAGTTAACTGTACCACTGAAGATTCTTTCATTCCGTGGTCCAGTTAACCGGATCTCTGTACCGCCGTTAAAAAATATCTTCGCTGGTACAGTTATCTGGACCACTCATTATGTGTCATTGTTTGTAATTTTTTCTAAGATACCTACGAAATTTAAAATTTTGTTAAGATTAAACGTCAAAATTGACAGCTAATGTCAAAATTTACATGCCATAGTTACAGAATGAAAAGTTTGGTTAGATACGTTGCTAGCGACGTCGCCATGACATCCTGGTTCGGTAGGACCTATCTCTAGATTGTTAGCAACAGTCCTCAGATATCTTAACTATTTCAAATGTAAATACTGCTTGTTATTTGTATCCATTAGCTATGTCCACACTGGGCCCTTTCATCTTCAACTTTCGTCTAGTCATTTGCTTATTTATTTATTTACTAGCTGTCTCAGCGAACTTCGTACCGCTCTCACCTTTTAAACCTTCCCTGAATAAGTTATCCTATCTCTCAAGTTGGATCAAACTGCACACGGTGTGCAAATTTAATTTAAAATCGGTTAAATAGTTTAGGAGTCCATCGCGGACAAACAACGTGACACGTGATTTATACAATGTGTCTGGTTACCGGTGTCGGAGACTTTGGGGGGGTGAAGTACGGTAAATTTTATCGACAAATCACTATCCCTATTTTTTTTTCTCGCTCCCTGATAAAATGGCAGCCATTTTGTTTCCTTTTGCCTCGAAGCACGGGTGCTTGTATTGTTTAAGCTATAGCTACCCATGCAGAGGTTCTAGGAAGACGATAGAGGACTCATTTGATTGCCAATAATGTAGGCAATAAAGCAATGGTAACATTGTTGCATTTTCTATTCCCCCCCCCCCCCCCCAAAGTCTGCACTAAAGTACAAAGAGTGGGTTTAATGCCGAGGCATTATCTAACTGCCAGCCATTTTCTTTCTATCTTTTATAAAAAAATTGTTCTTACCTTATAGATGGTGTAGCATTTTCCATCCGAAGGCCAGTACAGCATCAGCCAGCCCTTCGGATGCGAGGCGCACGGATTCCGCCGAATGTCAGCCCAAGGTGGTGGCAACACTGCGGCCTGCGACCCACACAGTAAAGCGGCTATCCACACCCATGCCGCCATTTTAGCACTTCTTTAAGTCCTCATGTTTTTGTGTACACACTTTTTATGTCCTTACTTTTGTATTTTCCCAATATCAAGTCTTTAAAGTCTCTTTTAAGTCCTCACTTCTGTATTTTCCCAAGGTCGGGTCGTTAGACACTCTTTAACATAATATGTCCTCGCCTCTGGATTTTCCTCCACTCAAGTCTCTACTCAGTTCTTTAGAAAAATTTAAGGTAAAGAGATAGCTATGTTTCGGCACAAATCTTTAGTTGTACTTGTAATCGTTTTTTTTTAATTAATTTATGTAAGAATCACAGTAGCGTCTCAGTTAGATGAAATAATAACAAGTCCTTTGGTTCCGAGATCAATAGGTGTCACTGAGGATTCCAAACGTTTCACACTAAAGCGAAATTGCATATAAACAGAGGGGTAACTCTATTTGACGTTAATAAGGAGACGTGATGGTCGTCGTCGTCCTTTTTTTTCCAAAGGACTAAAATGCTGTTGACCGCAGATGGCCACGACAGCGTGACCGGACTTTTGGCGGGCGCAGAGGGCGCCACGCCGGTTAAAAGTTAGGGGCAACACGCACAAGGGCCACCACTTAGGTGCGAGCCTCGGCTTGGGCTGTTGCCAGATGCTACAAGAGGAAAGGGAGGTTTCACCTAGCACAACTGCACCTATATGGGCGGAAGCGGGGAATTCGACCCCGCATCCGGCGGGGTCGGTTTTTGGTCGGTTGTGTGGTGTGCGGAAGCGAATCGATTGCCGTCACCTCCGGGTTAGCGGCGGTGAACGGGGTCACCGAGAACGTGTCTCGGTCTACGGAGGAGAGGGCGTCGTCGTCCCTTTTTTCCATATCATTTGGTACTTACAGCGCCTCTATCGTCATTTTAGTCCACTGCTAGACATAGACCTCCAATAATGAGCGTCACAGTCACAGGTGCCCTCTTCAGCTTGCCGCATCCAGCATCTGCCTGCAGTGCACCTTGCCTGAGGGCGTCCTACATTACGTTTGCCGAGTCGTAGTCTCCACTCAAGAACACGTTTACCCCAGCGGTTATCGGTTCGTAAGGAAATATGGCGAGATGAATTTTGTAATTCATATAATCGTTATAAATGGGATTTTATCACTTGGGCTAGTAATCCTGAGACAATATGTTACTAAATCATGCTTGTTTTCTGTTTCACCTCTTGATTAAAACACCCTCGGAACAATGTCAGCAAATACAGCGCCTCTATCGTGCGGATAAGGAATTACGCAAATCCCATACAAAAAGGAAACGTCACGATCACATTTCGTTATTAACGTCAAATCGACTCACCCCTCTGGTATTATAATTATATATAGTATAATTTTAGCAGCGATAGGTAAACTACAATTACTAAAATTGTTTTGCGAATTTAATAGACAGAAATGTTTGAGGTAGAGCTCAATGAAGATTTAAGAGTAAACTAAATTTAAGCTGGTTTATGAAAATTTATGTGGGGAAATAAGGTAGAGCAGTGGAATTAACTAGGTACCTGAGTTTTGGTTTACCAAAACTGTCTTTCGTCACTCTTCTCTTTGGAACTTAGTTATGGGCTAAATAAATAATGCTGGACAATTCACACAGCATTATCTAGAACCAAACTAAGCAGAGGTTGTGTTATGGGAACTGGATAACTCATATACTAATACAATACACTACATAGATATTTTTTGATTAGGTATACCTACATAGAAAAATATCCAGAACACCCTGAACAAATATCTGCAGATCGTACAAACATTTTTCCCGAGGCGGGAATCGAACCGACAACCTCCTGCGTCGCAGGCGGACCTTCGCCCGCTGTGCCACATAGGTCGTCAAAAAAATCTCGTCTGGATATAAATCTCAAATCAAGTCATTGAATGAAACTACATGTTCTACCAAAGAATAAGTCCACGAGTTAGCAGTTTTTTTTAGTTTGCGCTAAAGTCTTCTAAAATAGCCTTTTTCCATATGGGTATAGTCAACTTAAATTCCATACTAGCATAGGTACTAAATTATGAATGCGAAACTAACTGTCTATTTCTTTTTTGCATTTACCTTTCACAATTAAACGGCTGAACGAATCTTAATAAATGAGGCAAAAAGATCAATTTATTGAAGGTAGAGCTACTTTTGCTTCAGGAACAACGCAGGCAAAGCCGAATCTATTCACACTTCACACTAATATTATAAATGCGAAAGTTTGGATGCATAGATGTATGGATGGCTTCACGGCAACGGCTGTACAATTTCGCAAAAACCACCCATCCTATAATGACATTTGAAAGCCCTTTGAACGGCCTTGAAGGCCATTTAATGGCCTTCGCGATCCAATTGCAAAATAAGAAGGCCATTCGAATGTCAATTATGGATGGATGGTTTTTTCGTAATCGCACAGCGGACCGGGCAGCACCTTAGCCCACCTACATTTAGACCTACATTTAGACGCAAACTTGCATCTAGATGTAGGTCTACACCTGGAACAAAACATAGGTTTGGGATATATCCCATAAATGAAATGGATCAGTTGAGCTCCCTGTTGATTGTTTGCAACAGTCTGCAGTTAGCTCAGTTGTTACAATTGTAAATACTAGTGTAATTTTCTTTGTGAATAAAGGCTGCTATTTTAATAAATCAATGAAAGAAAGAACCTTTGAACGATTCATAAAACAACGCGTGCGAAACCGCAGGCTAAACTAGTCAGTTATAAAATAAAACCACTGTCTATCGTAATGCGTAAGCCAACGTAACGGTGCAAGATACCGTTTGATCTGGACCTGGCACAGAATAGACCACAGTACATCAGCGTGCGCCGGCGCAGCGCATGGAGCCGAAATGATGAAACTACTATAATTTATAACCCACTTCTTTGGATTACGTCGGTTGTGGTTTGAACTGAGGCTGTGTTTTAGATGCTCGGTTCTTCCTGGTTGCAGTTTCTGTTTTTGGACGATATTTTACTTCACAAACGTACTTTACTAATTCCCGTAGATAAGTCCAATGGCGAACCTTCCTTTTATAGATAACCAGCCTCTGCCCGCGGCTGTGCACGCCAATTTTCGGTAATTTAAGTAGCCTATTATCTAAGTTAGGCTGTGTTCTAAATGTACGCCAATCTTGATCTGTTCTAAACGACTGTTTTGGAGATCTTAGGTAATAAAATTCAGATTTCACCAACTTTCGGCTATATAATATAAATAGGATAGTAGGATTAGTAGGATGTACCTATTCCATTACTATAAAGAGAGAGAGAAAGAGAACTCAAAACGAATCAAAAATATCATCGACCTTTTAATAAAATAATTCAGATGCCTTTTTTGGAATGCAACATTCCCGTATTCTGAGTCCAACTCATTAAATCCATTCTATCTAACATAAGCACACCCAACTAGCACAATAGCGTTAAAACAACCTGTATATCATTATATATATCGGTTCCATTCGAGTATCATAGTGTTAATAATACCTGTACAGTGGAGTTATAGAGTGCTCTAACTCCCATATAACCACGAAAGAGGCCCACGATTTTACAGGTAAAGGTTATAGAAAGCCTGTAGTGCTGTTATATAAAGGTGTAACAGAACCTGCACAAAAGTGTTGATTCATACTTAGCTACTACTTCAACCTATATTACTGTGCTTGTAGATGGGTTGGTCAACACTAAAGGTTATATAAAAACGTCGGCTAAGAGATATAACCACTTAAAACTTTATTAGACCTATTAAAAATAGTTGTTTGACACTTTGACGCTAGTTACAATATGTTTATGGTATCATTTAGCGTACAACTAAATGTCATCACCGAATGGCCATTATCTAACAGAGAAATAATAAAGTATACCTGTTCAAGTAACTTTGTGAAGTGAAAACAATCTGGCGTTGTGATTTTACGGTAAGTGTATACCATGT
The DNA here is from genome assembly GCA_963564075.1 of Eupithecia subfuscata. NCBI lineage: Eukaryota > Metazoa > Arthropoda > Insecta > Lepidoptera > Geometridae > Eupithecia > Eupithecia subfuscata. The sequence continues at coordinate 13,868,911 of OY751099.1, read as the reverse complement.
TTTCCATCTCAATTTTAACGCGCTCTTGATTTAATAAAGATTTCAAATAAAACTTATGAAACATAAAATAGGCACCTCAAATTTGTATCATTTTTTATTTTTGCTTTATGGCTAGTGGCATCTTCAATTAAGTGGCATCAATGAAATTACAAAAGTAACTTATATAATGAAGTATTTTGTTGTCAAATATTGAATAACCCAGTCAATTTATAGGTTATAGTTCACCAAAACAATGGCGAACTTACATTAAAGCTTTAGTCGTTGCATAAGTAAATTATTACCCCTTTTGAGTTACAACATCTGTAGCCAAGAATGTTGTGACACCATTACTTTTACAACGCCTTTATAGTGTATCTACTTATCACAATAAGCGTAAATAGAATTAACATTACAGCTTAAACCTACATAAATGAGTTGTTCAAAACTTTTGGTGTCTGTGTATCTTACACTCTTGACAAACTCTATTTTACAACACATGTCTGCACCTTATAACCAATATAATACCTACAGTTATAAAAGACACTTCACTGCAACAACTAAACAACAATAAGTGTTGACGCGAGTCAGCGAGCACTGTTGTATAGGTATAAGTGCTACAAACAGGTTAAAGCTACAACATCTTAACTATACTTGCTGTAATTAACGCTCTTCTAACTCTTAAAGTGTTCTTACGTCGTTCATTAAAGTTCTAGAACCACCATTGAAGCTAAATTTATTTTTTAACTCCTTTATAACGCTTTTAGTCAGAACTGAGATAATTATTACTCAATTAAACAGGTAAAAGTTATAATAAAAACTGTATCTGACACCAAAATGTTAGTTGGGCAGTCAGCAACGAAAGTCCTTTGGAAGAATTTGACGAACTGAGTATGGTTTCTTGACGAACCGCTTATTGGACGAAACGCTTGTTGGACGAACTGCTAACAAATCAGCCCAACACTTGCAGGTTTTTCAAAACTGTTATAAATAATAGTATTAAAACTGTTTTAATTTATATTATTAAAACTGTTTTAATTAATATTTAATATTATTAAAACTGTTTTAATAAATATTATTAAATAATATTAAAACAGTTTAAATAATGGATTCAGGCGTTACTTTGCGGAAATCCATTGTGTATTAATTCCGCGCAAAATTGGAATTGTTACTAAATATTGTTTTATCCTAATATTATATGAGTAATGGATTTCCGCAAAGTCACGCCTGAATTTATTATTTAAACTGCTTTAATCCAAATCGAATGCGAAACTTACCATTTTGGTTCGCGCATCAGTTATTTTGTGAATAAAGATTTAAATAATTAAACTAGTTCCACAGTTATAAGTTTTAGAGAATTTTAAAAATATGAAAAGGTTATGTGAGTTTCGTTGTTGAAAGTACCAATGGTTGCACATTAACAAAAACTAAGAACCGATACGTTACACTTTACAGTCTGCAACGATGGATGCAAAAAGCCACTTATCTACTAAGATACAAAACGGTGTTACGTCAGTCGGTAAGTTTACCGTTCGTAGTGAGAAACGCAAAAAAGACTTGTTGCAAACGAGCGACCGATCTACTTTGTCACATTGTAGATATTACGTCTTCTATTAAAAACTACTTCGGACTAAGTACAATACAGGTAGAATGACGAGAGACAAAGTGTTCTTTGGGACTTATAAAAAAAATTGTTCAACACTTTCAACTAAATAAAAACCTACTAAGGATCAGAAATATCCCCTTGAATTTTTGGGACTTAATCATACATCCAGCACCGCTGCACGGCACAACAATAAGCATTCTAACTCTACTTAGCTTGGGGCTAGATGGTGCTATGTGGATTGTCCTGCATTATTATAATTATATAAGAGACTAGACGATCGCCTAGCGGTTTCACCTGCGTAGTTCCCGTTCCCGAATTCCGGGATAAAATATAGCCTATCAGTCACTCCCTGAAAAGTAGGCTTCCTAACGGTGAAAGAATTTTTCAAATCGGTCCAGTTTCGGAACCTATTCAATACAAACAAACAAACAATCAAATCTTTCTAGATAATGCTGTGTGAATTGCAATATTTATTTATTTATGTCCTCTTAATAATATTAGTATAGATTAAACTCGTCATCTTTAAAGTACTGATTGATTGACAGGATTATTTGGTTGCGGCGTGGCAAGTTTGCCGCGTATTATGTTGCTTATTCTGCATGTAAATTTTATTATCCGTTTCTCATAATCAATTTAATCAATCTGCTGGTTGCTACATGAATAGAAATGAACTTCTCAGTTTTTATGCAAGCCATTTATCAAGAAAACTCGACGTGTGTGAGAAAAACTTGCAACACGCGCTTTGAATATCCGAATGTTAATAAGGCCTTAGTACCTTCAAGTTTGTGGGGAATGCAAGGTTCATAATTATTAATTAACTTGCGAGGGAAATTATCATCATCATCATCAGCCTATTTTAGTCCACTGCTGGACATAGACCTCCAATAATGAGCGTCACAGTCACAGGTGCCCTCTTCAGCTTGCCGCATCCAGCATCTGCCTGCAGTGCACCTTGCCTGAGGGCGTCCTACATTACGTTTACCGAGTCGTAGTCTCCACTCAAGAACAAGTTTACCCCAGCGGTTATCGGTTCTTAAGGAAATATGGCGAGATGAATTTTGTAATTCATATAATCGTTATAAATGGGATTTTATCACTTGGGCTCGTAATCCTGAGACAATATGTTACTAAATCATGCTTGTTTTCCGTTTCACCTCTTGATTAAAACACCCTCGGAACAATGTCACTCTCGCCAAGCGAATCTGTCGTAACAATTTAATAAATTAAGATTTGCGTAAAATACGGAACATTGTTTTAAATTACCATAAAACGCCAAATATTTTGCGAGTTTTAAGCTGATAGAGCATAATTTTACATTAATATTCATTAATTCAGATTAGGCTTTTCAATAATAACTGGTATTTTGTATGGCAGTAGGTGAAATGCGATTTTATTTCGGAAAATAACAAAGGTGATATAATGCACGGTAACATATTTTTTATTCGTCTTTTTTTGACGTCTTTTTTTGACGAGTCTAATCTATTTCCAATAATTTTACGTATATACGGTATGTAGATTATAATATGTCCTTCTATAGGTGGAAGGTATCGCGGAAGAACCGAAGAGTGCCAATTTCCTACAATTCAAAAAGTTCAGTAAGCATAATACAGGCTCTGCTGACTGTCCGGTCAAAACAATGGCAGAAAATAGGTTACCTATAGATGTGCCTAAGAACGCCGATTAGGTAGGTACATAACATGTTTATCCGTAATGTTTTTCAGCAGTTTTTATTGACATACCTACCCGTGTAAACTAGTTTTTAAAAATCTGCTTTGTCGTTTCATTTTATGTACCTACCTAATGTGATTATTGTTTATTAATTACGTTCTTAGCTCTTTCCTCCTGAAATACAGGTTTAACCTAGTTTAGGCACAAGTATAAACTTTAAAATATAAGTTAGGTATCGTTACACTTTTGTTACCCTTATTTCCTAAGATATTTTTGAATAAAATTATTATTATCATAGGTAGGTGCCCTAGATAATGAAGCATTTATGATTATATTCTTTCCTAGGGCTTCTAAACCGCCCGTAGTGATAACAGAGATACCTCTACATTTTTCGATGAGGTAGGTACCTAATTAGCATATTTTCAAAAACTAGCTTCTGTCGCAGTTTCCGGGGGCCTAGGGAGGTATAGGTACCTATTAATAATATTAGTATGCCCTTGTTTGATTAAGATTCGTTTACCGTTTCGTAGGTAGGCAGGTAGGTAAGCTTAAAATGTAACAGACACGCAAGGAGAGCTTTTTAAATTATGTAGTAATGTTCGTAGAATGTGGATTACTTCTATTCTACAAACAAAAAGTTCTAGTATGTATTTTTAATTTTGGTCGCTTAGCGCAAAACACTTAAATAAATTTAAAAAAGTGTTCTAAAAATTTCACAATCACGATAACGTTATTAGGTAAATACCATGTAGCCTACAAATACAAGCACTCTTTGCTTAAAACCTTGGCAGAATAAAATTAAAAAAAAAAGTAAAACTGTCAAACTTCACTGACACGTTCTTTAAACAAAACCCGCGAACGTAGCACGCGTCCGCGGCGACTTCTCGCGGCTCGGTGGGCAACACTGAGGCGAAGAGCTTTACTGTCTCCGTGACTTTATTTACGTAGGCCTGTAGCTAGAGAGATAGAGCTTATTTTCTTACGTCATTAGTTCGTCTGACTTTTGTGTAGTTGGTTAATCAATTAGCGTTGTTGCTGTTCAGTAACAAAGAAATCAAGTTAAGGCACATACCCAACCCAAATCAGCGCCACTATCTAATTTATTCTTATTATTATGTTATACGAAGGAATTTTCAAAAATCGAACTTGTAGTTTGTGATACCTATCACAAAGCTTATTTTTAATGCCTCTGTAAAAGTGGTAAAAGTTTTATTTTGTAATGTGTAGGCAGAGATGCGAAGTTGCTCTGTTTGGCCACGATGGTGATCAAAAAGAGCAACTTCGCATCTCTCCTCTTAGTAAAAGAATCAATTACGGGACGGAATAGCTATATCCTAATTATCCCTGTAAAACTAAGTATGTACCGAAGGTGTGCATTTAGACGCCAGCTCTTGGTCTAAAGTCAGTGTTTTATGTATGGAAATGACAATGCGTAACTTTATCTCGGTGGCTTTATTCTTATCTGTTTTATAAATCCCTCTTTTTCTCGAATATTAATGCCTGTTAGAGGCACACATTCTATACTAAGAAACTTTATACTTAATTCTCTTTTAACGTTTTATGTGTAAGTACCTATTGTTGACATTGCCTTATAGATCTTTTTTTTTAAGTTGTCGGGTTTTTTTACGTTCGGTGCGTAATTTAAGTTTAGTCAAGCTTTTGATTATCAAGCCTGTAATTTGTGTTCATTAACCGTTAGTATAATGTTGTTAAATATTGGGTCAGCCTCTGCGTAAACAAACATAGGCGCAAACTGTTAGAGCAGGTATTCAATTTTTACAAGGTTACAAGCATAGAGTAAAAACTCGCTGCTGTCTCAGCAGAGGGATAGTGTCATTCAACTATTTGACAATTTGTGTAACCAAAAACCGATCCATGTGTGTTTTGACAACTCGTAAATACAGTGCCCTCACTCACACATTCTTATGATTGAATGTTGCAAGTGAATAGCATTTTCCCTAAAAAATTGGGTAACTGAAGCAAAGTTCCCATTAAGAAAATACTTCATTGTTTTTATCACACCTACCTTTTTATTTTTGATATTACATTATTTCAATTTACTAAAGGTGTCAATAGTTTATTGTCAAATCGAAAAAATCTTTAAAAAAATCTATGAAAATCCATTTCCAACGTCTTGTATTTTTTTAATTTTACTATCATTCTACCTAGGTCAAACGACAAAAAGTTTCACTCAAAGTCTGCAAAATAAGATCGGCTCCGATCATTTTCGCAACAATAATTTAAAATAGACGGTCAAGTGCGTGTTCGGCCACGTGCAGTGTATGTAGTTGCACGGTTCATGGCTTATCTAAACCAACTTATTTACTTGTTTTATACAAACCTACCAAAGTACATTTTTTAAGTTGATTAGGATGAGTATTAGGTACTCAACTAGTAAAGCATACTAAAGCTGTGTTCCTTTTAAAATCACTCCAACTACTACTAGCATTTTTTTCACTAATGCCCAACATAGACAAATTACAGCATTCTAGTACTAATAGTCTCTGGACTAAGCTGTGGACGGATCGACGAACGTAGTGAACTTTAAGGGTTCCTTGTTGACTACGGAACCCTAAAAAAGAACATGTGCACGTGCAAGTATTGCTACAGTTATGGTGATGGGATGGATTACAATTTTAAATTTGAGTTTATTGCATTTGCTCCCCTTGGAGCCGAGAGAGGTCTAGGTCAGTGCGGTATCGAGGTTTTCCGGAATTTTAAAAATATCTGAGCGTCTGGTCAAAGCGGCGGCGCGGGACCCGAGAGCTGGTGAGTATTTGGCACAGCGCACCAGCATTGCCATACAGCGGGGCAATGCAACCAGCGTAACGGGGACGCGACGACTGGTATTGATATCGATAAGTTGAGCTGCCTCTAGATTGTTTGCTACAGGCTGCAGTTAGCTCAATTGTTTCAATTGTAAATACTAGTTACAATTGTTTCCATTCATTGATTGTAATTTTCTTTGTAAAATAGTAATTTGAGTTTACATCTTGAATCTACTCAGAATATCGTCGAGTGACTGAAAATTCTAAAACTGTGATATTCCGCGTAGTTTGATTCCTAAGTCCTAACTTGAGGGAATTCCACCCTCTCCTCTACTATTTTTATATACCTAAGTACTAAGTAACAAAACCTGGGTATTTTTTTCCCAGTGCATAGCAACATTTTTACGAAAATGGTGGACGAAATTTTTAAATTTATTTATGAGTTTTGATGACTGTTTTAGGCAAAATTACAAACGGAATATTGGTACTTATCGGTGGAATGAGATATTTGCGGTCTTCTTTTTCCGGTTACTGGTGTTTAAACATCCTTGCACCGCACAACACATCATTTTTATATTTTTATGTGAGAGCTGCTTTCCGTCTCATTTGAAGTATTGTACTAACGGCTCAAAATGAAAATTGCGACGATTCGTCGCAATTTTTTAGACTTACCTCGTTTGTGTCAACTATCATTCTAAGTCTTCTTCTTCTAAGGTTACAAGAAAAAAAATGTGTTAAATTTTTACAAGGTTACCTACAATACAACCCCTACCTTGTAAGTAATTTTGCAAAACCTAGCAACCTCAAATCACACTAGCAGTATTATAATCTGTGACATTAGTAAGTTCGATACCTAGTGTGAGTGATTATCGTAGGTGAAAAAAAACTTTTCTTGTTCTACATTAATTTTTATTATTGTGCATGCTAAAACGTCCTATCCTATAGAGACTTAGATAAAAGCCTCAATAACTGTTATTTAACCTAGCTTTGTAATCTCGTTTTGGATGGCCCATTTTAATAATTAAGATCGGGCTGAAATTTAGCATAGACTATAAAGCGTAGGCATAAAGTTGGCCAACTTTTATCCCGTAAAAACGTGTGCAAAGCTGCGAGGTAGATAAAATAACTACAAGATTTTAATGTTTTAATTTTAATTAAATTTTAAGTCATCACATTAATAACGGGATATTTACCAAGATTTGTGTTATTTTGAGTTTTCTAATTTATAGGCAAATGTTTTTGTATCTAGGTAAGTTAGGAAGGTACCTCACCTTACCTCAGCAGACTATATTGGTCCACTGCTGGACGCAGGCCAGCAGGGGGCTACGCGCCTTGCTGGATTTTAACTGATGATGCCCATAATCCCCACGCTGGGCATGCGGGTTGGGGGTCGCAGTTCGGTGAAAGAATTGTTCAGCAGGAGGCGCTGCTGCCCGCCCCCGGTGGATATCCCTTAGTCGCCTCTTACGACACCCGCGGGAAGAGCTAAGGGTGGTGCAAATTCTAAGCCGGCACCACACAGCAAGTTAGGTAAGTAAGTACCACGAAGTAAATATCGGACCCTGGCTTGCTCCAGTAAATCTAAGTTCAATCCTACGCAGTGCCGTTAAACCTTCCTCTAATAATGCTGTTAACGTGATGACATTACCTACAGATCACAGAATAAATACCTATCTAACACCTCCTTAGTTTGGGGCTAGATAATGCTGTGTGGATTGTTCAGTATTTGTTATTTATTTAATACCTACAATATCTACTTATAAGTAGTGTAGGCACAGAATAAATATAGGTAAACGACGAAATTCACATTAAATAAATTATTAAATAAATAATGCTGAACAATTCACACAGCATTATCTAGCCCCAAACTAAGGAGAGTTTGTGTTATGGGTTCTAGATAACTGATAGACACAGTACAATACACTTCATAGATAGATATTTTTTAGTATACGAGTACATAGAAATCATCCAGAACACCCTGAACAAATATCTGCAAATCTTACAAACATTTGTCTCGAGGCGGGAATCGAACATACAACCTCCTGCGTCGCAGGCGGACCTTCACCCGCTGCGCCACAGAGGTCGTGAAACATTGGGAATTGTCTTTTGTTTTTTGAGACGGAAATGAACCAATTCAACGCAACAGAAAAGTGTAGAAAAAGAACTAAGTACCTTCCATAGAGCTACAATATGGCTACAATAAATTTTTGCTTAGGACGTAGCGTATAGATACGGTATTAATTACCATAGAAAGAAAGAAAGAAAATAATTGAATTGCTCTTAAATTAATACCACCCTATAATAAACTAAACCATAGGAGCTATTGAACGCTGAAAACCACCAGTAGGTACACCAAAGAGACAACATTACAAAGAGACAAATACAATGGGGCTTATCACTGAGAAGCTCTACCAGGCAAGGTAGGTACCAACCTGTAAAACCAACTACAACAACTACCGACCTACCTAAACAAGCTTTGAAGCACACCTAACACCAGAAGGTAAAATTCTTCTCTATGTCGGTACGGTACCTTACCTAATTAATGACTTTATCGGGTATATACATCGATCAAAAATTTCCGGCCGGCCCCCCTTAGATGCACAATGCGCGCCCTGAAAACGTCAGTATCAAAAGGTATCCCATTTGGCATTTTGGGATACCTTTTCAACTAGTGTCATTTTAGCTCTCGGACCGAAAGCATGGTCAAGTGCTCATATAAAAATGCAATAATCGACCGACCAAGCAACAGAAAAAGGATGGAATTTCTTATTTACAGTAAGTTTAAATGTAATTTTTACCTGTGTAATGTGATATGAGCCAATTGAGCCTTATGTACTTGAGAAATCAGCATTAAATATTGTTGTTGGGTTTGCCTATGTAAAAATATTTATTTTGTTCTAAGTTGATGAATGGAGCGGCTATTGTTTCAATTTTTTTTTTAATTTATTTGTGGTAAGTTGTAAGTGATAATTTTTTTTTTCATGAAAAGACATTTAAAATAACTGGTTGAGGACTCTCTAATAAAAGAAACACTACCAAAAGTATTAGATTTAATCAACTTATTATTTAATTTTTAGTTACTTTCGAGATCCTGTGCGTTGGGAAAAATGGAGGTCCATTTTAGCACAACAGCGATGTGAACCATATTTTAAACCTGGCCGTGAAAGCCTCATTTGTTACAAGCATTTTAAAGAATGTGATGGCTACAACACCAAAACAGGCATAAGAAGACTACGTAAAACAGCTGTTCCTCAAACAGTATGTCTATTTTATTTAACGGCAATTGTTTTTAACTATTTTAGCTTTACATTTAATAATAATTCAAAATTAAATAGTAGGTAATATAATAATAAATAATGTGTTCATATGGCGTAAGTTTAAAAGTATGTTATAAGATCCTAGTTGACTTAAAATAACGTTTATTTTGGCCCATACAAAAACTCTTACGAAGCCGCAGGCAGACACTAGTTCTTTTAAATTTAAAGTACCTGCCTGAAATTGTATTTTAGGTTTATTTCACTAGCTTTTGTTAACTTATTTATATTATTGTATGTCCGAAATGACCCTTTTGTTTGTTGACTGTTGCGTCGCTAATTTATAGTTGTATCAATAAATGGTTCGTTATCTTTACCTGAATTCTGTTGATTTTATAATCCTTATAAAAAAAACAGTGTATGAATTATTTTTAGGAACTTACAAAATAAAATAAAATAAATTCTACTCCACTAATCTCTTGTTCCGCATGCAAAAAACTTGACAGGCTCTGCGCAAACTGTCTGCGTCAAAACAAAACGTGGACACTTTTGAGTGTCATTCTTGTAAGGTTCTAGGTATCTACGGGGGAGGCCGCATACTTGATCGATGGGTATATACCTTTTGTTATTATTTCCCCTACGTTTCTAGCGCGTTACAGGCGTTACAGCGATCGTGGTCACGGAGCGACTAGGTATACTTACTCGGAGTTACAGCCGAGAATTGAGGGCAGTATCCACGACTATCCTCAATTATTCGTCTTCAAAATCTGGAATGTCCAAGTTCAGATTACATTACAACACACTACACCGTGTCCGATTGCAGTAAAGTTGTAAGCATCGAGCACATGTTGTATGTGTGTAAGGTTTTCAATAGAGTCGGTTCTCACTAACAAAAGGTACCTACGCGATAAATACCCGATAAAATCATTAATTATGCTAACAAATTTAATAAGTTTTAAGTATCTAACCTGTTATTGTTATTGTTACATTTAATTACGTCTTGCTCCATGGTCCATTGAGCATGATGGCTATAACTCGATTGTACCGTTAAAACGAGGTTGATGGACCCCATGGACTTGTTAGACTTACGAAAAACTTTTTGCTGTGGTAGTTTTTTTTCGATGGGATTCCATAGCTATTTAAATCTACGAAAAGCACGCAGAGGTACCGTAAAGCCCGCGTGGAAGGCGCGTTTTATGCGAATCGTAGTACACTGCGTTGATTGAATTAGCGTAGGAATGAGTTACGGGCGTTGCGTACGCCTGCGAAGGTAGAGTTGGATACTCAAGAAGACTGCTTCTCTATACCCCCGTAGATTGTCGTACCTAGAGCCCGTAGACCTACCTATCGTAAGATACGCGTAGTGCGTAATCTGTCGTTAAACGCGCGTAAAGTGCCCGTAGGCCAATCGTAGCTTGAGCGTAGCATGCGAAGGTTGAAAGTATGATAAGTATGTAGTCTTTTTGTAGTAAAAGGCACATCGTGGCACACTTGTGGCTCGCGTAGACTATAGTAAAAGCCGGCGTAGAGACGCGTATAGGTCAATCTCGCAATCGTAGACTTATTTATTTATTGAAAAGGAACGCCAAAAGCGTATACATAAAACATTTTTATAGTTAACTTATTTAAGCAGGTTCTAATATATACGCTAATAATAGGCGGACACAACATTGTTTAAAAACACGAAACTTACTTACTTTAGACTGTCGTAACGTAAAGGAAGCGTAGAGGGCGCGTAGGCCAACCATAGCTAGAGCGTTACATGCGAAGTTTGAAAGTATGTAGTCTTCTTGTAGTTAAGGTCCATTGTAACACACGTCTAGCTCGCGTAGACTATAGTTAAACCCGGCGTAGACGCGTAGGACAATCGTAGCACACGCGTAGCACGCGTAGACTGTCGTAAAACGTGAGTAGAGGACGCATAGGCCAATCATAGCTGGAGCGTAGCTTGCGAAGGTTGAAAATATGTAGTCTTCTTGTAGTAGAAGGCCCATCGTAGCACACGTCTAGCTCGCGTAGACTTTAGTAAAAGCCGGCGTAGAGACGCGTAGGCCAATCGTAGCACGCGCGTAGCACGCGTAAACTGTCGTAGAACCTGCGTAGATGGTGCGAACGCCAATCGTAGCACACGCATTGTGCAACGTAATCGGTGTTTGTCTTTGCCTGTCCTGTGTTTCTGTTTTATTTGGTGTGCATTATAGAGCATTTGTATTGTATTGTATGAGCGTAGCTCATACAGACTGTTGTAGAACCTGCGTAGATTGCGCGTGGGCCAATCGTAGTGTATTAACACTGACGGTGTTCGTCGAAATCTTTTTCTGTACGAAAACAATTTTTTAGACGTCGACCGTCGTAGAATCGGGTTAGGGTACATCTGGTCCGAATCTCAAACTGATCCACGGACGAGATGTCCACTTCACTTTTGAGTAGGGGTACATCTCGTCCGAATCTAAAATCTCTTGGTTTTAGATTCGGATCAGTTTTACCCTCAACCAACAGTGAAGGGGACATCTTTTCAGGGGTTCTGAATCAGCGTAAAGGGCGCGTAGAACAATCGTGGCATACCTAAGGGTAGAAGTACCAAAACTTTTGTTGAAATCTTAAATTGTGTGCATTACACGTGGTTTATGACCTCTTTCTTCAACCCCTTATTTTTTTAATGTTTATACGATCTGCAAATATTTGTTCCGGGTGTTCTGAGTATTATCTATGTTTAATCAAAAATATCTACCATTGTAATTTATTGTAGGTATTATTTAGTAAATCAATCATCTATAACAGAAGCTCTGCTTAACTTGGGGCTAGATGATGCAGTGATTCTCCAGCATTTTTTATTCATTTTATTATTGGAATATGTACCTACTTACTTAACAAACTTAGGTAAGAACCTACTTAGGAACTAGGACATCTTTGTCACGATTCCTGACACACATTCGTGTTACTTGGCATTGTCTTTTGTTCCTCGATATTGTGCGGAATTATAATAGAAGCACATAACAGACTCGAATTGTCCAGTTATGTAAGAGAGTAAAGCCGTTGCCTAACGCAACCAGTGGTGAATTTGATATCATCTCGCATACGCAGGCAGTACCGAAGTACCGAACTGCGATCCTCAAACCGCATGCCCAGCGTGGGGAGTATCGGCATTACCCCCCATGAGATGATGGCCAATAAGGTGCCTATCAGGGGGTGGCCTGCGTCCAGCAGTGGACCAAAACAGGCTGTTGGGGGGTTAAGGATGTATGGATTGATGTTTGTTACCTACCTCTTCATTCCAAAACTACTGAACTGGTTGGATACATCGATCACGTAGGTAGGTATATTAGCATCATCAGCAGTTTGACCTAAGTAGGTTACTCGTGCCGCGAGCGCGGACCGGGCGCCTACGGAGGTCAGTGCATCAGCAGCGATCATGCAAACCGCACTCATTAACATCATATTAGTCGTAGTTTTATACAATACAGCTATTGTTCGATATACTCTACTTTTATATCAGCATCTCGGGAAGAGCTAGCCGCGTTTATTTTATCATAGCCTAGTCCACAAATGACAATGCACTCTTAGCAGCTATACTCTACCTAGGTAAAGTAACTGCATACTTACTAGGTACACTGGGTATCACACCCATATAATATTTATTTAGAATTAACTTTATCAGACAATGCCATTTTACAGCAGCACCATGAATTTATAATTAAGTATTATTATTTGTTTACATGACTCTAACGATGCCCATTTACAGCTGATCCATTTATCAACTTATCTATTTTTGTATGTACCAATATTCCCAAGTTTCTTGGTTATTTTCTGTCTTGTCTGTTTTATGGCCTTGAATCATAATTTAGGCACCACTTATTGTAACCAATGTATATTTAAACTGACATCTCCAAGTGTGCCTTGTGCTCCTACGGCGAATAAATGAGTATGAGTATGAGTATGAGTATTCCTACATGGTCCTTCTCCTTCGAGCTGGATACCTACATGGTCCTTCGAGCCGATTCCTACAGAACTGATCGGGCTAAAAAAATTCATACAGATTGGTAGTTCTAGGCCTGGAATAAAACATAGGCTAGGTACCTTAAATCAGTCCTTAAATCAGTTTCCATGGGATATAAATACCTACCTACCTAACTTTTAAACGTTTCCATAGAAACAACGCGTGCGAAGCAGCGGGCAGTAACTAGTACATAAATTTGACCAGTACCTACGATCTCTCTGCCTTGTGACAAATGTTTGTTCCTGCCGAGGCGTAGCTAAGTTGTGGACTTATGCTAAATTAGTTCATTTTGGTCCGCCTTATTACAAGTACGGTCGTCTGTTCTGTCACATAGGTACCTACCTAATAAAACTCTCTTCGAAAATAACGCCAAATAGTTTAATAAGTTTTAATAATTTATTTTTAATAGTTTATTTGAAATAATCATAATAGATCACATTACAGGCATTTACAGCTAAGGCGTGCGAGACACTATGTAGGTACCTAGTAGGTACCGACTTATTAAAGTGTTGGAACGAAGTTCCATAACGCGCGTTGTGAAAGGGGGCTAGACGGAAAAAATTCATACGAAAAGTTGTAACGACACTTTTTGCTATAGTAAGCTATTGTAAGCCGTGCGGCCTGCGCATGTTTCTCTGTCTGTCTCTCTCTCTCTCTCTTATGAACTTCGTTCCATCCGAGTGTCCTTTGACACCTCTCAAGTTTTTTCATTGGGTGATCTACCCACTTAGACTGGTGTTCACCAAAATATAATCGGACAATTAGGCAGCTTCGTCGGTTTATTTGACGTTTAATGTATGAAAACATGATGAAAACTTGTGTCAAAAACATCAAACCAACTGTTTAAAATTTAACCATCTGTTGGTGAACTCGGGACTTAGATGGATTTCTTTCATTCATGGTTTTCTTCAAATGCATTATAAGCTTCTAAACGTTTAGTTGCGGCCGTAGTTACCTACCTACCTAAATAAATTCTCTTATTCCCAAGTGTTTCCTCTCTATCCTGACCTGACCACAGATTTGTAAGTATAGTCCTAAACTTTAACTTTTTATTTCATGGCTCGCTGTGACTTTAACTCGCAGAGCAGATGACATAAATTCTGTCATCCCTGAGACAGCAGTGAGTACCTACAAAATGCTGCCATGATGCCATGCCTGTGTCGCAGAGGTAGCCAAAAGTCTCTTGGAGGGATTGTCCCGTAGAAAGAGAATACTTAATCTGTGGATTGTCCTTTTTCTGCTTCCTTGGGCTTCTCGATCATGTGGCTTCGTGGGTAGATTTCCATGCCGCTCTGTTTTGTGACGTAAGCAACTTAGACGGTTACGTCGTTGTCAAAGTCAGCTGATGTCATCATTAAAAAAAATACAACCAACCAAATCAAGGAAAACTGGAAAATTCAAAGAAAATCGTTGTTTGTGATTAAAAGATTAACAAATCAACAAGGAACTGTTGAATGAAAAAACTAAAAAGGATCCTGAATAAAGTGCGAAATTATAGAAATGGACAGAAATAAACCTAAAAATGCTTCAGAAGGAATTGCGGTGAGTTTAATCCGCATGTTGTATTAAAAGTTTTGTGAGTTTTTGTGGTGTAATTTTACGAAGATAGTTACCTACCTATTTCATTTTTGTGATAATAAGTCACAAAATAAAAATATTTATATCCTTTAGCCTACATGTAGGTACCTCCTGAATACAGCAACTTGAAAAACTTAGGCTAAATGAGAATAACAGATGATAAATCAATAAAATTCATTAAAATTTACTTTCCAGCCCATGGGTATCTCAGCCCTCAATGAGGTGGTGCTAAGTGACCAGCCAGAGTCAAGATATGAGTGTCCAGTTTGCCTCAACTGGCTTCGAGACCCTGTAATTACAACTTGTGGTCACAAATTCTGTAAGAATTGCATTACTTCTTGGCTACAGTAAGTATAATTCAATACACAACTCCATATAGTACACCTCAAATAAAATACAGCATAGACAATCATCTAGATAACAATAGTATAATGGGCTATCTTATTGCATAGAAGCAATTTCTTCCAAGCCAGTAAGAAAAACAAACTGGACTGCTGAGAAAAGATGGTATTTCATTTATTGTGAATCCTTTTGTGGTGTATTAGATATATTTATGGGAGTGCACCAAAATAGTGCACCTAGTTGATTGCCATTTAAATAACAAGACTTGGGATGACAACTACCCAAAATCAGTACTTAGAGAAGATGTTGATGACAACTACCCAAAATCACCAGTCCTGAATTACCAAGTCCATAAAATTTATTGGTTAATCTTTTGATATGTTTGATTCCAGAAATAGTGGTCACTGTCCCATCGACAACATAAACTTAAGTATGAAAGTTGATATTTTCCCTGATAATTACACTAAAAGGGAGATACAGGAGCAAAGGATGAACTGCCCGTTTTACACTAAAGGTACTTTACCAATATCTCGTGTATATTCTATGCTTTATGTACATCATCTCTTTTAGTAATAAAATTGAACCAAATAACTTTTATATCGCTAGGCTTACAAAATAAGCTCATAGATAGGTAAAATTTAAAATAAATTATTATCAATACTACCTTCTGCCTCCAAGTTTCTAGTTTTTTTTAGGTAAAGAGCAGCCTATAAATAATATTCCAAAACAAAAACTATATTGATGCAAAATATTTTTTTGTTTTTTTTTTTTTTTTATTCAGTAGTATTAAGAAGTTGAACATCCAGACTTCCAAATTAGTCTATATAATCTTTATTGAGAAAGAAAATTGCAATCAAATAATATAAACAAATTAGAACTAGTATTTACAATTGAAACAATTGAGCTAACTGCCGACTGTTCCAAATAATCTACAGGGATCCATATCAATACCAGCTGAAAGCATCCCCAAGATGCTGGCTGCATTACCCTACATTAATTAATTTATGTGTGTAATGTTTACTTTCTCTAAGTACTAGTTTTTTTTGTTATCTTGTCTAAACCTTTGTTCGACCACAGCTGCATTACTGATGAAACCATTTTTTCAGGTTGCACAGTAAAAGTGACTCCTCTAGACCTGGACGCACACATAGCAGTATGTGAGTACAACCAGCCAGAGTCATCCTCACAGTCCATGGTAAAGGTGCCATGTTCATTCCAAGGTGTCGGCTGTAAGGAGACCTTTGAGAGCCAGGATGAGATGAACCAACACTTGCACACTGATACACAGAACCATATGAGTGTGAGTTGATTTTAAATATCTAACGCCCAAATAGTTTGTGCTTAAGTCTCAGGTAGTCAAATGCAACTCAGATTTAAGGGGTTGTTCCCGAAGTACTCCATTCCTTTAAGCACATCAACTTTTCCAGTTTTCAATGAAAATGTGTCAAAAATTCGGCACTTGAGATACCTATGCTTCAATCTGAATTGTGTATGTATTTGGGCGTAAAAGAACCCCGTACCCAAAAAGTGGTTCCTGAAGACCAGTATATAAAAAATATAGCGTATGCATAAAAAAACTGTATAAATGCATGCGCTATTATACGCTATATTTAACACCAAAAGTAGTGAGGAAACAACAAAGGACTTATACCTAACCTAACTCTAAAAATAGAAAAGGTTTACAAAATATGTCCTAATAATTCAGGTATTTATTTTCACGTGTTTAAGTTTGGCACAAGTCTCGTTTTTTTTAGCATTGGTTCCATTTTGGTACTTATGCCTTTTTTTTTAACACTTACAATTGAATATGGTGCCTTTAAGATGGTAAGTAACGTACCTGCATAAAGGCCTGTTTGAATCTGATTAAATCTGAAATCTCGAAGCGTAGCGTCTAGGTAGCGATAAATTTCGCTTTGACTTCGTCTGATGTCCGCGGTATTCCGTTAGTCGGATTTCGCTACCGCTTTTGGTAGCGTATACCGCGTAAGCCTGAACACGCCTTAAAGAACACAGCCTGAAGTCAACAAAAAACATTTATCCTACTAAGGTTTTTTGTTATTATAGTGCGTAACCCCACACTAAGGGTAATTTCTAAGAAATCAAATAATATCGCAAAAATTTCCGACTTCGACGGGACTTGAACCCGCGTCCTCCCCTCAGTTCGGCGCTAGAGACCGTAGGAAGTCGCAGAGATTTTCGACTCCCACGTCACTTGACTTCGTGGTGTAGTTGGTTATCACATCCCCGTACTGAGGGGAGGACGCGGGTTCAAGTCCCGTCGAAGTCGGAAATTTTTGCGATATTATTTGATTTTTTATCCTACTAATATTATAAAACCGAAAGTTTGTGAATTCTGAATTTTTGTTACATAAGATCTCCAAAACTACGGAACAGATCGAGATAAAATTTGGCGTTCGCTTAGAGCAAAGCCTAACTTAGATAAATAGGCTACTTATTATACAGAGACGGCAGAAGCTAGTCTAAACATAAAGATAAAAATTCATAGTTAAACTATTAACCTTTATAATTCCAGTACCTAATGAATGCATACTCAGAGATGAAGATAAATAATGACATGTCGAACGCGAGCATCGATCCCAAGGAACAAGAGGCCTTGACTCTGTGGGATGCTCCAGACAAAGAAGGCAACCTGTCTACTCCTGCTAAGATGCCTTTGAATAATACTACTGCTCTTATAAAGTAAGTTGTAGACATTCACTATTCTATCATCATCATCCCTTAATAATCCACTGCTGGACATAGATCTCCCCTAATATTAATAATCATTTATTTCAGGCAACATAAGAAAAGTTCAAATGGTAAAAACTAATTATAAATAAACATCTTATAGACTAGCAGTTCGGTGTTCTTGAGTGGAGACCACGACTCGGCAAACGTAGTGTAGGACGCCCTCCGGCCAGGTGGGATGACGATCTCCGAAAGACTGCAGGCAGATGCTGGATGCGGCAAGCTGAAGACAGGGCGCTATGGCGCTCATTAGGGGAGGCATATGTCCAGCAGTGGACTAATATAGGCTGATGATAATGATGAGACTAGCATAAGTACATAAAATATCAAACTAAATTAGGTAAGAGGTACACGTTTTCTTTGTTACAACGTGTATGGTGCAATCACGATGTCAGCTCTCGACGTTGCAGGCGGCCGGTGAACTGTCTTGATAGGTGTCGGAACTTGACACCTCTAGGCCAAAACTCTTCGCTCATATTCTAATTTCAAATTTATTTATTTATTTGACCATGGAGATATAACATGACAGGAACTTAGCGTAAGCCGTTACATCTTTCATACAATAGTAAGTACAACACTTTCACATTAAAAATTACACAGCAGAACACTATTATTATTATTAAGAGCCTACATGATCCCACTGCAGGGCAAAGGCCTCCCTTTCCACCTTCCATTTCTTTCTATTGTCAGCCAATTGTGGCCATTTTTGGTTGTAGGCGTCCAGTTCATCTTTCCATCTCCACCTGGGCCTTCCACGCGGTCTTCGCCCATTACGAACCCAGTCTGTGATGGCTTTCGCCCAGAGTCCTTCCGGCATGCGACATACGTGTCCAGCCCAGTCCCATTTCAGTTTGGCAGACTTCACAGCTACGTCCTCTATCTGAGTCTTGGAGCGCAGTGTTGAGTTTTTGATGTGGTCTTTTAATTTAACTCCAAGAATGCTAAGCAAGCAGCAAGCGAAGCAGAACACTATTCATATAAAAATGGAAACACATAATAATAATAATATACAGCAAAATTAAATATAAACACAAGCTAGTTTTTTGGGACTAGATAACGCCCTAAGTACTGAACGGTTTTAGCT
Source organism: Eupithecia subfuscata (assembly GCA_963564075.1). Taxonomy (NCBI): domain Eukaryota; kingdom Metazoa; phylum Arthropoda; class Insecta; order Lepidoptera; family Geometridae; genus Eupithecia; species Eupithecia subfuscata. The sequence continues at coordinate 13,849,890 of OY751099.1, read as the reverse complement.
GATTTTTTTCAGATAGATAGAAATTTATACTCCCGTATAGGAAAGCGTGCTTAGAAATCAATCTTTGCTTGAGTAAAGCTTTTCTATGGCATAGGCGTTACTCAACGATTGATCAATGCTTTCATAATACGGGCCTTAGTTCCAGATTTGGAATAACATACATAGGATACTTTTTATATAACTACACAATATAAAACAGTCGCTTTCTCTGTCCCTATGTATGCTTAAATCTTTAAAACTACGCAACGGATTTTGATGCGGTTTTTTTTTAATAGATAGAGTGATTGAAGAGGAAGGTTCATATGTATAATAATAGTAATAGTAGTATTTTATTGCACCCGTGCGAAGCCGGGGCGGGTCGCTAGTTATTTATAAAATATTATTCGTAAAACGCGTAAAAAGCCGAAATCAGAACTTTTGATTTCGGCTTGGTACGTGTCATAGACATACCTAATTATAGTCATAGACAGGCTTCTGATTAAAAATCCTGTTTATGAACGAGAACCGAGAATGGATAAAAACTGATTATAACACTTTCATGGCCCAAGCCGCAGACGAGCCTCTCGAGCCTCGTGTGGCGGCGGCTGGGCAGTGAATGCGATGCGATACACTAATCAACTAATATTTGACTTACAGAGCTCTATACGAACGAGTGGTGGTCCTCGAACAACGCAACAGAGAACAGGACATAGTGATAGCAAACATTTCGAAACAACTCTCCGCATTCTCAATAGCGAAGATGAAGCAAACCAACGAGATGATGCTGCGATACTGCATGGGCAACTACGTGTGGAAGGTAGACAACTTTCAGGCGAGGCTAGACGCGATGTTGAAGGATCACTTCAAAATGTTGTACAGCCCTGGGTTTTATACGTCGCCGAATGGATACAGGTAAATTTAGAAAAGAATAGAAATATTTCTTTTAAATTTTACCCAAGGAGGTCGCGGGTTCGAGGTCGCGGGTTCGATTCCCGCCTCGGGACAAATGTTTGTACGATCTGCAGACATTTGTCCAGGGCGTTCTGGGCGTTTTCTATGTATAATAAAAAATATCTATCTATGTAGAGTATTGTATTAAGTACTAGCTGCGCCCCGCGGCTTCGCCCCCGTGGAAATTTATGTTTCCAACGTTCTTAATTTTTTCTTTCATAAGAACCTTCTCCTGACAATAACAAACACAACAAAGAAATAATTAGCGAAATCGGTCCAGCCGTTCACGCGTGATGCCGTGACCAAGGAAAACGGTTTTCATTTTTATATACAGGGTGGAATTTTGTAATGCCACCTGGAGGGAAAGTACTCTTAATACTGTAGATAGAAAATTTTACTCAAAGAAAACATTCCTTTAATTTTGAAAAGAAAGAAAACTGCATTCAAAGATTTTCGAAAATGTGCTGGCCACACCCGGGAATCGAACCGACTAAAATCTGTAAAAATTACACCCTGTATTTTTATTGCATAGATCGGTCGGGTCAATTATAAGGATGAAATCTCTCTAACAAACTTAATAAATTAAATGAAAGGAAAACCATGAAATCTTAAATTATTTTAATTATTTACAATAAAAGTCTCCATTTTCATGGATACACAAATTTATTCTTCTTTATGTATTCATTTCTAGTAACTTTTAATAACGTGTTGTGGTGAATATTATAAATCGTATTCTAACTTCAACTCTCAACTCGTTTACATTCGCATAAAATTTCATGTAAATCAGATTTTTTACATATCCCCACAAAAAAAAATCTAAAGAGGTGAGATCTGGTGATCTCGCAGGCCATCTGATTGTTCCGTTGGTACCAATCCAGGTATTAAAATGGTTATTAATGTAGGCAGTAGTGATTCTGCTGTTATGGGCTGGAGCACCATCTTGCTGTAGAATTATTTGGTTTCGCCCCGCCTAGGGGAAACCATTTAACTCATTTTTTAAGAGATCCAGTATTTTAAGATAGAAGAACACGTAAACAGATGGGTCTTTAAGTTAAAGTGCTTAACTTGACCCATTCAATTTATAATTTAAGATTTCATGGTTTTCCTTTCATTTAATTTATTAAGTTTGATAGAGAGATTTCATCCTTATTATTGACCCTAACGATCTATGCAATAAAAGTACAGGGTGTAATTTTACAGATTTCAGTCGGTTCGATTCCCGGGTGTGGCAAGCGAATTTTCGAAAATCTTTGAATGCAGTTTTCTTTCTTTTCAAAAATAAAGGAATGTTTTCTTTTAGTATAATTTTCTATCTACAGTATTAAGAGTACTTTCCCTCCAGGTGGCATTACAAAATTCCACCCTGTATATAGATATCAGTTATCTAGTACCCATAACACAAGCTCTGCTTAGCTTGGGGCTAGATGATGCTGTGTGAATTGTTCAGCATTATTTATTTATTTGTAACTAGCTGCGCCCCGCGGCTTCGCCCCCGTGGAAATTTATGTTTCCAACTTTCTTAATTTTTTCTTTCATATGAACCTTCTCCTGACAATAACAAACACAACAAAGAAAGAATTAGCGAAATCGGTCCAGGCGTTGTTGAGTTATGCGCTTACCAACACATTTTGCGATTCATTTTTATATTATAGATAATAATCTAGAGTAATAATAATAATTATGATACTTATATAGTGCAGGAATAAAGTCCTTATTATAAAGAAAATTACAATCAAACAATAGAAACAAATTAGAATAAAATAAAAATAATAAATACTTTTAAGAATAAAATCATTTTTCCTATTCCAGATTCTGCGTCCGCCTCAACATTTCCCCCCAAAATCCGCATTGCTTTGCCCTTCACGTGCATCTAATGAAAACAGAAAACGACGACTATCTCGAATGGCCATTCAACGGGCGAATCTCTTTCTCTATGATCAACCAGTACGACCCCGACCTAACCCAACGAGACACCATGATGTCCAACTCCAATCTCATCGCCTTTAGGAAACCCTCAGCTGAAATTTGTGTCAGGGGATTCGGTTATACGGAGTACGCTGTGGTTACTGATGTGGTTAGGAATGGTTTTGTTAAAGATGATCTGTTTATTGTAAGGGTTAATATTAAGTGTGTATGACATGAGGAGTGATATTTTAGTTTTTTAGGTCGGTTTTGTTTATGGAATTGTTAGGGTGCTTTTCCACTGAAACAGAATGGACCAATCAAGTGTGTGGAATGTGAAAGGTCGATTTCTTTTCTCTTCGCAATACTCCGTTTCAGTCAGTCAGAACTCAGAACGCATCTGTGTAAGAACGCTACCTCATTTAGAGATGGACACGTTTAATATTTCAACTATGATCTTAGATTATAGCATAGCCCAGCTTGTGTCATTTTTTCATATTGTGTAGTTATAAGGATGTATAATTGTGTTGTAATGAAATAGGACCTTTTAAGACTTCAGGCGATTTGCTCATGCGATTTGTTCAATGTCTAGCATTATTTATTTATTAAGTGAACTTTAAATCTCAGAACAATCCCCAAAAGTTTTAAGTAGGTAATGAAATTGTATAGTTTTAATGAGAGAGAAGTTTTATATAACTAAGTACCTACTTAATTGACTAGTATTTAGGTATTTGCTTCTACTTAATCAAGATAAGTTGATTGTTTAGAAAAAACTAAAAAGCGACTTCGAATACCTTAATTTTACACTGTTTTTAAGTTTTGTATCCCTCGGGAATACTTTTTATGGGACCCACCTCGGGATTATCCTGATACAATAGCAAAATTTTCAAAATCATAATTGACGGAGAAATCGACGAACATAGGTAGGTACATTAAAAAAAACATACAGCCGAATATAGAATCTCTCAATTTCAAAGTCTTTTAGAAATAACATTCCGTCCATGTACAAACAAAAAATTCCAAAAATGTACTGAATAGCAGTTTTTTTATTCTTTTAAAAATAATTTAAGAATATTTGTGTATGTGTAGGTATACCTGTCTTGTATTAGTATTATATAAGTTACATAATTATTTGTTAATTCCAATGGTGTGATTGCTATTTAAATCATATAAAATCTGAGCCATGTGTAAATTAGTGCCTTATATTTTATTTTACTATAATCTATTTTAATAAAGTCTATATTTTATAATCTCTGATTTTTATTACCAAGTGTTTTCGTACGATCGCTATGTGATTTAATTTGGTTAGGGTAGGCACACAGAACAGACACAAAAAGAAAGACTTTAGTTTTAATATGATTTTATTCAAATCTTACAAAATATCTAAATGGATTATGAAATCTACCATAGTCAAATAGGAATTTCGGTGTATAATCTGTACAGCATTATCCATGGCCGAAATGGTGATTGATTTACTAGAAAGGAAGGACATAAACGTCCGTTGTTATTTTCATTTATATAGTCACGTCACAGCAATGCTGTACAAAATTAAACACCGTTAAAATACTTACAACAAACGGCTAGTACAGTACACTTATCACATCCAACCATCACATTTAAATCGTCGCAACTATTTTGAAAACTTTAGGGTCGGTATCCACCATAGCCTAGGAGCAAATATCGTAGGGTTCTTCTTTTTCTTCTGTGTTCAGCAATAGATAATCTGACAATTAGGCTGCTTCGTCGGTTAAACTTTAACGTTTAAGGACGTAATTACAAATTTGACACGCTCAAATTTAGGAATCTGAGCCTGCACACTAACACAAAAACTCCACGCACACATTGAAGCCGCTTTACGCTTGTTTTTATACATTAACTAACAAATTTTGATACTTGAAGCTTTGGCAGAATCGATGTAGGTACCTACAAAAAATTGCAATAGCATAGCAAGTTATTTATAAATATCTATCTATGTAGTGTATTGTATTATGTATATCAGTTATCTAGTACCCATAACACAAGCTCTGCTTAGCTTGGGGCTAGATAATGCTGTGTGAATTGTCTAGCATTATTTTATTTTTTTATTTTATTTTATTTATCTTTTATCTATTCTATGCATCATAAAATAAACAAGATCCGTCAAGTGCGAGTTTGAATCGCGCTTCAAACTTTTGTCAATTTACTACTAATGGGTACTAATGGGTACCAGGTACTTCGGAGATTAGTGAGTAGGTACTGAGGGGTGAGTCTCGGCAAGGCGTGATCAAGACGTCGACTTCTCGATTACAATCACGTATTTTTTTTGTAAAAGTATTTCTAATTGTTAAAATATCATAATAAACAAGCGATTTTAGCACTGTGCTTTGATAAAGTAAAGAACTTCACCGTCTTGGAAACTAGGGGGTAGTTGTAGTTGCTTTAATAAGAGATGGATTTGGAGTCGCTAGTATGTTAACATAATTATTTACGCCTTATTTTATAGGTGTCTACGTATTCTTTATCAACTGATATGATAACACCCTGACAAAACTGAGGTAGGTACAGTCAGCAACGAAAGTCCCACACATCCAAAGTTCCAAAACATCTTAACACTAAACCGTTCCTTAATTCGGTGCTAAGAGAAAACATCGAAATTAAACATAGCTATTATTTTGACATTAGAAACAGACACTTCAATTTGTAATTTGGTAAGAACGAACCTATAGATGAAAATGAAATGGAGAATTTTCCAAATTTTCAAAACAACGTAAATAGCTCAAAATTTTATATAATAAAAAAAAATCATATTCCAGTTTTTTGCATTTTCTGAGAACATTTACTATCGTAATATATAATTTTTTTACACCATCGGAAAGTAGAGATTTCAACAAACAGAAAGCATACCAACTTTTTGAAAAAGCTAATATTTTGACGGGTGAATTCTCGATTCAAAATGAGGGTGCTTTTTTCGATATTGAGTCAAATAGGTATAATAAGGTGAAAAAATATATATTTCAAATCAAATTAATTACAGTGTATTTGGGACATAAAAAGGTAAGTTTTCACCAAATTTCGTAAAAAAACGAATTATTTTGTAAAAGATAAAAATAAAAAACCAAAAAATTGGTTTTTTGAATTTTTTATATAAATTTTGAGGTTATCTGAAAAAAGGGTATAGACAAAAGTTGTAGATCTTTTTATTACCTACAACTTTGCCATTTGATTTTTTTCCATAGGACTTGTAGTTTTGCCAGAAATCGAGATAAACCGTTTTTTACCCTTAAAACTCACCCCCTGCCCCTTCCCGACCTCAGATCGCCCGTAAATTATTTTTCCTAACATTTTTATATTATTCTCCTCCTTTTCCAATGGGTTTCATCCTACTATGAATTTGTTTCACTTTTTATTATTTTTAAAGGCTTCTACCCTGGTCTTTAATTATTTATGCTGATGATGATGTTGACTTTTTCCAAATCATACATATTTAGGCACATATACTTTCGGTCCAAAAAAGTGTCAATGTTATCAAGTCACAGTACACAACACACATACGGTTCTTTGGAACTTTGTCGTTCTAATTATTTGCAAAAAATTCGACATACCCGTGCTTCCATGAGCGCGTCTGACGCGCGACTGACAAATAAAATGAAATAGAGTCTATGTGCAGCGCGTTCTGAAACCTTTTCATAGAAAAATGTATGGAAAAATCATGGTGGATTTTCGGCTATCTATTCTTTCTCATAAATAAAAAAGTATTTGATTTGGGTACAAAATAATACCCAAGACGTACAGGGGACTATATAAGCCACATTTTTTTATTACTTTCACATTGAAATATGCAGCAGAATTGGCTATTTATGTACCTATCCAGACCCCATTTTTCGACAATTTCAGCGATTCTTGCGTTGGTAAAAACGTTTTTACGTGAAAATATTGTATGGGACTCCTATGTTATTTTCGCACCCTGTAAAGATTAATATATTACCTTTCATTTTATACCCTGATATCTAAACAGTAGCGATTCCTGGTTCATTAAATGGTAGGTACCTAAAAACCATTGAAATTTGTAATTACGTCCTTAATGTATGAAAAGTTGTGATAAAAACGTTAAAAAAATTTTTTAAAATTTAACCATCTGTTGGTGAACTCGGGTCAAAAGGGGGATTTAATGTCAAAATGTAACATCATGAGCATCATAAATAAGCCCCACCGCACCACTACCGCATAGCACGATATATTTTGCAATGACAGCATAAAATAGCAGACAGCGTACGGTAAGCGAGCTTGCCGCAACCTAGTCACTCTGCTTCTTGCTTACCGCATGATCGAGCGGTCCACGCGATGACAGCGCGCGGTCTTGGGCGCTTGAAGCAAGTTGTACGACTATACAGCTTTTTGCTGACCGTGCGCGGACAGCAAACTATCTGCTAGCTGTCGCCGCGTGGACAGCCTGCGGTCAACATGATTTGAGGCGGAGATGACCGGTAGCTGTGTGATAGCGGTGCTGATGTGCTTTGTTCGTTGCAGTCCAGATTCTGTTGTTTGTTTAAAAGAAAACAATTATATTTCCTCGCTCGGCTGTGGTAGAAACCGGTAATTACAATTTTTTTAAGTTAAAATCTAAATAAATAGGAACCATGTCTCAATAGACATGGCTTTTAACATCAAATTACTTATTGGCCACTAGCTCATAAGATATTTTTTCACATAGAAAATTGTCCCGTTAAATCTTAAATGTACATATAATATTAAAGTGTGACGTGATTAGATTTGTGAAAAATTACGAGGTGTAGGTAGGTAAGTATATGAAAAATTGTAATGTTGTTCAAAAATGTAACATCTATAAATTTACAATCAAAGAGGAATAATATGCTTTGAAAAACAAATACAATTTAATGGTAGGTGGTAGGCACAATAAAATTATGTTGATTCAGCAATTTCTACTTAGGTAAAATCTCTAATGGTGCTTTGTATAATTATGTGGTAAAATGGTAACTGAAATATGATTAAGTATCGCCTACATAAAGTTAATAAAATTATAATACACACTTTAGTACCTTCTCATATTAAAAAGCTCGTTATTTATTGGCAGAATACGGTCGCCTTTGAAATCAACTTTAAAGCGACAGGGTACTAAAATGTATTTAGTGTGCACTAAGTTAATGATTTCTATTTCCCCTTACATTTTTATACACAACATCTTTCGAACCTATTCCAAGCTTACTAGGTATAAGTTATCTCTTTATTTCTTTTTATATATATATATTAAAAACCTGAATCCCTACTTCTGACTAACTTTAAACAACTGTCGAACACTCTTCTGCTGACCATATTATGCTTCTTCCCTTAATTTTATTATTTAACAAAATCAAGAACTTAATGTGATTCTGTTAGTAGGTTAGTTAGCAACAATTTATTCGCCAAAGAATCGTATATTTAGTCATGCTATGCCAATCTAATTTAAACTACCAAACGGTGGAATTTCGTTCAGTCCAATTTTATTAGTAAAAGTCAAACATGCATTCAATGCCTCCAAAAAGTTTTTTTTTATATTTTTCAAAAATATACCTACTCTTTCTAACCCTATAATTTTTAAGCACGTCTAATTTAAAGCCAACTAGTCTACAAATTTTATAAAATACTATCTCATTTTAATTCAAGTTTACAAAATGGTCTTCAATTTTTGAAAAACTATTTTTGTTAACAGATTATCTAAAGAACCTATTAATAAGTACCAATTTATGTTGCTCTATTACATAATACAGTCACAAATAAAAATACGATCTAATATCAAAATGCAAGCATTTTGAGTTAAATTACCTACTCAATTAGTAAAATAAATAAAATAAATTATCCATGGAAAGCATCAGAAGTATTAAATGATCAAGGAAGACAAAATTTTGGTAACAGTCCTATCTAGAGTCAATCTTATCCAGATTTTATAAGGTTTAGTTTACGATTTGCATTTCCTTAGAGACTCTATTAGCGTTCTTTGCTTGAAAGATAATAGCCCCCACCGTAAACGGAGCCTTATTTTAACCCCCGACCCTGACCTGAATTATTTACATATTTTAATTTTAACGTGTGTATTTCATGACTCTAAAACTCTAAACAGATGATCTGATTTTGATTTAGGTTTATGTAAGAAAGCTGTGTGGTGCCGGCTTAGAATTAGCACTACCCCAACTCTGCCCGCGGGTGTCGTAAGAGGCGACAAAGGAAATCCACCGGGGCGGGCAGCAGCGCCCCCTGCAGAACAATTCTACCGCCTAACTCCGATCCCCAACCCGCATGCCCAGCGTGGGGATTACGAGCGCTACCCCCAAAGCCAATAAGGCGTTTGTCAGGGGGAGGCCAGCGTCCAGCAGTGGACCAATATAGGCTGTTGAGGTGGAGGAGGAAGAAAGCGCTGGTGGTGTTCTTAGCTATGTTAGATGAAAATCGGTGGAGCCGTGATGTTCCACAGCTCTGTATAAGTTTCAAGTAAATCGTCGGGGGAATTGCTAATGTTTAGTAAATTAAAAATTGGCTTTTTTAAAGGGTTCAGTGACATAACTATAAGCCATATTTTGGCTCAATAACAAAATTAAATATTGAACATAGAACGGAACTGTATTTTATATTATTTGGAATGTTTAATATGAATGAACGGCAATGGTTGGTTGGAGGTTCAGAATAACATATACCCTAAACAAGCTCGAATAATCATTATTTCATTTAATATATATCACAGTAACGGTAAACAAATGCAATGTTTCCTTCTAAACTCTTCGTATCATGGCATAAGACTTACCACTTGTGTTATGCTAGGGATTAATTTCTAGCTGATGATAAATAACTACATAGTCTAGAATTAGACCAGGTGCGCATTAGGCGTTTTGAAGCGCGCGCTTTGGCAACGCGCGTTTCAAGAACCATCTGGTCCCTTAAATCTGCATACACACACCTAAACGCGTTTTAGGTATACAAACGCGAGTTTGGGTTTGTACCAAAGCGCACGCTACAAAACGCCTAATGTGTACATAGACTTAGGTAATATTGTTTGGCCACGCGATTTTCAATGGCAATTCAAGCGTAAACATAAAATTAAACAGTAAAATAATTAAATGTGATGCAAATCAATTTGTGTTTCTCACTCTTATAGATAATGTAGTATAATTGATTATATTTCAAAAACTTCTAAGGAATAAGTTGCTAGTATGATTAATCAATATTCAGCTTATCATAAAGGCTTACTTTAAAAGATCAAATTCTGATTAAGTATCTTAAACCTAGAATGGAGATCTTAAATCTAGGAAATTACATCAGCCCCACGCTTTACCATTCAATTCGGATTTATTGGCTTGGTTGCAATGATGCCAAGTCTCTCTAAAAATGTCTATTTTACAAACTCACTGTTTCCTCCATCCCTTAAGCCCCCTTATCAATATAACATAAGTTTTTAAATTTATCATAGTTATTAACGCTAAAGTCATTTACAACGGGATATTAACCATGATTTGAGTTTTGAGCTTTCCAATATTTCGGTACAGTTTCATGCGCCATGATCACGGAATAACTCTTATTCCGTCCAAAACTCAGATTATGGTATATATCCCGTTGTTAATGACTTAAGTGATAAAATAAGTTTCCGTTAAAACGCTCCTTTACCAGGCGACGCGGTGCCGACGATGTCTTAATTCTAATTGGGTATTATCGTAGAAGTTTAAGAGCTGGGCAACCATTTTGGATCATGCGTCAGGGTGCCCCCGCCAGCGGCCAAAAAACTGCAGTAGGTACTTAAGGAGCGTTGCCACTGACGCGAAGCGGAGCGAAATCTACCAACTCTCCGTCTCGACCACGAGACCTTTCACAGCATCTCTACCGTGCAGACATGGAACCTCTCGCCGTCCAGACGATACTATCGACTGACCGATCTCAGGAACCATCGGGGAGAAGTGTGGGTTTCGAAACTTGACGATTCGATTCTATTCCGCGTCAGTGGACAGTTTTATAAAAATCGCTTTGGTTGTGTTAATGACCTTAAAACGAACTGCTAGAATCGCCGGGGAAGTGCAGCAGGTTGTCCCCACTACAGCTGGGGGTGGGCGACGACGGGGGGTCAAGGGACGCGCGGGACGCGGAGCTGAAGCTACTCGAACTCAACTCTTCTTGCTCTGCTTCGAAGCGGCCGCTTGTTGTTACTGAAAAATAAAATACGTAAAATCAATCTGAATAACGGTCGAATAGAGCGCTGCGTTTTGTTTCTCGATATCATCGATACGTTTCATTTTTGTATGGGATTTTCGTAGTTCCGTTTCCGCGCGCTAGTGGCGCTGTATCTAATTCCATACATAAATGGAACGTTTCGATAATATCGAGAAACTAAACGCAGGGCTCGGAGTAAAAGGTTGTAAAGATATACATACTTTTTCCACGTGTTCTGTACGGGAAGGTGGGAATGATAAAAGGCAAGTGTTGGTTTTTTGAATTTGCATTTTTATTAAGTTACTTGATTTTCAAACACTCCTTAAAATAATCAACAACAGTTCCAGTTTGTAGGTAGGTACTAATAAAGCAGCCAAAAGGTACCAAACGTTTATAAGTACGGATAATTTTGAGAAATTTTAATAATATTCTAATTATCAATTATTCCATCCTACCTCAGTCGTTTAGATAAAAATTATCTTGGTAGTTCATAATATAGTAATTTTACAATCTAACACCAACTATTTTGTGATAATCAAATCATTATTTACTTTAGGTATAGAAACTACATTAAGAGGTAAGTAAGTACCTATATCTCTTGAAAGCAAGCCTTGAGTTGATTTAAAGTTACGAAGGTTATGTTCGAATTTCCTATGGACATTTACGAGTAGAATAGTGAACCATAATCTAAATAAATACTATTAAACACATTGATTTTCATTCCATACATTAGTTCTAAACATCATAGATTTTTTTTTTAAATCTTACGTTGTATTGTTACGGTAGTACATTCAATTAGTATAATATTAATGTGTGTTATTTTATAGAGATAGACAATTTTTTTGATAATTTTCATTTTAAATAACTGTTCAAATTAAGTATAAAAATTATTATTTTAATAGTGCTGCCACCTTGTATAACAAAATAACGTATAAAAAAATTGTACTACTTAAAATATCTTATAGCATGAATAGTCTAGTCATTATAACATTAATCTAATACGCACCAATTACGTATTTTCAGCAAATGATCTCAAAATAAATATTTGTCATGATTAACGTAGCAGCTAAATAAATTAATAAACATTTATACATCGAAAATAATACTAGAATATAAATAATGATTTGATAGATAATAATTTGTACAGAAACAGCCATAAAGTAAGGTATTAAATACCAGATGACTATGTCAACTTTCTGTGTCCAAAGACATTATATCAACCCATTTTTTAAAGTAGTACTTTCGGAGGTTATTAAGAACACCTGATATAGCTTTAAAACATTTCAAAACTTACTTATTAATAACGAGAACTAAGATTTCACATCGTGGATCTATCCACAAGCTGCGATGGCATAACAAGCACTGAATTTCTTTTAAAATACAAATTTTTATATGTTTTGGCATTTCATAGCGCGTCAGTGATAAACAGTATGATAATACTGAGGTAATATAATAATAATAAAGTAAATTCATATGTTCCACGCATCGATCAAGTATGCGGCCTCCCCCGTAGATACCTAGAACCTTACAAGAATGACACTCAAAAGTGTCCACGTTTTGTTTTGACGCAGACAGTTTGCGCAGAGCCTGTCAAGTTTTTTGCATGCGGAACAAGAGATTAGTGGAGTCGAATTTATTTTATTTTATTTTGTAAGTAGGTAGGAAGGTACCTAAAAATAATTTATACACTGTTTATTTTTATAAGGAATATAAACTCAACAGAATTCAGGTAAAGATAACGAATCATTTATTGATACCACTATAAATTAGCGACGCAACAGTCAACAAACAAAAGGGTCATTTCGGACATACAATTATATAAATAAGTTAACAAAAGCCAGTGAAATAAACCTAAAATACATTTTCAGGCAGGTACCTACTTTAAATTTAAAAGAACTAGTGTCTGCCTGCGGCTTCGTAAGAGTTTTTCTAAAATAGTTAAAAACAATTGCGTTTAATAAAATAGACATACCGTTTATTGAGTATGTTTGAGGAACAGCTGTTTTACGTAGTCTTTTTATGCCTGTTTTGGTGTTGTAGCCTTCACATTCTTTAAAATACTTGGAACAAATAAGGCTTTCACGGCCAGGTTTAAAATATGTTCACATCGCTGTTGTGCTAAAATGGACGTCCATTTTTCCCAACGCACAGGATCTCGAGGGTAACTAAAAATTAAATACTAAGTTGATTAAATCTAATACTTTTGGTAGTCTTTCTTTTATTATAGAGTCCACGCAAATTAAATTGAGGGCGGGTCAGCTAGTTATTTTGTAAACCTCAACCAGTTATTTTAAATGTCTTTTCATGAAAAAAAAATTATCACTTACAACTTACCACAAATAAATTTAAAAAAAATTAGAAACAATAGCCGCTCCATTCATCAACTTTAGAACAAATAAATATTTTTACATAGGCAAACCCAACAACAATATTTAATGCTGATTTCTCAAGTATATAAGGCTCAATTGGCTCATATCACAATACACAGGTAAATATTACATTTAAACTTACTGAAAATAAGAAATTCCATCCTTTTTCTATTGCTTGGTCGGTCGATTATTGCATTTTTTATACGAGCACTTGACCATGCTTTCGGTCCAAGAGCTAAAATGACACTAGTTGAAAAGGTATCCCAAAATGCCAATTGGGATACCTTTTGATACTGACGTTTTCAGGGCGCGCATTGTGCATCTAAGGGGGGCCGGCCGGAAATTTTTGATCGATGGTTCCACGCGACATTAGATCTTGGCAAATAAAACCAGTCGCAGATTGAATGCTTTACATACACTTTCTAACATTGACAATGTATTTCGTCTATTTTCAAACAGTATTAATCTATGTAAAGCAGTTGGAAGCCAAAGCCTTAAATTAGTATTGAAAACTAAAACTAACTAATAATTATTGAGGAGTTTAGTACCTTGACCAGATAGAGTGAGAATAATCTATCAAATAAAATAATACAGGCATGCGTGCTACTGGCAGTTTGCCAATAAAATAGAGAAACACTAGTCAGAACTATTGTGGCTTATTCAATAAATATGAGCCAAAACTAGAATAGATTATTACTATACCCATAAATTGGTCTATTTTTAAGTGAATTTTTATCTATTGGTCTATTTATAACATCACTAGCTTCTGCCCGCGGCTTCGCACGCGTAGTTTCGGTATAATTAGTAGCCTATTATCAAAGTTAGGCTCTAAACGTACGCCATATTTCATCTTGATTCGTTCAGTGATTTTGGAGATAATTCAGATTTAACAAACTTTCGGCTTTATAATATAGTAGGATATACTTTACACAGGTAACATTCGTTAATGATACTGGCCACTATTTCTTCGAATGTTTTATGTGGTTTCCGTTATACAACTACATAAGAATATCTAAAACTTAACTAAATCCGAGAGCAATAAGTACTAGGAGCAAACATACATTACAGTTTCATGTTTTTTAGGAATGTCAAGTAGCAGCGCGTATTGCTATCCACGACATAAGCAGAACTTAATTTAAGTGGTATAGACTCAAAGCGCAAGGCTACATGTTCTTAAAAAACGTGAAACATTTTTACAAGATTTTTTGAGATTTTACATCTTTTTGTATTTTTTTATTTACGATTTTTTGATAAGACGATTACCTTTAAAACAGAATTTTTAGTTTTAATAAATGGCAACAGCAAATACCTTGACATTACATTTCTTATTTTTAAGTTTTTTTGTCTTTTTCCTGAACTTATCTACTATTGCTTTACTTACCTATTACTATGTTTATAGCAATTTGATTAACTACTAGCAAGAAACGTTTATTTTCGAAAATTGAACACAATGTGATGTTACTTCTTCTTCCTGCGTGGCTTTTTAGATTTATTTGATTGCTTTGACGCAAGCGTGGTTATATTCGAAGCACCAGTTGATTTCTTATCCTCTTTGTCGCTATCAGTGGAGAGCATAGGCGACCCATTATCGTCATCTGAAGACTTCTCCATGATTTCTGCGTCCTTATCGTCACCATTTACGTCATCATCCACTTTCACTTCCTGACTTGTAATTGTATCGCTTTCAATAACACTGAATCCTCTCTCTTTCTTTGCAGGGACCTCTTTTAGATCTATCAAATTGAACGTACTTGAAGAAGTTTTAATAGACGATAGTATATTATCGATTTGAATTTTGCAAATAGGGCTGGTGACTTTTGGATCGGTTACTTCTAAAAGACTGTCCCTCATAACTTCAAGTTTGAAGTCGTCCAGATTGAAATCTAGTTCAAGAGGTGGAAAGTCTTGTAGGAGTAAATGGTGTTCATCAAAGAAACTTAGTTCGGAGGGAGCATCGCATTCTGCCACCACGATATCACTCCTCTTACAAAGCTTCATCAGTTCCTCCTGTAAGGAAACGCCTGTACTTGTACTCGGGACTTCATCATCATCGTATGACTGAACAACGTTCCTTCCAGTTAAATCCCTCCTCATTGAAGAACCATCAATTTTAATTTCATTAAGTTTATCGTCTTTTTTAACGTTCTTAGAAGCAGCTATTGAGCTCCACGACTTTACGGGTTTATCTATTTCCAAATCTTCGCCGTCTGTCTGTAGTGATTTTTTTCGTAGTTTGTGTCCTCTAGTTATTTGAATTTCAGGGAAATCGTCATTTGTGCTGTCGATGACGTAAACATCTTTGATTTCAGGTTCTTTCTCAATTGATTTACGACTGTCATAACTGGATGGCGATTTATATTTCTTTTCACGAAGCGTTTCCTTTACAACATTTTCAACTACTAATACGTCACTTTTGTTCTCTGTATCATAGTTTTTCTCCCATCTTCTTTCCTTAGGTTTCACAGGAATTTCCAATTCGGGTAGTGTATCAATACCAGATGCGTCATTCTTTTTCTTAGATGTTTTAACGTTATAAGTAGGTTCATTATCGTCTAAAGACCAATCGTCTAGTTTAGTTTCCGTTTCTTTTTTATCAAAGATTTTAGGAGAACGTGATTTCTTAGTTTTGGAAGAATGCGTGTAAGATTCTCCCTCAAGGGGCATAGATATAGATACTAGTTCACCACAAGACGGTTGGATTTTTTCGTCAATAGCATGTATCTCAACAAAACTATCGTCCTCTGATTTGCTTTGAGAATCTTCTTGTAATTTCTTGAGTTTCCGGTTCTTTTTAGACTTCAGTTTACTTTCGTCGCTTTTATCGCTAGCTACCGATTGAGGGCTGACGCTCAACTCCTGTTTTTCTGGCTGGTTTAAAAGCATATCCCACGCTTGGTCTTCTGTTTTAACTACTGCATCAAATTCTAGAGTGGAAACCTTGACTTCAGTAGTGTCTTTCTTAGTAGATGTTTTCATTTCTGATGATTTTTTCAAGGACCAATCAAATTTTTCTTTCTTCCACAGAGTATTTGACTCAGTCATATCGATGGATGATTCCTCTTTTGAAGTCAGCTTTTCAGAGACTGAAAGCTTTGAATCCTTTTGGGACTCTTTTCTTGAAGGGGCCGGCGATGACTCTTTTTTCAAAGAAGAAAGTGATGCTTTTCTTGAACGAGAAGGTGAAGACTCTTTTTTTGAAGAAGTCGAATCTTTTCTAGAACGCGATGGTGACGACTCTTTTTTCAACGAAGAAACAGAGTCTTTTCTTGAACGAGTAGGCGAAGACTCTTTTTTTGGAGGCGATAATTCTTTACTCGGTGGCATAGGTGATGATTCTTTTTTCAAGGGAGGCCATCCTTCGGTATTTTTAGGCGCAGGTGATGATTCCTTCGTAGACGACGCAACTGGCAAAACTATTTTCGTTGGTGACGACTCTCTTTTCAAACTTGTCTCCAATTTAGGAGGCTGTGTTTCTTTTTTTAAAGATTCTTTCTTCGTAGTTGACGAATCTTTTTTTGAATGCTCTTTTTTTGCAGGAAGCACAGTTTCAATTTTTGCAGGAGACGGTTCTCTTTTAGATGGAACAGGCGACTCTTTTTTCGGAGATAGGTCCCTTTTCACAGGCGATGTTTCTTTTTTAGACGTAATAGGGGAAGAATCTCTCTTGGACGCTACTGTCGTTTCTTTTTTCGATGCCTTTTTTGATTCTCTTTTGGATAGCGAAAGTGATTTTTTTGTGCTTTTTATATCAACAACCTCAATACAGGACGCTTCCAACTGAGTACCTTTCACGGACTTTGAATCATCGACGGTAATTGTCGACTCGGTATACTTCGTTTCATGATTTTCTATCGGTGGGATATCGTCGATTACCTTAACTAGCGCGACGTCTCTCTCAGGCGTCCGAGATCGCTCGCGCACCTTAACGCTAGGACTATCCACTATTCGGGTGGGTGTGTCTCTACTAGCGGCCGAAATATCAGGTCGCTGGGGCAGTGGGTGGTCGCGGCTGGCGTCCGTCATCTGACGCTCGAGCTCCGCGTCGAATTCTTCCAAGGCGACCGGGATGACGACGTCCGTGGTGAGCGGGCAGGGGTCGGATTCCGTCTGCGATGGGTGCATGGAGAGAGATTGGACGGGGATGGTAGTGGTTTTGGGGAGGTTAGTTGCGGGGAGGTCGGAGGGCGGGGGAAGGGTGTGGGTCTTGAGAACGGGTCGGAAGGAGGCCTCGTCGTCGTTGGCGCACGTGTAGTCGTCGGGCGCTGGCGGCGGCGGCAGCTCGGCCGGAGGCGCGCGCACCACGGTCCCGCCCGGCGCCACGGCACGCGTCACGCCGCGCCTCCCCATCCCTGCCTCCGAGCGCTCCAGGGACAACCCTATACGAAACCGAAGGCAACCATTAATACTGAGTTTGCACGGGCGGCGCCAGTGATGGAACTTCGTGACCGTTTTGTACTTGTTACGAGATTTATTGCGTTATTCTCTCCAGATTTATGACAACTTTTCACATGCGCACGGTCATGGCACCACGTTTTGGGCGCAAGTACAAAGTAGGTAGGTACTATGAGAGCTTTAATATGGCACGGCAAGGGTCACGGTTGCTATGCCATGAGATAGCTCTCAAATTTTCTGATACAGGTACTACTTAGTAGGGCCAAATTGGCGAGCCGAGACCGTGTGCGTGTGAAAAGAAAATAAGCGTGGAGAGACCCCCGTGTTGATCAGCTCAGCGAAACAACGCCAAAAGCAAGGTTTCTCCGCTAAAGATTTAACAAAACAGTGACACGTTTTAGCAGCCTGCTGACGAACGGAAAAGTTAAGTGTAATGTGTCAGCAATGTTTTGAGTTTGTTTTGTTAGATTTAAAGCGCATGAGATCGCTCGGTTTCCCAAAAGCTGTTATTGTTGAGCTCAGCGAACGCAAACATTTGTATGTACAAAAAGGTCATGTAGTGTCACCCGTTTTCACACTATCCGATCCGATATCGCTATAAACAACGCTTCCATACATATATCAGGAAATGCATGAAAATATTGATAGAAATATTGCGGATCGAATACTGTAAACGCAAGCGATTCACTGACACCGCTCGGACTCGGAAATAAATCGCCATTTTAGGCAAAGTTTCCCGGACGCTGTTACAAAAATGTGAATCAGGTTTGTACGATCAAAACACTTCAACGTTCTCTTATATCTCTTTCTTTCCCGCACTGGTAGCATGAACACCACAAGCTATTGACTAGGCTAGAATAGAGAAAAATGACATTCAATGCGTAAATTATTAAAGAAATAAATACATAATGCTGGACAATTCACACAGCGTCATCTTGGCCCAAACTAAGCAGAGCTTGTGTTGTGGTACTAGACAATTGATGTTGAAGGAATGAATTTCACATACTTTACGCATTTTTATTTTTCTATTCTACGCTTAGCAAATTGCTGTGTAGGGTGATCAGATCACGCTACGCTTGCCGTAGAAACATTCACTAGGGCTATCTCACTCTAACGAACGATGTTTCTACGCGACAGAAAGAGATAAAGATACAAGGGAACTCTGAACTGCATTGCTTAGGCATAAACCTTAGCGTCGGTCGGTTGGGTTAGGAATCGAGAGTCAAGAGGGAATGTTCAGTGCTATATGGATGCCTTTGGCTTCGGTCGAGGGCCGGCGGCGGAACGTGCACAAATGAGAGCGCTCCTCTTGATATTTCTCGCTTGATATAATATTCTTGATACATTTCTTTAGCTCTTGTTAATCGGCAGCCACTCCCGAACGGTTCGAAGAAACAATATGATAAACGTATGTTATAATCGCGTGATAAAGCTAGAATTTAATATCGATTAGTCTTAATTAGTGTGACAATGATAAAATGAATTTTCTTGATGTTTCTTTTTCGTTTAAAACTTAACCACCATGTTTAGATCAGCGAACTTGCAAATGTGTGTATTTTGAATGCGAGATGGCGTGTCTATTGCACTCTTAGATCATAGACAAAAAATAGGTTTCTACAGGTGGGGAAAATTTTTACCTCTTGGCAGCTACCTTTTCTTTTGAAGTTAGCTTCTGTTCATAATAAAAAAGATTAATTCTCAAGAAAAAAAGCAATGGCATTTTCAAATCGGATTTTTTTTTTACGGCTCTATGTCAAAAACAATAATTACTGGTCTCGATTGACTCAGTTTTCAAGGAACACTTTTCCCGAAGTATGTGACTTACAAATGAAATCGTAAAATCGTTTTCCAAACTATTTCTTTAAACTAACACTTTCATTGCCACCGACGCACATGGACGACCTCCACCTACTGGAGGCATGGCATTTAAATGCGTTAATCTAGTTATTAAGAAATCAAATAATATCGCAATAATTTTCGACTTGACGGGACTTGAACCCGCATCCTCCCCCCAGTACGGGAATGTGCTAACCAACTACACCACGAGGTCAAGTGACGTAGGAGTCGAAAATCTTTGGGACTTCCTACGGTCTCTAGCGCCGTTAGCTCAATCTAGTTTATTTTTACATTAATTCTTGAGTCTGCCTTTAACGAGGAACAATTTTGCCCCACCGCGCACCAATAAAACCATTTAATTCTGTGTATAATAAATCCAAAGAGAAACATACCGTGATCTTCCTTCATGGCTTCCGCTAGGTCTTCCTTTAATTGGACGTCGCATACTGAGGCCGCGCGCCCGGCTTCGGCTAACAGCGACTTGCGACGGAAACTGTCCGAGGGCGAGTGTTCTAGGGAGCCTGTGGGATAGGCCATATAAGTGAATTTCATTATTGAGTATCCTAAATGGACGTGTGGCCATTGTGGCCGTGTGGCTTAGAATTAGGTCCACCCTGACTTTTCATATATTCCACGACCTCTGTGGCGCAACGGGCGAAGGTCTGCCTGCGATGCAGGAGGTTGCGGGTACGATTCCCGCCTCGGGACAAATGTTTGTACGATTTGCAGACATTTGTCCAGGGCGTTCTGGATGTTTTCTATGTATAGTAAAAAATATATATCTATGTAGTGTATTGTATTAAGTATATCAGTTATCTAGTACCCATAACACAAGCTCTGCTTAGCTTGGGGCTAGATAATGCTGTGTGAATTGTCCAGCGTTATTTATTTATTTATTTATATTTCGACCTTCATACTTCCTCTATTCTAAGCATTTCTGTCTGTATTGTATTTTGTCTTTATGTGGTATAATACAGTGTTCTATATCATTCCCCCTCGAAGAAGCTTATTTTATTCACAGAAAACCGTGAATAAACAGCACTTTTACTCACTATTTTGGAGTTTGAATTCAGAACACACCTGTATATTCTACCTCCATCTCAATGCTATAGAACCTCCTTTCGCAAAAAATATTCGATACAAACTCCTTGTGCAAAGAATACTCGACCTACAAACTCCTAGTGCAAATAGCTCCTCAAGATTTTATTGGTTCTTTTTCTCGATCGGGTGGCCTGCTTCCAGCAGCGGACCAGTATAGGCTATAGATGTATCCCAGATGAATCCGGTGTAGTACTAATTGGTTTTTTCAGCAGACTTCAAACAAGGATGGTCTTATCTTAAATGTTTTTTTATGAGTTTGTTATTCAATACCTTTACCAATGCAATGGTTTTCCGATTTTGATGATTCTTCCGCATTTGGGTAATGATCCTGAGATACGGCTTGTACTAGCTTACACTTCAACTGTTTCAGCTTCTGATGATGAGGATGTGGATCAGCTAGGCTGATGATGATGAAGTTTACTTACTGGCAGATCCGGAGTCAATAAGCACAGGCAATCGAGACATGACGCCGGGCATGTTGAATTAGAGCGCACCACTTCTTCCACTTCGATTGTTTCCGCTTCCGATGATTAATGTTGGCGTAGGTCTATTCGTGGTATAGTTAACTTACTGGCAGATCCGGAGTCAATAAGCACAGGCAATCGAGACCTGACGCCGGGCATGTTGAATTAGTGCGCACCACTTCTTCCACTTCGATTGTTTCCGCGTCCGATGATGATGTATGCTGACATAGGTCTATTCGTGATATAGTTAACTTACTGGCAGATCCGGAGTCAATAAGCACAGGCACCCGAGGCCTGACACCGGGCATGTTGACTGGATTGGAGCGCGCCACGCCGCGGCCTGCGCTAGCTTCCACTTCGACTGTTTCCGCTTCCGATAGTGATGACGTGGACCTAGAAAAACGTTATTAAAAAAAAGGTAGCACTCCGGGAGTGCCGGCAGAAGTGAAAACTTCAACGATCTTACGCTTTTTCGATCAGCATCACGTGACCCTGACGCGAGTTTGAAAGTTTTTACCCATACAAAAAAAAGTGCTCAGCGCCGCTAAAGAAGTTTTCACTTCAATTCGCGCAAGCGCCCTGTGCCGCCTAAACAGAGCAGCACACTCAGGCACGGTAGAAAGAGTGGGAGATACTAGTTCCTCTCCCTTCCCCTCGATCTTACGCTTTTCCGATCAGCATCACGTGACCCTGACGCGAGTTTGAAAGTTTTTACCCATACAAAAAAAGTGCTCAGCGCCGCTAAAGAAGTTTTCACTTCAAAAATAAAAATTATACTTGGTACTTTTTTATCGTATATTTTTTTCTGAACCGTATTTTCACATTCAAGGAACCAAAGAAAAAAATGTAAAATTTTATGTAATTCGAGTTTTTTACCACATCCCGTGAGTGCTGAAATCTAGGCCTAGTTCGACAAGCAAACCCGTTAGGTTCGTCCCTTAAATATGTACCCACAAGAAATCATTATGGTTGCGTTCCAACCCCTTACAAAACATTATTACATTACTAGCTTCTGCCCGCTGCTTCGCACGTGTTGTTTCTATGGAAACGTTTAAAGGTGATTTCTATCGCATGGGAACTGACTTAAGGGATAAAAAGTAGCCTATGTTTGATTCCAGAATTCGAATTACCTGTATGCAAAATTTCAGCCCGATCCGTTCAGTAGTTTTGGCGTGAAGAGGTAACAAACATTCATTCATCCATCCATCCATCTATCCATCCATCCATCTATCCATCCAAACTTTTGCATTTATAATATTATTACTGTGATGTGATTAAAGTACACTTACCCAGTGCAATTGAAAGTTTTGAAGACGAACTGCGGTCCCATCCAGAGGCGACGGTGCGGGCCGGCGTGGGTCACAATCTCCACTTGAGACAGCCATCTCTCTTCCTCGCTCATGCATATATCTGCGTACCTCTGAAAGAGAACACACTAGTTTCAGAGAACATAAGAAGACGAGCTATTTTACCAAAAATCCAAAAACCCTCGACGATCATTCTACTTTGAGTTACCTTCACATTAGCACGGCTGCACCAAATTTTTTGAAATATAGCTAAGAATACTCCATAACAAGTCACCATTCACCATCTAAATGGGTTAATCCGTTTGAAACAAAAGAATTACCAAGCAGTACGTAAAATCGGGATTATAGGATTATGGGCCTTACCTCCCATGTGATAAAAGCCAATAAGGCGCTTATCAGGGGGAGGCCTGCGTCCAGTAGTGGACCAATACAGGCTGTTGAGGTTGAGGTTGAGGTAAAATCTGACTGACGATATTTATCAAGTTGTCGATAGTAAACAAGCTCACAGCAAACCTTATTTGTGTCGAAAGAACACCAACACGTAACGATGGACTTGAGAGAACTGAGGGGGGGTTAAGGGATGAAACGATGGTGGTTCTCCAACAAAAATAAGATTCGTAGTTATAGATAGACTGATAAATAATAAAACATTATTTGCTTCTGCAACACACAGTACATGGGTATGATTATATTCATTTGACAGAAAATATAATGAGTTGTCAACGAAAAACGAACAAAATAAGTAATAGAAGTAATTAACCCATAGTGAATTCGTCCAATTACGATAGTTTTTGTAGTAAATCTCACAGCATACGACAAAGGCTCCACATCCAACTTTATGGGCGAGTCGTCTTCTCTTTGGGACATTGTTTCTGATGTTCAATAAACAAACTTACAGCACACGACATCGGCTGCAGCAGTGGGTTGGAAGGCGGCAGAGGGGCCAGTAAGTCTGTGGCCGGCAGGGGCCGTTGTAGGGGCCACTGCGCTATAGGCTCCACCTCCAATTCTATAGGTGAGTCGTCGCAGATCTTCTCTTTGGGGACATCTGAATGAACGAAATATACAGGTAAAGAGCGCTGCATCGTTATGTAATCCCCTAAGATCGAATATAGAATTTCAAAAATCTATGTCAAAACAACGATTCATTCAAAAACCCATAACAGGGTATTACACCCATTTTTTAAAAGTGTCTCAGTTAGATTCTATAATGCTAATGAACCACTTAAAAATTCACAAAAATTTTATTCAATCGTTGAGTGCCATTAAAATGCTTTTAAAACTTTTTCAAATTTCGCGCGTTATTTGACAAAAATGCTGGATGCAGTGGACGCCATATTGCTCTGTGGTCATGACGTCAGTTGGCTGTGTAAACAAATGCAGTGATATTTTGTATGTTATAGATTAAAGGTAAGTTGACACTCCTAAGTTTACATAGCCGTATGACATAATAACATGGCGACTACTATTTAATGGTGTTATGAAACAGATGAAAAAAGCTGAAACCTTTAAATTGAATTTTAAAATTTAGTTTGCTGTTTTATGAACTAAAACGGTTTCCGACAGCTTTTTGCCTAAGCTATCTCAATAATTATTTTTAGATTTTTTCTCATATAGCGCGCCACGGCTTGTTTACAAACCCGTGTCTGTAAACAAGCCGTAGCGGTCGCAACGTAAGACTGAAGCGAGAAACCATTTTCTTAAAATAGGAGTATAGGTACAATACTTACTGGCAGCAGGTCTAGGATGCAGCACTAGATGCGCGAGTGCGCCTCCCGCGGTCAGCAAGTATAGCGCGGCCTGCGGGGGGCCCCGCGAAGCTCCCGCCCCGCCCGAGGCACCCGCGGCCCCCGACGCGGCCCCCCACTGGGCCCGCGCTAGTAATGGCACGCCGCTGCCGTCTTCTGAGAGAGATGAGAGTCGCTGTCGACCTGGGGAATAGACAATATAGTATAGATTTTGCAGGGTGCGTAGTTTGCCTCCCACAATAGGCTAGTGTTCTACAAAATTCTAATTAGTTCGTAAGTTAGATTATCAGAAGATATTAGACACGCATTTTTTTATATTGTCGATTAAACAAAAAATGATGAAGATATAGCCAGTTAAAGTTCCGCGTGACGTCATACCTTATGACAATTTTTTTCAAGGTATGACGTCACTAGCCTCCTCTCCCAAACTTTCACTCGCATTATTTTGGTCATGTGTTGTTTGATTGACAAAAGAAAAAATATGTGTCCAATATCTTCTCACAATCTGAATGATGGACTAAATATAATATATATTTTTCACTCAGGACACTACCCCATTCTAGGTCGTTGGTAGCGTTTGTCAGACAAAGAGTTTTATGTATCTCGTTGTTAATATTTGTTTACACGACTAACATGAAATATCATTATCATTGTTTATTGACATACTTAGTACCCATGTAAACTAGTTTAGTGTAGAAAGCTTAAGTTTTTTTCTTTGTTTAAATCTGCATTGTCGTTTCATCTTATGCAGGTAGGTACCTAATGTGGTTATTGTTTATTTTATTAATGACGTTCTTAGCACTTTCCGCCTGAAATACAGGTTTAACCTAGTTCAGGTCCAAGTATAAAATGTATAATATAAGTTATCATTGCTCTTTTGTTAACCATTTTTCCGAAGAAATTTTGAATTAAATTATTATTATTACTATCGCAGCCCTTTGTCTTCCACTGATATGTACAGTCCGTTAACTTTTGCAACCTATTTGTCCCATATTTTTCATGTGGTAACTTATCTATCTTTACCTGAGCTAGTCCTAGTGACGGTGTGCGTAGCCAGATTAGGTGTGGGTCTGAGCTGGGCCAGCGGGGAGTTGACTACGGGCAGCGGGTAAGGAGGCAACCGAGGGTTGGGAAACCAGGCGCCTACGCTCGCTCCGTCTCCCACCTGGGAAAATAACACAAAAATTAATAAAGAAAATTACAACAGGCTACTTGACTATTAATTTGGCGTAGTAAATAAATATTTTCTGTAGTATTTGACATAAGAAACCAATATCTATAGATTTCAGATATCAAAAGTGTAAGATGACTACATATTTTCAATTTAAAAGATAGATAGATAAATAAATAGAAAATACTCTTATTGCACACTTAAAACTAAGAAACAATTTAAAACAAAATAATTATAACCTAAGTGACAATTGGTAAAAATAGTTTTTTTAATTAATTTTGAATTATGAAAACATTCTTTGTTCAGGTTTCAGTTATAGTATCTATCACTGTAACCTATTCATTATGGTCCATTCAATGAAAGCAAAAAGCAATGAGTCAGGCATGCGACGTGATGCTGTAGCATCAAGTCAAGGTAACCATGTTGTTGCAATATCACATAAGAGATTGAAGTAACAAGATACCAAAGGAGTTGATCTGATCGACTCGACTTTTGTAATAGAAAAAATGTAATTCAAAAAGTACGAAAAGGGTAAGGAAAGGGCCCGTGAAAATTAAATTGCCTAGGCGCCCTTGATAGTGTTAATCCCGCCCTGTTGATACAAGTATTTACAAAATACCGAAATGGAATTTGTAAGGCAGGATGGAGGAGTTCTGTACGATTTATGTATTAACCGCACATTTGCACTTTTGCAAGCACTGCATTTTCACTTACATAAGCTAAGGTTTTTATTCAGAATCAAACATCAAAATCAATAACGTTTATTTTTTTCTTTTGGCGTGTAAAATAAGCTCATAGTTCCTTAGTAGACATACTAGAACAACACTTAATTGTAATTATTATGAAATGATTGATAATTATATAACTCATGCAAAAAGATGCTCCATGAAAAAAATGTTAGTTAAATAACAGTCTGTGAATCTTTGATCACAAATTGTAATGAAATGCTAAATAGGCATTTCATGTTTAGTGATTGATTTAGTTAAGCATATTCTACGGACCAATCGCAATCAAAAGTCATCATCATCATCATCAACCTATATTAGTCCACGGCTGGGCATAGGCCTCCCTTAATGAGCGCCATAGTGCCCTGTCTTCTTGCCGTCTTCTTCTCTTCAGCTAGCCGCATCCAGCATCTGCCTGCAGTCTTTCGCAGGTCGTCATCCTATTTGGCTGAGGGCGTCCTACACTACGTTTGCCTCCACGCGGCAAAGTCGCGGTCTCCACTGAAGAACACGTTTATCCCAGCGGTTGTCAGTTCTTCGCGAGATATCGCCGGCCCACTGCCACTTCAGCTTGCTAATTCTTTGGGATATGTCGATAACTATGGTTCTCTGTCGGATGTATTCGTTACGAATCCTATCCTTCAGAGAAACTCGGAGCTCTTTCCATTGCTCGATGAGCGACTTTGAACTGGTGGACAAACCCTACTGTTAGTGTCCACGTCAAAATCAAAACTCATTGGTCAACTAATCAAAATCAAAAACTCTTTATTGCCATAAATACAATAAATGTACACTTAGAAAAGGTAAAAATATAAAACTAAACACACACGGAAATAAAGTGATATTTTTGGTCAATCAATGGCATTAACCCCACGCTTGTCATGGAAGGTTTATTTCCAGCAGTGGACAGGTAAACTAAACTGTTGATTTGTTTGTGTGTGAGTGGATGCGTGTGGCGTAGTATAATAGTTACCGGACTAGCAGGGTGTCTCTTGTCCGCCGCGTGTATGGGCAGGCCGGCGGAGCGGTGGAAGCGAGACAGGCGGTTCACGACGCGCGGGTGGGTGTGAGTTCGAACCCCGCACGCGCCGCCGTACCCGGACATCGCGAATATGTGGGTGGTACCGCGGAGGGTTGATATTGCCGCCCAGCGGGAGTCGCTGGAGATCGCAATGTCCTGGAAGAAATTGATAGATATTATTGGACGGTTTCACACGACGTGAGGCCTCAGGGTAAGCAGAGATTGTACCACCATACCGGTTGGTACCAGATCAGATGAGTGATACTTTCACAATTTACACTCAGACCAGGAAGAAATACCTGTAAATCATACAAGCATTAAGAAATCCTGGAAGAGCCTGGAGATAAGGCAGCCCATTGTACTTGTATCTTATGTAATGTATTTTTGTTGGGGTACAATAAAGTATTTTGTATTGTATTGATTTATATTGTATTGTATTGAAATCAAATAATATCCAAAAAAAAAATTACTTCGACGGGACTTGAATGACTTTCATACAAAGATTGTTGGTTCCGTGTAGCGGGAATCGGACCCGCAACCTCCTACACAACAAAACACTACACTCAAACCGTCACACAGTGTGGCGAGCGAAGCGAACTGCGCTGGCTTACGACAAGCCATCCGTATGCTACTCGTTTCGTTCGCCGCAAGCCCACACATCGCCTGGATAGTGAAGCGAGCCGCGCTGAGTGCATTGACATGCTGTGCCAGTGCGGCAAGCAAAGCGAGCCGCATGGAGGTATGCGACACAGAGCAGCACACAGCGCGGCTTACTTTGCTCGCCACAATTGCGACTTGCGCTTTAGCACGCACAAGACGTTTCAGGTAAGTAAAGTACTCTACTTCGGCTGCGTGCCTGATAAAAGCCTACCCAATTATATTCTGAACACGAGGAAATCAGTCGTCACTAGCAGTATGCCGCTAACTTCAGAGCGACAGAACAGTACCTGCACTTTAGCCGTAGTATCCCCGCGATGCAGCACGTACAGATGATGCACGGACGCCAGACTGGGCGACGACGGGTGCGGATTGATTCTGAACACGTGGAAGTCATGCCCGCGTCTGTCAGCTGTCACCAGCAGCATACCGCTCGCGTCGAACTTCAGAGCGGTTACCGGCTCCGAGTGCGCTATGAAGTGAGCGACGATCGGTTCCATTGGCTCAGACGCGTCTTGACCGTCCTCTTCTTCCATGCCCTGTAACAATGATTTTGATATCAAAATACAAATGAAGAAATAAAAAAAAATTACAGTAGTATTTACAATTGAAACAATTAAGCTAACTGCAGACTGTTGCAAACAGTCTACAGGTAGCTCAACTGATCCATATCAATACCAGTCGGAAGCGTCCCCAAGACGCTGGCTGCATTGCCTCGCTGTATGGCAATGCTGATGCGCTGTGCCAGATACTCACCAGCTCTCGGGCCACGCGTCGCTTCGACCAGACGCTCAGATAATTTTTTTAAAACCCGAAGAGCCTCGGTACCCCTCGGACCCAGGGAGAAAATGTGTAGGCTCTGTCGAGACCTGCATATTTGCGCCTCTTGAGATCTTCGGCCAAATCTGCCGCCGCACCCGCCCTCAAACATTATTTTAGTCCCAGAGTAATAAGAACTTGTCTTGTGAGCACACAAATATTCAGAGAAACTTGTAGTGGTGTAGTATTATAATCAATGTATTCATTAAGGTCATTCAATTTAGTAATAAAGTAACGTCCGGACAACTCGGTTGTTTCCATCAAGTCAACCCTTCCTCCCTCCGCGCACCTCAAACTGTTTTGCTTAGATCTTGCCCGGACCGCGCAGGCTGGGAGCGCACGTGCCCGCCAGGCTGTGGGCCACGCTCTCGTCTCAGGATAGTAATACAACTGCGAGTGTATCACACACAGCACGATACATTACCTCTACATCTATGACAGTGACGACGCCGGGCTGCGTGCAGTCGGAGCGCAGCGCGGGCGGCGAGGGACAGGGCGCAGGCGCACGCGTGCCCGCCAGGCTGTGGGCCACGCTCTCGCCGAGGCCTCGGAGGCCTTTGCCGAGGGATTTAGCGGCGTGTAGGACGGTTGCGGTGTAGCTGCTTACGCCTTCGCCTGGAGCAAAAGTATCACTATTGATTTGATTCAGTTAATATTATATTCAAAGCGTGTTTAACGCCTTTCGTTTGGTACCTACTACCAAGTAAAATCTTACACTCATTTCAATTTAACGTAGTGTCTGTCCAAGTTTAGCTAATCGGTCGAATTAATAACGAAAAAATTTGATTGTTTTGAAAAAAAAATTACTTAATTCCAATACTATTAGATTCGCATTCGGTTTTAAATGTTGAAAAAACCGTTTAAAACTGAGGTTTTAAACGGTTTTTTTTTAATATTTTGCGGCATAAATACAATATACAATCCCTCGGGAATACATTTTAGGAGATCACCTCGGAATCATCCTCTATACAACTGCAAAAGAATCATCCAAATCGATCTATAAATGACCGACAAATCGACGAACATACACAAAAAAAAATATGTAGAGATAAACCAGTCTTAAAATGCACGCCCATTTTACTATAGAACTATCGTAGTTTGAAGAATTCATTACGGATGTAAGGGATGAAACGTTGGTGTTCTTCCGACACAAATAAGGTTCGTAGTTAACCCGCTTACATCCGTAATGAATGCACGCCCCCTCCACAAAACGTCATAAGTACCTACACTCGGCGTGCATTTTTAACGCCCGACGCAAAAAGAGGGGTGTTATAAGTTTAACGTGTCTGTCTGTGTATCTGTCTGTGGTATTGTAGCTCCCAAACGGATGAACCGATTTACTTTAGTTTTTTTGTCATAGATAATTTTATCCCGAGTGTTCTTAGCCATGTTTCATGAAAATCTGTTCAGCCAATAAACGTCGGCGGGTTTTCTAAAATTTTAATTTTGTTAGATTGGTTTATCTCTACCTACATACAGCCGAACATAGCCAGCCATACCTTTTTTCCAAGTCCGTTATAATACATTTGTTCTGCATTATTTTAACAAATCCCGGGCAGAACTCGTTCCATTGTTTACAATAAAGTACCGTTTGTAGATAAGCATGAACGTCTTTGTGACTTTGATGACTAACAGTGGTATGACGTCATCACCTAACTGCTTTGTTTAATTGATTAAGTACAACAATGTCTTGTCTTACTGTCCTACTTTGTGTATCACGAACTAGTTCGAATTAACTGTAATTAATTTAGTACATTGTAATATTATTATTTGGCGCAGCGCATCTGTAGGCCTTTTTTTGATCCTGAGGGAAATTCGCACGCATATCGTACTGCCACGGGGAGACAGTACGATGATGTGGGACTTTAACACCACTAAAACCCTCAGGGTGTTTCCGCCTCTGCCGCTTGTGGTAGGAACGTGGGGATGCTTACACTCATCCACGAACCCACCGCGGCTGCCCGATATCGGGCCCATCACTGGGGGTTTACAGCACCCCCTCTTCGCTACGCGTCAGAAACACATGACGCGGCGCGACCACCTTGGGGACCTTACCTGCCAATTGGGCGCCAGACGACCTCGTGTCTGAACGCCCTAGGTCAAGGTTGGGGTAGGCCCTAGGTTGGGGACGCTTCCGACTAGTATTTATATGGATCAGTTGAACTGCTCTACATTGTTTGCAACAGTCTGCAGTTAGCTCAACTGTTTCATTTGTAAATACTACCTAGTTCTTATTTGCCTTGGGGACGCTTCCGACTAGTATTTATATGGATAAATTGAGCTGCTCTACATTGTTTGCAACAGTCTGCAGTTAGCTCAACTGTTTCATTTGTAAATACTAGTTCTTATTTGTTTCTATTCTTTAATTCAAATTTTCTTTGTTAATATTATTAGTTTGCTTGGATGTGATGTGAACAATGAACAGGATTCTAAAAACATTATCACTGGGTGCCAGGACTATCCAGGTATCACGTGAGCGAAGTCGCGGCAGAAGCTAGTATGTACGTAATTATACACTTCTCTGGGGCCGTAAAAAACGAAATTCGATTTCGTTATCGGATTCTTTTTCGTGCAAACGCTAGTCTTATGCACGCATAAGAGTTGGTGTTGCGCGACAACGAAAACGAAACTTCGATTTTCTTTTTCCGAGTAGGTCCACTGAATATTTGGTCTACTAATAGGCACCTACTCTAAAACCGCCTTATTGGGATCCATATGTGTTACCTAATTATTAAACCTACAATTAGAGACACGCGCGTATACTAGAAGCCAACAGTCACGCACGAATTGTTTTGCAACAAAACAATACCTAAGGTCAACGTATAAATGTAGTGACTATCGAGTTCAGTAGCCGATACAGATAATGTAGAAGGTAGGTAGGTACTAATAGGTAGAGCAATTACTGGTTCATTAAGAGATAAACTATACGGAAATTTAATAAAAACATCGAGTTTATAAGTAAGTTAGATATTCACACAAGTGTTGTAAATAAATGCAAATATCCTTCATTAGTCTGCCCGCATCGTTTTTATGGAAACGTTTTAAGGTTATTTCTATTCCATGGGAAGAGGGTTTTATGGGATAAAAAGGCTTAGAGCTACATCTATGCAAAATTTCAGCCCGATCGGTTCAGTCGTTTTGGCGTGAAGAGGTAACAAACACCCATCCATACATCTAAACATCCAAACTTTCGCATTTATAATATTATGGTGTGATTATATCTGGGCTGATAGGTAAGCGAAAAATTATGATCGATCATTTGAAACGATTTATAGTACTTACAGTTTGATAGCTCTGTTCTTTGGACCACGTTAAAATTTTGCGGTTATAAACACTATCCTAAACAACTGTGTCTAGGTCATAAGACTTTTAGCTAAACCTAACCTAGGACAGAACCTTGTAACCGATGATGCAAATGCAAGCGTAATTCAGTAACAAGATGTAAAAAGCAACGTAAGGTCGGTTTTCGAGACTATTACTTGAATAAAACGTTTAAATCCATCATGCTTATTTTAACACTAAGTTGTATTTTAATATTGTTAGAATTAAGTATAAATACTTAGTATAAGTACCTATGTAAAAGTAAACATATTTAAGTATTTTTGATCACAAGAGCAAAAAATACGATATATTTTGCAGTGCCCCACCCGGGCTCATGTAGCTGTAATCTATTCTTAAGTTCTTTGTACAACATTAAATCAATAAAACACTTGAAACTTGAAACACTAAAGTCATTTACAACGCGATATTTCATTTACCACCATTTGTCATTTACCGGATATTTACCAGTTATTCCGTGCGCATGAAACTGTGCCGAAATATTGGAAAGCTCAAAACTCAAATCATGGTAAATATCCCGTGTTGTAGGTATATTACTTGAATACTTTATGAAATAACTTTTGTTATAAAGGCATGTTCAGACCTAGGCTGTATTCGCGGCAGCGAAACCCGAGTGGTTATGCGGTATATACAAAATGCCCGGCGGGATCACGCGCGAAACCAAGCGAAATGTTTCGCTGCCGCATGGGTCTGTATAAGCCCTTATGATACACACTTGATAACCATAAATTGAATAAGGCATATTATAAAATTTATAACATAGGTAAGATAAGATAAATTCATTTATTTTTACCAAAACAACAAAAACTTAAACAAGAAACAAGCGCATACATTAATATGAGGAAGTAAAACTAACAATTTCTATTAGACATAAGGCAAATCAGGTCCCTATTATGACCCTATCTCAGCATTATGCAGCATTAGACATTTGCCCAATATACTTACAGTAATACCGTCAAACTATAAAGGAAACTATGCCTCATTATCATTACGATATGAAGAGTGTGCTAAAAAATTCGAAATAAAGCGTATTTATTTTGTCCTGTTGCATTATTATTTCAGTAAAAATCATGGGGCCAGACATTCAAAGAGCCGAACCCGCCCCATGGTAGACATCGACAAGATCGCCAGGGGAAATGGAAGAGGGTGGCAAAGTACCGGAAAAAAAGGGGCCTTTATCCACCATTGGGTTATGGGCACCCAGGGATGAGTAGATATAATACAGTATAACATACTTATAGAATGGTATAGAATAGAATATCATTTATTGTCCAATGTAAAGCTACAACTAAATTGTCCTTATTGAAACCTAGTGCGCGGCACAATTCAATGGAGTTCGAATCCGATCTGAGTAGACAGTATGACAGATGACTTAATTCTCAATCTCATTCTATAAGTACGCAGATTATACAGACAGAGAAACTAAACGACTCACCTTCACACCCACCACTGCTTCTCTTAGACTGATTCAGTTTCTTATCAGCATAGGCCAGCCATCTGTCTCCCAGTGCCAGGGGGTTTATAGGCAAGCTGCCCCCAAGAGGACACGGGCAGGGATAGCAAGTTGTCACGGACATTCTGTCTTCTAGAGTCCCCGCGTCGAACACCGCAAACCTCTCAGAGAATGAAACGACCACAGATCGCTTGTTGGCTAGCACATCTAGGATCTGGTTCTTGAATTTTATGCTTTTTACCTGTTGGGATAAGAATGGTATTTGAATGGTAGCTAGCTTATGCACCTATTGTTTTAGATATTCTAGAAAATAATCTATGCAATTCAATACGTAGGATATTAGAAAAATGCTCCTAATGTAGATAATCCGACCCGTATAATATTAGTGTGGGTCAGAATCAACATTGTTTATTCAGAAATTTTATTTTGACAGCACTTAACATCTCATTTATTTTAACAACTTAACGTCTTATTTATTTCGATGGTTATGAAAGGGACAGCAACTAGTACTAGGACAGAACGAAATATCTGATTCCTCACTTCAATCTTTTTGCCCATAAGAAATGAGAAATGATTGTGAAGATATTATATAGAATAGAATTTCCACAATAATAGATACTTGCCTGCTCACCACCCCTGATAGATATGAAACTCAGCGAACAAAACGCCGGCCCAGGACTAGCCGAGTCACACAGCGCTATCAAAGGACGTTTTGGCACGAAACAGTCTCCTCTAACCGGCGTGGGGAGGATCCTCAAGACTCTAACAGTGCCTTGCCTCCAGGACAGAACCTCTTGCGCCTCCCCATTTGGTGGAATCAGCCAGACTTGTACACCGGCTCCGTAGCCTAAGATGAGCAGTAGCGGCGATATTTCTGCTTCTCCGTCGCCTTCGGGAGTTGGTTCGTTTATGTCCGCAGTCTCGAATCTAGGGAAAATTTCAGTGTTTTAGGAATACAGTGGTGGTAAACTGACGGACTCGGCAAACGTAGTGTAGGACGCCCTCCGGCCAGGTGGGATGACGATCTGCGAAAGACTGCAGATGCTGGATGCAGCAAGCTGAAAACAGAGCGCTATGGCGCTCATTAGGGGAGGTCTATGTCCAGCAGTGGACTAATATAGGCTGATGATGATGATGTGGTAAAAGGGAACTGCGTCAATGATAAAGTGGCCTATCTATCTACATCAGAAGATGACTTACCTCGTCCATTGTATAGCGTCTTTGGGGTCTAGCGGGGAAGATGCAAGTTTCACATCATTGATAAAGCCTGAGACTGCGTCAATGCAGCGGAGACTGCGTCACTAATGAAGTGGTCTATGCTAGTCAAAGGATAACTTACCTCGCCCATATTATAACGTCTTTGGGGTCCAGTATGCTTCAAATTGTTTATACCTGAGACTGTGTCAAAAATGGAACGGAGACTGTGTCAATGATGTAGCGGTCTGTGCTAGTCAACGTATAACTTATCTCGCCCCTTGTACTTTGAAGTGGTGGTAGCGTGGATGACTTAAGTTTACATCGTTGCTGAAGCTGATACTGCGTCAATGATGGAGTGGTCTATGCTAGTCAATGGATAATTCAACTTTTTGGTGAATGGTCCTGCGTTAGTTACAGGATAACTCACCACGCCCATTTTATAATATCTTTTGAGTCCAGCCAGACGTAAGTTTCACATCCTTGATAAAGGCTGAGACTGCGCCAATGATGGAGCGGAGACTGTGTCAATAATGGAGCGGAGACTGGGTCAATGACGTAGCGGTCTGTGCTAGTCAAAGGATAACTGACCTCGTTCATTGTATAACGTCTTTGGGGTCTAGCGTGGAAGACGTAAGCTTCACATCTATACTAATATTATAAAGAGGAAAGGTTTGATTTTTTGTTTGTTTGTTTGTTTGTATGAATTGAATAGGCTCCGAAACTACTGGACCGATTTGAAAAATTCTTTCACCGTTAGGAAGCTTACTTTTCAGGGAGTGACATAGGCTATATTTTATCCCGGAATTCCCACGGGAACGGGAACTACGCGGGTGAAACCGCGAGGCGATCGTCTAGTCGTTGATAAAGCCGGAGACTGCGTCAATGACGGAGTGGAGCCTGTGTCAATGATGGAGCGGAGACTGCGTCAATGACGGAGCGGTCTGTGCTAATTAGAGGATAACTTACCTCGCCCATTGTATAACGTCTTTGGGGTCTAGCGTGGAAGACGTGCTTCACATCGTTGATAAAGCCTGAGACTGCGTTAATGACGGAGTGGAGCCTGTGTCAATGATGGAGCGGAGACTGCGTCAATGACGGAGCGGTCTGTGCTAATTAGAGGATAACTTACCTCGCCCATTGTATAACGTCTTTGGGGTCTAGCGTAGAAGACGTAAGCTTCACATCGTTGATAAAGCCTGAGACTGCGTCAATGATGGAGCGGTCGGCCGGCGGCTGCGAGGGCACGGTCAGCGGGCCTCCTGACCGCGCGTGCCGGGGCGACTCGGCCGACATGCTGCCTTAGTGCCGCCTGCAATGTTCGAACAATATAAAGACAAGAATTTATACACGGCGTCACGTTATATGTGTAGTAAAACGAAGACGATCATTCTGGAGCCTGAGAGGGGTCTTTTATTCTACGATTTTTGAATAGCGGGAAGTAGATTTTCTGCCAAGAAGAGGCCATTTGTGTCATCCTGCACGATCCTACGCTAGCCGCGTGCGTAGTTGACCGGCGATGTAGATATAAAGGCAATTTAATTTTTTTATTAAGACTACAGAATAATGACATCATATCATGCAACGGCTAATTTAAAAAAACGCAATAGACAGTAACAATAAATACCAGCTTATGCACATTTATTTATGGTTGCACAGATTTCATCCAACATAGCTAACAACACTCGCTCAAGTCACCTTATACAGAAAGTTATTAAATCATAAAATTTCAACTGTTTGTGTCGTTTTATATAAACCCTCTGGGCTAAAAATAAAGTGGTTGTGAATGTGTGATTTGCATGAATAAATTGTAAGTTGAGTAAACATAAACTAACAATACAAGGTATAAGAGAGAATGGTGAGCGGGTTCTATGCTTCAGTCATTCATCATCATCAAATCAGATTGTTGATGCGGGGCCTCCTTTACAAGCCACTTAATGCTTCCACTGCCCAGCCTCAACATGAACCCAAAAAGAGTGCACCACTGCACTGGTAGCTAAATTAAAGCAAGCTAAATTTAATTTATTTGATGAAGCACATTATGCTACCTACCTAATTGGTTTAATGCACGCTGCAAATACTAGGTATATTATTCACCTTCATTTCATTATGTATCAGCAGAAGAAAGCTTAAGTTACATTTTAAGGCCATTGTTTAGCAGAGAGATTGAACTTGAAAGTTTTAAAAGATACAAATTACATGTTGATTTTTACGTAAAAGATAACAAATATCTGACCTTGATGGTATGGTATAGATAAGTACTTGCACAGTATATTATCTATCACTTATCAGGTACATATTTGACAAAGTTGGTTGAATTATTCCATATTTTTAACATTGCACAAAAAATATTGATGTCTCGTTTTTATGAGTGCTGTATAAACCTACTGTACTTATGTATTACCTAATATAAAGTTTGTTGTGTCTTGATACAATTGGAAGTGTGTCATCATTTAATTTTGATTGATTTTGGAACAATTATTTACTCACCAAATTTTTGTTAATTACCGAAGTACCAAATTCAATAACATTGGATTTTTCTTTGTTTAATTTAGCAACATACCTACACACTAAAATTAACAGCTCAATTGTTTTTCACAGGATCTGACCTAAGTCATTTGTTTGTTTTGGTTTATTTCCATACCTATGAATGAAGGTTACATAGAGGATTTTATGGAATTTTTGAGCAAAATATCATAGGATCTGCAGTCTGCAGCTACAACATACATATTTATTTGAAAAGCAGAAAAAATATATTCAGGAACTTACTTCCTCCTGTTACATAATAGTTTTACACCCTTTATTACCTAGATAAAACTTTCCAAGATAACAAAGTAAAACACTATTGTGATTATGAAACAGCTGGTTGCAACCTTTACAAAAATGCTATAGCTCAGAGGGTCTCATTGAGGACAAAGGAAAGGAAATCGATTTCAGCTAAACTTCAACATAGCAAGTTATCTGACTGCTAAAAATACTTCACTGGATAAATACTGCGTCTTAGTTATAAAACTTACCTTGTTTACGAAAACAATCCTCATTTTAAATCCATTTTCGAGTAAAATGCAATTGCGTCGTATAGCTGGCAGTCGAAAACAATGACGTCACACTAATAAAAAACAAAACAACACCACAAACATTATCTCACTTGCGCTTCAGAATATTTAATTTATCTATGAGAACACATTTAGAATAAATAATTAAAATAATATGTACAAAATATACAAAGATTCACGAAAACAGATGATTTTGTTTGAATGACAGAAATGACAATACTCCCACCCACTTCTTCAAGCTTCGCTGTGTGTGTTGTTATTGTAAAATACGGCATGCATGTGTGTGAACGAGGCATCTTGTGTGTTGTGTATTGAATGTGTACAGGTGTGCATTACATGGGAAAGGAAGGACAGTAAGTAGCATAATCATTTTGTTGGGGTTGGGTACAACGCGCTTACGTTTCTGATTGAATATTTACAGATTGTACAATAAAAATAAATGAAAATGGATCCAATAATGAAAGCAATAAAACACTTGAAATGTAGAATTTGTTGTTCTATGCCTGTGTATATGCGTGTGTGTGTATACTCCTCCACCACACCACCAATCACCAAAGCCAACACGCACACGCACACATCAGTATTACGTTCCAGTTTACGCATAATTTTCAATAGATTTTTTTTGTCAGTTTATCGACCCTATCTTGCAGAGAAACTGAAGGAGAGTGAAACCTAGTTATTGTTCTGTGATGAAGTGAAGCCCGAGTTACCTTGCCCGAGTTGTCGTCCCCAATCTCAGGCAGATTTAATGAGAATGTTAACAAACTCTGCTTATGTGTTTTTCATTCTAACATTCCAAGAAGTCTCAGCTTTTATAAAAACAGACGCCGAAGATAACAAGAACGTTTTATTCGTAATAGTAGATGACTTACGCCATCTATCCGTCGAAGATGTAAACTTGACTAATATTGATAAACTAACTGCAAGAGGCGTGAGTTTCAAACATGCGTATGCTCAGGTATGTTATTAACTTAGGTAAGTAGCATCTACTTACTTGGTAAATATTTTATTGAATAGTTACCTATTTTTAATCCTTTGTCTTGTACTCTTGTCATACAGCAAGCACTTTGCGCGCCAAGCCGGAATTCTCTTTTGACCGGTCGTCGACCGGACACTCTGCGTCTTTATGACTTCTACAGCTACTGGCGCAACACAGTGGGAAATTTCACCACAATCCCTCAATTCTTCAAGGAGAATGGCTACGAAACATTTTCCGTAGGCAAAGTTTTCCATCCGGGTCAAAGTTCAAACTTCACTGACGACTACCCGCATAGTTGGTCCGACTACCCTTACCACCCACCAACTCAAAAATATAAAGATGCTGCCGTATGCAAAAGTCACATCGCAAAGAACCTAGAAAGCGACCTCGTATGCCCTGTAAACGTAAAATATCAACCGGGGCAAAGCTTGCCCGATTTGGAGATCCTTGATTACGCTATTAATATCCTGAAGAACCAAACAAACAGTACCAAACCTTATTTTCTAGCAGTAGGGTTTCAAAAACCTCACATTCCTTTAAAGTTTCCACGAAAATTTTTGCGTGAGTATACCTACTTACTTATATAAACTTACCTGACATAATCTCAACCAACATCATTATTTGTTAGTCATGTGTACCTTCCTATTTTAAGCTCTTTTTGTTTAATTTCAGGTAACATTCCTATTAGCAAAGTAAAACTACCCAAATATGTTAGCAGACCCAGACAGATGCCAGAAGTCGCATGGCATCCATGGACTGATGTTCGGAAAAGGGACGACATTCAACGACTTAACATCTCATTTCCATTTGGAACAATGCCAGAAAAATGGACACGAAAGATAAAACAAAGCTACCTTGCCGCTGCTACGTACATAGACGATTTGATTGGTGTACTAATTAGCTATGTGGACATGAGGAAAACCGTTATAGTCCTTACTAGTGACCATGGTAAGATAATTTAACACGACTATAACGAAACGCAAAATATTAAAGCATCGCATAATTTAAACGTAGGTACTTATACTTATGCTCCGAATTTTTTAAGCTTAGTACTTATTCCTCGCAAAACGCTAGTAGGTACTTGGATAACTTTACCTTTCTTTTTAAATCTGTATTGTTATTCCTTGCAGGATGGTCCTTAGGCGAGAGCGGGCTATGGGCCAAATACAGTAACTTTGACGTAGCATTAAGGGTTCCGTTACTGTTCATAGCCCCCGAATTAACTCCAAGAACTATACACAGTCCTGTGGAACTCATAGACATATTCCCTACATTAGTAGACCTCGCTAACTTGAAGCACAATATCCCACAGTGTAAACATACACAAGATAAAAAGTTATGCTTTGAAGGGAAAAATCTAAAATCAATAATGGTGGGATATGAAAAAGACTCTTATGCTTTCAGCCAGTATCCAAGACCTAGTAAACACCCACAGTGGAACTCTGATAAGCCGCGATTAAAACATATAACAATCATGGGATACAGCATTAGAACAAAAACATACCGATACACAGAATGGGTCTCGTTTAATAACACTTCATTTAACATAAACTGGAATAAAACATATGGCTTGGAACTATATGATCACATCATAGATCCCGAGGAACATAATAATTTATATTTGGTTTCAAACTATACAAATATCCGAAATAATTTATCCAGATTGCTAAGATCGCATGTAGATCTACATAATATAAATACCTAATAAATACATAACTAAATAACATACTTATATAAGTACAGAAAATTTCACCTTTCCTGGATGTAAATGACTCGAAATAATTTTATGCGAATATTCAGATCATTTTACACATGTTAGTGTAAAGCTAGGTTCACATTGATGTGTCGGGGTGTGTCGTGCGTGGCGCGCCAGAGCGCAATCGGTTACGTTCATTACCTATGACTAGATTCACATTAGTAGTAGGTTGTGTTGGGGCACCCCAACACAACCTAGTAATGTGAATCTAGTAACCGATTGCGCTCTGGCGCGCCACGACACACCCCGACATAGCAATGTGAACCTAGCTTACGGCCACACTACAGTCCGTTTTACAGGACCGTTGTATCCCAATTGGAAATAATGTTGACAACTGCAGGGCTATTCCGACTCTCCGGTACCGAGTCATTGAGGTGGAGTCCGACAAAAATTCAAGCGCGAAATTTAAATATTTTAACGGTTTTATTTTCAGCGTTCTGCAAATATTAATTCCTTGCAGAACGCGTGATAACGGTCGTTTACACCCTGTATTAAGAGGACTGTCCCTTTTACTTACACACTACTTTACTAACATTCATCACAACTAAATGCACCACCAAGCAGTCAAATTATTAACATTCAGTAATACTCTACAATAAAAATTATACTAAGCTCCGTTTGTCTTCAGGCACTGGTCTTCTAGAAAACTCCTCCATTTCTTTCTGTTTGAATCTGGCATAGAAGGCGCTGCTTGCCAAAACTATAAAGTTGGATGTCCACCAAACAGTGTTCTTTGATTCATTGTACCACTGGGTAGCAATAACGGTTTGTGCGCAGGCTTTAGCAGTTCCTGAGATGTTGTGCGTTAGCGGTGATGTCACCTACAACAATAAATAAACGTAAATGTTATGTTAATTGGTTTATTATGACTAGAAACAAATTACCAAAATATTAGAACCACAGAAATCTAAATAACAGTGACTTGTTATTTAGATTTCTGTGATTAGAACCGAGGACATACATAGGTCAAACTATTAGTAAAATTGGGTTTCGCTATGAGTCCGACAAAGAACGACGTTGGCAAAAAAAATAAGGTTTTAAGGAATTGGTAAATAATTTCACTAATATCATTTTCCTGAAACATGTTTACACCAATGAGGATCCGTAACGTTATAGCAATTTCAATAGAACTAGTATCCACGTTATTCTTTATGACATTAGAATGATATATCTTTTTAGATTATCCAAATCGGAACATTACGTACCCGCGTGACGTCACACGCACCCGTGGCGGTCACTCGGTGAACTTCGCTAGTAATTTGGTCATAACTTCGTCAATTTTTACAATACAAAACAATACAAAATACTTTATTGTACACCAACAAAAATACAAAATACGAGACCTTACATAAGAAACAAGTACAATGGGCGGCCTTATCGCTTAGAAGCGATCTCTTCCAGGCAACCTTTGGATGGAAAGAATTGTGTGAATTTGAGAACGGCAGGGGTGTACCAATTATAAGCAATCTTAAATAAATATTGACAACAATATAAATACCTAAAAATAAAAACAACTTAAATAAATATCCGACTATATATATACATAATAAACGTATACATATATATATAATAAATATATAATTACTACATGCAAAAATATACTAAATAAATACATAATAAATAAATAGTAAGTACCAAAATTCACTTTTCTGACAGGAAAAATTTGTCATAGAACAATAATTTTTGCACTGTGTGTTATAGATTTCTTAGCTCTATAAATCTGTATTCTCAACTAAAAAACGTTACGGATCCTCATTGGACATTCGTATGGATAATGTCGGATCAAAGGATGCAACACATGGGTATTGCTATTATATATTACTATTCTGTCTATGGTTTCACTTCACATTCACATGCTACTAAAAACATTATCTCTGATAATGAACGTAAATTTTTGCGCTGTGTCTGTTCAGTTCAATTTTTAATGACTATTCAACCAGTATCCTTCAGATATGTCATTCATTATAGAATATTTTGCTTACCTTAATTTGTAAAGATGTGACATATCCAATAGCAAATCCACAGAGGCCACCAGCCAGCATTTGTATCCAGAAAAAAGTACTGTCAAAATTAGTGTAATTCATCAATATAGATGCTTCTCCATTCATTAAAATCAGTGGTAGAAATAGGATTATTGAATAGGCATTATTGTAGTATGATAGCAGCCAGATTTCTTGGTTCACGCTTGGCAGCACTTTCTTTGTGTAGATTGAGTACAGGGACAGCATGAGAGATCCAATTACTCCATATAATGTACCAGTCAATGAGAATGATTCTGAAAATTGGATATTTTAAATCAGTATATACATTACGGATGTAAGCAGGTTATCTATGAACCTTATTTGTGTTGCAAGAACAGAAAAGTTTCATCCCTTAATGTTGGTGTTCTTCCAACACAAATCGTCAAACTACAATAGTTTTTATAGTAAAATAGTATGTAAATGTTACCATAATTTGTTCTAAGTATATCTTTATACAACAGTCATCAAAAAATCCTTTTCTTGGTTTGACTGATCTAAAAATATCCTTAATAAAAACATAATAACCCATATTAGAAATGAAAAAAACCTGATTTTGTTAATTTGGTCAATAATGCAGCAGCAAATAAAAGATTTTAGATTTTTTTGTATGGACAAGACAAATGTGCCCCTATCGGTCCTTAGTAAAATAAGCTGGCTGTACATTAACATATAAAATCTCTCTCAAAATACTAACCCATCAAACTTTCCTGATCCACTCCGATGTAGAATCCTAATATTATAAATGCACAACATGAAATGCACTTAAATGAAGTGGTTTGACCCAATAGTACCCAGCTGAATACTACATTGAATACGGTAGTGAGAGACCTGCCGATGTAGTAGAATGGTACTCCTACATACTTCAGACATAGATTATTGGTTGCTATCATCAGTGTGAACATACATGATAGTGGGATAACCTGAAATGGAAAACAAACAAACAAAATATATTTATTTAGCAACTAATATGATTTAAATTAAGTAAATATGTACATTTGTTAAACGAGATTAAAAATTATCGTTGTAAATTAAGTTTGTGTGAATGTTTGTTATCATTATCACGTATCGACGCGGGGGAGGCCGCGGGCCGCAACTAGTATAAAATAAAATGAAAATTATTGTAGGTACATTAAAAATTAATGGAATAAATACATTGAATTATTAAAATTACTTATAAAATATATAATAAATATATACTTAATAGCTAAATATTTTGGTAAAATTTAGCTTAGACATAGGTAAAATTAAGCTTGGCTTAGATTTTTAAGAAATAGCAATGAGTGTAAATACTAGTTGTAATTGTTTTATTGATATTGTCATTTTTTATGTGCTAAATAAATTGGTTCCTATGTGTAAAGAAAAGATCTTAATTTAAGTAGGTACCTACCTACCTATTTTTTATGGTAATGCTGTTAGTAGTAACTAAAGCTTGGCTGTAACAAACTAAAAGGATTTATAATTTAGTAAAGTTACTGTATCTTAGCTACAAATAAAGATTTTCTTATCTTAACTTAAAATATATTTATAAATAATAAATAAATATTACTAGATAATCCACACAACATCATCTAGACCCAAGCTAAGCAGAGCTTATTTATGAGTAAAATTATTATGAATGTAAGTGAGATCTACGAACCTACCCTTAACAAGGGATTATAACTTAGGCTTACCCTGCACAGTGGATATAATCTGTGAGGATTTTCCCACGGAATTTCTCAACATAGGAAATTGTATGAAGCTGCACGCACATGCAGAAAAAAACTGAATAAGTTACAATTCAGTACGCATATTATTTCCACTGTGTGAGGTAAGCCTAACTAATTTTGTGCTGAAACACAAATTAAACTTTTCTTATCAGAACCAAATGTAGGTATCAGAACCAAATGTAGGTAGGTATAGGTACCCACTCATTAGTAAGCTAATGATCAATAATCCTTCCATATTATTAGGCTTTGCATTCTCAATTCTGCATTTAATGTGAAATGTAATTTGTGGCAGATGTAAAAAATAATCACAAAAGCATTTATTACCTTGCATTATTAGTTATTGGTACTCCTCCTAATAAAACTCCTAAAGCATGAAAATTATTACAATCCCACCTTTCTCACAGTGTCAGCTTGCCAAGGGGTGCCTTTGGGAAAGATGAACACCCCAGGAATACCTCCTGACCTGCTCAGCACAGAGCATATTGTGAATGATACAATGCACTGAAACCATGTGATGAAGAGAGGAGCCTCCAGAGCCACTGCCTGACTACTCAGCAGTGATTTATTCACAAATA
Source organism: Eupithecia subfuscata (assembly GCA_963564075.1). Classification (NCBI taxonomy): domain Eukaryota; kingdom Metazoa; phylum Arthropoda; class Insecta; order Lepidoptera; family Geometridae; genus Eupithecia; species Eupithecia subfuscata. The sequence continues at coordinate 13,805,203 of OY751099.1, read as the reverse complement.
CTGTTGCTATTGATACCACCCTGGAAAAAATAATAATCACATCACACTTTAATTTAAAAGCGAAAGTTTGAGTGTTTGTTAGTTACCTCTTCACCCCAAAACTACTGAATGGATCAGACGGATAATTGGCACAGATGTTGTTCTAGACCTGGATTAATATATTTTTACCTAATATCCCGGAAAAACGTGTAGCAGAAGATAAATACTTAGTAATTAATCTGAGGTTTCAAGCACTCTTATTTAACACTGAGTTTTTCAATTTTATTAGGTAATGTTATTGCAGCAGGTAAAAGAATACGTGAATGAGATATTACCAGTAACAGGCTACAACGACAAATATGTGTATGTATCGTGAGCACAAGTCTGAATGGAGTTCTTTCATGGTAGGGTCTTAGAAGTCTTGCTGAGCCGCGCCGCCGCTGCCGGAGGAGAGCGGTGCTTGAAAGTTGTTGAGTCTAGTCTAGGCCTAGGTTTCTAGGGGGCCTGGGCCTAGGTTTTTAACCTCCTATCAGATAGCACCGAATAATATTTATTAAATAAACAAAACAATAATGATAAATGCAAGGAAATCATCCAACACTGTTCACAATTCATTTCCCGATTGGATTGGATGGATTCAGTGTTGCCGTTCAACTAAATTAGAAGTCCCTAGCCAGTATTAGAAATTCCTCTAGATATGGAAAAAATCGTTCCATAAAAATCCGCTAGAAGTCGCTAACCTACTTCATCTATTGTGACCTCAGTAACGCTCAACCCGAAATGCTTTAGGTAGTAGTTTAGGTTATATTCCTCCGTAGTTGTTTGTTCTATTCCTACTCTTAGACGACCTCTATGGCGCAGCGGGTGAAGGTCCGCATGCGACGCAGGATGGGGTAAGTACTTGATAACGATATCCTTAAAAGGGACATTATACTACCTACATAGATAAACATCAACAAAAAACATCTACCTATGTTTTTTCTAAGAACAAATATCTTTAGATCGTACAAATATTTGTCCCAAGGCGGGAATTGAATCCGCAAACTCCTGCGTCACGCAGGAGGTTGCGAATGCGAATAAATAAAACGTCAAGTGCGAGTCGGACTCGCGCACTAAGGGTTCCGTTTAATTGTAAGACCTTGTTTCTTGCCAAATTTTATGATTCTACGTCAACGTGAAGTACCCTATAGGTTTTGGTCCAATTTATTGACAAAAAAAAATACTTTTAATGCTCGAAAGTAATTTTTTTAGTGAATAAATTACAAATTTATATTTTTCAGATTTTTCTCTTTACTTGTGATATAAGACTTTGCTCTCCACCAAATTTCATGATTCTAGGTCCACGGGAAGTACACTATAGGTTTTTATGTGCACGTGATTACCTTGGAAATTTCAAAATATTCGGACTTAAACGGCTGTAACTTTTGAGTGCGTTGATTTAGAAGTTTTATTTATATCGCGGCTTCAAGAAGTTACGCACTTGAGTATTTGACGTTAATTTCAACTCGATACGTCCACGCGTTTCTGAGGAAAGAGGGTTGACAGACGGACAGACAGACAGACAGACCGACAGACGAACAACAAAGTGATCCTATAAGGGTTCCTTTTTTCGTTTTGAGGTATGGAACCCTAAAAATATAATTATCTATGTAGTTTAATGTACCTATTAAGTATATCAGTCATCTATCATCTAGTACCCATAACACAAGCTCTGCTTAGCTTCGGGCTAGATGATGCTGTGATCCATGTGTGATGTCCAACCTTATTTATTGCTAGATGGTGATGTACCCCAATCTACTTTTTCTATGAATAAAATATACGTCTAGAAATTGTTAAAAAAACGTAATTGACTTTTCTATTTCGTAAATAGGGAGCCACACCGACCAAATGCAAGAATTATTAACACATTTTGGTTGTAATCAACAATTGGGTCATCAGCAGCTTAAGATCCCGATTGAGCTAAAAAAGCGGCCGCCCGTCACTCTCAGTTTCTGTTCGTACACTCATGTTCAATGAAAAAGGCAAAATAAAAAAGGAAATACAGGGTGCCAATAAATAAATAAATAATAAATAATGCTGGACAATTCACACATCATTATCTAGCCCCAAGCTAAGCAGAGCTTGTGTTATGGGTACTAGATAACTGATATACATAATACAATACACTACACAGATAGATATTTTTTATTAGACATATAAAAACATCCAGAACCCCTGAACAAATATCTGAATAAATATCAATATAAACTGCCTACGATAAACTTTGTTCTACCTACAATTTTTTGAATTTCGAATAGAAACTGACGATAAAATGAATGAACTCTAACTGAATGAAACGTAATTCTCGGTTACACTCATTCTTGATAGCAGTGAGCGAGATAAACAGAAGAAACCCTGCACAGAATGCTCATAATTTGGGAAATCCCGAGTGCCCTGCTTCTATAAATATATATTGTTAATATAATTAATTTGATTCATTATGTTTATCAATTCAGTATCTTTAGTTTTGAAATAAAGACGGTTGCCCATCTAACGTCATATTGACCCGCCTAAAAGTCGTTAGAAGTCGCCAAAAACTTTTTTCTCGTTAAATTTAGAATTTTGCCCGCTAAACACCCACAAAGCGACAAAGTCGCTAGAACGGCAACACTGGATGGATTGGATTGATTTGATTACAACAAGTCCGTCCGTCCACCCACCCACCCACAGAACAGACAGAAAGAAACACACGATCATGAATAAAAACGAGCCGAGTGAGAGGCCCCAAAGTTCATCTCTTTCTAGTAGGATGTCCATACATCTGTACTTTTTTATAAATTCTAATGAAACTGTGATGTGTTGGTAATAGAAACTTGTTCTTTTGCAAAATGATATTATCAAGTTATTATGTTATTTTACATATACATTAAAATAACTTATTATCTTGATAATTATCAAGTAGCAAAAGAACAAGTTTCTAAATCCATTCGGGCTTTTCAAAAATGTCTAAAAAAATATTTCATGGACTCCCAAAAATAACAAGCTAACATTTTAGGTAGCCGTTGTAGGCCTTGACACATTCCGACACTTTTTTAGTGTACCTAAGTAGTTATTTAGTATATACGTTCAGCAGCTTATTCAATGTAAATATTTATAATCTATACTATAATATTATAAAGAGGAAAGGTTTGATTTTTTGTTTGTTTGTTTGTTTGTATGAATTGAATAGGCTCCGAAACTACTGGACCGATTTGAAAAATTCTTTCACCGTTAGGAAGCTTACTTTTCAGGGAGTGACATAGGCTATATTTTATCCCGGAATTCCCACGGGAACGGGAACTACGCGGGTGAAACCGCGAGGCGATCGTCTAGTTATCATTAAAATTTTATGTTTTTTTTTGTTTTAAAAGTAAGTAGACATGTCCTGTAAGTACCTGTTGTACACTCTTTTTGATTTTTGATAATGTTTATTTCGTTTTCATTTGTGTTTTCTTTTAATTTTTCCTATTTTATGTGTGAGTTACGCCGCGACTCACGCGTTTTATTCTGGCGTCAAAAGAAGATCAGCGAGTGTTGGCCATTTTTGTGACCAATGGATGTGCTATGTATGTGTTGGTTACAAAATAAACCCATTTTTACTTACTTACTTTACTTTTACTTACTTAAGTTTATTCTAGGTATTCTATTCACTGTCTGCTCGCCATTATTTTATTATGTACCTACTACTTTCATAGTGCGCAAAGGATTTGAAAACATGTGTTTGAGGCTATCAACGCACTGCCACGCACCATGCTGCATGTTGCGTGAAAAACCCGCACGATGATGCAGATCTGCACCCCCGCAAGTACCAATGGCAGCATGGTGCGTGGCAGTGTATAAACCGCCTAACAGTCTTACGGTAATGTTGCTGCGTAATTTGGACAGTTTATAAAAAAGTACATCAGAAGTAAGTTCATCTCAGTTATCAGAATCATTGTTCAAAAGGTCTGTGACACCGTATTGTTTCATGGACACCCTATACCATTTTGCAACGTGCTAGACAAGGACCAACAACTACTTTCATGCCCTGTCACTATGCTCGTTTTGCTACTCTGAGATCTCACAAAGAAAAATGAGTCTTAAATTTATTGCAGTACAGAATACTTTTGAATGAATGCAATATGTTCGTGCGCGATCCAGTTTACTTTAGAGATTCATGCTCAACTCCATCAAACTGACTACTTCACAAGATGTCAATGTCAAAAGATGTCAAATGTGATGTTTGGTGGGCTGCCAGCTCCCAACGAAAAAGTGGCATGAAATGTGAATACTATCACGAAAGACAGCTGCTGTTTGCTATCTGACGGAGAGGTAGAAGCTGAAATGATCATGTTTGTATTGCATTTTATAGAGAGGCCCTATGTACCTTTGTGCTATTCGCCTCGGTCTTGCGCTAGTCTGGGCCAAATGTTACAGTAGCCCATGGTTTTTCAAATGTCTACAACCTATCGCACCTACAGCCCCCTGCTTCTACAGCCGTTTCTCGGCCGCCACTTAGTCAGAGCTTTGATCCAACTGCCGTCTCTCCATTTGTCCAAGTGTCCTGCCCAACTCCATTTAAGCACCAACGTCTTGTACCTATGTCAACAACGCTAATTTTGTGCACAGCTTCCTCCAGTGAGCCGCCATGTCTCAGCACGGTAGCCCCTGACAGACTGAAAAACAGACAGACTAGACAGCGGAAGATTAATAATAGGGACCAGTTGGCACCCTTTGGGGACGGAACTCTAAACGGCATAATTTGTCGAGACTCGGTGTCGATGTTGGAAGGACAATCTACAATAAAGAAGTTCGGATAACTCGGTTTGCGAGTCAGACAAGCACTTGGCCAAAATCAGCATCAGCATCCGCTGATGTCAAGATTAAAAATCAGCATCAACATTCGCTGATGACATCAGCGGATGTTGGCGTATGGGGTTGTTGTTGATGCAGTTTTGAGACACATTGTGTCTCAAAAATGCATCAACAACAACCCCTGGTTTGAATGAATGAAATATGTTAGTGTGCGATTTAGTTTACTATAAAGATTCATGGGGATAGTAAATTTATTGGCCTGAAGTGATGCTGAGTTTTTGAAAGCAACGAAACATTTAACGAAAGATAGTAACATGATCAGCGATTGGTAGATTGGTGGTAGATGTGTCATTAGTCGTCTAGATGTGGAAACATTGAAATAAATTCTAGCAATTCCGATCATTCTTCTTCTTTTACGCATGATGACATTTTGTGTACTGTCAGATAAGCTAAGCAGATAAGTGTCCCCTGTGTCTCCCTTCCCCTCAGTCAAATACTCAACGTCACTGTCAAACAAAAGTCATAGAAAGAATGTCAAATGTGACAATTCCTTGTCAAAATTGGTCTCATTTCGTCATCAAATCAAATCAATCATCATCACATCATCGCATCGGATTCATCATCGATCGGCCGATGAAGGAGCGTGGCTAGTGATTCTCTGATTTTGATTTCTTCGTTCTACAAAAATTGCTGAGCTTAACTGTGAATGGCGTAAATATTGTAGAAAAAACTTATATCACCGCGTAACGTCGAGAGAACGTCGTCCCTGAACCTACGCCAACATGGATCCTTCAAAAGCAGAGTATGATGTGCCTGAAGAAAAGGAAACATTATCAGGATTCTTGGTAGACCGACTCACTGCTCTGAACATTACATTACTTGCGATTGTTTGTATATTTGCGTACAAAATAATCAAGAGATTTACAACCACCCCCGTGGAAACAGAATTCGAAGATCTTCCTAAGATTCGGAAGGATATGACCGTTGCAGAGCTTCGGCAATTCGACGGCAATCAACCGGACGGCAGGGTGCTTGTTGCCGTCAACGGCTGGATATTTGACGTGACCCGGGGACGCCGCTTCTACGGACCCGGTGAGCGCATTAATTAACATAATGCACGTCACTGTTTATTTTTAGACTTGACTCTACAAAGGTGCTGATATACATTGTTTACATTGCATGCATAAACATTATAGGCAAATTCTTCTACTTTATACCTACATAATCTAGTCAATTTGCAGTAGTTAATAACTTCTTAATGTATTCCAGGGGGTCCTTATGCAGCTTTTGGTGGTAAGGATGCATCACGAGGACTGGCTACTTTCTCTGTGACATCATCAGACAAAGAATATGATGACCTGAGTGACCTCAAGTCAATGGAGATGGAATCCGTTAGGGAGTGGGAGGCGCAGTTCAGAGGTACATTACACAAATCTATTTCAATGGTTTCATAACAACTTACAGGTCAATTAGTATGGTACTCTAAAATGCTTCATTAACACCCAGACATCTTTTATTGTTCTGCCTATGTTACTGGACAGTGTGCTATTTATTAATATCTGCTACATTGTGGGGTAAAAAGGTATTTTTCCAAACAGCCATATGTACAAACTATACTTGGCTAAGTAGGTGTTAAAGGTTATCTTTGATTATGCACCAGTACAAAAATACCTTTATCTAATGACATAACAAGTGTATTGATAGTAGGTATTAAATGATAAACCAGTGCAAATACAAATAAAAAGGATTTGAAGGTGTAAAATGGGTATGAAGCCAATACCTAGTTATTTTTTGGATTCTGCACCCGAAGGGTGCCAAGCCAACCGGACCCTATTCCCAAGCCTCCATCTGTTTGTCTGTCACTGTGCCGTTTTTCATGAACAGGTACATAAGACATTGCAGACAGTTGAAATTTTGACAAACTTCTATTGCCGCTGTAATAACAAATCATAAAAATTGTATGAAGCTAGGTTCTACCCCCAGGTTGGCATACATTGTTTTATAAAAATGTTCAGAAGTTATTTATATCCCATAGAAACTGATTTATGTGTTAAAAAGAAGCCTATGTTTCATTGCCGGTATCGACCTACATCTATACAAAATTTCAGCCCTATCCACACAGTAGTTTTGACATGAAGAAGTAACAAACATCCATCCATACTTAAGCATTTATAATACTAGTTTCTGCCCGCAACTTCGCACCGGTTGTTTCTATCAAAACATAGGTTTAAAGGTTGTAGTATCTTTAGTTTTATTCCATCCCTAGAACTACCTGAAATATTAAAAATAAATAGAGTTTAAAAAAATTTGGGAGTTCTCATACAAGAAACATATTTTTTGGGTTTGTAGGGTTCCATACCTCAAAAGGAAAAAGGAACCCCTATAGGATCACTTTGTTATCCGTTTGTCAACTTACTCAAGTCTGTTACCTCTTGAAGCCTCAATATAAAATAAACTTCTAAGTCAATGCAATCAAAAGTTACAGCCGTTTATGACCAAATATTTTGATTTTTCCAAGGGAATCAGATGCACACAAAAACTATAGGGTACTTCCCGTAGACCTAAAACTATGAAAATTGGCAAGAAGCAAGGTCTTATAGCACAATTATAGGAAAAAATCCGAAAACTGTAAATTTGTAGTAAATTCTTTAAAAAAAATATATGTTTGATTCTCGTCTTGGATCAAAACCTATAGGGTACTGCTGGACCAAAAAGAGTAGAAATTAATTAAAATGGAACTAAACTAAGCCTTTGCTCTGGCAACATGAAACCAATGTCAAATCTGTTAAAAATGTCACGCATATTATGTAAATAAACATTGGGTACCTCAACGAAATTTACATTAAAATAACTGTTTGATGTGGTGTTTAGTGTAATTGAACATGGAAAAAACTAATTGCAGTGGAACAAGACAAGTGATTCATGAAGTTTTCATACGTTGTTTAGCCCAATTTAAAGTGGGAAAACTATGGCCCAATGTTTCGGTCAGAAAGTTTTCATACATTGTTTAGCCCAATTTAAAGTGGAAAACTATGGCCCGATGTTTAGACAATAATTATCAAAGAACCTCCGAGATCACTGATTAATACTCGATTCTATGGACTGTAAAATTTAAAGTTAATCGTTTGAGAGAGGCAGATTTTACTATTAAATAGATTAAACCTGTAAATTTGATTACCTGAGTAATATATATGTTGTTTTTTTGCAAATTGCGTTCATGCTATTTTTATTGTTTATTTCCGTTTGTATTGGAAAAAGTATAGTCTACTTGCATATTTTGAGTCTTTAAAACAAAATCATCATCATCTAAGATAGCAACAAACCTAGAACGGTGGTTAAAATGTCTTTGCAACAAACCGGTTATGTGCAAGTCCGACTCGCCCTTGGCCAGTTTGATTGATTAAATGTTTTATTAAATATTTACAGAGAAGTACGAGCTTGTAGGACGGCTTCTTAAGCCCGGTGAGGAACCAACAAATTACTCAGACGAGGAGGCCGAAGAAACTGACACCTCGACCAACACACCAACTGAAGAGAAAAAGGACAAATGAACCGTGTGATGTTATAATACACTGCCTTGTTATTCAAATTGTTTGTTAAAATACGCTTATTTTCTGGTATACATGATAATGCCTCTCCATAAGTCGCCTCCACATCTAAACAAAAAAAAGTCATTTTTGATTTGAAATTTCGTTAAAAATGTACCTACTGGCACCATTGCAGTTCAGTAGGTACTCTTTGTTATGTTTTGGCACAGCGCGGGAGCGAGCGAGTGAGTGGAATTGGAGTTATTGTGTTTATAGGCTTGTGTTTCAACGAAACGCCTGGCCTATCGATTTGATCTTTAACGTGAATGTCAATGTTGGTAACACAATTTGTGTTTGCAAGATATGCAGTAAGATTTCATTGTTTCGTTAACTGCTGTCTCCGAGCTGGGCAAAAGCCCTATCATAATGTTTTTTGTTACCTACCTTCTAAAGATTGCCTATACATATGTATTTTCCAGAGCGACGCAAAGTGCAATGCAAAATGTGGCGGTTAATTTGGTATGGACTCCACAAGTGGCGATCACAATAGGCCTATCATGGCCGCAGTGATACGAAAGCCACCAAAAGCAAATAAAAAAAATGGACTTCATACCAAATTAACTGCCAAATTTTCGTGTTAACAATACCTGTAAAGTTTGTGTGGCATTAAAAATGTCTGTCGCCATTCAATTTTACTGAAAAGTGACACAACTGTAACTACATAATGTAATTGTTACAATAGCAAGTAAAGAAAACCTGTAAAAATCCGTCCAGTACAACTTGTTTTAAATTCTTGCAAATAAAATATCCACATCACATAGTTCTAGCTTCATAAGAGTTTGTTCGTTCTCCAGCAGTTCAGAAGTATAAAATAATAAATAAAATAAATAAATTATTTATGTCCACTCTATTTGATCGTCGGTTTAAAATCATTATTCAAAGAAATAACTAAAATAGAAGTGCAATGAAATATGGCTGGCTTTCTTAAGTTTCTAACCATTAATTAAATTTTTGTATCAAATATATTCTTAACTGTTTTGCTTAACATTTTTTTTTAAACTAATAATAATTACGAATTTATCCCTTTGACCTGACCACATGGTATTTTTAATAGGCTAACTATTGAAAATACCATGTGGTCAGGTCAAAGGGATAAATTTTACATAGCGCCTTTATCTTTTCTGTTAAAAGTTAGGAGTAACTTCCAATCCGATTCTGTTCTAATAGAATAGGTTTTTATATCACATAACGTTGCCGCAAGTATCATTGACAGTGACTATGAATAATGTAAATTATGTCGGCCGCCTACACAGAAAAGTCGCAGGCATACAAAAATTTCGTTAATAGTTATGTCACTGTGAACAGTTCCTCGACACAACTATTAACGATATGGTTCGTTACTACTTTTAAATGGCCTAAAGCAGGCTCAAAACTTGTTACAATGGGCTTCTTACTTAATTGTACTATCATTTGTAATTAGGAAGCCTGTAAATTATTGTACAAAAACTTCGTTGCTTGTCGCTACGATTTGATTATTTATATCGTTCTTAAAATGAAAGACTGAATGATGGCATGTTAATTAACGATTTAAAGGAAGAGTACCTACCTAATCAAAGTTTTACACATTCCTTTTTTATTTTGGTCAACCTACATAACAAGCCATGTAAGCACCTACTTAGATTTCGATATTACTGGTATGATCATGATCAGAGAAATTGGGGCGAACTATGAATCTAAAAAGTACAAAAAATTAAGCCCTTCCTTACTTTATTGGTTCATAAGGTGGGTTTTCGATTGCAGTCACTATTTTTAAAATTACGGATTTTATTAACCTATTTACTAAAAGGTTTCTGAAATGAAATTAAAACTACAAAGGAATGAATTAAAATTTATTTAATTAGAAAGTAAAAAAAATTAGGAAGTCATTTCGAGATCAAAAAAAATTGGTTGTCTGTAAAGTCGGTTTACTGACGATAGTTGAACGTGACAACGTCTTAAGAAAGTACTGATGGAATGGTAGCATTTGATACTCGATCAAAACATGTAAATGTACTATTATAGTATAGCAGCTGTCCACGCAGACGCATCGCTCACTCAAGTAGGAGAGAGACGGATGTCGAGCGCTCTCGCTTGCACTTCAAGCCTTACATGGAACGCCTCGCTCTAGCGAGGTAACGCCGCATGACGTCATGTTTTTTCGTGCGTGCAGCCGGCTCTATCGAATTATAAGACGTTGTCACGTCAAAAGAGGAGCAATGGTATCGTGAAAGAAAATATATTACCTACCTACTTATTGTCAAAACTGAAATATGTAGTTGTTTTGAGTAGGTACCCACCAACTCATTATTAGTAGTGTGATATACCTAAATTAACAGTGTAAGACAAACAAAAACGTTATCGGTATTGAGTTTAAAAGTGTAAATTAACAAAATACTTACAAGTAGGTGATGATTTTGTTAATTTAAACATCATTATGAACATCAAGAATTTAAAACTTTTAAATCCATCGTGGTTATTAACACTAAAGTCATTTACAACGGGACAGTCAGTGGTAACGTTCGTAGCAAAAGACAAAAAATTGTCTTGCTACTTTTGCTTCTGCAGACAATAAAAACTCACTCGCAGTGCATTTATTTATTCCATGATCATGGCGCATGACCCTGTGCCGAAATATTGCAAAAGCTCAAAACGATAGATTTGATCCTGGTAAATATCCCATTGTAAATGACTCAAGTATCAACAAATTCAATGTTTATTCGCATATTTGTTGTTTTTAGATTTAATCTTCACACCCTTTGTACACGACTACTTATTCTAATATGTAAAAAAATGATTAATTTTAAAGGGATTGGGATGCTTCGTATTGAACCACATTATTTGAATTAAAGATACCCCCTTTCCAGCTTGTTGGCCTCCCTCAATTAATAACGCTAAGTATATAAAATTATGAATATGCATGCTGTAAACTATTTTTTAGGTATTAACATTTTCGTTTTATAAAAGTTAAGTAAAAGTTTTCACACTTATTATAATACAAACTATCTCCTGGACAACATTTAAACATTCACATAAAAACTTTTGTGTCTACCAACGTGTAAACGAGTACCTACCTAAACCTAAAGGTACACTTATCTTGTACTTATTGTTAGTTTACCGTTTTTAAGTAGGTAAAATAAAAAGTCCTTAGTTATTGTGATAGAATACATGTTGAGTTTGCGCTGTTAAAAAAACGTTTGCTTTTAAAATATTCTTTCCTTTTCCTAGTAGAGATGAACCATTCTAAAAATTGACGCCAAAATGGACGCCCCCTACTAAACGTCATACAATCGGCGTTAATTTTTAGAATGGTTTATCTCTAATTTACTACCTACTTTATTAATGAAATTAATTCTACGTCTACCGACCGATTCTTTTTGTGGTTATGTAGCGTACTACACCAGCAGTGTTAGGTACTAATTAGGTTTTATCGTGAATATTTGAACAAGTTTATAACATGCTGTGTATTTGCATAATTTTATTCATAGCTGTTTGAGATCTCCCTTTATTAATATAAAAAACTGAGTGTTGCATTTTGTATATTTATGCATCTAAATATAATATAATACTTATCCGATTTTTTTTCTTACCTATAGCCTATCCTACTAATAATATAAAGGCGAAAGTGTGAACATGATGTACATTGGTAGGTATAATGTTTGTTAATCTCCAAATGTCTCGAACAGATATAGTTATGATTTGGTACTTTTGTCCGGGTATAGGCTTGCTGAATTTAGTATTGTTTGGGCGCACAGCGCTTTTGCTGTTCTCACCGGTCTCAAAGACGACGATGACGGGCGACACGGCGGCGGCTGCGTGTAATTGACTGCGAGCTCTCAGAAATATTACCAGTCTCAAATTGTGAGAATATTTTTCGGTGTTAAGTTTTCTGGTGAGGTTGCTGTGATCGATCGATCGTGGATGTAGAGATTTGACAGGATTCGCTGTGGGGCCAGAGCCCCTAGGCCATTGAAGTAAGTTTACGCCTACCTAGGACTAGCTGTGTCACAGTATGGTATTAGGTCACTCTCTACTAGGGATCAGGGTCACTAATGTACGTCAGCGAGGCATCCCTTATGGTACCTATCGTCAACAGTTTTTGATGGCGGATGAATTCGGAGAAACGTCTTTTGAGAACAAACCGTTGTAACTACAATAGACACTAGATTTTTTCAGACCCTTTTTTTAAAACACCCACACGGCCCACCTCCAACAGTCGAGTCTTTGTCTGGTTGGGGTTGTTCAATGTCAGGTCAAGCCGAATCTACATAGTTCACCTAAAGTCCTACATTAAAACGTCTACTTGCAAAACGTGATGTTTGTTCTATCTTCCGTATTCAACCTTACTTAAGTAGCGATCTAAAAGCGTTAGAAGTACCTATCAATCATTTCCCGTTACCTCTAACAGGGGTCTTGGGGTTTAACCACGGAGCAAATACAGACAGGTGTTGTTGTAATTAGATTTCCATAAGAAACAACGCGGGACACTACGGTAAGAGGGGGTGTTAGATCACGCCCCCTTTTTGGTTTTCCATCTACCGGTAAAAAGCAGAACTGCTTGCTTCCTCTGCGTCGATGCTACTACGTAGTTTAACTACCTCACACTATATGTCACTAAGTATAGAATGTAACAGGGACGTACTCAGAATTTTCTTACCATTATAATACAACACCAATACTAATTTCAGAGGCAGAACAAATAATAAATAAATTATATCGAAATAAAGTTTATTTACATAAAATAATTGGATTCTAATTACGACCCTGTCGTTTTGTTAAATTCACAACCGTGTTCATAGATGGCGGCATGTTTGAAAATTATTATAAAAACTGCAAGAATAATAATTATGGCGACATTTTTAGTTCCTATGACACAAAGTGTCGCCATCTATTGTCAAGTAGAATAAGTATATTTAGAGACGCCGACAAGATTTAGCAAGCTTACGACAAGCTTAGGCCGCCTCCTCTTATTTGCTCCGTGTGTTTAACAAACAATGTGATGTGACCGGCGTAAGTACGAAGTAGAGCAGTCTAACCATTATTTGAGAAAATGTGAAGAGAAGTGAAACAACGGTTTATAATGATCACATAATTATATTATAAAATGATTTAATTACAATAAACAGAATAAGTATCATAATGTACCTACACTACAAACAACTTACATTTACGCAGAAGCGGACAAGGACATACTTCCTCACATATTTACAATTTGTACATTGAGCGCTCGATCATCGTAATACTTAATTAAAATCCCTCGCGCGTAACGAGAATAAATAGGGAGGGGGAGTGGATCGCGAGGGTTTCGGGAGAGGGGAGGGGTCGCGCCGCCGCCGCCGCTAGCCTATATGTAACATGGGGCGGGGCGCGCCGTCTATGTACACTACAACTGCTCGACGAACTTGGTGAGCTGGTCCTGCGGAGTCATGGGGGGGAGTTGGTCGTCGGGGGGCGGATGTGGTTGGGGGGGCGCCGGCGACTGGCGGAGGAGCAGGAGCTCCGAGGGTGTGGGGGGGCGCGGGGACGGCGTGGCGGGCGGCGAGCGCGCGACTCCCCCGCCGTAGGGGTAGCGCGGCGCGCCGACGAGCCGCGCGCCGGGCCCGCCGCCGCCGCCGTACGCGCCGCGCATGCCCATCATGCCCGCCGGCGCCTGCTTGAACCAGCCGCCGCCTTGCATGCCCGCCACGGTGCCCGTGCCGCCCATGCCTACGACGCCGCCCACCTGCTGATAAATAAAACTAACGTTAAATATCATCATCAATGGCCTCTACGTAGACATAAAGGATCACTATACGGTGACCCATCTGAAAATCAAAAAGGAACAAAAACCAAACATGAACACGACATCGTCCCTTTTGTTTTTGTTTGAACCTCGGACGTCTGGGAGAGTTCATTCATCTCCGAGAAGTGGGTATTCTATAATCATTGCTCATTCATCATGTGTCACTGACGCTCACTGCGTAAGCCTATTTATAGGCCATTCTATCATTCATTATCATCATCAGCACCCGTATTATAACCACTGCTGGTTATATAAACCTCCCGAAATCGCTGCCATAACATGGTCTACTTTGTAGTCGTTCTACCTGGCAACTGGGCATTCTTTTTTTAAACTTTCGTGAATTTTTTTTTTTTTTTTTATTTGTATTTGTATTTATTCCATCGTAGGTACACTTGATGTTACACTTGATGTCGTTACATTCTATGTTTATGTACTATTTTAATAAATTAATTTAATAAATTAATAACATGTATAGGTATTTCGTTACAGGAAACACCATAAGGTAAAAAGCTAAAAAAACAGACAGACATGACAGAAAATTAAATGAAATAAATAATAAATTAATTAATTAAGGGTATGTCAAAGTACCTATGCTGCTGTATAAGGGCATTGTCAAACTAAACTAAAATAATGTAAGTACAATATTACAATGATAATAAACTGATTGATAACAATAATGGGGTATTAATCGCGTAACAGTTTTATATCCCTGCGTATCTATAAAGTTGCAGCGATCGTGGTTACGGGACGACACAGACAAGGTACACGATAAATACCCGATAAAAGCCTCTCATGCCTGTGCGGTATCGCGCCGGACATTTCGTGTGTACCGCAACTCACTAGGCTCGCTACCGCTCTGTGTAGCGAATACCGCGTTGGTTTGAATAGGACTTACTCCTTTCTATAATAGTCTGTGGTTTACCTGTTGCACCTGTTGCTGTTGCGGCAACATCTGATGCATCTGCAGCCTCTGTTGTTGCTGCGGCTGCATCATGTGTTGCATTTGCTGCTGCGGTTGTTGTTGCTGCGGAACGCCGGCGCCGAGCCCGACGTTGCCAACGCCGCAGACGTTGCCCACGCCGCCCACCCCCACGCCTGGGCCCACCCCGCCGACTGAGCCCACGCCCACGCCGCCGGCCGCTGCTTGTTGGTTCTGAGCGTTCTGTTTGGACAAATAACAATTACTTTTTGTAATACTATTAACGTCGACTGTCATTGAATTTAATTTATTTATTATGCTGGATACCTGCTTATGAACTATTTTTTATTATTTGTACTTTGACATGTAACAAGCGGTGTCAATAAAGAATCCGAAACTGTCGCTGAGTGAACAATGTTGAGACTTGAGACTAGCATGAAATTCATAATATTTAAGACAGCCAGAGCTAGCCTTATCCTAATCACAAAATTTTCGATCATTTTTAGGGTTCCGTACTTCAAAAGAAAAAAAGGAATCAGCCTTAAAGGATCACTTTGTTGTCCGTCTGTCTGTCTGTCCGTCTGTCAACCACCTTTTCTCAGGAACGCGTGGAGTTATCGAGTTGAAATTAACATCAAATACTCAAGTCCGTAACCTCTTGAAGCCACGATATAAATAAAAGGTCAAAAAGGTAAAAGTTGCAGCTGTTTATGTCCGAATATTTTGAAATTTCCAAGGAAATTGCATGGACATAGGGTACTTCCCTTAGACCTATAGGGTACTTCCCTTAGACCTGGAATCATGAAATTTGGCAAGAAGCAAGGTTTTATAGCACAAGTAAAGTAAAAAATTCTAAAATTGTAAATTTGTTTCTTTTTTATTTTAAAAAAATACTTTTGATTCTCGCCATGACCTATAAGGTACTTCCCGTTAAACTAGAATCATAAAATTTGGCAAAAAACAAGGTCTTACAAATTTAACGAAACCCTTAGTGCGCGAGTCCAACTAGCACTTGACATTTTATCTTTTCGAGAATTTATACCATTTTACACAGTAGCTTCTGAGCTGCCTTTACATTTTTGTGAGTGTAGATTCAATTAATTATTTATGTTGATATATTACTCAAAAAAAATTACGGCCACGGTTCGCGATGCACCCTAATTGCATTAATTAGGGTGCATCGCGAACCGCGGCCGGCTAGTTGGCCATAACAATTTAAAGTGAACTTCACTTATTTCAAGTTTAATATTCTAGTTCAGCTATTTGAAAAATAGAAGTCTTGGATTTCGATTGAATGGAGTACCGATCGAACTCAGCGAGACGACGACGCGGAACAAGTCCTGCGTCATCCCGATTTACTACTTGTGGCTAGACGCCAGAGATATCAATCACGAGCTCGACAGCGAAGATGCGGATCAGAAGATGGCCTATTTAAATTTAAACTAAATATTAGGTTTTGCCATTTTGCATTGAACAACACGCTTGAGAGTTACGTCGATTCTTTCGACAAAGGGTTTGACCATGATTTGATGGTGATCAGTGATCAATCACCCTCTGTTTGAGACACTTTCTATATCAGATTATCAAGCAGGTGGTCTGCCCTTTGATCTTTTCGCAGCTCTTGACCACCATTAGGTAACAGCCCTCGTCCACCTCGCGTCATCCCTTCTGCTAAGTGCCCATCAACGTCCAGCTTGGCTATACAGGGTGCCACGTAAAGGGTGTTCTAAGCCGAAAGGGGTGATTCTGGACCCCGAGGGCATCGACTTGTAAAGTATTTTTTTCTTGCTATTCGTGTTATTTTACACAACGATAATAATAATGTAAAAGAGAACACGAATATAAAGAAAAAATATCCCTAATTAAAAAAAATGTACAAAAGTGTGCGTAATTCAAAAAATCGTAAAAAAACTTTGACCCCTCGATGTGCAGATTCACCCCCTTTCGGCTTAGTACACCCTTCACGTGGCACCCTGTATTTGAATTGTTGACCATAAAATCGATCATAGAAAGAGTAGTATGTTCTGTCCTTAACTCGCCTAAACTGCACAGGACAGACAAAAATAGCGACTTCTTTCATTGGATTGAGACAAACCTCGGGTAGCTTAGCCATAGGTGTGAGTAAATACTACACTCACCTGTCTTTGTTTGATAAAGGCGGCCATCAGCGGTGGGTTGGACTTGAGTATGTTCAGTATTTCTTGCTGCTGGTTGTGACTGGTCGGCGACCGCAGTGTCTGCATTAGTTGCTGTAGCGCCTTCTGATGTACTTGCGGCTGCGTTTGTTGCTGCGGCGGGACTGGGGCTCTTTGTTGCTGAAAAATTATGAGTTTCGGAAGATTTAGCAACGCGTAAAACTATAAATAAATAACACTGGACATTTTCAAACAAAACACAGGCCCAAACCGACTTTAAAGAGACGGGCCGGAGACAAACTTAAACTAACATTATAAAAAGAACCATCAAAATCGGATCTTATAAGGCGGAGATATTTAGTCGCACCCTGTTTTCCCCTTTTCTGGAGGAAGTGCCCCTCCATTCAAAACTCCCCAACGACAAAATATCTATAAAGTTATAACCTGTACACAAAGTTTCGTGTACAGGAGTAGGTTAGGTACCAACAAACGGATTTTGAGCAGCTATTCTGCTCTAGCACCTTTTTTGCCTCTTTTTGGAGGAAGACCCCTTCTTACGTAGATGACTTAGGCCTATATGGCAACGACAGATGTGGCCGCGGTTTTGGCATCCGTGCGCTTACGGAAGCGAGATTGCGGTCAATAGAAAATAAAAAATAATAAAAAAGTGGCAAAAACGGACACTGTATAAACCATCCGTCGTGGATATAAAGGCCATTGATTATGATGAAGTACGACCTGTAGAGGAGGACAAACAAAAACTGACACCCGAAAACCAATTTGCCCGACTTGAAGGGGAGATACTTCGGTCGGTCAAATACATTTCATTTATCTATTGCGTCATATTACGGTACGTATAATTTGTCAAGACTTATTGACCATAAGGAATACACACAATATTTATCCATTTAGGGTGTTGCAATGGGAGATGGCCATATGCTTTCTATAATAATAGGGGTTAAGTTATGAAATTGTCGTTTTATTGTAATAGGTACTTCGAATTGACATAGAACCTTCATGGTTTGAGATTTTTGAGCGAAACTTTTTTTCACATGGTACAAAATCAAAATCATCAAAATCAAAAACTCTTTATTTCCATAAATACAATAAATGTACACTTAGAAAAGGTCAAATTATAAAAGTAAACACTGACATGGAAATAAAGTGATATTTTTGATTTCTGTCGCTTCGATATGTAGACTAAAGTAAAGAAGCGACGAAGAAACCTTTAGCCTGTTATTTGTTATTTTTCGAGTTGGAGCAAGACCCGTCCCAAGCTTTTTTATCCTCTAGATAATCTGATATTTTATAGTAAGCCTTTTTGCACAGCAAGGTTTTGACAATTTGTTTGAATTTATTTATTGATATTTTTTGCAACTCACTTGGAGTTTTGTTGTAGAAGCATTGCCCTTTAAAAGATGCATTTATCTTGTGTAGCCTAGCTGTGGGCACAGCGAGTTTATTCTTATTTCTAGTATTTATATTATGTATGTCGCTATTTTTAGGGAATTGATTGATATTTCTATGAGTGTACAACAAGTTTTCATAAATGTATTGACATGGTACTGTCGTCATTATGTTTGTTTCTTTGAATTTATCACGCAGGGATTCTCTGGGACCCATATTATAGATTGCACGAACAGCTCTCTTCTGCAGCACAAATATGGTGTTAATATCTGCAGCGTTCCCCCACAGCAGAATGCCATAAGACATAACACTATGGAAGTAGCTGAAATAGACTAGTCTAGAAGTATCAACGTCTGTAAGATGACGGATTTTTTGACTGCATACGCTGCAGAGCTAAGTCTCTTTGCTAGCTTATGTATGTGTGGGCCCCATTGAAGTTTACTATCTAAGGTTATTCCTAAGAATACTGTACTGTTTACAATTTCTAATGTTTCTCCTTTTACGTTTACATCAGCCTTAACTTGTTTTACATTAGGTAGAGTAAATTTTATACATTTCGTTTTGGTTTCGTTAAGCAAAAGATTATTGACACTAAACCAATGTACTACTTTTGAGATTGCATTATTCACATCGTCGAAATTTATGTTTTGTCGTTTCATTTTAAAAATTAATGAAGTATCATCAGCAAACAACACAATCTCGTGATTATTCTTAACAAGATGTGGTAGGTCGTTAATATAAACTAAAAATAGGAAAGGACCGTGGATAGAGCCCTGCGGTACACCCATTGTAACTACAGACCCCGAAGACCGTTTCCCATTAATGTCAACTCTTTGTATCCTATCACTCAAGTAAGATGTAAGAAGATCCAAAGAGGTGTCTCTTATTCCATAGTGAAAGTAAGTACCTATGAGGTTCTTCTTTTAAAAAATATGGGTAAATGTACATATAAGCTTAAAACTAAGTTTCTTGTGAATCTATCTCTGTGAATCTTCTCGTCATACCGTCGCGTCGGGCCTCTTACCAACGTCACGTAACAGACCATTCGGTTCGAGAATAGCTGGTACGTTAGCGGTGAAGGCCTGCCGGATGATGTCGTTAAGGCTAGCGTGGCGAGATATCCGACCGGCGGCGGCCCTAGTAATCCGTGATGACCAAGCTGTTCGACAGCAGTACCGCACTGGTATTGCTGTGCCGCGGCGCGGCGTTAATCGCGTTGACGTTTTGACGCCGTAGGGCAGGCGGACATACACTTATAGTTATCCACTCCTTTATTTGCTGTTTGGTAGTTCGACTTGCAATCAAATAGTCATGTCCTAATGCTTTGCCAATTAGATTTTTTATCGATTTTGTTTATGAAGAAGTTGTTATCGATTAGGTACGTATTTCATAGTTACCTGTAGTTGCGGGTGTTGCGGATGCGGCGGCTGCTGATGGTGTAATGGTAGCCTCTGGTGATGCGGATGGTGCAGCGGCGGCACGGGGGTCCGGTACCGCGCCGTCCACTCGGGCCGCGCCGTGCCCGCCTGCCCCACGACATTGACCGCGTTGACGCCGCCGACCCCCACGCCGACCCCGCCCGGAGGACCCATTGCTCCTTGCTTGCCGTACGATGGTGCTTGTTGCCGCGCTGCTTCCTCTTGCACCTGAACATGAGTAGATGTTAATTCGCTTTTTTAAGGACGTCGCTAGCCTTATAAAACTGTTGCCCAAACTTTATATTACTCAAATCCTACTTGGATAACTAGGTCGATTTCTATCAGGCCAATGATAATGATGATAGATCCTCGACATTGCAAAATTAATCAAAGCAGTCAAACAGTATGAGGATTGCAGTAGTATAAAAATACTGAAGAGAAGAGATTCAAATGATACATCTTATTTCATATTCGTCATCATCATTTCGACGTACACAGCTGGCATATATCACCCGCAAAAGATCACCACAATGATAATTATATAGAAATTCGTTGACCGCTTGTTTATGACTTATTCTAAGCCTTTATTATACGCCTATGAATATAAACATTATTGACTATGATATTGTACTGACCTGCTGCAATGCCTTTTGGACGTTGTGCGGTAATTGCGACTGCGGCTTCGAAGGAGGCGGCGAGGACAGCGCAGGCGGCGGCGGTGGCGACGACGTGCTGGGCGCAGCACGAGTGTTCATGGCCGCCATCCGCCGCCGCACCAGCTTCGCCTGCTGCACCCTCTGTTGCACCTGCTGCTGCTTCAGCTTCTGCTTTATACTGCTGCAGAAAGGCACAGAACATTTCGTCTCCTGACAGTGCTTCGCGTGGTAACAACACAACGCGATGAGCTGCTTGCATATCGGACAGTCGCCTTTCGTCTTCCGCTTGCAGATTTTCGTGTGCGTAACCACGCGTTTCATCTTCTGGCACGACGGTAGGCGGCAGTTCGCGTCTCGGCACTGGCACGCGTGGACCAACGATTGTATGCAACGCTGGATGGATAGTTTCCGGGCTTCTTGTGGATTCGCTTGCTTCATGTCGCCCGGGGAGGTTCCCACGTCGATGTCTAGACCCAGCTTGTCCATCTTGTGCGGATGACCTTCCTTGTTGTAGCAAGGTACGCAGAGATCGAAATCGTCGCAGACCGTGCAATGGTACCTCGTCTCGACGTGCGATTTGCAGGTGTTGCACGTGTATACGAATTTGTCTGTACCCTGGTTGTGTAGTTCGTATAACATACAAAGTGTTGAGAATCGTGCTCTTCTCATGGATGAGAACTCGTAGTGCCGGTCGCGCGCCATCGTTAAGAATGCGTCGCGGCCGTCCATTAAGTCGCAGTTCAATAGAGGATCTGGGTCTTGAATAGGCTGTAGGAACATACAAAAACCGTTTAGATCTTGCCTGGACTATGAAATTAGTTAAATAAATGCCTATCAGCATGCATTGTTATACACCCTATCGATAAATTAAGGATTACTGCTAAACTTACTGCTAAACTGGCGGCGGACTGTGCGGAATGTAGCCTTATAACGAAGAACACTTCTTTATGTTTTTCCATGGTTGCAAATATCTTTGCACTGAGATCACTCCCTTGCTGCTGGTCACTTTGTTTCTTGCTGTTTTTTCTTTGCGCAGCCTTGGATTTGTTCGACTTTTTCGCCTTCTTTTGACCCTTCTTTTTGCCATCTGGCCCCAGTTCGTTTTCTTCGGAGGACTGGAATATCTAAAAACAATGATAATAAAAATGAGTTACACCACAGAAAAAAGTATCGCCATTTTGAGACAGAAGTTTAATTTTCGAACTAATTTATTTTTATGAGTCAAAATACTGACCACTGCCTCTGCGGCTTCAGCTTGCTTTCTCTTCTCTTCTTCTTCTTGGTCCAACTCCTTGATAGATTCTTCTAGAACGTTGGGCCAGAAGTCCCCCTCAAAGTAGGGTAACTCCGCCGCAGACGAGATACTGTCCTCCATCGCTTGTTTGAGTATATCTTTATAATCTAATATAATTCTTTCTATAATTCCTTTGTCTAACATTTTCTTATACCACTCTTGCAACCTTTTGGGTTTTGGGATCTTCTGCTCTGGAGGATGGCAGTGGAAGATGTAATCATCTCCCTCGGACGGTGGACATGCCCAAATGTGGGCCATTGTATAACCCAACTGTTTTGCGTAGTCCAAGTAGCCTAAAATAATCTCGTGGTATGCAGCGGTCCTGTACTGCCGCGGTTGGAAGAAATGCACTGAATCTAGATATGCTATGTACACTCGCCTCGTGTTTGGTGATGGACTTTCACTGCCATATTCCTGTGAACACAATACATTATTAGATTTTTGAAACATATAACTTTTTAGGTTTTTTTATAAGAATAATAAAATACCTGAACGTGCATGCCGAAGAAACAGACGTCGATACCATCGACTTCTTCAAATGCAAATAATGCTTTCGCCCGATACGGGAATTCAGCACATAATTCACCGGATTCTACAAATCTCGATCTCATACCCGGTTTCACCTCTACGATCTGAAATGACGAAAACGTGTGAGTACGACTGCCTACATTTTGAACATTGACGTATTTCAGCATAATGATTTATACGGTTTTTACCTTATCAGAAGACGCAACCACCCTAACATGCACCTCTCCGGCGCCAGCTTCTTTCTTCTTCAGGAAGTTATTGACTCTGGTCTCAATATAAACACCGAGTTTTGAGGTAGGCAACCTTTTTGAGCTGAACTTGTTATCTTTTCGTTTGACCGCTTTCTTCTTCAAACAATTATCACAGCAGAAGCCTTGGGGCCATATCGAATCGAGGTGAAGTACGCAAATTTGATGTTGCTTTCTACCACAGTCCATGCAAAGCACGAAGGGTTCTTGTTCTAAGTGGTCGTTTTTCATCTCTTTGAATTGATCCTTTTTGATGGCACTGAAAAATTTAATCAATTTACAATACAATTCAACACAACTCAAATTAAAGAAAGGTTAAGCTGCTTTTGTAGATAGAGTGGAAGGTCCTGTAATACTTTATTGTACACATAATATTGCATGAAGTTATAAAACGGGGTATGTACCTACTCAAGCTAAAAGAGAGAGGTTTAGTAGTCATGTTCAAAGGAAATAACTAGAAAATGATGTTTTTTTTTATTCATTTTAATGTTTTGTACTGTGTGAGCAGAAAATAAATGTTTCATCTACATCTACAGCCTATGGAGGTCCACTGCTGGACACGGGTCTCCCCCTGATGAACGCCTTATTGGCTCTTACCGTAGGGGGTAATGCCTTTAATCTCCACGCAGGGCATGCGCTGCTGCCCGCCCCCCGGGTAGTCGCCTATACGACACCTACGGGAAGAATTGCGGTGGTGCAAATCTTAAGCCGGCGAATAAAATGTTTGTCTACGTTGAAAAATGTAATGTAACTCACGTTTGCGGCTGCTGAGGGTCGTCGCCGAGCGTGACAGTGTCTCCTTGGATGTCGTTGAAGCATTTCTGGCAGAAGGTGTATCTATCGGACACAACCCCATACGCTTTTAGACTTTAATCACAATTTTCATCCGTAGAGTAGTGATGAAGCGTGAACAGGAACGTTTGGTGTGCAGGCAAGGACGTGCGTGGAGAGGGCGAAAACAAATTAGTAAGCAATGAGAACATAAAAGGTTATTGTTATACGGGGACACAAGATAGATATCGCAGCCAAGATGCGAGTATCATGGCTTGCGATCAATAGACCAATTCATTTTTAATAAATTTTGAAACGGTAACCAATCAAATTTTGAAAACATAATTTAGTTTTTACTGAAGTTTTAACCTTCAGTAGGCTCGCATGTACACCTAAAACATTTGAAGAAAGCGAAGAACCGCAGTCATATTAATTTCTTTTTTATATTTCAGAATTAAAAAATTCAGAAGTATTAAGTTTTCGCTTAAAATGTTTTACATACACAAGTAGCGCAAAATCCAATAATTCCATATAGTTACTAAAAATTTGGCATTTGTGCCAAATTAATGCCAATCATTTGTATACAATTATGAATTCTGTACGTATATTTCTATAAAAATATTGGTGAATGCAATTTGCAATCATGAAAATGGTATTAGGTGCACACCAAAAGGATGATGTCAATCAGGGGTACTCCCCCCTCCAATAGCAGCTATGACTGAACACACTAAGATTTCCACCACAGTTTATGATAGTAAATTTAATTCAGCTCATAAAAGAGCTCTCCAATGATAAATCATATTTAGATTGGAGGGAAGTTCATACATTTCCTGGCATCATCATCATCCTCACACTTTAGAATTGAAAAATTGCAGTCAGAGAACACCAGTTAATTACAATCATCCAATTATGCAAGTCTATTTTAAGGGCAAGTCTCAATCAAGCCTTGAGGTATTTGCTTTATACAAGAATATTATGTAGATTCAACTTGCAAGTAAAGCAGACGGTTTCAAATAACCTAACAAGACAGTTGAAATTTTGTAAAAAATGGCAACATTGTTTCTATAGAAAACGATTCTATCTATATAGATCTATTATAATTACTACAAAGTTCATTAAAAGTGTGACAGTGTAGCATTTTCAAAATTAGTTTTTTCCAACTATCTTGTAAGAATTGAACTGTTAGCTCTGTGAAATGGTGACGACAGAGAGTGATAGACATTATAGGCATTCTCTAAAATTCTTACAAATTAGTACATAAGGCCATGATACTGAGAGCTTTACATAAGAATGCATTATTTATTTATTTATTTTTAGCCATTGCTGTCCCACTGCTGGGCAAAGGCCTCCCTTTTCAGAGAAGAATGCATTATTGCTTAAAATTCATTTATGTCTACATAAATGAATTACAAGAGATTTTTAGTCTTTTATAGCACAAAGTGTCTTGGCCTCTAAAAGAATACAATTTATATTCTATTTGACAATATTAACTAGAACTCACCTGTTCTGATAGCTGAAATATTTAGCATCCCGTGGAATAGTGCAAAGCTGCTTGCCATAACAGCACAGAACTTGAGGGTTGAAGGTGTATTTCCTGCCGCAGCAGTAGCCTAAGCCCTGCATTACAGGGTCAATCTCTTGTTCAAATACTTCGGAGAGCTAAAACAAAAAACATATTATTTATTGCTGACCACTCTGGCACTTAAGATGTAATATAGTAGGAACATTATTTTCAGCTTGCTGTATCACACAGCTGGGTTTTTATTCAATACTATTCTGGTACAGAGCGTGATGTAACTATCTCAAACTAACTATGGATACTTACTTTAGTACAATATCTGTAGACACGAGAGTTCTTTCTGTTGTAAAGCCATGCGTTATCAAACATCAGCCAAACATCATCAACATACTCCCATGGGTCTTTATAACTTCCTCTATCCAGTTTCATTTTAATAGTTGCTAAGTCTATTGGTTTTGTGACTATGTCAAAGTAGTCAGGAATACCGAGAGCGGTCGCGTCGACAGGTTGTCTGAAAGGCACCGACTCCGGATCTTGTCTTACTAATTTTTCTAGAGTAGGCATGAGCGCCTGTCGCAAATCTTCGGGTTTGAAGACAAAGATGCGTTTTGTCTTGTCAGTTTCTGGGACGCTGGTTTCACCAGGTTCCTCTTTAATTTCCTTCTTTATTTCTTGTTTAATTTCCGTTTTAATCTCCCGTTTGAACTCCGTGGTATCCCTCTCCATGGGCGTGTGTATTTCGTCACGCATGCCCTTGCCGCCCATATCTTCATCTTCTGGCTCCTGCTTTACTTGAACCTCATCAGGATCCGGTTTGATTCGGGGTTCATCCATTGGTGAGCTGAGTAAAGAAACAAGTGTCGGTATAAAAATTAGACATAATAATAGTAATTAAGTATGTATATTAACAGCATAATAAATTGCAAGTAAAATAGGTGATAACAGTCATGGTCCACCCTGGGCTAACCTACGATGCAAGCATTGTGCCCTAAAACAAATTTAGTCACTACCAGTAAAAAACTACAGCAAGTTCCAGTCTTTTAACTTGCTGCCTGCACACACATGCGGATGCAGGAAATCAACCCCATCTGTCTGAAATTATGCGTTGTTGAAGTTGTTAACTTGCTGTTACCACATTGTTGTCTATTATTGTTTTCAGTTCTGTTAAGTTTTACACCGATGACCTTGTTTATATAAAATATCTTAGATTCTAAAACCGAGTATAAGACCGCATGTACCTACTGTTTATTTTAGATCTAAGATTTTTATTTTTGTTGTGTAAACATACAAAGTGTTCATTCATTCACCGGCTAACCGAATTTGTATTGTTGTTTATTATTGTAATAAATTTCTGCAAGTTGCGTAACAGTGATGCGCATAAAATCACTCCCGATAAATCCTTAAAATTGATTGATTCAAAACGATTGAGTCCTATTTCTAAAATGAGCCAAGTAAAACATACCTACTAGAGAATATTAACGCATTTATAACTATTGTACGTCGCGATTTTACAAGAAATCTACGAGAAAACCGCAAGATATCTACGCAAAAGCCTCAACGAAATTACGACGAGGCTATTTCCCCGGTTGTCATCTGTGACTGCGTAAATTCCGCACGAATTTGGAGGAAGCTATTTCACCGGAGGGAGCTATTTCCCCGACAGTCACGACTTGCGAACTATTCGCTGCAAGGTCACGCTGCACTCGCCGAGTTGACGTAGCGGCATTCATAAACAAACTATCTACATTATGAACTACACAATTAAATAGAATTGAAGTGTTTGTTTGTAACGTCCAAATAACAACTTTAACTAAATGCTTTGAAAGTGGTTCTGATCCTGTTGGCACAATGACAAAACCTAACTAGCGTTACGTAATAACAATAACAAAGTTTTTAAAATAATTATATTAATAACAAAGTTTAAAAATAATACAGGCGAAAGAACATGGCCCCCGGGTATCTAAAAAACGTTTGATACGGCAGTCATCACTTGCACTCAGGTACATCAGAATTTCCGGCATAGGATACAATACAACCGTTTTTGCTACGGCCATACTAGGTACCGCGATAACGCGAAGATTTGCGCTGTCTTGACAAGTCTGGCCAAGAAGTTCGTCCTATGGCGAAGCATCATCGCGACAACAAATGCCCTTCGCGACGCTGTCGGTAAACTGCCGGACATCAAAGGGTTTTGTCGCGACAAAAGTTCGTGCGGTTGGCTACACTTGGCGCGCGCTTTGTTGACAGCGAGAAGCCGAGCGGTGTGCATGTGCACGTATTGTGGCTGATTTGTGTTATTATTATTATTAACCTACAGAGTGACCTATGGAGTGGACAAATGATCGAATTTTGTAATTTATCAAAAATTACGAAGCTGACCCTTGTTTGTGGAGTCCTATAGAATCAAATCACAAAAAAACATGAGACGTAAACATAATTATGACGACATGAGCGCAACCGCCGCTTCCATTTTTTCCGTAAAATGAATAATCGCGACGTTCTAGATTATCGCGACGATGCGAAGTTTTTTTTTCCAAATGTGGCCAAACACTTCGTCGTAGATCGAACACGAAGTTGTATCACGACAACGCGAAGATGAATCTTCGCCTTGTAATGTGGCCGTAGCATTAGAATCGTACCAACAGGTTAGCAAATTGTAAAAATAGGTGAACACATCAGCGTGTCATAGGGATCAATTCTGTGACCGCTCCTGTTCTTTATCTTCATAAGAAGCATAAACGAAACTGGTCTGAGAGGCGAGTCAGTTTAGTGTATGCTAATGAAACTTCCCTTTTTTTTTGTTTTGGTGGTATTATTTTCAAGGCACAAAAGCCTCAAATCATCAATCACTATCTGATTTTGAGAGATAAAATTAAAGAAAATTGTAACCGCAGACCACACACACATTGAATGCTTTCAACAGATGTTATACTAAAATATCCAGGGTTAATTCTAGACAAAAACATAACCCGGAAACAACATATCGACAAACAAAGATCCAAAATAACATCCCTGGTTTCCAGGAAATGTTAGAAAACTGATCTTGACATAACTTTTAAAGTCATATCTAGAATACCTCATTGAGGTTTAGGAAACTGTTATTTGAGAAATAAGTTCTTTAAAAAGAAGTTATAAAAATTTTAGCTTGATAGAGGTCCATTACTATTTTAAGTCTTCCCGCGATACTTATTTTTAACTTGATAAGATTATGATGTCCTCCTAGCTGAATTTCGGCTGTAGCGACCAGTCTCAACGGATTCTGGCCATGTTGTGCGTACGTGGCATATTATTTATTCACGAGAATATATTAGTTATTTCTGTACTAAAGTTTTATTTCGTAGTTTAGATTCCTAGTAACTACAAAAAATATGGCACCACAAGTAAAAACTGCCACGGCCGCACTGCAAGCTTGAACGGTTGCTCTGATGGTAGATAGGCATGTAGCTTAGTAACTTGGAATAGCTACATCGAGACTACCAGCAACGTAAAGTTCCACATCAAAAAACAAATTTAATATCGCCTCGCCACTAGTTGAGCTTGCGCTTGCAGTGTAGCTGGTCCCGAACAGTTTTATGTTTGTTTTCTCGTCTACCTTCTAAGCTACCATCTAGCCAGCGCGACCGATGCTTCAGATAGATAAAAGCTTATGTGCTTACTTTTCATGTTCCGTCGAGGCGCTCGGCATGGGCGGTATGGGGAGCGCAGGCGCAGGCGGCGGTGGGGGTGGCGCGGGGGCCGCAGGGGGAAGCACTCGAGGCTGCGCGGGCGCGGGGGACGCGTGCGGCAGCGGTGTGGCCGGCGTCGACGGCGCCTGCTGCGCGGGAGACGGGATCGTGTCTCTGTACTGGTTCACGTATGGACTCGCCACTGGGCCCATGCGCTATTTGATCGACAAACATCTTGTTAGTTACAATTTACCGAGTTTTCACTTAAAATTATGAACAGTTCTGCAGGCTTAGCGAGCATGCTAAGCCTGCAGGCTTAGCTTTGTCACTTTTAGATAGCGATTTATCGATTTATATATGTAAAAATTACATGGCACGTTCTCACTTGTTCAGAACAGTGCTGCAGGCAAATCGCTTACTCAAAACCAAATGTCTGATGTTATAGTGTAACAAGATCTGTCAAGTGTGAGTGTGACTCGCTCGCCGAGGGTTTCGAACTTTGATCAATTAAATAAAAACTATAGGTACCAGTTACAGACTTCGCTGTCTATTTAATAATAATTGATGAAATTTGACGCACCTTTTCAGAATGAGACGGTGAAGGCTGTGGCCCATTACTGTGTGGGTAGTTAGCTGGCGACATCATGGTCTGCCCGAATGGCGACATTCCCGGCTGTCCTACCGACCCGACGCCAACGGAACCGTTCGGTGTCTGCTGCGACATCTGTACATCCACGAGTCCGCTTAAGTACTGCGGCGCGGCGCACATAAAAGGAAACAAATAATAAAAATAAAATCACGTACACATAACTAAAAGTGATAAGAGTAAAATAATCGTCAGGAATAAAAAAGTTAAATATATATATAATGCTAAACACCAAACATATAAATAATATTTACATTTTAGGACAAAAACAGTTTTCTGCAAAACGTATAATGAATGTACGAGTACAAAATTGTATTCCAGCTGTAAGACACAATACACAAAATTTTATTTCTCCCCTTCCCCCAGTTTCTCTGAACAAAAAACACCTAGTGTGCGAAATTGTGTTTCTTAGGTGGTAATCATCATCACCTGAGCCTGGGATCACCCACAGGCCTTCATTCAAGTGCAAGTGCGCCCAGCTACTTTGACGATATCGTCAATCCAACTTGCAAGCGGTTAACCCTGATTTCTTCTGCTTAAACTTTGCCATCATAATTTTATTCTGGCATGAAGAATATCAGAAAACAGCTCTTGTTCTACATACCTGGTTTGGGCTAGGCCCGGGCGGGCCGACTAGATTCCCCTGGAAAGGTAGTCGCTGCGTGGGCCCTTGGGACATATTCCCCATAGCACCAGGCGAGGGTATTCGCATAGCGGGGAGTTGTGGGCGCGGCGGTAAAGGCGCTCGGACTGCGCCCGGCATGCCCGCCGCCGCGGCCGCCTGCTGCGCTTGCAGTTGTTGCTCCTGTTTAAATTAAATATGCATATAGGTTACAAGTTAGTCTATTTTGTTAGTGGGCTTATTAGTTACCTAGTAGGCAGGTTAGTTAGTAATAACTATTTAGTGGTGATTTGGTCCTCTGAATGTCTGAATCAGCTCTGATACATTGCTGGACAATTAATAGCTATTGCATTTAGGATAACGTTACTGCGTCCGCGTTTTCTGCTGTGCAAAAATATGTGATTTCTTAAACATGGATGGTTTTACATTTAACATCAACGAATTTAATAGTTACGAGTACCTTGCGTTTCTGCCGCTTCTCCTCTAACTCCTTCTGTATCTTGTAAATCTTCTCAGCAAGCAGATGGTAGTATTCGGACCGCGTACTCGCCATCTCATACATATCACCTTCGACTTTCCGCGCGTACGCAACCAAGTTATGCATTCGCTTATCGAGCATCGCGGTAGGGTCGGGAGTAGGGAATATCGCTTGCACCAGCTTGTGGACCAGGTGGTTCCTGAGATCAGCCGTGATGGAATGGTGCCACTCCTTGGTGCCGGAAGACGGATTGGCGGTCACGGGCCCGCCAGGCAGTTGGAGCGTGCCTGCACTCATCTGCAACGAACGAATCTTTAATGGAACGTAGTACAGTGCTTTAAAAGGATGAATACTGTAAAATGGGCCCAGTTCACAAAAGACTTCGTGCGAGACAATCTTTCGTGCAATGGGCCCATGGGGTATAATCGGTGCTCACCAGTGCATTCTGCGATTGCTGCTGCGCGGTCTGTTCTGAGGACTGCATTCGCAGCATATCAGACTGCTGCGGGAAAAGCTGCTGCATCTGCTGCTGCTGCTGCGGCACGACGTCCGTGAGACCCGGCGGGCGCGGCACCGGCGGCCGGACGCGAGGGAAGGTGCTCATGTTGGGTACGGCGATGCCGAGCGCTTCGTACGCGCGTTTCATATCAGCTCCCTGCGTGGAGGGGGTGGGCGCCACATTCTGCGTGATGTTGAGCGTTGGGACACCGGCCATGCTACCCCCGGGCATGCCCCCGCCAGGCCCGACGCCGCCGACGCTGGTGACGCTCGTCACGCTGCCGGTCGCGTTGGACACGTTGCCTACAGGCCCGCCCGGACCCCCTTGAACGCCCGTGGGTACCCCGCCGGGTCCGCCCGTCACTCCCGGCGTCGCTGTATGCGTCCCGCTGGAAGCTACCGCCGCGGCCGCCGCTGTTGATACCATACACTTGATTTTAGCAAACAAACACAAACCTACTTATGATTCCAGAGTTCGATGATAACTTACCGTTCATAGTTCTGGTCCTGTCAGCCTGCTTCAGCGGCAAACAGACTGGACAGTCGTTTTTATTGCAATGTTTCCAGTGATTGATAATTTGTCTTGAGGATGAGCAGTGCGGGACGGCGCAGTTCTTACCGGCCTAAAAACGGTTTTACCATCAGTTTTGCTGAACTTAGCTATAGGAAGGTGATTATTTTGTTATTATATTTATTTCGTACATACCTGACACGACATCATATGGTTCAAAACTCCTTTCATAGTCTTGCAGTGCGGTAGCGAGCACTGCCACACCTCTCCGTTGGCCTGCGACTCTCGGCGCTGGCACTTGTGCGCATGCAGTAATAAGACAAGCTGTTGTTGGATCAGTTTCCGTTTCTCCGGATCGGCGATGGACCCGGTGGCGGGTGGTTGTTGAGGCTGGGTCGGGCCGGCTTGCGTGGCGGCCTGCGGCTGGGACTGCCCGCCGGCGGGCGCGCCCGGGGTCTGCGGGGAAGGGGCGGGCGGAACGGCCTGCGCGGCGCCCCCGCCCGACTCCCCGCCGGGTGGACCGAATCGCACGGTGGCGGGCCGCTGCGCAGGCGGAACGCCCGCCGGCGACTGCCCGTACGCAGGGTGGTACGGCGCCAGCGGATGCCCGCCGCTGCCTGGGGCCTGCATCCGAGGGTGATGCTGCAGCGCGGTTCGCATGTTCGGTGCCTGCATGCCCACAGCGCCCACACCGACCCTACCTCCGAGAGGCCCGTTTTGCATTGCCTGAAAATTGCGTGTTTGAGTAAGTCTATTCTTTCTGGTGCATATAACGACAAAAAATGTATCAGGCGTAGGTACCAACCTGTGCATGCGGATGATGCTGAGGATGATGATTGTTGCCCATTAGCGTGGGCAACTGCTTGTTAACATTGTTGATGATCTGTCCTCCCAGCATACCGGCTCCTGCCATGTTGCTGTTCGTCACGATCATGTTTCCGCCGACGTTAGCTACGTTCATACCGCCTTGTATGGAGCTCATCGGCATCGTCGAATGTAGTTGATTTGGATGACTTGTATTTGGCATTAGTTGAGGGTGCATACCACCCATGTGGTCCTTGGATACAGACACATTAGGAGGTGACTGCAAATTGGGACTCTTACTCCCTAGACTACTCAATCCCATAGGATTGTTGTGGCCTACTAAACCACCCTTGCCCTGTGAAAAGACCAGCACACGAAAAAAACAATTAGTGCATCCATAATGGAATCCAGTTTATTAGAAGTTTGTAAATCATTATGTTGCTTTTAAAAAGCTACAACGAAAACAACAAATCAGGTATCTATATTCCTTAACTATCACTCATAAAAATAGAGACTTAACCAATTCAAAGGAAAAAGGAAGTATTAAATGAGATTCCAAGAGTATTTCAGGTAATGGTTATCACTATCACATTTATCACTAACGAGATGTAAAAAATGATCAGGCTAACTTGAGCGCCGCGAAAAATGCGCAAAATTCATGTGTTTTCTAGTTTAGGAGGGAAGGTGAGCTTAGATGGGTTCAAGGTCGGGACTACGGGAAAATGGCAAGCTTCGGCTTCGGCTTCGCATCGGCAAGCAGAGCGAGCAGCGAAAAATCTGTATTTTTGTTACAGACTACACCAAACTACAGTCAGAAGGCATTTTTTTTTACTTGTGTTACAGCGGGGGTCAAGCTCTAGCTAGGCCAAAGCCAGAAGGACGAAATGTGAGAGTGAGCTGCAAATATTTTGTGGCATTCTTAGATTTTTTGCAGTGTTTGGCAAAGTCAACTAAAACAGAGGTCTAGTCCCGGACCACTGCCAGCCAGAAGCTGACATATAAACGGTAAGCAGAGTAAACCGCGAAAATGTTGTGGTCTCATTCAACTTTTTGTCTCCTGCACTGTTTGACCTCAAACGAGTATTGAGCCCTGGACACAGCCAAAAATATAATCATCGTGATAATTGAATTGCGAAAATTTTGTTGTCTACTTAAATGTTTTTATGCTGGTATTTGTTATGGTGGTTGGATTGATAAAAACTGAATGTAACGGACTAGGCCA
The DNA here is from genome assembly GCA_963564075.1 of Eupithecia subfuscata. Classification (NCBI taxonomy): domain Eukaryota; kingdom Metazoa; phylum Arthropoda; class Insecta; order Lepidoptera; family Geometridae; genus Eupithecia; species Eupithecia subfuscata. Next base: position 13,771,726 of record OY751099.1, on the reverse strand, counting down.
CTCAATAGGTTTACGTTGTGCAAAACACCAGCGAATCGGCGAGCGGCGCCAGCCGCGATTTTTTTGCCTCAGTGGGTAACCATTTTCAAAGATACAGAAGTTATGTTTTGGCAGCACATAGGTACGAAAAATGTCATAAGCATGTTTGATTTTTCAGTCAAACTTTTTGATACATTTTCGAATGTTTGTAAGCTTGAAAGACTTCTAAGCTCTGCGAGTCATTATACCATAATCTTATACATAACATCTACTCATTTACATAGAAAACTCATGCTTGGTGAATGGGAGGCTAGATGAACCCTTATTTCACTCAAAATTAAAATGACCATAAAGACAAAGTTACTATTAGCCTGGTGAGTCCCATTCCTAAGCAAAGGCTATATGTGTGAGTATACATCATCAGACATAGGTACATCCACAACATGTCTCCCCCAAACAAGAGGGTAAATACATGATGGTTTGCTTCATTTTGGGCTAGATAATGCTGTGTGAATTGTCATGCATTATTTATTTAGGTTGGTTTCAAAGCAAAGGTACTTACTTGTTGGATAATATGATTGTTAAGTTGTCTGTGCATAACAGCTGTGGGGTCATCCCCATTCAGCTGCTGTTGTGGACCCCCCATGTGCCCTCCTGGCCCTGGTCCTTGGGCAGGAGGCTTGGGGACTCCGGGCTGTTCACCCCAGGACCCACCCATTAGTTCATCGGGGAGGTCCTTTTCAAGGTCGAACATGTCCAGGTTTGAAAACCCATCTAAAGGCAAGAGTAAAATTGTGTTAGGACCTAGTACTTTGATTACATTGTGTAATCAGAATTTAACTTTAAACTATATTCAACTTTTCTGAATTATTATTATGGGCTTGTAGTGCCTGCATTTTTACCTTTAATTCCTGTCCATTAGTTACCAATTATTTTTTTGTAATTATTAAAATTGACCAATAGGACTTGCTAAGATAATTATTGATTTCAGCTAATTTAGGGACATTTTTTAATAGCTTCACACATTAAATGTACAAAATAATAAGACCCTTTTTGCTTGAGCACATAGAGGATAAAAACAAATTATTCATATGTTTTATCTGGCTCAGTGCAATAACTTTACATAAATTTCTTTCTGACAGAGACTTCTGGCCAATGTGCATGGAAATAAATAAATAATTCCACAGTAAACTTCAACTGAACTTAGCTGTAAAGAAAAACTAACATCATGAAGCTCTTGTTGATTACATATGTTTTTGACACTTGCACAGCATGAGATTTATGAGGTTATGTATTATCATTAGGAACTGTCAAACTACAAAAACAAAATCATGTGGATTCTGTATACCAAAGCAACACAATTTTATCATGTATGAAACATATTACTACACTAATTCTAATTTGCAAATATATTGCAATATCTAGGTCAAGCTAGCAAAGGAATCAAGATAATTTGAAGCAAAGTAGTAAGATTTACTGAGATTTTAAGTATGACTTTTGTTAGTTTTATGACATATTATTAGCAACAAAATCTATATATTAAATAAATAGGTAGGTACATAAAGTTGACCTGAATTTTTGACAATGGAATGGTGATTTGTTAATTTATCCCTAGTTTAACTCATGGGGTGTTAGACTCATCAAAGATACTATAAGTAGAATTTACTCATGATCAGATTCACAGTTTGCTCTTAAAACTGAGCCTATGATTATTTCCTCTTCAGTGCAATACACAGAACCAACTAATATTTTTGTTTCAAATGTTGGGAGTCTTAAAAATTGTTCAATTTTAGACTTAAACTCAACTGTTTACGAAATTGTAATAATTCTAAAGCCTTTCCTGAGCTCAGAAACCATATGAACGACGCAAAACATCTTAGGTGCTAACAAGAACAGAGGTAAAATGTCAAAAATACAAGAGAGATAAATATGACATACTACTATTCTAACACTTGGAAAATAGTAAAATATCAAAAAAATACTCACCCGCAGAGTCCGATGGACCCTGAAAAGGGTCCCGGAGCATTTTGGGCCGCTTGTTAGGCGGCTCTTCGGCCATAGTTCTGTTTACTAATCGAAAGCCGTCGTGAATATTTGCGGCCCGCCGATTCAAATAGCACTTTTATGTCTTTTATCCTTATGAAATAACATTTTAGAGCGATTTGTCATTTATCAAAATGTAATTCACCCACATTGCGATCGTTCGATGTCCTTTGAACCATCGAAGGCACATAGTAAAAATTCTCACTCATGTATTCGCCATTACAAAGCTCCGAATCGAAGAACTACACAGACCCTCTCACCATCTTCCGTCGGAACTAGCACAATAAATGAAAACAATATCACCAGATTTTCGTTATTTTATGGAAATATTTATGCAATCGAACAACACGATTTCACTTAAAACATTAAAATACACGGAATGATAGAGTTTTTGATAAATTGATGTATGAAAAAACAGAAAATTTACAAGACAATTTCCGAAATCCTTCTCAGTCTCTCCAGCGCAAAATGGCGGCTGTTGATGTGAAGTTTTTGTACGCTTGTCAGAAAATGTCGGCCGAAAGCGAATAAGCTGTCTTCATTGGCTAGCTTGTACCACGTGATTACCGGATGTTGCGATTTGACGCAGTCTTGGTCCAAATAAATCTGACGTCATCACGAACATGCTCGAAAATAGTCGAAGACTAAAACTCTTGTTTCTTCATTATTTTCACTTATAACAATTGATCTGATAATTTGAGAAAATAACTCGCTGTTGTTGTTTGTAAAGTTTAGTCTTGTAAATATTTATAAAGCTTAATATTGTGGTAAATTTGAAAATAATAGTGAAATTTAAAAACAATTTGAATTTCCCTCTAAAATGGGAGTGGCCAATTTCAATGGACGACCGCGAAACGAAGACGTGTATATTGTCTATACCAAAAAATCAAAGACAATTTTTTTTTCTAAAATGTTTGATAACTTTTGGCTACACGTTTACTTTGTATTCTACTTTTCAGTTTAAAGTTTTTTCCTATTCATGAGAATCAAAGAGATTGCCTAATTCGATGTACCTACGCGAAAGAAAGAAGGGTTGCACTTGTTAATTAGACTTACAATACCTAAATCCACGTCAGACCAACAAAATACTTATAAGACGTAGGTACTACTACGACTTAAGTAGGTAGCAAAATACTATGACCACAATAAATAATTGTGCTATGATTAGAACGCCTTTGGGTACATTTTTATCGTATGTGCAGCAACGACTAATTTCAATAAGTCTAATACATAAATTCAGAGCTTGTTCTATTTTTGTTGAACTTCTTACGGCGCGGCGCATTAAAACGGGAGGTCTATTATGGCTGCCACCTTTTCTTTAACAAATGAAGTATAATCTATTTACCTGGTCAGGTTTTAAAAAGTATGTAGGTACGATTTATTAAATAATTTTAAAAAATTCAGTACGGTAGCTGGCCGTAATGCAAGCAAACAAACTCAAAACATATGACGGCAATCGGAGCGAGCCTATTTTGTAGTCTTATAAGAATAAGAAACATTTATTGTTCAAACTGTGTAGGTAGGCTAAAAAAGTTTGAGAGCCGCTGAAAATAAAAAGCAAAGGTTGAGAGCTCAGTAGCAGTGCAGTGGATCTTAGAGGAGTTATGTCGTTATCTTTGGTTCTCTGCTCGATAGTTTCGCTACAAATCCTAACCGACAGATTATCTGCGAAAATACTTAGGTCTTTCCATTGTTTGCTGAGCGACGACGTTGAACTAGTCCACCAGTCAGTGACGGAACCGTGGTCCCACTGCGATGTCCCACTGATGGGACAAAACTTTTTCGTGGTCCCACCAAACACACACTTGACCGTCCACATCCTCCCACCCCTCCCCCGGGGGGGGGGGGGGGGGGGTCAACATCGTAACTTACTCCTAAGGCTGAGCGCAGACTTGAGTCACGACAGTTTTAAGACAGACTTTCCTCACATAGAAAGTCTGAAAACGGAAACAAAACTGTTTTGTCTTGCATCTTCATACATTTTGTAAAGCAATAGTCTGTCTTTAGTCTGTCTTAAAACTGTCGTGACTCAAGTCTGCGCTCAGCCTAACGAAGCCCGTCCAACCCCCGCGAAGCGGGGGTGGGAGGATGTGGACGGTCAAGTGTGTGTTTGGTGGGACCACGAAAAAGTTTTGTCCCACCAGTGGGACATCGCAGTGGGACCACGGTTCCGGAGTGCACCAGTCGTACCTTGAGTACCTATCTCAGCCAGCTCCGTCAGTCGTCACGTCACGGGTAGTAACTAGTTGAAAACTTTAGTCGTCAGGCAGGCATGGATAACGAAAAGACATAAGGCAGCTAAAGCAATTGCTGACAAAACTTCATAGTTTGCCGCTAACCCATGCAGCTGCTAGGAACAGCAAATTTTTTGCAATTTTTTCCGGGGTGATGTATCTTAACTCGTTCGAGCTATACAAATGCTTTGCACGGGTGAATGCTACGTTGTAGCATTAGTGCTCTGTACTCTCATAAAGTCATAACAGATGTTGCTAGGAGGGACGCCTGGCTGTCAGACTTGATGTTAGTAATTGGTGTAGCGCTTTTGCGTGTACCAGTTCAGGCACCCAGCAATACAGAGTATCTGGCGGTTCGTTCAACCCATCGATGTTCAACCAGTCTTCTCTGGCAGAAGGCAGTTCCACAAAGTAGCGTTTGAACCGTGTGAGTCGTTGTGAACCCACCGAAAACTCATTGAATGACTACATGAACAGATAAGTGCGCAGGAAACATTTAGCATAAAGACATGCGACTTATGTGCATAGCCTAGCCGTGCAGGTGCAAAGCTGGAGTAACCGGAATAACACGAAGAGAAAAGCCCTAAATTTCATATAATTTAGGTAGGTACTTACTTACCTTATTATAATGAGCCAAATTATTTTTGACTAAAAATATAATATTCAGTATTATTACAGTTATCCGAAATAACCGGATTTCAATCCGAATTATTCGAATAAATAAAATTGGCAAATTATCCGGATAATTCGGATAACGGATAATCCGGATTGCAATCTCTACTTGCCACGTTTTGAGATTGTAAAATTACCCTATTTCAACCTAACAAAACAAACGATAAATTATATTTTATTATTAAATCTTTATGATTGAACGTTAGGCAGCGATTATTGCAGTTTAGTATTACCTACAGCTTCTCTTTTTCGCATCTTTTGAGCTAGGTAACTTTCACTTAGCTCACTCTAATAGTTTTCTTAGGGCACGCTCTTAAAGTGATGAACACGTTTTTTGGCTCTCCTGTATAATTTTTCTCGTGTCCCTTAGGTACTACGTTTTGATTTTGGACAGCCGACTACTTTTGCCGAGTCGCCGCCGCGTCTCCACTCAAGAACACGTTTACCCCAGCGGTTGTCGGTTCTTCGCGAGATAAAGCCGGCCCACTGCCGATTTAGTTTGCTTATTCTTTGAGCTACTTTGTCGACAAATTTGATTCTCTGTCCGATGTATTCGTTACGAATCCTATCCTTCAGAGAGACTCCGAGCATAGCTCGCTGAGCGACTTTGAACTGGTGGACCAGCCCTACCGTGAATGTCCACGTGGCAGCTCCATAGATCATGACGGGTAGGACGCACTGATTCAAAACTTTAGTTGTCAAGTATTGCGGTATGGATGACGAGAAGACTCGACGTAGTTTTCCAAACGCTGCCCAGGCTAGCTGGAACCTCCTCTTGGCCTCCTTTTCAATATTATTTTTACCGATGTTTTTACTTAACTGCATAATTTGTCCAAGGTAAGTATACTCGGAAACACTTTCGAGAAGGTGGCCACATGGCCATTTATTTTCTCGAAATTGTACATAAACCAAAAAATTAAAGTCATGATCATGGCCTCATTAATCATAACTTTGGTTTTATCCAAATTCATGCCAAGACCGAGATGCGTCGCTAAGCTGAGGCTAGGCCGTCCAGCATCTGGTTCAGCTCCTCTAGCGACACCGCCATTGAATTGAAACTATGGCATCAGCGAATCGCAGGTGTGAGATGTAAGTTGCCGTTTATGTGAATGCCCTAACCTTTCCAGTCTAGCATCTTCGCTCGTTTAACACTTTCGGGATATGACATCCCCCTGTCTCACTCCCTGCGCAGTTGGACCGGTTTAGACTGCTGGCCCTGTACTTGGACGCTCATGGTGGCGGCCTCGTAGAGACATCTCAGCAACTTGATATTACGATAGTCTACTTGGCATGGCTGTAAGGATTCTAGAACAGCCCAGGTTTCAACAGAGTCAAACAAAGGCCTTTTCATAGTACCTACACAAAGACCGACACAGAGGCTGATTATACTCTTCGGACTTCTGTTTAATCTGCCTCACTGTGTGTATGTGGTCTATGGTGCCATATCCTCCGCGAAACCCGGCCAGTTCTGATGGCTGGAACTCGTCGTGTCTACTGGCGAGACGGTTCGTGACCACTCGTGAGAACAGTTTATAGACGTGGCTTAGGAGTGAGATGGGTCTGTAGTTTATAAGAAGGGTTATATCTCCCATCATAAAAACGAGCACCAGCAAACTCCCGCTCCACGCCTTGGAGTTCTCCCACTGTAAAGGACGACGTTGAAAAGGTTCTGTCGCTCCTATATTACAGGGGCTCCTCCGGCATTCAAAAGCTCTGAAGTTATTCCGTCCTCAGCAGGGGCTTTTCCATTTTTAAGCTGTCTCAGAGCTAGCACGATCTCGTCTTGACCGATATCTGATCGTCGGTATAGTGGCGTGTCAGAATGGCTCTGAAATCATGGTCGTCTCGTCGGGAATGGGGGGCATGTGCAGCGTATAAACGGCCATAGAAATCCTCTACCTCGGCGGAGATCTCCGGCTTTGACAATACGGTCCTCCCGTCGAGCGTTTTGAGCTTCGTGACGTGGCTCCTGCCAAGCTGCGCTGAGTGAATACGTTGGACCCTCGGTTTCGCTATATCGCCTCTTCAATGAGGCGTGTAAGGTCTTATAGGACAAGTAAAGGGAAAAATCCGAAAATCTTAAATGTGTAAATAGGTACCTACCTAATTTATTCACTAATAAAAAAACTTTTAATACTCGCCATGGACTAAAATCTATAGGGTACTTCCCGTAGACCTAGAATTATGAAATTTGGCAAAACGCAAAGGTAGGTAAAGGAAAAAAATCCGATAACAGTAAATTTGTAGTTTATTTACAAAAAAAATACTTTTGATTCTCGCCATGGACCAAAAGCTATAGGGTACTTCCCGTTGACGTACAATCATACAATTTGGCAAGAACCAAGGTGTTATAGGTAATAGCACAAGTAAAGGAAAAAATCCTAAAACCGTAAATTTGTAGTTTATTCACCAAAAAAATACTTTTGATTCTCGCCATGGACCAAAAGCTATATGGTACTTCCCGTTGACGTAGAATCATACAATTTGGCAAGAAGCAAGGGGTAAAGCTAGGTTCACATTGCTGTGTCCGGGTGTGTCGTGGCGCGCCAGAGCGCAATCCACGACACACCAAATATGTTGAAAGCACATGTCTACTCAATATACTAATATAAATACATAAATTTAATGTAACACTATTAGATAACATAATTAGTTATGATTAGTAATTTAAGTTAAACCTCAACGCCCAGGAGTTATTTACCTACTTAAATTTAGTTTTAGTAGGTACACATTTACTGTTTAAATTTATCTCATTTTAAGTGAACTGTAATGTTTTTATGAGAAAATAAAGTTCTTTAAACCTAACCTAGCTTAAGAAACAAGTAAAGGAAAAAATCCTAAAACCGTAAATTTGTAGTCTATTCACCAAAAAACATACTTTTGATTGATTCTTGCTATAGACCAAAACCTATAGCGTACTTTCCGTTGACATAAAATCATAAAATTTAGTAAGTAGCAAGGTCATAGAGTACCTACAAATAAAGGGAAAAATCCAGAAATCGTAAATTTGTAGTTTAGTCACAAAAAACAATAATTTTTGATTCTCGCCATGTACCAAAACCTACAGGGTACCTACTTCCCGTTGACCTAGAATCATGATAATTTGGCAAGACGGGTCTTACGGAACCTAGTGCGCGAGACCGACTCGCACTTGACGTTTTATTTAATGCTGATTGAGTCAAGGGGTGCGTCGGGTCGGTTGAGTCGGGGGAGAGCGTGGGGATTATCGGCATTACCCCCCATGTGATAAAAGCCAATAAAGCGCTTAACAAGGGGAGGCCTGCGTCCAGTAGTGGACCAATACAGGCTGTTGATTTGAGTCAAGGGGTAAGTCCGGTATTGACCTACACTACAGTGTCCCTAAGCCTATTTGTTTGTGTGTGTGTGTGTAATTGTTCTATCTAGCTACCAAACCATAAAATTAGGAGATAAGAAGTTAAATGGTAACAAATAATTTGTACGTCGTTTAATTATTAAACATCAGTAACTCAGTAAAATGAATTTCATATGGTCTTTACGAGTCCAATCTTACCCCGACGCACCTTACCAATCTTCTATAATTCAACTTTGTTTCATGATCATCATCTATCTAGATTATGTTTTATTTTATAAGTAGGTAGAGGTAGGTACCTACTTACTTGCACCTGTGGAATCTATTGTACTTAGGTAATAAAATATTCCTAAGGTATTTTATAAAACTATATAAGTTAATTATTAATTCTAACAAAATAGTACTCTTACATTTCATCTAAGGGTTTCACACCCAAGATTTCTAAGCCTGTCTTTACAACAAGACGGGCTGAGTGAAAAACCAGAAGTCTTTGAGATGCCAACTCTGCATCAACATTTTTAACTTTTAACTCATTGAACATACGGTTAACATGTTTGGCTAGCCGAAATAAATAGCTTACTAGAATGCATGCTTCATATTCGTCACAAGATTTTTGTAAAATTTGATTGAATCTCGCTAATTCTTTTATTACTGTCCAAACCACTTCTTCAGGTAGATATTTAGGATCGCAATGCTCTGGTAGAGATGCTCCACTACTTTGTTCTAAGCTATATAATCTGCAATGTAAATACTGAAGTTTTATGCCACTATCTCCGTCACTTTGCAATGCTCTGTCCCAGTCAAAGACATAATCCTTCTGTCTTCTCTGTTTTAAATCATTGAGAACCACGGCTGTAGTGCCTAATATTTCACAGGTTGCATCATTCATAGCTGAGCCTCTTGTATCTGTAAAAAGACAAAAATCCTTTAGAGTATATTCAACCGAATGTAATTCAGCTAAAATGAATGGCTTTTGTGCACCAGTAGAATGAATAGAAAAAAAGCTTTCATACTTTTTGACAAAGACTGCTTCTCATGCATTTTTAGTTTGGCTTCATCTAAGATGTCATTGAGGAATACCACATTGCCGGACCTTGTGCTCATTCCTTTGATTCTACCAAATTTTATATGTTTACAACCATTAGTACATTTGCTGTTGATTTGGTTGACCACACCGAAAAGAGCATTGAAGTGGTCAGTTTGGGCATTATCAACCACATACAACATTTTGTCAAATTTAAATTTCTGATACCTGTCTAGTAACGCAGCTATATCTCTAGATAGGTATAATGTTGAGTTATCACTCTTCAGTATAGCAACATCCCTGTTGTTCACAGTGGTGATTTTTTTTCCTGAATCATCATTTCTGATTATGCCGTCAGTTTGCAGTCTATCCATCAATTCTTTTATTGCTCCACCATTATAGTCAGACTCCCAATGGTACTCATCAAAGTTAATACCTAATCTATTATACACTTTATCTAATTCTTGAATAGTGGTTTTACGTATTGCTTTCCAGTTTTCCAGATCACTTTGTCCATTTTCTATGTCAGAGAAGTACTTCCGAGCTTCTTTCTGAATGTTTACATCTTCTTTGCACATTTTGTTCGCGTATACATAAACATCATACAATGTCTTTATTGCATTTGTCTGTAATTTAGTCACATCAATGTTTTTGGCCTTTAATCCATATTGTAGCAATCCAAATTGAGTTCCCCAGTCTCCTAAGTAATTTAATTTTGTGACTTTGTGGTTAAAATGTTCATTTATATTGGCAATGAAGTTACCAATGATGGTAGATCTCAAGTGACCAACATGAAAAGGTTTTGCTATGTTTGGTGAACTGAAATCAATTACGATTTTCTGTGGTCTAGTTTGGATTTGCTCAGTGATACTTTTAGATAGTACTTGGTGCATGAGAGTTGGTTTATCAATTGACAATCCCATATCTATGTTAGAATCAATAGCTTTGGGGCGTTCTGTAGACTGTTGCCTTGAACTACTAACAATAGATCTGCTTCTGTTAAGCATAAAGTGGACATTTTTGGGGTATCTTGTTATAGCTTCTTTAACATAATGCACCTGAAACTGAAAAATGGTAGTAATTAGCTATTCTCATTAGATCTCATTAAATTCGTACTATATAGTTTTAGACATAAGACCAGGCAAACCTTATCTAGGCCAAACTTCATGTCTAATTTTTAAAGAAAAGAAAAATAAATCCAATTGTAGTTTTTCATTTCAAAATCTTTGTTTACAAAACAGTTTATTTTATTTATCTTCAACTTCTTATTTCACGGCTCGCTGTGTCTGTTTGTGCCACAGATTCTTTTAACCTCTAGTTGGTACTTAGTCTATGGCTCGGTAGTGCGCGAGTCTTCAAAATGACAGAAGGTCAGACGAACGATGCGTTGGTTGGTTAGAATCGGGGTGTACAAAACCTACATCCGCTCACGCCTTACATACGCAGCGCCCAGTGGCTCGAATGTATGGAAAGGGTCGGACATAGGAATTAGAATTTTTTTTGTGTCAAAATATGAAAATTTGATGATGCTATCGTGTTGCTACTAATAATTCTCTACGAATGTCTTTCTTACCATTTTTGCTGTAAGTGCCACCTTTATTGAAAAAATTGAGAAAACATTGTTGTTTTTCATTGTTTTGTATGGAAACGAATATTAGAAAATTCATATCTCCACATTGCCCTATGTTTTTGGGATGCGGTTTTTTTTATATTAATCTACTCGCACACAGCTTCAATAATGAGCTATGGACATGAAACCATGTGAACTATTTACTACCTATTTACTACCATTAATGAAATATTTGCTACCTCGGCATTAAGAAATATATGAATTAAATAAAGTGGTCAGCCATTCTGACGTCAGGTTGGCTGGACCACTTCCACGTTCTCATGGTTTAAGCATTGTATAAACTCGTTGTTAATGTAAATATTTACTACCTATTTGCTACCTTAACATGTATTTGTTTCATAATTTTTCAACGCTTCTATAAAGAGTTATTAATACAAATCTTAAAAAAATATTAAAACGCCTAAATTATTCACGCCACTATTTACCTCAGGACAATTGCTAATAATATTTTAGTAGGCGCTCAGGAACAATTTGCTACCCGATGATGCCCCTATAACTTAAGGGGAAAATATACAAAACCGTAATGTTCTGTTGATGATGTACTGTGAGTTAAACAGTGGCGTGAATAATTTAGGCGTTTCATATATTTTTAAAAGATTTGTATTAATAACTCTTTATAGAAGCGTCGAAAAATTATGAAACAAATACATGTTAAGGTAGCAAATAGGTAGTAAATATTTACATCAACAACGAGTTTATACAATGCTTAAACCATGAGAACGTGGAAGTGGTCCAGCCAACCTGACGTCAGAATGGCTGACCACTTTATTTAATTCATATATTTCTTAATGCCGAGGTAGCAAATATTTCATTAATGGTAGTAAATAGTAGCAAATAGGTAGTAAATAGTTCACACGGTTTCATGTCCATAGCTCGTTTGGTCCAGCCATCCTGACGATCACCTTCAATAACTACCTTGACACATGGCACGCGAAACGCACAACAGAAAAGATATAGGATGTTATATTTTAAAGTAACGAAATCATAACATTTTGGTACTGATATTCGTAATCTAACTATACGCAACTTCGATTACCAACAGACAGATGGCGTGCGCGATGCACAACAGAACAAGATATAGGGTGTTATATTTTTAGATAACATAATCATAACATTTCGGTACTGATTTTCGTGATCTAATAATACACAACTTCAATTACCTACATACAGATGGCGTGCGCGATGCATAAATGGTGTTATATGATTAAGGTAACAGAAAATAACTATTTTATTATTCGCTAAACTTGATATTATTGAAAAAAAAATCGATATTTTGTTGTCTAGATATTTATTTGTACAGGGATTACAACAGTGAGATTAGAAATTTATGTATATTTACAAAACAATAATATCCACCCATTAAACATATCATCATCATCATCATCAGCCTATATTAGTCCACTGCTGGACATAGGCCTCCCCTAATGAGCGCCATAGCGCCCTGTCTTCAGCTTGCCGCATCCAGCATCTAATATGATATATACATTAAACATATAATACATACAATACAAAACATTTTATTGTCTACAAAAAACATAGTTAACAAAGTCGTAAGGACATTTTATAACAGATGGGCATGCAAAGATCCATATAATAAACTTATGAAATACATACCGCCTTACCGGTATCCCATCTGCGGGCGACGTGGCGGGGGGCGAGGAGCGGCGTGTCTGCGCCTTACCCTCGCCTCGCCGCCTTCTGTGTGCGTTGCGCCTTAGAGTCTGTACAGGCGCGGGCCGATACGTGCGAAACACGGTTATCGCACGTGACCTGCAAACACCCTCAATAAAGGAGTTTGTGGTAAACCTGGCCTGGCGCGCAAAATGTACGATCGTGCGGACAACTCCCGCCACGCTCACCTTACTTAACGGACTCGCTCCCCTGCACTCAAGACCGTCAGATGCAAAACCTTCCTGGCGACCACTTCCCCGGGAACTGCTGGAATTCCCCAATGACGCTCTCACTCAAGAAGACCATCGCAGCCAGTCGGCTAACGAACAGCTTATGAGAGACCAGGTCTTTCAAAGCGAAAACACATGACTTGAGTGAAGTCTCACTCGACGTTGAAGCCAGAAGAAAGCACTTAAGTTCGATTCTTATCCGCATTTCACTAAACGAAATGTTGAAGACCCCTGATGATGCGTTGGTTGGTTGCTTAGCAACTGAATGAAATGAAAAATCAACAAAAACGTTGATTAAGAAATTGAGAGAGAAATAAAATGGAATTTGTTTGCCTACTTTTGTTATTGGTTCGCTAGTCTCAAGTCTGTAAAAACCAAGTCAAATCGCGTCTCTCATTCTAAACTGGAAAGTGGAAATCGATACCTGGAAATGACGACTCCTAAAGTGCGAGAAACTTAATTAGAACTTAGATATTTCTCTCGATTCCCAAAAGGAATCAGTCGCGATATATTTAATTTTTATATAATTTCAGTTATTATACACGATTGAACAGCCCCATGGGCTGGGCGAGCTGTACTTTCTGTGGCAGAAGGGCGAGTCCCACTCATTGCTTGCTACGACTGGGACAGACGCCACGGTTGCTATTCATGATCGAACAGGGGAACTGATCGAGAGACTTAAGCTACAAGGGTGAATATTATGGAGTAGACAGACACCGAAGTCGGCAACACAGCCCGGCGGGTCGCTACGACGTACGGTGTATGAATGTCAGCTAAAGCCAACAGTGTTGTCAACTTGTTGGCGGCTCGCCGACTTCTGTGTGAAGACTCCATTAGACCAAAATGTCTAATACTTTTTTCACTATAATTATGCAGCTGCCTACTTCTCCAGAATCATTATGTAGTATACATATACACGACGACCTCTGTGGCGCAGCGGGCGAAGTTCTGCCTGAGCAGAACCTGCCGACGCAGGAGGTTGCGGGTTCGATTCCCGCCTCTGGACAAATATTTGTACGATCTGCAGACATTTGTCCAGGGCGTTCTGGATGTTTTCTATGTATAATAAAAAAATATCTATCTATGTAGTGTATTTGTATTCAGTATATCAGTTATCTAGTACCCATAACACAAGCTCTGCTTAGCTTGGGGCTAGATAATGCTGTGTGAATTGTCCAGCATTATTTATTTATTTATTTATATACATGTAGTATACATAATATGATTCTATGGGTGTGGGTACAAAGATTTTTGGTATTACATATTTCCAACTAAAGATACACATACACATTAAGCATGTTTCAGGCTTTTAATTCTAGATTATTTTCTGCAGGCTTTGTGCTGGAATGGAATGGGACCAAGACGGGGACTACCTTGCCGTGATAACCCCAAACAGCAACTCTGTGCTTCTATGGGAGTGTCATGGTAACAAGCGTGTGTCCCTTGAGACTGGGCTAAAAGAGCCCCCCTCTTGCTTGGCATGGGCATATGGAGAGCCTCTCCTGGCTGTTGGCACCCAAAAAGGCAATTTGGCTTTGTATAATCATCACACAACAAAGTATGTTAAAGTTTTGATGTTTTAGCTATTAAAATTATGGTAGAGGCCTCTAAGTCTGGCTTTCTTCACTTTGTTCTGCTTCACCAAGATGTGAGTGAGCACTGAACATGTTATAAATAGCACTAGAATCTACCTAACTCCATATTTCATTTATTGCATCCATACCATAGGGGTACGCCCTACTATAGGGTGTAGCAAACTAAGAAAACAGATGCTAAAGTAAGTTTAAATTATTTACTGTCATATTACTCCACTTAGCTTGGGACTAGATGATGATGTGTGAAGAGTTGAGGATTTTTGTTATTATAGTGCGCAAGCCTCTCTCTCGCTAACGGCGCTTGAGTCCGTAGAAAGTCGCAAAGATTTTCGACTCCCACGTCACTTGACTTCGTGGTGTAGTTGGTTATCACATTCCCGTACCGAGGGGAGAATGCGGGTTCAAGTCCCGTCGAAGTTGAAAATTTTTGCGATATTATTTGATTTCTGAGTTGAGGATTATTTATTTATTATTATTTATTTTTAGGAGAATTCCTATAATAGGGAAACATTCAAAGAAAATAACTTGTGCAGCCTGGAATAAGGATAGCATACTTGTGCTAGCTTCAGAAGACAAGAGCTTGTCTATCAATAACTCGGATGGAGACACTTTGAGGGTGATAATGCTCAGGGATCAACCATTTGATTTGCAGTTCTCGGAAATGAAGACAGATGAGAGAGTTTCTGGAGAAAATACAGTAAGGTTTACCTAAATGAATATTTAGAAGAACTAAAGTTAGTAAGTTTGGACGAAGGAGGTAATCAACTGGAAACCACTGGTCGAATTCTAAACATCCACTAACTAATAGGTAGCTCTATTATCCCTAAACATTATGCCACATTTATGCTATTGCTGGGGTAAACATGTTCTTAAGTGGAGACCGCGACTCGGCAAACGTAGTGTTGGACGCCGAGGTGAGGGCCCATACTCTTTAAAACTAAATCTAAGTTTCTGATTCGTTTTCATGCAAAGACTTATCATAAGCAAGCGACATAAGAGTTGGTTTTATACAACAATGAAAACAAAACTTCAATTTTCCTTTTCCAGTTAGCCCCCAGGTGCAATGACGATCTACGAAGGACTGTAGGGAAATGCTGGATGCGATTGATGATTATTTATTTATTTATTTATTATTTATGTAAGCTATGTTGTATCAGCTAGTCTACAAAAGATCAGCTGTATAGATAGAACAACTTATAAAAAAATATTACTGCCGCTGTGTATTCAACTCAAACCTTTTTCAGATTAGCATTGTGGTTGGCAAAAGAACTTTGTATCTGTACAACCTATTAAACCCAGAGAATCCAATAGAACTGGCGTTCCAACAGCGCTATGGCTCCATAATCACCTACAAATGGTACGGTGATGGATACATACTGATAGGATTCAGTGCTGGATTCATTATAGCTATATCAACACATATAAAGGAGGTTGGAGAGGAACTGTTTCAAATCAAGAATCATAAGGAAAGTCTCACTGATGTTGCTGTTTCAAATGGTCTGGCGGCGTCGTGTGGTGATGGGCAGTGAGTTGGATTTCCTGTATTTCTCTAATTGTTTGTCTTTCTTAATAGTCGCTCAGCGAGCAATGGAAAGAGCTGTGCTTGAAGTTTCTCTGAAGTATAGGATTCGTAACGAATACATCCGACAGAGAACCGAAGTTATTGACATAGCCCAAAGAATTAGCAAGCTGAAGTGGCAGTGGGCCGGCCATGTTTTGCGAAGAACCGACAACCGATGGGGTAAACGTGTTCTTGAGTGGAGACCGCGACTTGGCAAACATAGAGTAGGACGCCCTCCAGCCAGGTGGGATGACGACCTGCGAAAGACTGCAGGAAGATGCTGGATGCGGCAAGCAGAAGACAGGGCGCTATGGCGCTCATTAGGGGAGGCCATGTCCAGCGGTGGACTAATATAGGTTGATAATTATGATGAAAAATGATGCTATCCTTTTTACTAGCTTATAATTATCTTGCAATGTATGTAACTATGTTTGTACGGGTGGAATCTTGCAACTTAACTTTGAAGCAGATATCTTCAACCGATAGAGCAAAAATTTTGTATACACGTTTAGTTTGCATGACAATGGCATAAAAGCTTGTTTTTAAAAAAGTTTTTTTAAAATATTATAACTTATTTTTACTATGAAAGAGACGGCAACATTCTTAATGCTGTCAAATTAGTTACGTTTAGTTTTTGCGACACTTGAATTGACACCAGTATATCCAAGTAAAATCGTCGGTACTTGTGTGGTGTCAGTCAAACATTTAAAATCTTTGGTGTCAGTGTATCCTTACAAGTTTTACCTACAACATGAGTTATTCTCATTCCAGGCTGAAGCTGATCTCAGTATGGAACAACGGAGAAGTCTCAGGTTCAGTGATGCCAACTGGTGGCTCCGAACGTTGCGCCTGGAGTTCCGACGGCCGTCTGCTGGCCACGTCTGGGCGGGCTTACTTGAATGTCTACATCACAGCCTTACCGCCTTTACACGCTACGTACGGGACCAGGGTGTTAACACTCACAAGTTTGACTGAAGCTACTGTTTATCAGTGTATTGCTGCGGGTGACGAACCGGAACCTGTCGGTAAATGTACGTAGGTTGCGTTGATTATAAAGTGAGAATTAGGTACAAACTCTTTGGTACCGAAAAAAGCGACTGGCTGGTAAAGATGAATGATGATTAGATTTTAAAAAGGAAACAATTTGAATATCTTTTGTTTTTAAAAAGTGGAATTCTTACAGCTTTACAACAAAAAAGTTAGACATCTGTTGAGCGCGTGTTTAACAAAAACGTTACCACAACGACGGTTTACAGTTAGACACGGCTTAGACATAGTTTAAACGAGAGTTAAACTCTTGTTAAACGCATATCTAACTGTTTAGACACTGCTTAGCTAAACGCTTGTTCGACCAGTGTTTACGTTGGTTTTTATAGTACCGCTGTAAATGTCTGTTTGACTGTGTAGGACACAAGTGTAGTCAGAGAAAGAACCAAGCCAGACTGAGTATCGATCTAGTATAAGTATGTCTATCTACTCAGCCCGATGTCACTCACTGCTGGGTTTAGGCCTCCTCTGCTTTGCGCCCTTCGTCCGGTCCTACGCCAGACTCATCCTTCCATGTTATTCTAACGATGTCGTCTGACCATTGGGCGGGCGATCTGCCTCTTTGACGTTGAGCGCCTCTATGACACCATTCCGTAATTGCTGTAGTCCATCTTCCGTCTACCAAAGTGCCCATTTCCACTTAAGTCTTGCGATCCACATACCTAGTACCTACGTCACAGTTCAAATAGTGTAGGAACCACCAGTTTCTCGACCGTAGATCAAACTAATCAATGCTGGAACCTCTTGTCTAGTATTTATTCTGTTGATTTAAACAAGGATGAGTTCACCAGCCTGTCAAATCAGTGATCAATGTATAAAAAAAAACAATGCTGGACAATCCACACAGCATCATCTCGTCCTGAGCTAAGCAGAGCTTGTGTTATGGGTACTTGATGACTGATACACTTAATACAATACATAACATTGATAGATTTTTTTATTAAACATACCCAAAACACCCGAAACAAATATTTGCAGATCGTACAAAAATTTGTCCCAAGGCGGCAATCAAACCCGCAACCGCCTGCGTCGCAGGTGGACCTTCGCCCGCCGCGCCATATCAATCTTTAACCTATTGCTAAATATGTTGTCTGAATTCCGTGGTTGTCTATGACCAAGCTTTTGTCAAATCATTGGTCAACTAAGCAGAGCGTTCGAAAAACGATCTGTTAATGTTATATTATTATTACAGTGGAACCTCGACCCCTGGCTACCTTCACGCTCCCAGCTGAGCCCACGCTGATCGCTCTTGGCGCGAACCACGTTTGCTGCGTCCGTGGCTCCGAAGCGTGGTTCTACCCCCTCTCCCGCGGCACGCCTGTGAAACGGCAGTACCCTGGTTCGGTCGATGTCTTGAGGCTTGCTGTGAACCACGCGGCAGCTTTGTGCCAAGGACGGGCTTTGTTGCACAGTGTAAGGATGTGCTAGGTTGCTAAGTTTCCAACCGACCAATAGGATAGCTCCATTATCGCGTCATTTGCATGGCTGACAAAAATGACGCGACAAAGAATCCTATCCTATTAGTCGGCTAGAAATTTAGCAACGTAGCACATCTCTGTGTGTGTCTCATCAACCTGTGTTTGTGTGTAGACACACACATGGTATCGTAAATCCCAAATGGATGAAGCGATATTGATTCAGTTGTGTATGAAAGGTATCTAACTTGATCGAGTTTTTAACTTTTAACTCAGATGAAAATCGATTCATCGTACCCTAGTTTCAAACTAAAATCGTGTTATTAATGTAAAACCGTGTTTGTTTTGCAGATTGAGACCTCAGAGTTTTCGCAGTCAGAGCGAGAACCGATGTTTTTCCCTGAACCGCGCCTCCAAGGGGCAAAGGTCGTGGATATGGCGCTAACTAGCGATTTCTTTATTTACATTACTGACGTAAGTTTTATACAGTTTCTTATTCTAATCAGCCAAATGAATCCCACTGCTGGGCATAGTTTTTTCTTTCTTTTATTCCTGCACTATACAAAAAGTTAAACCTGTGTTGGCTGTACGTTTTAGAATACCTAAGTTTGAGCAAATATCTTTTAAAAAACGTAACGAAAATCGGTTCATCCGTTTGGGAGCTACGATACCACAGACACAGATTCACAGACAGACACGTTAAATTTGAAAGAAATTGAGCGGGCTTCTGTGTGAAGTACTCAATGCAATTTAACAATGTCATTTTTCTCTATTCTCAGACACGATGTTGTCTAGCGTGTCTGCTACCGTTACTTGTTTGACTGCCGCGTTGGTCTAGCGGTCAGCTTGTTCAACCGCGCTGATTATGAGGTCCTGGGTTCAAATCCCGGGTCGGGTCAGTAGTTGTTATTGGGGTTTTTCTAGCAAGAAAAATTCACAGTAGCAGCCCGGAGTCTCTCCCGTGCCTCGGAAAGCATTATAAGCTGTTAGTCCTGCGCTTGACCTCTCACCGGTCGTGTCGCGGTCCCGGTCTGCCATCCCATCGGATTATGAAAGTGAGGGAATAAATAGTGCACCTGTGTTTGCGCACACACTTGTGCACTATAATATGTCCTGCGCATCTGGCTGATCTACGCTGAGACTGGCCGCCGTGGTAGAAATTCAGCTAGGAGGACATTATTACTGTGAAGCCACGAGTTTCTTCCGCTAATAAGTATTAAAAACTACTTTCTACCTTTGCAGCGTGGTGACGTCGAATACTTCTGCGTGGAAAACTGGCGGATCGCAGCCCGTCACAAACACACGTGCGGCGTGACAGCGATATACGCGGATATAGGAGGCGCGCGCGCTTGCATCGTCGACGTGAAGCGCCGGGCCTTCGTGTACGCGCCCGCCGCGGCCGAGCGAGCCTCGCTGCCGCCTTTGATGGCTAATATTAGGTGAGACTGTGCGTAAGAGTTAACACGAAAACTGGCGTATCGCAGCCCGCCACAAACACGTGCAGCGTGACAGCGATATACGCGGATATAGGAGGCGCGCGCGCTTGTGTAGTCGACAAGCGTTTGTGTACGTGCCTGCCGCGGCTATGTAGTTTAAGATAGGTCTTCGATTCGACTTTCAAAAATCATCCCCAAAATAAACTTACTAGATTCTGCCGGCGGCTTCGCACTGTTTTTCTAGAATAAAAGTA
Source organism: Eupithecia subfuscata (assembly GCA_963564075.1). NCBI lineage: Eukaryota > Metazoa > Arthropoda > Insecta > Lepidoptera > Geometridae > Eupithecia > Eupithecia subfuscata. The sequence continues at coordinate 13,751,604 of OY751099.1, read as the reverse complement.
TTTCGTATGTTTATTAATGTCTAGAACTACATCTACGCAAAATGTCAGGCCCAATAACCACAAGCAAAAATTTTTTATTTCGCAGAGGCGTCGTCTGGGACATTTGCATGTCAGAACGCAACGTATTTATAGTATACACTGACGACACTATAGAGACGTACTACTACGCTGCTAATTCTATAAACGGCGCGCACGTGCAATGGGCTTGTAGCACTAGCATACTGCCTGGACAAGTCCCGTTGATTCTCTTCTGCGGCGACGCTTACTGCTATAGCAGCGGGGGAAAGTAAGTCCATTCAACTACATATCTATCATTTAGTCATAATATCATTTGCATGTCAGAACATAACAGAGAGACATACTACTACGCTGCTAATTCTATAAACGGCGCGCACGTGCAATGGGCTTGTAGCACTAGCATAAGTACTGCCTGGACAAGTCCCGTTGATTCTCTTCTGCGGCGACGCTTACTGCTATAGCAGCGGGGGAAAGTAAGTCCATTCAACTATCTATCATTTAGTCATAATATCATTTGCATGTCAGAACTAGGGCTTGCAAATATTCGAAAATTTTGATATTCGAATATTCGATTTTTTTTGGGGTACTATTCGAATATTCGAATATTATTCGAATAATAGAAACAAACTATATTATTATTAAAATCTCATGTTTTTTCTTCTGTAATTAATTAATTAATTAAAATTAAAAATTGACAAAAGGTTGTAACGAGACTTTGCCGATTTACACGCATAATCAATCACACATTCTTAGTAAAAACAGTCTTCAAAATTTAGGTGAGTTGGTATTTTAACAACATCCTAGTAACTAGTAGTTCTACGAACAGTAAACCTCGCGAGCACTAATTCTTTTCAACAATGAATTTACTCACAGAAAAACAGATATATTTCTGTGAATTTACTTAGATATTAGGTACTAGTTATTTAAAACGGGATATTTAGGTAGGTTTTTTTAATTCCTGTTTGTTTTTTGTAATTTCTGTTTGTTGGTAGGTATATAAATAAATCACGAGACGTTTAGTAGCATTAGCGCCATCTATACAATTGATTTCTTACTTTCGTAAGCTGGCAGGCATGCGTGGCCGTGCTACATAGTTCTCTCGAGGAGTTACAAACATGTTCTAATTGATGGCACTGTACTGTTTTATGTTCTCTTGCTGCATTTTGCGGAGCTATTCTGCTCGTCGTACCAAAAATCCTGATCAGATCTTTACCAAATTTTTATGAGAAGAATTAAAAACAACAACCTTTCAAATAAAAATAATTATCGAAATCAGATGTCCTAAAGCCGAGATATTCTGAAGCCCCCTTTTTGCCTTTTTTGGAGGAAGTACGCCTTTAATCAAAAAACCCCGACGACAAAATATTCTATAAAATAGTAGAATCTGCACACCAAGTTTCGTACCGATCGGTTGTGAAAATACGATCTGTAGAGGAGTACGGACATACTGATAGAATTGCTAATTTTGCTAGACTTGAAGGAGAGACTTTCGTCTTCGTTCGCTCGGTCAATAAAGCCGAAAGATTGTGAAATCTGATAAATTTAATCTTGATCTGTTCAGTACTACTGAACAGATCAAGATTAAATTTGGCGTACGTTTAGAGCAAAGTCTAACTTAGATAATAAATTATTCTGAAAATACGCGTGCGAAGCCGCGGGCAGAAGCTAGTCTACAATAAATTAACAAGCAATTAAACACGATAAGTAACGGTAACATAGCTACAGGGACGGAAAACAAACTTAAAAACGAAATCGAAGTTTCTGATTCGTTTTCGTGCAAACGCTAATCTTATGCAATCGACTTAAAAGTTGGTTTTGCACGACAACGAAAACGAAATTTCGAATTTCCTGTTCAGAAAGAAGAATACAAATAGGATACGCGAATGCCCTATGCAGTCGCACGCGGCATTCCTGAGTGTTTCCGAACTCGGGAACCCTATAACTTTGTCATTTTGTTAACCAGAACAACGTAAACTTGTATGGATATATCTCGCGGACTTATAAGTGGCATTTTATGCACATCGGAGTTCTGAAATTGGTGTTATTGATTTGAATCGAATATTCGAATATTGCAATTTCAGTATTCGAATATTCGAACTGAATTAACATTCGAATTATTCGAATATTCGAATATTCGAATGCAAGCCTAGTCAGAACCTAACAGAGATACTACTACGCTGCTAAACAGTATAGAAAAACATACAGTAGGCTGACGCCTTTGATCTTGCGGTAAATCCCGACAAGACACGCGACAGAGTATTAGAACTAGGGTTGTCACAAGTAAAGAATATTTATTCACTTAATTATTTATTTGAGATCAACTATCTATCAATATCATATATATCGAAGAAGAAGAAGAAGAAGAAGAAGAAGAAGAAGAAGAAGAAGAAGAAGAAGAAGAAGAAGAAGAAGAAGAAGAAGAAGAAGAAGAAGAAGAAGAAGAAGAAGAAGAAGAAGAAGAAGAAGAAGAAGAAGAAGAAGAAGAAGAAGAAGAAGAAGAAGAAGAAGAAGAAGAAGAAGAAGAAGAAGAAGAAGAAGAAGAAGAAGAAGAAGAAGAAGAAGAAGAAGAAGAAGAAGAAGAAGAAGAAGAAGAAGAAGAAGAAGAAGAAGAAGAAGAAGAAGAAGAAGAAGAAGAAGAAGAAGAAGAAGAAGAAGAAGAAGAAGAAGAAGAAGAAGAAGAAGAAGAAGAAGAAGAAGAAGAAGAAGAAGAAGAAGAAGAAGAAGAAGAAGAAGAAGAAGAAGAAGAAGAAGAAGAAGAAGAAGAAGAAGAAGAAGAAGAAGAAGAAGAAGAAGAAGAAGAAGAAGAAGAAGAAGAAGAAGAAGAAGAAGAAGAAGAAGAAGAAGAAGAAGAAGAAGAAGAAGAAGAAGAAGAAGAAGAAGAAGTCTTGCGTCACCCCTGAAAAATAGCACCCGAGTGCTGAACTACAACTTATAGTCTACTCGGGTGAATCCTTCCCCCGTCTCGTCCCTTGCCCCCCGCACGATAGCCCTGTCAAAACGCCTTCGTCGAACGACTGTATGGATATAGGTAGGCTGTGCTAATTAGGGCTTGCAAATATTCGAAAATTTTGATATTCGAATATACGATTTTTTTTCGGGAACTATTCGAATATTCGAATATTATTCGAATAATAGAAACAAACTATAATATTATTAAAATCACATGTTTTTTATTCTTTTATGTGTTATTTGTACGAACAAATTAAAATTAACAAATTGACAAAAGGTTGTAACGAGACATTGGCGATTTTCACGCACAATCAACCACACATTCTTAGTAAAAACAGTCTTCAAAATTTAGGCGAGCACATATTTTTTCAACCATTAATTTACTCTCAGAAAACAGATATATTTCTGTGAATTTACTTAGGTATTACTTAAGTCACAGATATTATAATGCTATACTAGTACTAAGGTTAACGGGATATTTAGGTAGGTTTTTTTAAGTCAAGTTTTATTTTTGTAATTCCTGTTTGTAGGTAGGTATATAAATAAATCAGAGACGTTTAGTAGCATTAGCGCCATCTATACAATTGATTTCTTACTTTCGTAAACTGGCAGGCATGCGTGGCCGTGCTACATAGTGCTCTCGAAGAGTTACAAACATGTTCTAATTGATGGCACTGTACTGTTTTATGTTCAGAATACAGAATACAGAATTTATTTGTAATACCATTATTACATGTCATTCACTGTTTACTCACTCATTCACTTAAGTAAATATAAAAATAAAATTATAGTTATAATAAAGGCAAATTAAAAAATTCACATGTATCATATAATACTAATTCAGTGAGCCACTTTCTTAGATTTTTCTTAAAAATAGGTGTGGTAGCTGCATCACGGATCCAGTCGGGCAGCCGATTGTAAACTGAAGGACCCATTATATAGACGGACCTCTCTGATTTCTGTAGCTTATGTTTAGGTGTGACCAGGCGGTAGTGGTGGTTGTTGCTACGCAGGGCGCGAGCGGCGTTGATACCGCGGCGCTGGAACAGGTCCAAGTTGTTGTGGGTGAACAGAGCTACTTGATAAATAAATTCACCCGTGAGAGTGAGTATGTCGTACTCCTTGAAGAGCTCCCTGCATGAGACGTCGCTCGGGACACCTGCCATGGCGCGTAGAGCTCGCTTTTGCATCACGAAAGCCCGCTGGACGTCTGCCGCTCGCGCCCACAGCTCTACACCGTACGAGAGCGAACTGTGGACTGTCGCAAAGTAGCAGGAGCGGACTACGTCGGGCGACGCCGGGCTCGCTAGCCTTCGTAGTGCAAAGCAAGACCCTCCTAGCTAACCGCAGAGTGAGTCTATATGCTTGTCCCATACAAGGGAACTGTCCAGATGGAAGCCCAGTAATTTTATAGCATGTACTTGTTCCAGCGCCCTATCACCGGCTACTACATTAAGAGAGGGCGCCCTTCCGTTGAGACTGAAACTAATGAGGCAGGTTTTGTCTCTGTTTAGAGCAAGCCCGTTCGATCTGAACCATGCTTCAAGTTGTCGGATAACCATGTTCAGTCTGCGCTCCAACTCGCCTACCGTAGTTCCAGTTACTACCGCGGCTACATCGTCCGCATACATGTAGATCTCGGCGTTTTCGATGGTGCCAGGTAGGTCGTTGAGGAGCAGGCTGAACAGGGTGTTCGACAAACAGGACCCCTGGGGAACTCCCATGACGTTCTCCAGCTCGGACGAAACTACTCTACCCCCGTCCCCCACCACTACTTGAGTTCTTTTGGACATAAAAGAGGTTAAGAGTGAGAGGGCGGGGCCACGTATACCATGAAACTGGAGTTTCTTAACTATAAGGCAGTGACCGGCGGTGTCGAACGCGCGCGAGAGGTCGCAACTCAGCAGAGCCACGCGCTGCCCCGCCTCGCGCGCGCTCAGCACGCGCCAGACCACTTCCCGCACCAGGTCCGTCGTAGCGCGGCCCGCTCTGTACGCAAACTGCCGGTCCGACAGGATGTTGCCTACGGACATGAACTTTAGGAGCCTATTGTTAAGGCCTACCTCCAGTACTTTGCTAATGGCAGGTACCAAAGAGATGGGGCGGTATGATTTCGGGTCTGATTTCTTGCCCTTACCCTTATACAAGGGACTAATTTTGACATTTTTCAGGCTAGCAGGATAGATCCCCAGACGTGCATTATACTGCATTTAGCGGAGCTATTTTGCTCGTCATACCAAAAATCCTGATTAGATCTTTACCTAATTTTTATGAGAAGAATTAAAAACAACAACCGTTCAAATAAAAATAAAATCATTGAAATCAGCTTAAAAATTGGTTTTGCACGACAACGAAAACAAAACTTCGATTATCCTTTTCCGAAAGAAGAGTACGAATAGGATACGCGAATGCCCTACGCAGTCGCACGCGGCACTCCCGAGTGTCTCCGAACTCGGGAACCCTATAACTTTGTCATTTTGCTAACCAGAACAACGTAAACTTGTATAATTATATCTCGCGAACTTATACGTGGCATTGTATGCACATCGGATTTCTGAAATTGGTGTTATTGATTTGAATCGAATATTCGAATATTGCAATTTCAGTATTCGAATATTCGAACTGAATTAATATTCGAATTATTCGAATATTCGAATATTCGAATGCAAGCCCTAGTGCTAATACGCTGCTAATTCTATAAACGGCGCGCACGTGCAATGGGCTTGTAGCACTAGCATACTGCCTGGACAAGTCCCGTTGATTCTCTTCTGCGGCGACGCTTACTGCTATAGCAGCGGGGGAAAGTAAGTCCATTCAACTATCTATCATTTAGTCATAATATCATTTGCATGTCAGAACGCAACGTGTTCATAGTGTACACTGACGACACTATAGAGACGTACTACGACGCCGCTAATTCTATAAACGGCGCGCACCTGCAATTTGCTTGTATCTGCCTGGATATATCCCGTTTTATCTTGTGCCTATGCGGCGACGCCTATTATTGCTATATGTGGGGGTAAGTGAGTTAATCTATTAATGCTAAAAGTGTTTTTAAGGGAAATTTACAGTGATTTGTGGGGTTTAGAATATTTCTGTATTATGAGACAGTTGCATCCGCCATTGATCACGAAATACTTCCGTTATAAGTGTAATACTTTTACAACAATTTTTGAACTTTATAATTACCAGTTTTATTATTTGCGTCCCCTAATGAGCGCCATAGCGCCCTGTCTTCAGCTTGCCGCATCCAGCACCTGCCTGCAGTCTTTCGCAGATCGTCGTACCACCATTAGGGGAGGCTTTTGTCCAGCTGTGGACTTATATAGGCTGATGATGATGATTATGATGATTTTTGCACTGCGTTCACAAAAAAGCGAGTTGTTAGGCTACTAGCTTTTGCTTGCCTCCTCACATGCGGTTTACGACCTAAAATTACCTACCAGAGTACACACAACACAAACTAGTAGTAGTTAAACTAACCCGTTTACATTCTAAAGCCATAAATTATTCCATTTCATTTATTTATTCAAACAATTATTTATTCTCATCCATCTTAATTTTCATTTAAATATTTTTGTTATAAATGTAGTTTCTAATGCCATAAACTCTTCTTTTTTTTCAGCGTTATAAAAGTATCCCTAGAGTCTCACAACACGAGCGGCCTAGCTGACGCCGACACAGAGAGGAGAATGGAGAACCAGCGGAAGCATGTCGATAAGTTGGTAGCACTGCGCCGGTTCGGTGAAGCTTGGCTGTTCTGTGACGCTCTGGGAGAGAACGACGTGTGGCGGAAAGTTGGGGAGGCTGCTATTGCTGATCTGAATATTGAGTTCGGTGAGTCGCCCAAAGTTGTGGCTATCAAAATAGTTTAAAGAATGTGGCAGTGGCCACTTGTGTTTGGTAGTCGGCCGCGGTCGCGAAGTACCGGCAATCGATAGGGTAAACGTGTTCTTGAGTGGAAGCCGCGACTAGGCAAACAGCCAGGTGGGATGACGCCAAAGAAAGCCTGCAGACACTAGATGCGTTAGATGCGATATCGCTGGGCCTAGGCCTCCCAAAAGGACATAGGTCCAGCTGTGGACTAGTATAGGCTGCTGATGATGATGAGGAGTCGTCTTAGCCTTTAACTTGGAGAACTGATTACCACTGTGGAGTTTTCTTATACTCTCATAACACGAGCGGATTAGCCGACGTTGAAACACGTCGAGTAGTTGGTAGCACTGCGGCGGTTAAGCGAAGCTTGGCTGTTTTAAATTCAAAAAATGGAATTAAAATTCTTTCATTTCAGATAACTGTGATCCATAATTTGTTAGTACTATCTAGCAGAAAGTTTCATCTAAATTTTATCTAAATCGGTTAAATAGTTATGGAGATATAAGTAGGATAACATTCACACAAACTTTGATTTGTTACCCCGGTTTCGATTCCCTGCGTGTCGACTTCCCGCCGTATCGACTTCCCTCGGTATCGACTCCCGCCGTATCGACTTCCCTCGTTTTAGACCGTCAATTGGCTTAGAGTACAGATAGAGAAACAAGTGTTTCAGTTTTAAAATAATCAATATTTATTACAATAATTAACGTTTATAATTTATAAACTTTACAGTTTTAATCAGTCGCATTTATAATATTAGAAGGATAGGATATAAGTAGGATTACAGTGATATAATTGTTTACCGCAAGCTTTAAGCGAGTGGTCCGCGCGCTGTCTGCCATTTTATGCCGTTATTGTAAAATGTTACGAATTTATTATTATTGGATTATAGACGAGCAGCTGAGAGCTGATATGTCTATATCACAGTGCTTTTAAAGTTTTTCACTACACTAGTTTGTCTCTTGTTGTGGTCAGATTGTGCGTTCGTAACCAGTGGTCGAGTCTGTTTTTGAAGCTGTTCACAGAGGGGGCTGTTACAACTTCTTCAGGAAGCCGGTTCCAATTGTGCACCACTCGGTTACTCAGGAAGTGATGAGCAATGTTAGAGTTTGATGGTGAGCGGGTTACTCTGAGACTATGGCCTCTAGCTGTTTTGAATGGGACCTTGGGTGTATATATTTTGTGTATGTCGGGCAGGTTGTAGGTGTGGGATAGAATTTTGAATGTTTCTATTAGATCACCACGGAGGCGTCTATCCTCTAGGGTAGTAAGGCGTAGGTGCTTGACTTGATAAAATGATTTTCTTAATCAAAATGTGTAAATAACTACAAAAAATACGAGCGCGGCGGCTTGGCAGGCGCGCGTTTTCCCTTACGCCTCCTAAAGCAGGAATACCTGGCCTTAAGCTATATATAAATGCTATTCTATTCTATTATATGTTTGGGCTGTGTGGCAGTGCTGCAGCCCAGATGCCGGCTTGTAAACCCGCACCCTGATGTTTCAACTCCCAACGTTTGAGCCGTAATGCCGCGCCATACCGCTCTCCCAGGTCATCGGTAAAATAAAATAAATAAATGTATGTTTGTTTCAGCTATTCGTGTTTACACAAAGCTGAGCGACGTCGCTATGGTGTGGGCCTTGGAAGACGCTTCGGAGATAGAAGAACTTTCTATTCTATGGTAAACATTGGAATATTAATTTATATTCTTACTTATTCTTCCGGCCCGGTGGGATCACGATATGCGAAAGACTGCAGGCAGATGCTGGAGGCGGCAAGCTGAAGACAGGGTGCTATGGCGCTCATTAGGGGAGGCCTATGTCCAGCAGTGGACTTATATGGGCTGATGATGATGATATTCTTACTGAAAAGGTTTTTCACCCAAGACATGAAGAATGAATACTCTCTTTGAAAATGATATGAATACTCTCGGCCAAGTCGAGAAGACTTGGCCGATGGTTATGTTTCTCCAAAAAATGTTTAAAAGTGGTGGTTAAAATCTAGCGAAAACAAAAAATTCTGAAGCGAAAATGTTCAGCCAAACTCGTATCTCATACATGACAGTTAATCTTATGTGTTGGTTATGATGATTCGGCAGCGACTCGGCCAGTGGTTTGGTGAAAGTTTTAGGGCATCCGAGATGGTCCCATGAATAAAATCCCGAGGGATATTTGCCCCGCAAGACTTAAAAAAAAATGTAATATTGTTTATGAAATTTAAGGATTTTAAGACGGTTTTTAGTTTTTTTCAAAAAAATCTGTGTAAGTAATTCTTATTAGCATGTCTTTAAGTTTAGTTTTTTTCACAGTGGAATGCTCTGCGCCTGCCTCGGTAAAGGCGAAGCCGCCGCCCGCTGGCTCGAGAGCTCTCCCCGCGGAGCCCTGCACGCGTTGGAGCTCCACGTGGCGAGGGGAGACTGGGCCAAAGCGGCCGAGATTGCCGAGCTAGCCTGTCCGCAGAGAGTCAGAGACATCACGCTCAACCAGGCGCAGCATCTTGAACTTACGTATGATTTTGTTATTATTTTGCCTTAAAACTGTAATTAACCAAACAAAGGGGTATAGAAGTATACGTGGCGAGGGAGACTAGGTCAAATCGGTTGAGATCGGTTATTATTTTACTTTAAAAGTCACTTCCCTAATCTAACTGGGGGATGTGTAACAAAATATTACTGTTACTTTAAACTAGGCGATAGTTACTGATACTGATAATGTGAGCTTTTACCATCCCATTGTTAGGCACGGGCCAGAGCCCCGAGTCCGGTTGACGATAGTATCGTGACATCTCATTTTTATTTGGGACTAGCTTCTGCCCGCGGCTTCGCACGCGTTGTTTCTATGGAAACGTTTTGAGGTTATTTCTATCCCATGGAAACTGATTTATGGGATAAAATGGCCTATGTTTGATTCCAGAGTTAGACTTACCTGTATGCAAAAATTCAGCCTGATCCGTTCAGTAGTTTTGGCGTGAAGAGGTAACAAACATCCATCCATCCAAACTTTCGCATTTATAATATTAGTGTGATGTGATTTGCCTAGTTCCCTGTCCGCACGATAGAGGCGCTGTACCAAATCCTATCGAGTGTGAATCTGTGATCGTGACTTCTCAAAAAAATGTGACGTCACGATCACGTCTCTGTACTATCATCAGCCGCACTCACCCCTTGGATCAGAAACGTCGGAAGTACCTAGGTACTACTACTAGTTGGCGCAGTATACCTAGGTACCTAGGTATACTGCGCCAACTAGGGGAGAGAGGGTCTAAGAGCTAGCTCTTAGACCCTCTCTCCCCTAGTTGGCGCAGCAACAGACAACTCTAACGAGATTGCCCCTCTGGATTTCTGTTTACAGAGCCGATTACCACGAAGCCTTAACTAACTACGAGAAGAGCATGCTAACAGAAAACTTGGAGGACATTAAAGTGAAAGAACACAATGCAAAATGCGAAGCCGGCATCGCCCGCACATCAATCCGATGCGGTGACGTCACACGCGGCGTCAGTACAGCCCTGAAATATTCTCACGACAACATGCTGCTAAAAGAATGTGCGCAACTACTAGAAGAGGAGAAACACTACAGTCACGCAGCAACTTTGTACGACCAAGCTGGCAACACAGAAAAGGCAGCATCCCTATACATAAAACTCAAATCCTGGCTGAAAGTCGAAGCGATCCTCCCGAAAATCAACTCTCCCAGCATTCACATCCAATACGCGAAAGCAAAAGAAGCGGAGGGAAGGTACCACGACGCTTTGAAATCTTACATGAAAGCACAAGACTACGAAGCGGCCATCAGACTCAACTTAGACAAGCTAGAAGATATAGACGAAGCTGTCAACTTAGTCCAAGAAACGAAATCCGTACAAGGCGCGAAAATGGTTGCCAACTACTTTCAAAATAGCGACGATCCTACATCAGCAATCAAGTTTCTAGTCATGTCTCTATGTTACGAAGAGGCGTTCCAACTCGCCCGAAAGAACGGCAAGCTTCACTTGTACGGAGAGATACTGATACAAACGTCCCAAGCGAGGCCTGAAGACTTCAAAAGCCTAGCGTTACATTTCGAGGGTGAGAAGAACCATCTACTGGCGGGAAAGTTTTACTTCCACGCGGGGGAGTATGGGAAGGCGATGAACCATTTGATGAAGAGTGGTGGAACGGAAGAGGAGGAGAGTGAGGCTATTACTATTGCGATTGATGCTGCTGCGGCGAGCGATGATGAGCGGCTTACTCGGAGGTACGTTTCCGGAATATTTTTTAATTTTATGAGACCACCTCGGGATCATTCTGTATACAAAAAAAAAAACAATGCTGGACAATTCACACAGCATTATCTAGCCCAAAGCTAAGCAGAGCTTGTGTTATGGGTACTAGATAACTGATAGACTTAATACAATACACTACATAGATAGATCTTTTTTATTATACATAGTAAACATCCAGAACACCCTGAATAAATATCTGCAGATCGTACAAACATTTGTCCCGAGGCGGGAATTGAACCCGCAACCTCCTGCGTCGCAGACGGACCTTCGCCCGCTGCGCCACAGAGGTCGTCAAATGAAAGCAAAATTGGTTAACCATTGGCGGAGACAACTTGATGTTACTTGTAATTGTAACATACACCCATAAAAAGAAACATAGCCATATGAGAATTGCCTGTTTTTAAAATCGGTAAAAAATATAAGGCTGAAAGAACTTTAAGGTTTTTGTTAATAATAGTGCGTAAGCCCTCACACTCAGGGTAATCTCAAACGCTAGAGTAAGTAGGAAGTCCCAGATATTTTCGACTCTTATGTCACTTGACCTGGAGGCGTATTTGTTTAGATAATTCCCGTACTGAGGGAAAGATGCGGGTTAAAGTTTTTTGGATATTATTTGATATCTTTGAAAGAACGTTATACCCAGTAATCCAATGCGAATAGCTCTCTTTTTCTGTGCTTGTACTGTAACATCCTACTTATTACAGGTTGATTGAGTTTCTACTCGGTGACAGTGACGGTAATCCCCGCGAACCTCGGCATTTATTCCGTCTCTACATGGCGAAGAGGCAGTTTGCGGAGGCGGCAAAAACAGCAGTGAGTTTCACTCTGATATATCTATACGATGGTGTTTTGGATCATGGTAGGATTTCTTTTCGTTCTATTTTTATTCTGATATTTGTGACAACATGCACAACACAGAGAAATATTGAAGGTCTACTCAAAATCGAAACAGCAACAGCAGTTTTATTATTTTCGCGCGCTATAAGCAGTGAGAGATCGAAGTATCCAATCAGGGACAGCGACGCCAGCGGCCTCTGTGGGTAAAACTCACTTTTTCACTTTTTTATTTGTTTAATTGTTCATCTACATTGAACATTTGTGCATATTTGTGACTCTCAAACCGTGTAAACCCAAGACTGACCACGATAGGTATGTGATATTCCTAATGCTGTGCTTTGTCAAGATAGAAGCTACACCAACTCCATTTAGAACAAGAGAACTCTAGTGTCTAGATAAAACTAACTAGTGTCTTAATTTGTTTGGATTTAAGACGCAATTAACGTTAAACTTTGAAACAATAAATAAATATCTACCTATCTATCTCATTTCCACCGGTGGACACGTATTAGCGCACCGGCGACGAGGTTAAACACAGGTACCTCAGTAGATTTAGGCGTGATTGATTGCAATGGTTAGATAATCCTATCAGTTGGTTGACTGAGTAGTACATTTACTCTGTGTTAGAGCAGTATGCTCACAGTAAGCTGTGTACGTTGATGTTTGCTAGAGGTAGCTATGAGCTGAGTAGAAGTTAAGGGTTGCTTTCCCTAACTTCGAGCTGATGAGGGGTTGATCTCCGGAGAGAATAATACAACCAAGCTTGTTGACCTCATGTAAGGAAGTGTTTTAATCGTTGCTAGGCTAGAACTAGGTAAAAGACATGATCACGTATAATACGTGTTACTAATTTATACAGCACTCCTTTCTAGCTAGCTAAGTCTGTACGGCTCGTACACTCTGGCCAAAATAAATATTCAATGTTAAAAAACATAGCCCCCTTACTAAGCCTAAAAAAACCTTTCTGGTTGATGATTTTTGACAGACTTTGGACTACTTATCGATTTGAACTCTTTCTTACAATGCTTGCCGATAATTATATTTCAAACACGACGCTCAAACAAAAATATTCGATTTTTGTGTTGAGTCGTTAAAAACATTATTTCTTGAGAATGGCTGAAGTATACAGTGTTTCGCTAGACCTTGGCCGTTAACAAAGCTGATGGTTGCGTTCATTCTTAATCATTCATTAGTATATTTATTCGCTGTAGAAGCACAAGGCACGCTTGGTTACGTCAATGTATTTCACATATTATAATAGAAATATCTAAGAAGATAAAATAAATAATCAAAGAAACGCGAAACGTTGAATTCTTTTCTATGCTACTTAGAACTGGCGTAGCGTCGTAGCACGCGCTACGAACTTCTACGATACGATAATTCTACGTTTATCAACTTATAGGAGGAAAGGGTAGTGGATTCTGAGAAATACAAGAGGAAAGGGCATCTCCCTGCACAATCTTGAAATCCGCTCTCGCTGCAAGATGGCACGTTAATTCATATTGAAATATATTCCCTAGGTAATAATAGCGAATGCGGAATGCCGATCCGGTCGTTACCGCGAGGCGCGCGACGTGGTGCGCGGCATGTGCGCCGCCCTGCGCGCGCGCAGCCTGCCCGTGCCGCGCGACATGCGCCGCGCTGCAGCCTTACTGCACTCGTATATACTGGTACGTAGAGGGTACCTACTGGGGTAACATCTGCACTGCTGAAGGGCGCTATGGCGCTCATTGTCTATGTCCAGCTGTGGCCTTATATAGGCCGATGTTGATGATGATGACACTGGGATTGCAGGTCGTTACACAGCGCGGACTTTTTAAGTGTACATCTATTGCGACTGTGGAATTTAAGTGTTTTCGAATTAAATTTGAATTAAATGGACGCAACTAGCGCAGGACCGTTGTGGATGGCAAGTTTTTGCAGATAGATAGATAGATAGAAAATTCTTTATTACACACTTATAGATAGAAACAATACAACAAAACAGCTTAAAAACTAAGTGACAAGTGGCGGTCTTATCGCTCAAGAGCGATCTCTACCAGACAACCGTGAAGTTTTTGCAGATGGAATTTACCCATTATGGGTATCTTACACGGAATTAAAGTAAGGGGAAATGGTAAGTGGGCGTGGCACGCGTGCTACAAGTACGCGCTGGTATGCTTACTCGACCCCAGTCGGGTTCTAACATCGCGTGGAGTAGCTAGTCTCGCAACCAATTCATTTTTTCCGTAATCATGCCGTATTGTTCGATTTTAGAGTGTAAAAATGATAGTAGGAGAAAAAATCTTCAAAATGTAGGTGTCTCGTACCATCGGGGAGAACGGTTTTTATTGTTTTGTAATAAAATCTTATTTTATTTCAATTTGTCAATAATTTAATAGAAGGGTTAGTCAAAATCAACCTTATGCAATTAAGATAAAGTTGATTTTGGATTGATTCTATTCTTCGCTACTCAATTAGTGATGTAGTCAAGTCGGATGTTGATTTTGTCGATTGATATCGATACATGAAATTCAATTTTAATTTCTAATTTTAATGTTAATGTTAAATAAGTGATTAGTATTATTATGTAAATTAATTATTTATTTAGTATTTAGATTACAAGTCACTAAATTGACATCATTAGGTCCTCTAACCTTTATCTTAAATATTTGTAGTTTTCCCAAAGATACAAACGTCAAAGAGAAATGGATAGATGCAACGGGTAGAGTTAATTGGATGCCAACCAAATCAAGCACGATGAACACTTTTTGGAAGTCGATTTCAAAATATCAAATAAAAGATATAGATATACAATTACGAAACATACAGCGCTTGTATCACTGAAAATCGTCAAGTTTAAATATATAAATGTTCACATACACCATTTAAGTACTAAAATTAAACATAAAACTTTCCAAACACCAGTTTCCTAATAAATACGTTTTATTTCAGGGGCATAAACAACATACATTTATTTTTACCTGCCTGTCTGTGTCTATTTATAAATGGTTTAAAATATACAGCTCTTTGTGTGCCAAGTAAGTAAATAAACTACCAACAAGTTCAATTTTTTGCGAATTGAACAAAAAATCGGGTATCTATCGATATCGATAATGTACTTCAATGTGCTACCTGGTGCAGCTCTAATCGAGTAGCAGTCGATGGTCGACCTATCACGCGAATGGCAATCTTAAGTCTGAGGAGATTAAGTTTATAATTGCGACCACTGAAAATACTGCCATCTATGGTCAAGTAGCGGAATTAACTTGTCAATCGAAAGTCAGTAATGAATTTATGACCTTAAAATGTACCTAATTATTAAATTTTATGTTATTATTAATAATGATGTATTCTGGAGATTACACTGTAGATGTACCTTTACATTATGTAATTTATATTTTGTGACCTGTAACATAATTGTTATAAATAAATGAACTATGAACTATGAACTATGAATGTTTGGTTACTATAGACCGTAAATATGTTCTGATGCTAAAGTAAAATAAATCTTATCTATAGAAGTCAAGGTTTATTTCCAAATCAGTGACGTTGGCTAGTTTTGACTAAACTTAAACTACCAATCAAACGAATTGTTTCTTTGTAATGCATTATATGATTACTGGTTTATTTGTGTGAGTTTGGCGACACCGGTGCCCTTAGTAATTTTGTTGCATTGTCCTTCCACTCTAACTTCCATTTCCGTGGTATCTTACATATAACAAAACTTTGTAGGGTTGATGAAGATCCAGCTCGCAAATCGCAAGTGAGTTTGTAGACCTAAAATGTACAGTGGCTGACTTTCGTACTGCTTTCAAATGCCTGATGCTTATATAAATATATTTTTGAAGTCTCAAGTGAAAATGAGCGAGGCCACTTGACTAGGGGGTAAGATGAACTACGATAGGCACTAACAGTAATGGCCAAACTACGCTCAACGACTACAAATAAATAATTAATTAAAAACTGAGGAGCTTCCCGTACGTATTGTATGAGTGAAAAAAATCTGTATCTTTCATTACTTTGTACCAGTTTCTACTCGCGGCCTCGCGCAAGCGGTAACTCGATTCATGCATGACAGATTCGTCACTCAGTGATGATATAGCTTTCTGTGAGTAAAATCAATTTCAAATAGGACCTAGAGATTCTTCTAACTCAAAAACAAATTTTACCTATTATTATTATTAATTATGTAGAAATCTATATAAATAAATGTCTCCTTTACAGGTCCGTACGCAAGTGAAACGAGGCCGGCACGACCTCGCGGCGAGATTGCTCGTCCGGACCGCGGAGGACATTGAATTCTTCCCGACGCCAGCACGTAAGTATATCCATACGCACTATGCATCCTCAACCGCCTGTGTTGGTCCACTGCTGGACGCAGGCCTCCCCTGATAAGCGCCTTATTGGCTTTTATCACATGGGGGTTGCCCATAATCCCCACGCTGGGCATGCGGGTTGAGGATCGCAGTTCGGTAGTAGAATTGTTCTGCAGGGGGTGCTGCGGCCCGCCCCCGGAGGATATCCCTTAGTCGCCTCTTACGACACTCGCGGGAAGAGTTGGGGTGGTGCAAATTCTAAGCCGGCCCCACACAGCTACTGGTACTATGCATGCTTATAAAACTATCTATATGCAAAATTTCAGCCCGATCCGTTCTGTATTTTTGGCGTGAAGAGGTAACAAACATTCATCCATTTATCCTTCCAAACTTTCGCATTTATAATATTAGTGTGATTATAAAGTGTGATACTTACCTAACCACTTTTGGTACGCCAGCCACGAAAGAGCGCACAAAAGGACAGCAGAAAACCTACACCCTAATGATTGAAGTCTTCTATGTCTGAGTTAAAACGCCTGACCAGGCATACAGTCGCCGTAGTCAAAATCGGCTTGGAAGCATCATTATCATCATCACTTTCGCATTTAATATCTAAATAAACTATATCTTATCCTATACCTATCTTTGTAAGAGCACAGAGGTAGGTAGAGATAAATCATTCTAAAAATGAACGCCGATTGTATGACGTTTAGTGAAGGGAGCGTGCATTTTAGCGTACATTTTTAGAATGGTTTATCTCTATCATCACTACGTAGTATCACAGATATTATAATACTATAGGTAGTATGTACACACTGATATACTGTATCTACCTTACGATGAACTTGTTCCATAATTAATTTAAGAAAATTAGAATAACCACTACTTTGTATGTATACTTGCATACGTACTAGCTTATAAAAATTATAATTAAGTATTACGTAGAGAACTCTAGTGTCTAGATAAACCTATGTTAGGATTTAAGACGCTATTAACAAATTGTAACAAACTTGAAACAATAAATAAATATCTATCTATCTATCTATCTATCTACTACACTAGCCTTTCCTGAAATAATACTCATTTCGTTTTAAGGTTTTGTTATTATAGTGCGTAACTCCACACTCAGTCCCGTCGAAGTCAAAAATTTTTGCGATATTATTTGATTTGATTTGATTTTACATTTTCATTTCAACTTTCAGATCAAGTATCAATACTGACGTCGGCGGTCATCGAGTGTGGACGAGCGGGCCTCAAGCACCAAGCGTATCACTGGGCCAAGGTGCTGATGCAGCCCGAATACAGGTCCCAGGTACGTGCAGAAAACTAGATTAGTCTAAATCAAATGGAATATGGGATTTATTTGTTCCGTCACACTAATATTAATAACTAATTTATGCCCGCGTCTTCGCACGCGTTGTTTCTATGGAAACGTTAAACGTAAACAGGTGATTTCTATCTCATGAGAACTGATTTATGGGATAAAAAGCAAAAGCAAAACCTATGTTTGATTCCAGGATTAGAATTACCTGTATGCAAAATTTCAGCCCGATCCGTTCAGTCGTTTTGGCGTGAAGAGGTAACAAACATCTATCCTCCAGATTTTCCTCTCTCTGCAGTCCTAGTCACCGGCAATTCACCGTTTTGATATATTTTTTACTGTAGAATAGTTATATAATATTTTATTTTCTATAGTAAATAATGTATTTTATAACGAGATTTAAGAATAAATAAATAATGCTGGACAATCCACACAGCATTATCTAGCCCCAAGCTAAGCAGAGCTTGTGTTATGGGTACTAGATAACTGATATACATAATATAATACATTACATAGATAGATATTTTTATTATACATAGAAACGACCAGAGCACCCGGAACAAATATTTGTAGATAATAAATGACCTTGGAGACTATAACACACATAATTATAAAAACTTAATAAGAATCCACAGATGTAGGAATATTTCTACATCTGTGTAAGAATCGTGTCATTGTGGGTCTACGACGTGCGCGCGGTGTCGCGTATCAAGCCTTCCACAGAACATCCTGTACACAACACCCTTTGGCCAAAATCCGCTATCCATGAACGTATACGATATTTTTAATGGATGGATGGATAGATGAATGGTTGTTAGATCTTCACGCCAAAACTACTGAACGGATCAGGCTGATAGATATATTTATTTATTACATACTTATTTATTTATTTAAAGCACTCCCAACAGAAAAAATCACATAACATGAAATATTACAATATGTAAGTCTAGACCGGCAGGTGTGCGTGTCATGGCATTCCAATAGCTTATTGTTTCTATACACTAAACTAGATGGCGTTACTGGTGTTCTTTAAGGAGATTTAAAGCTTCCTCATGTTTCCAGATCGACCCAAAATACGCAAAGAAGATAGAATCAGTAGTGCGTCACGCGCCGCGCACTAGTGCGCCGCCCGCGCCTTGCGCCGCCTGCCCTGTCTGCGGCGCTGCGATGCCGATAGCGGATCTACGATGTACGCGCTGCGAGGCCGACGTGCCTTTCTGTCTCGCCTCTGTGAGTAATATCAACCTTACTGCACCGACATACGAGTCTTAATAGAGTACAACCAGACGCAGAGCAACTCACTAAGAAGTTGAAGTTGAGTCAGTAGTACATCAATCTGCTGTTTGCCAAATACCCCTTTGCCCAGAAGTGGAATAAATTAAACTCTTCTGCCTGCGCCCTAATTTGGTTTCCTACCTATCGTACACCTCCTGAGACCACCTGATTGAACCGTGGGCAGTATTTTTTTACTACGGTCCACCTTTGTCCACCTGGGTGTACCATGGGATTCACTAATTTAATCGCTTCACCAGATCAAAGGTATCGTGTCAGAATGATAAATTGTGGCTTTTATTAAAAAACTAGAGTTTCTTTCATCTATGGACAATTCTGCGACGATGCCGTTGTCATAGTAAAGTGATTGGTTGAATGAATTCGGCCCCGTCCGTTGTTTAGATTTCAGATTTCCTCCATAAGGCCGAATAAGGCCTCCTCCTTTATACAATACAAGCTATCGCTATTGTGCTTTCTAAAATCACCTAACGTCAACACAGCCTATATTGGTCAACTGCTGGACGCAGGCCTCCCCCTGATAAGCACCTTATTGGCTTTTATTTAATGGGGGGTAATGCACATAATCCCCACGGGGGGCTCGCGGGTTGGGGATCGCAGTTCAGTGATAGAATTGTTCTGCAGAGGGCGCTGCTGCCCACCCCGGTGGATATCCCTTGTCTTACGACACCCGCGGGAAGAGTTGGGGTGGTGCAAATTCTAAGCCGGCACCAGCGGTCCCACACAGCTCTTTCTAAAATAGTTTTAAATCTGTTTGTTCATCTTTCAGGGTCTCCACATTGTAAAAGATGACTTAACTGCGTGCCCAGAGTGTGATTTTCCCGCCATTCTTTCAGAGTTTCTAGAGTAAGTGGGATCTGTTCAAAACTTAGTTTTCAATATTGTTCCAGTACTAGCTTCTGCTAGCGGCTTCGCTTTCGCGGTATCTGGATATAACAGACTAAGTGTCTTTGGGATATGTAGCTTTTTATTAGGAATTAAATTATAATGCTGGACAATTCACACAGCATTGTCTAGCCCCAAGCTAAGTAGGGCTTATGTTATGAGACTAGATGACTGATACACCTACACATAACATAGATAGATATTTTTTATAATACGTAGAAAATACCCAGAAGACCCGGAGCAAATATTTGCAGATCGCACAAAAATTTGTCCCAATGCGGGAATCGAACCCGCAACCTCCTGCGTCGGACTCGCTCCACATCGGACGTGTATCCCTTCTACAGATAGTTGGCCTTAGCCACCCCTAGCCACCGCTTCGCTATTTGTATTCGTCCGTAAGACACAGGGAATCCTAGTGGGTAGATAAAGGTACCTTTATCAGTTGTTACATAATTTTTACATTCTCTTTTGCATACTTTCAAGTACATTTTCCCAAATTGTAGTTATAACTAAGTATGCAATTATTTCGTTTATTATATTTTTTTAAATAAACGTTATTACTATTATTTATGTAGCGTCGACGATGCTTTTTTCGTCAATTTGACATCAATTTTTATCTTATTGCACCATGAGCTACCCAACAAATACAACAGTCATAAAAAAAACTTGAGAGGTGTCAAGGGACACCCGGATGGAACGAAGTTCATAAGAGAGAGAGAGACAGACAGAGAAACATGCGCACGCCGCACGGCTTACAATAGCTTACTATAGCAAAAAGTGTCGTTACAACTTTTCGTATGAATTTTCCGTCTAGCCCCCTTTCACAACGCGCGATAAGGAAATTCGTTCCAATAAATTTATAATACTGGCCATTTTCACATGGCATCATCTGGCCTCAAATTAAGCACAGCTTGTGATATGGAATAAGCGCCCTTATTAAAATTTTTGTCACGTCTCTTATATTTTATTTTAAAATTATGCGTGTTATTCGTATTTTATGTGACAAAATAAAGTTCATTCGTTCAACTTTTTTCTATTGACCAATATTTTTATTATATTTCAGGATTTTGCAAGAAGAAGGAAAATGTCCGATGTGTAGTGAAAATGTCGACTACAGGCGCCTTGTAAAAATAGAAGACGTTACTCCGTACATGGACCTTAACGTAAACGAGTAAGACTGATTTTGCAACATTACAATTATTCCCACCACGATTCCGTCCAATTTAATTAAGATTTACTTGTTTTCACTGTGTTAGATATATAAGTAATCAATTTACTTGTAAACAGCTTTAAGAGGTTGCTGTGAGCACTAAATATAAATTAAGGTACACATTTGTGATACACTCTGTTATAAATTATATTGACTTATAGTATTTCAAAAAGCATTTTCTTTATTTTAGGTATACAAATACCTCGAACAAAATCTGGTTTATATAGTACATTGGGCGTTGCCCGTGCGTTCGGTGCGCGTTGTTTCCTCCGTACAATACCAAACAGCGCTTGAAATAATCACATCACACTAATATTGTAATTGCGAAAGTTTGGATGGATGGATGGATAGATGGATGGATGTTTGTTACCTCTTCACGCCCAAACTACTGAACGGATCAGGCTGAAATTTTGCATACAGGTAAGTCTAACCCTGGAATCAAACATAGGCGACTTTTTTTCCATAAATCAGTTCCCATGGGATAGAAATAACCTCAAAACGTTTCCATAGAAACAACGCGTGCGAAGCCGCGGGTAAAAGCTATTTTATATGAATAAAATATATTTTATATTTGCGCGCACTTTAAAACGCCTATTGTAGTCTTAAAATGAACTACCTATATTAATTAGCACTTTCATGCTATGTATGCTCTAATTCGGATTTAAATTAAACAAATATGTTAGTGATGAAACATTTAATTTGTCATTTGAAAGTATACCAAGGTTAAGTTCGATATTGAGATTCAAATGAAACAAACGTTGGTATTATACAAAATGGCTCAGGCTTGTTGACTTTACCCTCTACATTTCTACTTAATTTTCACCTATAAAATGTAAAGAAACATATGTGACTTAAGTTACGCGTCCACTGGATCGGAAGTGCCGATTTGGTCGTGAGCCTACTGCTTTCGGATTTTGCACCGGCAATATACATATTTTCAAAGTAGGTACTCGAGTTTGCTGATCACGTCACCGATGACGTCATCTACACAATAGATGACGTCATCGGTATCGGTATCGGCAGATATTAGACAATTAGACGATCAAGATGACAGAATTGTAATTCTGTGTAAAGATACACTTAAAATACAAGCAATATTAGATATGCCGATCCAGTGCGCGCTGTATCATATAAATCAATACCAAGCAACAAATCGTAACGCTCCCATACCGTACGCGTAACTTATAGGTTATATTGAAAAACATAAACTGCGGAATAAAGAAACATTTGTTTATTAGATAATTGTATAAGAAAATACTGTGGTAAATAGGTCTGTAAGATTGAGAAAACATAAGGTATAAAGTCTGCAAGGACCCAAATGGCCTATTATTGACATCTGTAATTCTAAAATATTACCTATTATCATTACCGTTACCTATCTATGCCTTATGTTGACAAATACATTTATACAACTTAAAATAATGACAAGACGAATAATAAAATTATACAATCATAATAACAGAAATAATTAATTGTGCTAATACATAGAAGGTCGGCGCTATTCTGTGACCAACAACGCTATAATTTTGCTATAATTCAGCTAACATTAACATTATAGTGTTAAAACTCGTTCATTCAAATTCTAAGCACTCTAGAAAGTTGAATATTTGGTTTTACAGCATTTCACGCACAGATTCCAAATATATAAGTATACAAATTATTCATTTACAAACTCAATTCAATTTTATAAATAAAAGCAATAATATTGTTTTACATTACACAATCTTATATATAAAAATGAAACCCGTTTCGCGTTGTCACGGCATCACGTGTGAACGGCTGGACCGATTTCGCTAATTCTTTCTTTGTTGTGTTTGTTATTGTCAGGAGAAGGTTCTTATGAAAGAAAAAATTAATAAAGTTGGAAACATTAATTTCCACGGGGGCGAAGCCGCGGGGCGCAGCTAGTAAGATATAAAATTGATAATTAAATATCAATTGGTGTTACATGTTTCGATTTTGTTTGTAGTATGCTAAAAAATATTAACTTTAAACGATGCACGGATGATTTCGATAAGTATAAAAATGTACTATACAATGGAACGGATGATACACTAATGTGTGTGGTTAAGCGCTACTCTTGAATGAGAACACATTTAATTTAAAAATAGGCCTTTAAATCGAAAGGCTTTGCGTGGTCAAAAGAGTGGCCTATTGCGATTGAACAATGGACGTATATAATCAAATAAAATTCAATTTCAATAAACACAGCACAAATGTTCAAAATATAATTTGACCCATATAAATACCGAGTATTTTATGTATATTTAATAAATATTCAATTTAAGATATACAATATTTTATGTTGGCCGGATTATTCATTTGTAATAAAGCTTCTAGTCCACTCTTTTAACGTTCATTTAAATAGCATTCTGAAGTATTTACAGTTAGATATATTATAAAAAATATATTAAAACATAGTCACGATGGCACTTGGTTGCGTTGTTATAGGGTAGAAATAAAAATAGATTGTTAAACAAGAGAGAAATAAATAATTGTAGGTAATACATATTTTTTTTTATTATAAAAACAGTTATTTGACACATTAGAGACGAATTTTGCATACACAAAGAATCAATGAAGAATGAAGAGAAACTCAAATTACCTGTTATCAAGGGAATATAAAATCATTAGTTTCAACTATCATCAATGTTAACTCCTCAATAATAAATACTATAAATCTTTGGTTTCATTTAGTCGTTTGATTATAAAAGGTTATTTATCTTAATTTATAATTTCTTTCGCAAGATAAGCTTTCGCTTTTTTGTTACATTATTTAGGTAATGGTTATAAGCCTAGTTAGTGTTCAAAAATGCCAAGATGCTTAACTACAGCTTTTAGAACCAGACACATCAAACGTAGCTCACAACATTCTCTACCAGTGCAAAATACATTTACGATTAGAAAATGTGAAAAGTACAACAATTCCTTACAGTACAGAGTGACGAAAGACTTTGAAGAATGGAAATATTTGGCACTATAAAAGACTCATGTGAGCACGATTTGAATGATCAAATATCTACCAAAACGAGTGTCTTATACCTGTAATCATCGACTGCTAATATCTAGAAATTGTGAGTTATATCTACATGTATATCAATATCCGGTGAGATTTGTCGAAAACTAAAGCGGACATTGCAAAATCGTCCGCTATTAATGATTTCAAACTAATCAAAATAAATATTGAAACAATCGGACAAGATTGCAATGACCGGGCGTGCTACTCATAAGACTTCACTGCAAGTGCGCGAGTTGTTTCGGTAACGCTGCGACGACCCTCACTCGGTCGCTGAACTGTGGCGGCGGAGCCAGCACGGGCGGCGCCGCGTCGGCCGAGCCGGCCGGCTCCTCGGGCGGCGGAGGCAGCTCTGCTAACAAAACTGCCGCCCTAGCGCGCCTCCCAGGTGCTTTATCGATGTCTACCCCGAGTCTCTCCGCCGCCGACCGCCCCCGCGCAGAGCCCACCGTCCCCCGCAACAGCGCAGCGGTTGCGCGCTTCCGAGTCAGCGAGTTATGCCGCTGCATTGGCGGCGGCGGCGCTGCGAGGCTCTCCGACGAACTATGCACCGGTTCGGTGCTGATCACGTCATTGGATGACTTTACCGTCACCGACGCGCAGAAGGAAACCTTGTCTCGCCTCACGGCCGGCTTCGCCTGAGCCTCCTGGTCGGAAGAGACGCCAGATGATGAGTTGTCGCCGTCGTCCCGTTCGACGGTGCCTAGCTCGTCGCCGCACGATTTGGATGATTTCAGGCGAGTTCGGATCTTCTGGATCTCGTCCACGGAGAAGGAATGCTGCATCGAACTTGATCCTGAGCTGCTGCCGCTGAAATATTTGAATCAAGAGTTTCAGCACCATCCATAATTCTTATGGTATAAGCTTCCCTGATTAAGGTCATGTTGCTGTCAATGTCAATCCTTTCATTTAAATAGAAAATAAAAATCAGTGTTTAAGGATAGGTAACAAGGAGGAGCAAGAGAGCTTAAAACTAAGCTAAGATCACAACAAAACAAACAAAACAATAAAATAGAAATAGACAGGATTTAGAAATGTATTTTGCGTGAAAACTCTTGGAAATGAAATGGTAGGGTACATGTGAATTTATAAATGAGGCGGTCGAAATTAATAACATGAAATGAAATTGACTTGAAGAGAACGATCACAAACAACGATTTAAGCATTTCCCCTTTGCGACAAACAGAACAGAATCTACCTTTAATATACAATTTTTCTATGCATTTATATGTATTCGCCTTCTGTTTCAAATATTGTGGTGTATTTTTCACTCCTGCAAATGGGTTATGATTTGAGCACACTGACCTATGGCATTCTACAACAATTACCTAAATGTTCAATTGGCTTTTTCAAATTCACTTTGCTTCACAATTCGTTAAAATGATAAAGTTTGAAAACATTAAAGATGAGATACAACATACCTCGCGTTGCTATTAGCACTGGTTTCGGCCACAGCCGGCGCTTCGCCTTTCGGCTTGTCTCCTTCGTCATCCGACTCGGACATGCTATAATCCGGCTCGGGTATAGGGGGCGCTGGCGTAGAATTCTGAAACAGATGTTGACATTACTATAGGTAACCAATAAGTGAGTAATATCCTAGATAACAAGACACAAATATCACAGCTGGATGAAATGGATATATTTATTCTGATTGGTACAGTGACAAGTACGGATCAACCTGAAATTTTGGGAGACATGAAATTCTGGAACTGGAATCTGTCTGGTTTCTTCTTATCCCGCAAAAAAAAGTGTGAAACCGCGGGCATAACCTAGTCCCTTATGAAACCTACCTGTCTTATAAAGCCCTTGTGTGTGTTGAACGGCTGAGCATATTGATTAGTCGGCTCGTCAGCGGATTGCGCGCGTCCCTGGCCGGTCCACGAGCGCGCCTGGGATATTCGGCTCTGGAAGTTTATTGGAATCATCAGATATTTGTTGGAGTTGTTATCAAAGTAACAAAGGACTCACGAAGCATCATCATCATCATATCATCCAAACGACGTCCTGTGCTGGACATAGGCCTCTCCTAAAGATCGCCACTGCGACCGGTCTTTCGCTGCCCGCATCTAGCGATTTCCTGTGACTTTCACCAAGTCGTTGGACAACCATGTAGCATAGGCACTGATCCCAATGGTTATTAACAGGAATTCACCTAAGAACACGTCATGAGTAAAGTTGCACATTCTTTCTTTGCAAATGGCTATTGAAACAAATCTACAATACAAATAATTTATGTTGTTGGGTGCCTACCAGAATTTTAGAAATCTAGAACCTCTAAGTCAATACTTACAGCCTTAGGGTCTGTCCTAGCCGCTGGCCTATACGCGACAGTCTCTAAGTCCTTAGGCGATGCGTACAGTTTGGCGGGCGCCGCTGGTCTGAAGGTGGAAGCTGGCGTGATGCCACCGTTCGGGCCTGGCGGCGGCGGCGGCGGCTGCGTCGGTGGCGGGATCCGAACTGGTCCTAGGGTAAAGATGAACATTGCAGTTTTCGGATTCAGAAAGTATCGGGAAATTTAAGACGGTACTGAAAAACACCCAAAGAAGTCCCAGCAGCGTAAGGCACTGTGGCAGCTGGTCCTGCAGTACAAAGTCTTTTGGGATCAGAAAGTCTCTGCAAATTTAAGGGTAGGTGGTACCGAAAACCACTTGACACAAGCAGCTTGAGGCGCCGCGCCGTAGCAGACCATGGAAGCAATGGCGTGTAGTCACGCCATCGCTTCGATGGTCTTCGCTCCTTTGATACAGCGTAGATCTAACTGGCTCAGTATCGATCGAGATACGTGGAGGAACCAGAGGAGGCCTTCACCTAGCGGGACACGAGACGCTTATTGCTATTAGGCGTTTTCTTAAAACAATATTTAAGAATAATTCGACCAGACTAATAGGGCGTTTTAGCGCGGGGACTCAAATTCTGTCAAACTCAAATGGATTTTGACATGACATCCCTCCACTGTAGATACCTACGCCATCAAATGTGAAAAGAGTTTTTAAATTAATAGCTATCGTACCATGCACATCTTCAGAAGAGCGCGTCCGAAGTGGTTGTATCGCGTGTTCCGACGCCAGGTCCGGCGTTGAGTGGAAGTCGCGTCGCAGTGTGCCTTGTGACTTGTTCCAGATCTGAAAAATATTATTCTTTAAAATTAGGAGAGCGCCGGTTACCCTTTCTGATGAAAATGGACTTAATTTCCGAGACAGACGCTTAGACCATGGGGGGGTCCGTGCGGTCGAGTTGGATCCCTCCATCTCTCTCATCATAGAAACTGATCTCATCATCATTGCGAGAAATTAAAGATCGGTTCTACATTTCTACCTGCCTACCCAGTAAACTCAGCTAGTAGGTACGTTACCTTTCCTCGCGACCGTTTCATTTCCGCGACAGACGCGTAGACCCTGTTGGGGATCCGCGCGGGTGAGTTGGGGGATCCCTCCATCTCTCCGTCCGTGAACGCTGATCTCGTCATCATCGCGCTCGCACCGCCACTAGAAAAATAAAATTAAATATTTATTAACAAGTCGTAGGCTATGCGTGACCGAAATGACAGCGCATCATGCAAGTATTAAAGCGGAGCGTATGAATACGCAGATGGCTGGATGCACTATGGACAAGTCAAACTGAACCTGCGGAATCTGCATAATCGTATCAGCTTATGGATACTTCTCTCAACTAAAGTCTCCATTAACTCTTTCCATGCATTGCTGTCCATGACGCCTTAAACACTGTCATAAAAGAACTAGTCAATCTTGCAGTGTTATATTTGCTTATCATCAGCTCATGCTAATTCACTGCTAGACGTCGGCCTAATGATGGCCCCAATGAGCGCCATAGCGACCTGTCTTCAGCTTGCCGCATCTATCTTCTATCAGCAGTCACGTAAATCGTCATCCCACCTGGCCACAGGCCATCCAACAGGTTTTGTGTGTTTTACAAGCTAAACGCACCTCAATGCCAAGCGCCTAAGTCAAAGACCAGCCCTAAGCCTTCTTACCTACCTATAACGCCATCTGCATCGGTCAGTTGCACTTTGTGTTCTGCAACAGGACCCTTAAAATTATGCTTTGCTAGGCAAATTCAGGCTCTCAATAGACAAAAATAAAGCCAGGTTCGCCATTGTCGGTTACGACAAGGAGGAAGATATCTGATGGTGTGGATGGTTTTGTTTAAAGTCGCGTGTACTCACGCAGTGTCCGCGTCTGCTTGCCTTTGGAATAGCTCCTCGAGCTCTGCTGCCGTGATTCTAGAAGACGCGGGTCTTTGCCGGATGGAGGCAGTTCGAGGGGCCACTGGCGTTCCCAATGATGGCGTGCCGCCTGGAAACAAGAAGATATATATTAGGTAAATAATGCGGGATAATCCAAACAGCATTATCTAGCCCCAAAGCAATGTAAGTAAAATATGCTTCCGAATATTTAAGACGAAACCAGAGAAAATCTTATTTAACCTCAAGATT
The DNA here is from genome assembly GCA_963564075.1 of Eupithecia subfuscata. Classification (NCBI taxonomy): domain Eukaryota; kingdom Metazoa; phylum Arthropoda; class Insecta; order Lepidoptera; family Geometridae; genus Eupithecia; species Eupithecia subfuscata. Next base: position 13,723,190 of record OY751099.1, on the reverse strand, counting down.
TCATCTTCTCTATTTTTTGACCATCATTATCTGCTACACCTTAGAAACGAATTAATCTACGATAATCAAGAGAAGTTCATGATTCGTGCGCAGAATTATACTCAACCAGCATTGTACTGTATACACACTATGTTTTTCAGCTCTGGTTTTGTGAAGCGCTGCTTTCTGGGGATGAGACTAGGTCGAAAGTCGATCCAGTTTCCGTCCTGACAATTAAGGACCAATAATTTGGAACGGGATGAATATCATAACAGAACATCGCTTACTGTTACTATTATTGTTTCCTTGCAGTTGGACAGATTCTGCTGAGGAGGATTTACCAGCAACTCCGAGAGGCTCACATGTCTCTTCTTTCTCTCCACCGTTTTCTGAAATATAAGGAAAGTGATCATAACTATCTATTTAAATAATTTCTATTGCATCCCCATCAATCGATCTCCGTCAAGAGTATTGAGATCGTTTGTGAGTAGTATTAGCTTTGATTGATTCTACAATTAGCTTACGTGATTTTTTAAAATTATCATGGTAACACTAACTAAAGTGAAACCCCGTTTTTGACAGAGGACTCCTGCAGTCCTTTCAACAAACGAGATGTAATAATTGTGGAATTGTGAGATGGAGATTGAGCTGATTACAATTACCCTTAATTTCAGCAGCATTGCTTGCGCCATACGGAAAGGGAATATAGAGGTAGAATAACTGAAGTCACTTGCGAAGAGGAATGTTGTTATTAACAGTAATACCGATCTACCCTTATTTTCTGGTGAGGATAGAACATCCCTGTTTTTCCAGCCAATTACAACCTGGCTCCCTTCAAGAGACAAGAGTGAATATTTGTCTTCTAGACCTTTGTGAGACATCGTCGGCCACATCGTCACTTTCCAGCAGGAGATTGTGGTCAAACGAAGGTCTATTAAGCATTAAAAAAACTGTTTTAAATGCTTTAGAGCATACTTGGAGTTTGTCTTACCTAAACCAGCTACCATTGATTTGGCCCTCGCGCGGCCGACGCTCAAAGTAGTTCGCGGGTCGCGCCGAGGGGGCGCTGGTGCGGGACTTCGACCTGGGAACACCAAATACAACCGTTTATAACAGAGGCAAACTTATTTCGAAGGCCTATATTATAAAAGTTTGCTTAGTCATAGACACCTTGAGTGATGTGTATCCTATGGAAAAGCGTTACTCAAGCATTATATCGATCAATGACTAAGCAAGCTTTCATAATAAGTACGGGCTTAAAACTTATAAAATTGATAGTAAAAGCAGATACCATAAGGAGTGTCAAAAAAGCTGTGCTCATTGACTGTGATCTGAAAAACGGTTTGGCTCGGCAAGTGACAGACGCCCAGCAACAAACGGTGAAACAAAAGAAAATAAACATTCGACGGTCTATATCTATAACACGATTACACGATCGTGTGACTCTTTGTACAGAGTATTCTAAACTCTGGTACAGAGCTGATAAATCAAATCATAACATGAGAACCCCTGCCCGCTTTACATCATTACTTAACTAAGAACACTCCCTTGTTTTTGTCACGTATACTGTCCTACCCCACAACAAAATCCGTAGAGACCCTATTCTCCCCAGAAATATTAATTAACATATAAAAAAACTAAATCAAAATCGGTTCATAGTTCAACTTAAAACATTTCACGCAATCTGCTCTCAGTTTGCGTCTCGTCGTTGTTTATAACTTCTATAAACATAACGGTTAATTCTAGACTACAATTTGGGTGCATAATTTCTACAGGATAAAATTGCTTGACAAAAGCTAAAGTTACCTCCAGCACCCTTTCTAGGCAAGGTGGCGGCGTAGGGGCGGCCCGAGCTTGATAATTGGTTCTGAGACTTGCTTGTGGGTACCGTACACGTGTTGTTCTCGTTGTTTCCTGAAACACGACCACGTGTTTTTAAAAGAGCAGCTATAAGCTACTAGCTAGGTATCATGCCCCATCGCCAGCTATATCAGGTTATTCTTAATAGCTGTAAGACATTATCGTCTTTTGCACCCCTTAAACATTATTTTTTGAGACAAAAGAGGCCGTGCTCTTCCCCAGGATACAAATTCCTTCCAAAAAGATTCCTTGCCAATTTCCATTAGGATTTGTGAGAGGTATCAGACAGTCAAAAGTTACTTTCGCACATTCGTTTAGAGACATAAAAAAGACAGACGGACATACTTACTTATAGCCATAAAAAGGACCAAACAAAATTGATATCCATGGACTTTGGTACTTAGTATTTACATCCGCAGTTCCTTCCGGAACAAAGCACTTCGGAAATTAACCCGTTTCAAATGTTAACGGTAGTTATATACCTACAGGAATAGTGAAAACTTTTATTGTAATCTAGCTTCGCACGCGTATTTTCGATATAATAAGTAGCTTATTATCTATTAAGTTGGGCTTTGCTCTAAGTGTACGTCAAATTTCATCTTCATCTCTTCAGTAGTTTTGGAGATCCTAGGTAACAAAAGTTCGGATTTCACAAACATTCGGCTTTATAATATTAGTAGGAAGTCACCATTGGTAGGTATATGATCATCACCATCGCCAACCCTGTAGAGCTGCTGGTTATAGGTCTCCTTTTACTCTTGCCAGCCTCGGTCTATGACTTTTCGCATCCAGTTCTCACCAGCATCTTTTGATATTGGTATCTCCTGATACAAAATTATCGAAAGTTTCTTACCGTTACTACTCAACGAGACAACAGTCATGGAGACGAGAGCGCCTGAGTTGCGAATGAGCTCTACCACATGCTCATGTGATGCTGCAGACACATCCTCGCCGTTTATCTGCAAAATACAAGCTTTTTAAACTTACGCAACACTTAAAAGTGTCCAAACCTATGAAAAGTCAGAAAAAATTGCTAAATAAACGCGATAAATACCCGTAAATAGTTTTTATAAAAACGAGCATCTTTAACAAAAACTCCAGAACCCCTTATTTTACTTTAAAAAATTCAAAAAGAATGTTTTGACACTCGGGTTCAGGGATGAATAGGTACTATCATGAGATGAAAACGACTGAACCGTTAAAAAATTAAACGGTGGTCTTGATAAGATAATCGGACGGTGTGTTATAATTATAATGTATGATACGAAAACCTATAAACACATCAGTTGATATTACGTTGTACATCAAGGCGAGAAAGATATTGTCGAGTGATTTGAAGATTGTAACTAAAAAAATATTTTTCCTCCTTGGTAGGTGGTATAAAATAATAGTATTAATAATAATAATAATAATGACAATTCACACAGCATTATCCAGACCCAAGCTAAGTAGAGCTTGTGTTATGGTAGGTACTATGTATACCACCTACTTAATACAATACTTTATGTGGATAAATATTTTTTATTACACAACGAAAATGTCCAGCACATCCTTTAAATAAATTTCGATTCCTAACTCGTATGTTCTAAGGCCCTCGGCTGGAAATCGGGCACTCTCTCGCCGTACAATGTACTTATGTGCGTTTAGAAGAAAACCACCTAAGAACGAATATCTACTCACCGCCACAAGAAAGTCTCCCTTCCTAAGACCTGCTCTGTCGGCAACGCCGCCAGAGTCGACATCGTCCAGATACTGCAAGCCCGGACACCGCTCCGAGGGGCGAAGCTCCATCAACGGAGACGACGCCTTCGCCCCTCGGAGGACAAACCCGAACCCGCGCCGCGCCCTGTGTAACACCACCATCCGGGTCTCGATCTTGCCATATCTGAAATATCAACACGATTCCAACACACAATTTCCACTGGACACATCAATTTATCAGGCTCTTAACCCCTTACTCAAATTTCAGAAACTTTTTTCTCACGGAAGCACATACTGTACTACTTCTTCTTATTAATTTTGTAAACCTTCTACTGAATCCAACTACACGAGAATCACCGCTGGTGACCATTGTCAGCAAAATTTGAACGTTAAATGATGCATTTCTTGACTTGTTTGTTTGTCGATAACATTGCCTTGTGTTTCATAACAATCGTTATTTGTCTATTGGATTCATTGTCCAATTTTGGGGACGGTTGATATCATCATTTTATATCGTGACATTGTTTGAACGGTGCGATATCATCAGTGGAAGTGTTGTAGTCTACTTACGATTTCTTTATTCTAGGAGCGGTTGCGCTATACGTTTTAGTTAGAGCCATTTCTCGTCTACCCGTCACTCTGGAGTGATGAATTGGTCCCGAAGCTAAAACCTGGAAATAGAAAGGTATTAAGGTATCACTCTTAAAGAAGTTCCCAAGGAAATCTGTAAAACTTGAGGGAAACCGCTGAACCGCCAGTCGTGCCTTGAATTTTTGATGTTATTGCAGTCATTAGACCACATTGAAACTTCGGAAAAAATAGGTACTTATACATACGTACTATTATACATATAGGGTTAAAAAACAGCCAAGCCATTGCCCTGCTTGCACTTGATCCCGATCTCACTTATCAAGTAACTATCCCATATTTAAATTAAAAATCACTTACAGAGTTACAGTTCATACTTGAAGGATTCGTTACCTGGTGCAGGTTCGAAGTCTGTCTCAGCCTGACTTCCTGGACGCATTGGCTTGGGAAGAGGCCGCTCGCTCCGGAGCCCCGAACGGTGCCTTCCAGGAAACCGTCGTCCGTCGCACCCGTTACTGTAAGATTTACGTTCCTATTACGAGATACGACAGATTGTTTGTAACAGAAAAGTTACCCAAATTATATTGTCAAACACATTTTTTTATGTAAAAGTGAACATGACAAAATTGGTGACCGACTCAGCAGATCATGCCATAGCGTTGATCTTACGTGGTGACCATTTTGTTGTTAGGACTGCTATAATGTATGTTTAAAATGTATAGATGAGTGTTAGTATTTTTAGTATGCAAACATTTGAATTGTCCAGCATTATTTATTTGTGTAAATATTTGTGGATGCTGTCCATTTTAAGTATGTATCACTTTTGCTTCTGATTCCTTAAGTTTATGTCTTCTTTGTTAACTATACCTTCGATAATATCGCCCTGGTTGAGTCTCAAATGGCCGGGTGCTGAGGGTTCGCAAGGCTGCAGACACACCACTGTGGTGCCAGCTGTTTGGAGCGAGCAGGTAGTGGTGTCAGAGTTGCTCGTTCCCACTCCACTCGAGTCCGAAATGATGTCGCTAGTATCGCCGGCGCTTTTATCTATAAATTCCCGTGGGGTATTGGGTTTAGATTTATTTATATTTTATATTTATAAGGAAACCACATCGGTGGTAGGTAATTTTTATCGTCCTTGGAAATCATCGAACTCCGCTGAAATCATCGTCTTTTACGCCTCTACCAGTGATTTGAATAGATAGAGTACCTACCTATTTAAATCACTGGTAGATCACTTTTTAGAATGTGATATAGACTACCATTCAAAGTACCTAAGCACGTTGTAATTTGATACTTTTAAGTGGTCTACTTTTAGGATAAGATTAGGTTATACTTGAAGTTTATATTAAGCAGGTAGTAGAATAGACTTATAGTCACACAATAAAAATGTTTGTAAATTTTGGTAAAAAAGTTCTTAAAGAAGGTAGGAATCAAAATTAATTACACCTAAACTAATATCTAAAGAAGGTAAAAAATGGGTCAACAAACACCGGGTAGGAACGAAGCGACAAGCAACCGTGGAACTAGATACAAAGGCACATAAAACATGCGGTCGGATGACAATGACGTGGTCGGTGCATGGTGATGGTTGTCTGTCACAGGACACGTGTTTACGTCACTGGTGCTCCAACAGTATCTTAGCTTACACGAATCGTAGATGCTATTACACATAATAACGTAAACATTGACGAATACAATACATCTACAAAACGTTACAAATAAGTCAGTGAAGGTGGAGATGTACCTGTGAGGATGCTAGCATCGTCTTCGTGGCTCGGATGGCTCGCATCGCTGATGCTGGACGATGCGGAGGAGAACGGCCGGTCGAGGCTGCACGGGGAGGTCATATGCGGGCCGCGGAGCAGTGCGTCCAGCTCGGGCGGCAGACGGGTGGACGAAGCCAGGGACGACCTGTCTCCCACAGACCCGCCCCACCAGCCCCAACCACCCGACCTCCGCTTTGGATTATACCGCGGTGGACCTCGAAACGGCACTGTAATACCACCCGTAGCCCACCAAAACAAATATAATCGTGCCAAACAAAACCAAAACTGCTTCTCAGAAATGATAAAACAGATTGGCTATTTCAAATTAAATATCAACGTAATACAAAGTGCTTCAAAGAATCTGTGAAGTTAATTAACGGCACTAAATAAAATAAACATAAATATCAATAAGTATACATACTGAGTAATTAAGTTTAACCATCTAACACTTGATATTCCCTGTTAGTAAAATACATAGAATAAACCTTGATATTCGTATTAGATGTAGCTCATAAGGATGTACAACCATCACCATTTGATTTAAATGATAAATAAGCAATGATAATAGGTATAATGGATGACGGCATGCACATCTGATTCATAAATAAGTTAATAATGCTAATGCTAATATACATTGCATAAAATACATCAAGATCCTTCATTTAAAGCACAGAAGTAAATACTATTTCGAAAAATTAAGTGAATTAATTAGAATTTAAAGTTATTCACGTATTATAAAGCGCCAATCAAAGCCATGCAAAACAGTAATTATAAATAAAATAAATATTTTATACAACCAAGTAGTGACTCACCAACTTCTTCCGATTTGTAGTTTTTGATGACCTCTGCTAGCTCTAAGTTACCCGCAATAACTGCCACCTGTGCGACAGTAAAAGTAAATACAAAATAGCTATACGCAATAGTAATAGCAGTGGTCCTAAGGCGTATCCCTGTGATAACCCAATTAACATCAATTGGCTGAAAGCCTGACAGAGTTAAATAATATTGCGAGCAGCAAATACCTAATAGTTATACTATGTTAAAATGATGCGATTATGTACCTCCTACCTAATTAAATAGTACAAAAACCTTTGCAAGTAATCACTTTCCAGCTGGTTTTCAGTTTTTGTAACTCGTAATTCGTATCGACGAGTGGAAATAAATCTAACTTTACACTTTGAGGTTTCGAACCTATAAATTATATTTAATTAGGTAAATGTCTATTAAGATTAGCTCATATTATTATCTCATCCTCAGTTCAACCTAGCAAACGCTTGACTCATTTGCAAAATATTTGTCACAAACACAATATTTCATTGAAAATGACTACCAAACCTGCCATAAACTTCGTCATGATTGTTATCATAAGTTTATTACCTGGTAAGGTGTCTGATTAGCAAAATTAAGGGCTTCCTTATCACAGCCTCTGAACAGGAGCTGTCTCGCGCAGGAGTCTTGAGCGTTGACGGCGCAAACGTGAAGAGGCGTGTTTCCGGAGGCGTTCCGGCCGTTCATGTCTGCGCCGTAGAATAACAGATGGTCAAGGTGCTGCACTAGGCCGTTTCGACATGCCTGAAATAGGATAAAATTACGTATTAAATGCACGTAAATTATATTTAAAACAATATAAGGAATCAAAATATATAGTTTGTATTACGTAAAAGGTACATCAGATATATTGACGACCTCTGTGGCGCAGCGGGCGAAGGTCTGCCTGCGACGCAGGAAGTTGCGGGTTCGATTCCCGCCTCGGGACAAATGTTTGTACGATCTGCAGACATTTGTCCAGGGCGTTCTGGATGTTTTCTATGTATGTATAATAAAAAATATCTATCTATGTAGTGTATTGTATTAAGTATATCAGTTATCTAGTACCTACCCATAACACAAGCTCTGCTTAACTTGGGGCTAGATAATGCTGTGCGAATTGTCCAGCATTGTTATTATTTAATTTTTATTGCTGCAAATTGTCAATACACTAACTTGATAATTTAATTTTCTGATGTAGCTTTGGTATCGTACAATAAAGTTCAACAGTGAAAAACCTAGTTTAGATTTCACTGCCTCGTGAGCTTGACAACCAACCTGATGAACTTCTAGCCATCCTTGTAGATCCGTAGCACCAATAGTAGCATGGTCGTGCAGCAGTGTCTCACAAAGCAATGGGTCAGTTTTGTTCGTCACAGACAAGTACAATGGCGTTAGACCTTTAGCGTCTTTGTAATTAGGCGATCCTCCAAGTTCTAAAAGTGTCTTTACAGATTCTAAAGAATTCTTCTCTATTGCTCTATGCATAGCGGTACTGCCATCTTTAGTTCGGTAATCCAAAAGTGCTCCACCGTTTACTAACGCTATCAATACTTTTCCTGGTGTTTTTAGGCCAGCTGCTATTGTTAGCGGGGTTTCTGCAAAAGGAAAATGGCACATTTACTCAATTATCAGCTGATCAAGATTATTGATTAACGTTGAACCACGACTTCTTCATATTTCATTCATTATTCATGATTTCTTTTAACAGCAGGATACATTATAATAAGGAAGGCGCTGCCGCTAGAAGATAACAATAAGTCAATGATGAGATATTCAAAAGGGCAATTACGACAAAGATACTGTTCCATTCATATTTCGATCTGACATCATTGTTTGCTTTCTTCTTCTGCAGTCTCAAGGCTGCTTCGATATTTATCGCAGATTATCCACGGCTGGATAATCTGCTTGATACGGTTCGCACAATACTGCTGCCACAGAAGTATATGCGAAACAATAAAAGATATGGATCTTTATGTAAATGTATAAATAATATTATAGCACTACGCTACCACGGAATGTTTAAACGCCTTTGTAATCTTAATCAGTTTCATTGGCTCTACTTGGTAATATTGTACTTAACCTAACTTATCAGTTCGCCTGATGTCGCTTTAATCAAATAGTCCTTATTATTTTTTGCCCATAAATAATCCTTAAACTAAGAGGCTAGTAGGTCCTATCGCCTTATTTGATTTCAGTTTCTATTATATGTAAATTACACTACAGAAATTTGAAATTGCGAAGTACTTTGATATTTTGGCGCACAAACATGAAAGAGCAGCCGGACGCACGACGTGGGATGGGATGTGAACACACGATAGTTACCGCAATGGGCAACGTGACACCCACCCGACAAGGGGCCTGACGGTTATCTCATTAATTCGGGAACAACGTACCTCCAGTCTCCTGACAGTGGAAGTTGGGGTCGAGCCCCTTAGCACAGGCTTTGGTGATCTTGTCTATCTGTGCGTGTGTGACGTTCTCCAAAAAACGCCGCAGGTTCGCCCGGGAGTGCAAAGCTTTCAACGATTTCTCGTCTAGCTTCAACATCTTGTAAACTCGTCTTTTGTATTTTAACTGAAATCAAGGAAATTACGGTTGCATTTTTTTGGTTTCTAGTTTCTATTGCTAAAGCTTAGTTTACTTCCTGAAGATTATCCATTTTACTACTATTATCTTAATCACGTGTCTTATCCATTTTCGCATTAGGTATACCTAATCCGTTTAGACCTTGGGCTTGGTATCTTGTTGGCTATCAAAATTTGCCAATCGTAATGACTTCTTCGTCAAGTTCCACTTTATTTGCTATTCATCGTCTCGAGTTTTCTACTTTTGAATAAGACGAATCATCATCATAATTTTTATTAGATGTTGTAGTACTTACTTCTAGATATCCAATAGGGCCATTGAAGGGGTAGTCTCCGAGTCTTCGCTCCTCATCGAGGAACTTGCCGGCTTTGCCGTTGGCAGGAGGGCAGAACAAGCCATAGTTGAAGCTCTCTTTCAGCTCCTGTAAAGAAATGAAAGATTGCGTTAGTCAATGATATTTGAGATTCATTTTTGAAGTAAGTCTATTGGGACTTTTGTTAATTATCATTGGGTCTTCGATCGAAGAGACAATCGGCTGTGAAAGACTGATAGAGAATATAAATTAAGAGAATTGGAAAATAAACATGAGTGGTCGAAGGAAAAAATGGTGCACCTTTCAACGAAAAAATACAATGTTGTTGGGGAATGTTCAAAACTAAAGTCATAAAGCGAAGTCAAATAAAGAGTTAATTTTAATAAAGTCATTCATATTTCAATGCTAGCATCAACATCGATAAATTAATCACTAGGCTTAGTTATAGATTTGTCACACGTTCAAAATTAATTAGGTTCGAGGCATGATTAATCTCGCATATTTACAATATTCACGCTAAATTGCCTCACATAAGTGCTCAGACTAGATTACCGCTTCATTAAGTTAGCTGTATGTAATTGCAGACTGGTAGCTAACCGTGAATTGCATTTTAAACGCCATACTATAGCACCCTTCATTCCATTCAGGTCCGACATGAAATAGCTAATTGATTCGTACGTACTCCAGTGAAGCATTTTGTGTCATTTTCTAATAAATAGAAACACTAGTCTCACCTTACTCAGGTAGATCTAGCCTAGTAGTGGTAAGAGTAGTGTAGGTAGAGGTACTCTCTACGTTCGCAATGGTGCAAAATTATTTTAGCCTCGGAAATCTCTAAAGACATTATACCAAGTGGGTACCTCCCTGACTTAGATGGATGTTGGCGCACTGTACGAATGCTAGAATAACTTAATGGAAATATATAAATCAAAAGCAGATAATTTATCATTGTCAACGGTTTAATTACAAATAACATTAATGACTCTATTTCATGGATATTTATGACCTCATAATTCAGGAACGAGGGATGCCTTCGAATCGAACTGCCCAGCGTTTAACTGTACAAAATAAAAAATTCTTTGCAATGAAATTAATCGTGGACTTTTAGAAGGAGTAAATTATTATCATACATTTTTTGAGAATCAATCGATATGTTAGGAGGTTTCGATTACCGTAAAATGCCTTTTTTGGCTTAGATTAACAGCTCTAAGAATTAAATACCTGGGAATCCACCCATGTATATTTTAGATTTATGCATAACATTTAGTTAAGCATAATAATTGTACTTGTATCTTATGTAAGGTCTCGTGTATTGTATTTTTGTTGGTGTACAATAAAGTATTTTGTATTGTATTTTTTTGTATTGTATAATAGTAGGACGAAGCATAAAAGACGTTTAACGTAAATTCATTTTCACTCGCATAAAGCTGTTAGGTATACCAAGTCGATCGATGAAACGTTGCAACCACAGAAATCTTAATAACAAGGCACTAGAAATGCTGAGTACCATCCGATCTATCGGGAATGCGTGTCGCCGGCTCGCCCCCTCTACTACCTTACCACTACATACACAGACAATAACTACGGAATTACGGCTACGCCCATCCAAAAATGCAGTGCAAACCAAATTAAGCCTTATGCGTAGTTGCATACGTTCGCTTACTCGCACATTAGTGACAAGTTTGCATTTGTTGTCGTTATGACGTCATTTTAATGTAATCTACACTAGTGCTGGGCACGAAATATCAGGTCACGTACCTATCGTACTGTTATTCTATGACTAGGGCATTGTACTAATAAAATAAAAATATAGTTTGTACTTCAATATTCATTTATTATTAACTAGCGACCCGCCCCGGCTTCGCACGGGTGCAATGCTTATACTAAATATACCTACTGCAGAATTGGTACTCCGGCCGATACCGCAATCGCTATGTCCCTGTCATTTTAAATCTGTAATATCTTCGAAAATATTCATTCAAATTACATGCTGTACAGGGCAATATTAATCTATATTAAATGCACAATGTATCTAAGTTACTTAATTGGATAAGGATTAATGCTGTACTGCTTAAAATCGCCTCGTAAAATTTTTTTTGGAATCGAAATCATATGACCCCCTCTATACAACCCCCTAAAAATTTTTCATCAGTGTGACTCTGCTTGGCGCCCCCCTGGGGGGCGGTGGTTCCGGGGGGCAAATCTCAAAAAGTCGGAATTTTTCCTAGGTCTCCCGGACACCCCCTACATGATTCTGCAAAAAAAACATACCTCCCCCTCCACCATCAAGGAGAACAATTATGTCAGTCAGTCAGTCAGTGGTAATCGAGCTTTATAGATAGTTAGTTATTATGATAATAAATCATAAATAAACAATTTTAATATAACATCGTATTCCTAAAATACTATGTTAAAATAAGCAAAGTTGTTTTACAAATCACAACCAAGGTAATATTAAGGATAATATTACCGTGTCACAACACTAGCTCGCGACCGAGTTCTGCGGCCGTACCACGATAGGAAATCGAGCGCGCAACGTTATCGTTCACTGTGCAGTACATTGCTTTTTGTAATGAGGTACCTGCCCGATGTTGACAAAAATAAGAGGCAATGTATAGTTAAACGTGATAATAAGAACGGTCGACTATGACGTTCGTATTACTTTTAAAGATTCTATAATTTTAAGGAAAAACGGCATTATTTAGAAAAAACAATACTTACCGATGAAAAGTTATTCCTTTATTAATATAATTACTACTTGTGGAAGAATTTCCGCAATGGGAAATGCTGCAACACACCATTTTTACACACGCACGTTTCGAGAGCAACTGAACAGCAACGAACGCACTGGTGGCGTGAGAGTCACCTGAGCGGCGACAAGGTCACGCGCGCTTACGATTTCTAGTGCCTTGTTATTCAGATTTCTGTGGTTGCAACCTTGGAACGCTCCTCAGTTCTAAGTTTTCTTGAATAAAATTAATCCTGAACGATCAATGGTAGTCCATAGTGATTCTGCAAGCAAAGCAAGATGGATTCTATCTGTCTCTACGATTGATGAAGCCTGCATCAGCTGTTTGAATTGATTGCAAGTAATGCTTTGAGTGCTGTTTTATACCTTGAACTTAGGAAAACAGCACCTGCAGAAAATATAGCCTTGAAGACTTTCTAAGCTCTTCTTCTAGTCCTAATAGTGCTAATAGTTCGTAGTTATTATACCTAAAAGTTGAAATTAATGTTGGAGTAAATGCACAAAAACATAATTTGGTGTCTCAAAGGGTAAAATGGAGTACCTAGGTACTTGGGCATAGGATTTTCTTTAGATAATTACCTTTAGTTTTATTTTTTAGCCAAAAGGTAAATATAGTTACCTTTTGGCTTCATGAATATTATGTACCAACTTCCTATGAAGTCCTATGTGGAAGTTCTTAACTTTACAACTTAACATAAAACCCTTCAGCTTTTCAGCGAAGCTTTTAACTGTAGTAGGTACAAAGCTCATTATAAAATGACTGACTACCAAGTTCTCGGAAGGCACAGGTAGTGCGTATAATTGTGTGAACGAAAATATGTTGAAACTGCTAGTGCCTGCTAAATGATGTTGCTAATCATTGCACGTTGCTTTTTCCGACGCATTGCGACGTTGCGAGTGACATGGGAATGATTTATGATGTAACGTAAAGGTACCTGGATAATTAAATATAGCTAGGGTTTAAGGAGGCTTTTACATCTCGGCGCAACTTTTTTTTTTATTTAACGCACCGAGCGAGCTACTCAAGCGTAACTTTCTATTGTCTCGCGATTGAACTGACATAGGTCTGGCATCGATAAGCGCTCGCGCGGTACTGAGGGTAAATCGCCGGCATTCGCCGGCGCATTGAAATATAATATACTACTTTTAAATAATTCATTAAAAAAAATAGTAGTGATTTAAAAAATGAAATTAATTTTGTAGTTTAAGCAAATGTTGAAGATTATTTTGGTTTAATTACTGTGTCAAAATGATGTAGAACTTCGGAGATATTAGGGTTTGTTTCGAACTCTTTTCGGTCGATAAATGAATTCACTTTAGTTTTTTCTTTCTGTACATAAAGGCCTATAACGAAAATGTATTCTATGATTATGGAAGTATAGGATACTTGTTATCTAAAAAAAATTTTTTTGTATGTCTATATTCAATAGAATCTACAAATTAGAGCTCCAAAAACAGGTCTCCGGGAGTTTTTGCCTGAACATGCATCGGTAGAATGATTATTATAAAATAAACAAATAAGTTATCTAAAATTTATTCTATTATTACTGTAGAAGAGAAAAGGAACTATTATTAACAAGTAATTGTTATTTCAAGAAACGAACGAAAACCATATAATTTGAACCAGGTAACTGTGGGATTTCGCGTTTTTTTGTATTAGCCACCTTAAGTGTAGATTTACATATTAAACTGCCTAAACTATCTTCTGCCACGCGTTTTCAGGGATAAATTGGCCATAATTTTGTTAATCCAGGTCTACATCTACCCAAAATTTCACCAGCCCATTCCGTCCAGTAGATTTGGCGTGATGAAGATGATGTAACAAACATCTTTAGGTACATACAAACATTTATAAGTAAGCTTAACGATTTACCTATCGCTGATTTACCTATATTTATCAGCCCACTCGACGTTTTCATCTTCGTTATAAAGAATCTTTAATGTATTACAAAATATGCTATAAGTAGGTACAGCTTCCATCAAAAGATTTTCGCCGTAAAAAAAAAAGATATTGCCGAGAATCCCCCAGTTTATTGAAAGTAATATTAGCTTCGTTGAAATATCGGAAGGAGGGGAAATATTGGAAATCGGGCATATTCTGACTTGAGATTGAGGTTAGATGTCGCAAAACGGAAAACTACATTACCTTGGGCTTGACCTAGCAGTATTTCGTATACACATATAAATAAGATTGGTGTGTTGGTGTTCGTTTATTATCTACGGAGATGATGAAAATAATACCTAGTAGTTAGAGAAGTTCTAAAAAGATATTATATTGGGCCTATGAAAACATGAGTTAAAGTTATCCACGTAACTTTCTTCATACAGACTGACATTAACATTAATCCTATTGAAACGGGAATGAGATTTACTACGCTTTTGCTAAGAACTAAAGGTGATGAGGACTATAAAAAGTTGGTCTAATATGTCGTGAAAATCCGATGTCCGATGTTCGTCCGAAGGGGCCTTGGGTAAATTACCTACTTCCTAAGATCGCGTAAATCTTCTTATCTGTCTTTGCATAGTTCGTTTGAGATAAGAATTAAGCTCTGCCAACTTTGGCTGTGTTGATAGGTAAATGGTAAATGTGTGCACGGTTTAGTCTTCCGATAGCCGTAATTGGTCATTGTTAGAAATCATGAAAACAACTGCACGC
Organism: Eupithecia subfuscata; assembly: GCA_963564075.1. NCBI lineage: Eukaryota > Metazoa > Arthropoda > Insecta > Lepidoptera > Geometridae > Eupithecia > Eupithecia subfuscata. The sequence continues at coordinate 13,708,182 of OY751099.1, read as the reverse complement.
GCAGTTTTATGTTATGTTATAGGTAAGATACTTTTTCGTGAGCTTTTTTGTGACCCTTGTATTCACACTGGGCCCTAATTCCACTAATTTAATCGCTTCACCATAGCCATGGTAAGTATCGTCTCAGAATGGCACATTTTGGCATATTATCTACCTTTGATAAAATAAACTAAGTACCGTAAAACGGGGTGAATGGAGACTCCAGGGTGAATAGAAATGGACGAAATACTGGAGCAAGACATAACCTGGCTGGTAGCAGTGGAAGTATCCGTAGTCCGCGACTGTTCACCTTCTGTGTCAGTCGATCTGACCTCTGCAAAAGGATGTTTTGCTCCAGTATTTCGTCCATTTCTATTCACCCTGTAGTCACTGTTCACCCCGTTTTACCCGGTACATGCTTAAGGCGGGACGCGTGTCAAAAGTGTCAAGGTTGAAATGAAACCATTATATCAATTTCTCCGTGGAAATAGCACCGCACGCACAATCTAGAGTTTCTTTCATATATGGACGATTCTGGGACTATAACAAAGAAACCGTAGAAGTGCCAGCCTTCCAATCCAAAACTTTAAGGAATAAAGAGCGTGTTCTAGGAGATATTAAAAATGTGTAACATTTCTGTGGACCGTACCATCCAATTTCGAAATTAAATTAGTTTGATTTGGGAGCAAATCCAAACTAATGAGTAGGCGCGGTGAGATTGTGGGTGTTACAGTTTCAATCAGTTTGTGACATGGCGGTAACAATTAGTGAGCGATCAGTTAGCATACAATGGCCGTGTTAGTAGGTCGCCCGGGTCTGGTTCTCAGTTGGGTTCTACAACCTATGAATTGGAAGTACAGGCATGTGTTGTAAGAATTATGAAAACATGTTTGGTTGCTCTGGCGTTGGCTTTACTGCGTAATGAAGCTGTAGTAAAATTAAAATTGCTGGACATTCCACATAGCATCATTGAGACGGTGCAAATATTTTGCAGAACACACTATATTTTTCCCGGGGTGGAAACCAAACCAGCATCTGCATTTTAGATGGACCATTGCTCAGTGCATCACAAAAGTAGTCTAATCTACTATATAAAAATAAGTCGGGTTTTCCTTCCTGACGCTATAACTCCAGAACGCACGAACCGATTTCCACGGTTTTGCATTCGTTGGAAAGGTCTCGGGCTCCGTGAGGTTTACATATAGCAAAGAAAAAATTAAGAAAGTGGGAAACATAAATTTCCACGCGAGCGAAGCCGCGGGGCGCAGCTAGTTGTCTATATATTTTACAAAACCTATCTACCTACATATGTATTGTATTATGTTTATCAGTAATCTAGTACCCATAACACGAGCTTTGCTTAGATTGGGGCTAGATGATGCTGTGTAAATTGTCCAGCATTATTTATTTATTAATTTAGGGTACCCTGTGAACTTTCGCTCCACATAACAAACTAGGATAGAGAAACTTTCCACGCGCGATACTTCGCTAATTATATTAGTGGACTGAGCCGAGAGTGCACAAGCGTGTATGTTGTATCGTTACAAAAGTTAGAACGAGGGCATTTGTTGAACTGAGGGAAGCAATCAATTTGTAGCGGCTAGCGGGCCGCGGCCGCGTGGATCGGTAATTGATGTGCGGACAGACGGACGAACAAACCTGTATGCCGCGTTCACGCCATTCCATCAAGAGGTAGCTTATCTTTTTACTATAAAGACTTCCGTAGTTTGGCGAATTCATTATGAATGTAAGCGGGTTAACTACGAACCTAGTTAGTGTTGGAAGAACACCAACGTGCGCGCAAGGACGCGGTACAGGCGCGACGCGAACCGCACTGACCCTGATGAAGTCCCTCGTTAAGGGATGAAACGTTGGTGTTCTTCCAACACAAACTAGGTTCGCAGTTAACCCGCTTACATTCATAAGGAAGCTTATCTTTCAGACATTCCATAGTGTTTGAAATACTAGACGTTTCTATCTGGAAGAGAGCTGGGAAACGTTTTTACGATGCCACCCGGGTTGGAAGAGTCCATATCCGTCCGGGCTACGCTACCTATGACCGAGCGACGAAGGTTGAACATAAATATTTTTTAAGGGTACCTCATAATTTTTTAGCTGAATAGTTTTAGACATGAATTAACTTGTCGTGCAAGTAACTCGCCTGTCCATTCGATCTGAACGCAGCTCCAACGGCACATAAGTGGATCAGCAGTCACTTGACAGATGTGTTTTGTCACATCGACGCGGGCCTTGATTGAGCGGCGTTGCTCAAGCCCCTTGCTCGATTATAGGTCAATCCATTGCGTACGGGTTTTGTTACAAACCTCGTTTCTCATGCTGGGAAAAGTTGCCAAAGATTTCCCGATGACTCGGCGATACTAAGTTTAGCTACCTACGGTCAAGTAATAACTTTTGAACGATTCATTCATTCTATAATGACATCCGTGTTAGAGAAAGTTTGGGTGGCTACATCGTCAATAGCAATAGGCAATACTTTTCATTCATGGAATAACTATGACAAATCATGTTTACCATGACGATTGTATCTACGTTGGTTTAGTATCAAGAACAATATCAAGAAAAAATCTAGACAAGAACATTCTAATAAACGCTTACGAAACTGTAACATTTTGTCCTTGAAATAGGTTCCAGGTTCCTATTCATGGTTTGAGCAACCAAAATGGATCGAAACATGAATCCGGTTTCGTTGCAGTGTCATTTAAAAGTGCAGCACTTTAAGCTCTGAAAATATAAGCTGCATCCAAAAGCTGGCTTTAGGCCAACGCGTCGCCTGTAAAGTTTGGTCGCAGTCGGCCAAAAATCTGAACGAAGGTTTTAAAGACTTTAGACATGTTGTTTTAAGTTACGATAGCCATTAAACTGAACCATTATGGTAGCTTTTAACTATTACAAACTATATAGGTAACTTTTGTATCCATTTAATGGATAGCAAAACTTTTCAATTGTAACTCGATCTCTCTCAATTTGTGTTTGAAACGGAGTTGATATTTATTTTCTAATGCAATATCTCATGGTCAATAACTGTCGGCTAGATAGTTCGATAAGTTTCTGCCTTGCCAAATATACCAGCAAGCTATAATTGCTTTGTTTAAAGTTTCTCGATACTAGGAATTGATCGCGAATCAATTCCAAGTCGAGAAGAGTCTCGTTAAGAGACAGGAAGAGCAAATAGGTGGCAACCACGTGGCTACTGTTTACTCTAATTGACAAGCCGTCGCATCTATTTGAATAAACCTCGAGAAAACAATGATAAAAGTTAACGAATCTACAGCGAATCGACGCTTCATAAATCGTTCTCAATGGTACTTACGATTTAGCGCTTGAAACTGGAAACATATGCCGGTGTTGTAGCAGTGATTGTCTCGGCAATCTCGAAAACTGTGCCAATTAGGGCGCCAGGTATTGGAGCGCCATATCGGGCTGCGGCATTGCTCTTGGTCACAACACAACAGCGGCAGGCAAATAATAACAATAACGGTAGTCTGCGGGATCGACCTCGATTCTCTATCTGAATATCGCGTCCGATTCTGAGGTCCAATTATTTGTGTAACAGAACTGCTGGGATTGGATAGCATTATCTGAACTAGATCGATCGAAAGCTCCTTCGGGTTGAACTATTACAGACACTTCCGTAATTTCTGTAGTATGAGCTTGCGGTCAATGCCACGGCACGTCGGTCGTAGTGTTGACGCTCTAAATTACAGTTACAAGGCCTACATCACATAGCCCTCTGAAGTCTGAACTACAAAGTCTGTAGCCAAACTACCGACCAAGTAAATAGTAAAATTGACCAACGAGAGCTGAAAATGTCAATAAACAAAGACCCATAAAATACAGGCTTGAAATAATCAAGCACTCGAGTCTAAAACTGGCTAATAAACAAGAATGATTCGATGTTCTCACCTAGGCACCTACGGAACCCCGGCATTAATCATGCCGTCAGGAAACAATTTCGAAATCGCTTCACCTCCCTCTCTCGGGCTCGGGCTAAGCTAATTAGTTAGGGCCTGTGAAACTGTTTCAAACTGTGTGCATGTGTAACTAACGAAAATATTGCGCTTCTGCTCTGAAACTTTAAGTTTTCGTATGTTAAACAGTTTGGATTTTTGTTATGTAGGGTAGGCCAAGTGCAGGCAGATGCTGGATGCGGCAAGCTGAAGACAGGGCGCTATGGCACTTATTAGAGGAGGCCTATGTCCAGCGATTGACTGACAATGATGGTGATAAGGGTATGTCTCTAAGCAGTGTCAATTTTGAAGTTGATCTTCCACACGGCGCCGATCAACGCAGCATCAGCACCGATCTTTGATCGGCACTAAAACAAAAGACATATTGATACTGTATTTATTGAATTAATCCAGGTTTCTCTCTCGGCACCAATCCCCTTTTGGCCCGGTCTTCTAAAAAAGCCGGTAAAAAGATAAAATTAATAAATTAATAACCACGAAGGAAAAATTTAAAAAAGTCTTTTAAAAACAACTTCAATTCAGTTTTAAACCTATGTGGCTCCCGTGGTTTTTGCTTGCACATTGAAATGCAATTCTCTAGCTACAAAACAACCAGTCATACGGCTGTGCTCGGTTTCATACCAAAATTGGCGTAATTGTGATAATTTGTCTTCTTCGATGTAGGTGTCCAAGAAAAAGGAAATTTGTCTGTTTTTGTAGCTAGAGATAAATGCCGGTGGATGTTTATAGAGCCCATCCATATTTAGAAACTTTTTGCTACTACGTTCGGCATTCTTGATTCTGTCAATCTCCTGTGGAGTTCCACGTTTTCTCCGGTCTTTGGTTTTATATCGTTATTCATATTTTCTTACCGACACTACTAAATTTTTAAGCGTTTCCTCATGGTTTTTGTTTTACTTGGTTGGTACTTAACTTAGATTTCAATGGTAAAATGTACTTTATATATTTAATACAAAAATTAAATGCGTGCAATATTGGAAACGTTGTGAAGTTTTATTTGGAGCACTTTTTAAACTTTTGTTTTATCGGCATACTTACCTGTTTTTGGCGTAATCGATGATTATTGTTATTTATTTATTTACTGATAGCTACCGGTCTACAAACGTTGCAAACCACAATATTAGACCCCTATATTAGAAAACGTTGCTTGCGTTGGTGTCACGTAAAAAGAAGTTCAAATTACTATTTTAATGATGTTCTAGCATTTTCTAATGAGTAAGGTCAATGTCATATTCCAGGTTAACGCTGAGAAAGGTCAGTATAGTCAGCTCTCATTAGTGCTTAATGTTTGGTCCGTGCCGGGTCCATATACCGTTAGGTACTTACTTACAAATTTAAAACGTTAAATTTTGATATTAAATAGCCGCTGGTTTTGAATGCGACCGTTTAGTAGGCAGGTTTTACTAAGATCGTCACGTATATAACTTATAAGGTTGAGTAGAGCAACTAAAATAGTTGTCATAATTCTCTTAGCTATATATAAATATATATATATACATAAGTATATAATATATATAAAGAAATCAAAAAATCTTAACTTTAATCGAAGCCGCTGAAGGGAAAAAAGTTTGTCCTGACCTTAGGCATTTTTGCATCTCCCTAGATGCATAAATGCCTAAGGTCAGGAAGCCATTAGGTACCAACGCATAGACCGCCATTAGGAATCTACATGGAAAGACAGCGCTATCCACACGAAATATCAATTACTCTGTCCGAGAATATTGCTAGAAAAAGAATGCAAGGGTCACAGAACAAAAACATAATTGCTTACAGAGAGGTGACTCGGGTGGTGAGGTTCGTTTTTTTAATCCACCACAATCAGAATATAAAAATAAGGGTTTGATGTCTTAACGTGTCAGTCTATCTCTCTACCGTGTATTCGTAATTGTCCATTTGGAATTCAGTTTAAAAAGAAAACTTGAGAGGTGTCAAGGGACACCCGTATGGAACAAAGTTCCTGCTTTCTATAAGAGAGAGAGAGAGACAGACAGAGAAAGACGCGCACGCCGCACGGCTTACAACTATAGCAAAAAGTGTCGTTACAACTTTGGTCTTAATTTTTTCCGTCTCCTTTCGCAACGCGCGTTAAGGAACTTCGTTCCAAAACATTTTATCGTGAACTTTTCCGATATTCACTTGAATTGATATGTATTGTGATAGGCTGCCAACTCTGCCAAGGCTCAAAATACCTGCGAAGCGCATCAGCATTGCCATACAGCGGGGCAATGCAGCCAGGGCGTCTTGGGGACGCTTGCGACTGGTATTGATATGGATCAGTTGAACTACCTGTAGATTGTTTGCAACAGTCTGCAGTTAGCTCAATTGTTTCAATTGTTATACTAGTATAATTTTCTTTGTGAATAAATTTATTCCCTTTTGAACAAATTAAAAATATTTATTTATATTATTTGATTGTTATTTTCTTTGTGAATAAAGGCTAATGTCAAATATAATATTGAAATTAATTCATGTCAGTAGAAAATTATGATAATTAAAGTATTAATTTACATTATTGAATTTGAATAGATTTTTTTTGATTGAGTTTAATATTACTATTTTGTTAGTAAAGAATTAGCAAGCTGAAATGGCAGTGGGCCGGCAATATCTCGCGAAGAACCGTCAACCGCTGGGGTAAACGTGTTCTTGAGTGGAGACCGCGACTAGGCAAAAGTAGTGTAGGACGCCCTCCAGCCAGGTGGGATGACGATCTGCGCAAGACTGCAGGCAGATGCTGGATGCGGCAAACTGAAGACAGGGCGCTATGGCGCTCATTAGGGGAGGCCTATGTCCAGCAGTGGACTAATATAGGCTGATGATATTGATGATGATGATTTTGTTAGTAGTTAGGACCCCTCTCGGGTTACTAATAATACCTATGTACAAATTTTAAACTAATTTTATATGTCGTTCTATTTGTTTGTTCCATAATGTCACTACTAAAAATCTAGACGGATCATGAGACGGTATCGGCAGAGAATGTAAAGTAACACTTACATCTGTTCTGTATCCTGAGAAAGGATTTAAGTAGGTAAATTAATTTTTTTATTCCGCTAAAAAATGCGAGTTACTCTACTGCCTTAAACTGCGGCTTCGCTGTGACACGGCACGGGCGGTAATCGCATGATGCATGGTAATAAGCGGTAATCAGGCCCGGGGGACCGGGTTCGAGTCCCGTGCAAAGTATCCGCCTAGAGATGTACATGCCTTTTCAAATGGAGATGATAATGAGTGCGGATGTGAAATTATGTAAACGTTTTGTGTTGTTGTTGTACGTACCTATGTGGCGTGGAACTTATCAATACTTGCATAATAGATGCAAAACTAGCTCCATCTACCCATCTGTCACTTAAATAGGCAACTTTTCAAAGCTGAACAACCTTTATGAAATTTGGCATAGATAGGTTCTCGGTACCTATAGATTGTGTGCTGTAGATGGACTCACGTAACCGAAAGTTAGTTTATTAATCATGGAATGAATAATACAATGAGCTAACTGCAGACTGTTGTAAACAATCTACAGGTAGCTCAACTGATCCATATCAATAACAGTCGTCGCGTCCGCGTCCCCGCTCCGCTGGCGTCCCCAAGACGCTGGCTGCCCCGCTGTATGGCAATGCTGATGCCATAAAGCGGTAACCAACGGACCTAGGGTCTCGACTCCAAGGGGAGAAAATGTGTAGGCTCTGTCGAGAGCTGCATATTTGCGCCTCTTGAGATCCTCGGCCAAATCTGCCGCATAATTTAAATAAATTAAAAAAAATATCATATAGAGATCATGAGTTAGGTCATAGTTCGGCATGATTATTTTTATCTAGGAAGAAGCAGATACCAGATACCATGGGTAATATAATGACTTTATTATACCAAGTACAACAAAATTAATCACGTTTCGCATCCACCCACACAGAGCCGAGCCCGAAATGGACACGATAATGTCTTTATAAGACAAACTGTATCGCGATAGCCTCATCTAGACTAATTTATGACTCTGTCAGCTAAACAAATTCTATAGAGACAAGTCTTACCATTGTTTGTGACAATTTTATGGCCTTTGATAACTATCAGAGCTCTATTTTGTCCACACAAGACAAAAGATCAAAATATTGTCACGTTTTTCCAATATCAATTCTTGGTTAGATCTATAACCTTCTCCATTACGGAGCGACTAGACTCCATGATGTGGGTGAACCGTGACAGTGAGAGATTTCCATGAAGCTGAGCGAATGGATGGAAAAGATCCAAAGACTTGTCAAAATGGGAATCTGTGGAAATAGGAAACTGTAGACAGGGAATCTGTAGATACGGGAATCTGTAGTAGGTATTGACAATCTGTATACAAGGGAATCTGATATATTAGAAATCTGTAGTATTGACAATCTGTATACAAGGGAATCTGATATATTAGAAATCTGTAGTATTGACAATCTGTATACAAGGGAATCTGATATATTAGAAATCTGTAGTATTGACAATCTGTATACAAGGGAATCTGATATATTAGAAATCTGTAGTATTGGCAATCTGTATACAAGGGAATCTGATATATTAGAAATCTGTAGTATTTGGATTCTGTAGACGCGGGAACAAACCCAATTTTCTGCATTTCAGTTTGCATTGCAATACGATTTTCGTACTATTTGCTTTGCTAAACAAGTTCCAACCAAAGTTGCGTATTTGTTTCTATCATAATATGTCTAACTAGGTAGGTACTTGTAGGCTATTTAGCGCCGTAATAAATTATTTTCAGAAACGCGAATGCCCATTCGTGTGGTGTAGTGCATACCTATGCACTAAGCACTTGTAATTAAACAAGCGAGAGTCAGTCGCGGAATGCGGATAGCTTGTCACAGCCATGTAACAAACTTCAGTTATAAGTATTATAAACTAGCTTCTGCCCGCGGCTACGAACAGGGGGGGTTAGACTTACCTGTATGCAATATTTCAGTCTGATCCGTTCAGTAGTTTTGGCGTGAAGAGGTAACAAACATCCACCCATCCATACATCTATCCATCCAAACTTTCGCATTTATAATATTACTGCCGCCCGCGGCTTCACACGCGTTGTTTCTATGGAAACGATAAAAGGTGAATCCCATGGGAACTGACAAAATTTCAGCCCGATCCGTTCAGTAGTTTTGGCGTGAAGAGGTAACAAACATCCATCCATCTATACATCCAAACTTTCGCATTTATAATATTAGTGTGATAATGATAAAGTGTGATAACAGAACAAAGACCGAATTCTCTTACTCGTAGGAAGGTATTATTGGAGTTAGGTTAGGTGTAGTTACGACGACATCTGCGGCGCAGCGGGCGAAGGTCCGCCCGCAACGCAGTAGGTTGCGGGTTCGATTCCCGCCTCGGGACCAATATTTGTACGATCTGCCGATATTTGTTCAGGGTGTTCTGGATGATTTCTATGTATTATAAAAAATATATATCTATGTAGTGTATTGTATTATGTATATCAGTAATCTAGTACCCATAAAAGCCATAAAGGCCATAAAGCTCTGCTTAGCTTGGGGCTAGATAATGCTGTGTGAATTGTCCAACATTATTTACTTATTTATTTAGTTGTTTAGTTACAGACAAGTCTTTATTCTTCTAGATATGTGGGTTGAGTAAATATATAGCGCGCCTAGATAGGTACCATTACAGCTCACCTGCAACTCACATTAACTTATTGAACATTTCACACCACTATGGGCAAGAAACAATTTCCCCATAAAGATATTGTCTAACTTTACGTTTGCTGTTGGCGAGTAAACCTACATAATGTTTTATAATAATTGATATGTTATTCGTAGGCGTAATACGAAACAAGCACAGGAATTTCTAGTATAATCACATTAATCACACTTCACATCACACTTCACATCACACTAATATATATATGCGAAAGTTTGGATGGATAGATGAATGGATGTTTGTTACCTCTTCACGCCAAAACTACTGAACGGATCAGGCTGAAATTTTGCATACAGGTAAGTCTAACCCTGGAATCAAACATAGGCGACTTTATATCCCATAAATCAGTTCCCATGGGATAGAAATAACCTCAAAACGTTTCCATAGAAACAACGCGTGCAAAGCCGCGGGCAGAAGCTAGTCCTACCTATTTTAGTAAGTGCCAACCAAGAACAAATAAAGGAGACGTCAGCTTAAAAATGTTAGTTTGGGTAGGTGTGTTCTGCGGTTTGTTCACAATATTATTGGAAACTAAACACTGCAACTAGGAAATGACGAAGAACAATTCAACTGTGCATTGGAGGAACTGATTCTAGGATGTCTTGTAATGTGATAAGATGATATGATGTATTTTTGTCAGACTTACAACTAAATTATGTAGCGTAGGCATCGATTTAAGTAAAATTCGGGAGAACGCTCAAATAAGTCCAATTAATACCACCCACCTCATAATTTTTCTTAAATCTATGAATGTTCTTTATATAACCATTAAACCTACTTATACTATTTGTTAAAATGCCTACATTTTATCCAATTATTTCTTAGATAGCGCAGTGATAGCTATAAATGCTGTGCCCAGCCAAAGGACATGGTCATTTGAAACCATTTAGGTCTACCTAGCTACTGAGCCATTTGGTAAATAACTATTTAGCTCGGTGAAATATTCCTATTCAAATTCAAATTCTTTATTTGCAGATAACATTGATCCATAGTTTGTTAGTTAGTATTATGGCAGAAGGTATGTAAAAACCTTGTTTTTTATCGTTGCTTGTTTTGCTCTTTTTATATCGTTTATAGTGTTTATGGGCTTTGATCTCGGATTGCGATATTAAGCCTGTGATTTGTGGAGCAGCCACTGGCTACTCCAGGCGTTGCGACCGCCCGCTGACTCTAGGCATTCCAACTTTATTACATTCCGGCCATTACCTATGGTAGACACCCAAGTACCAAGTAGTGAGTAAATACACCGTTTTTAAAGGTAAGATTTCCTACGTTAAAACTACTGCTCTCATATAGGTATGGAGCGTTTTGCGAACTCACGACATGATTCGGATACGACAAGAAGGCCGATAGGTTCAATTCAAACTCGAATCGTATGTTTACCTCTGTGTGATATGATAAGGGTTAACCTAACACTTGACAGAAAATAAATAATAGTTTAAAAAAACTAAAAAACACGCTTTTTATAGAAAACCGAACTAAAAAATAGAAAATAAATTTTAATGAATTTAAATTAAGAAAATAGTGTTAAAAATTTCAATGAATATAAGTTAATAATAGTGTGAATAAAAAAAATTATTTTATTTTAAAAAAAGCGTGGGGTGCATGGTGTCAATAGTTATAAATATTTTATTGACAGATATGAGTAGAGTGATTATCATTTCGATAATATTTTAAAAAGCACCCCACGCTTTTTTTAAAATAAAATAAATTTTTTTTATTCACACTATTATTAACTTATATTCATTGAAATTTATAACACTATTTTCTTAATTTAAATTCATTAAAATTTATTTTCTATTTTTTAGTTCGGTTTTCTATAAAAAGCGTGTTTTTTAGTTTTTTTAAACTATTATTTATTTTCTACTTTTTAGTTTGGATTATTTATAATAGCTTGTTTTTTTAATTTTAAACTATTGCACGACTCATGATGCGAAGCATCAGAGAGTGCTTTACGATCGAAAAATTTTTTTCGATATAAAAATATAGATGAAAATTATATAAATGAACAAAAATCATACTTTGCAAATTGAAAAATGGAATAATTTTATCAAATTAGTGTATTGTCATCGGTCCTCAATAAATAAAAGAAGTCGGTTACAAACAAACATACAAACATACAGGTGAAGCTAATAAAAAGCGTGTAAAAGTCGGTTACAAACAAACATACAAACATACAGGTGAAGCTAATAAAAAGCGTGTAAAAATCGTCTAAACTATGCAATACAATCTAATATCTATACTAAGGTAACACAGACAGAATAACTGTTGGGTAGGTACACGAAAGAACCTAAACATCTTCTCGAACTTAATCTTCCAGCATCACGACTTGAATCGACCTAGTTGAAAAGCATCCTGCTAAAACATAGCAAGCAGATGAGTCGCTTACCACAAGCCGCAGACTTGTAGCGACAACGACAGTTTGCCGATAAGCGACTCTGGAAACTTTGCCAGAAGTTTGATCGCTTTTAAATAGTTTGCTTCTAACTAAAAGCCATTTTCTACTTACGTGTGAAACTGAGAATGTATGAACTTGGTTCTTGATCAAACAAAGCCAGTGTGTCAAGTTACTATCTAAATTTAGCAGCAAATTCTGAACATTGAATTGAGCAGTTTTGGCGTAGGTATGTGTGTACGTCCATATAGAAGCAATTAGTGGAGAAAATAAAAGAAACCCAGAACCTTGCTGTGTCCGGTATCTTATTATGAGAAATGACATGCAATGAGTCTAAAGAACGCGGCAATTTATCAGCACACAGCACTTTGACAGCTGAATTGCACATTGCTGGATGTGACCTTTTAGCTTTAGGCCCTGTTGCCGATTGAGACCCCAGAACATAAACAAGTCTCCTAGTAAAGCGTGTGTAGAATCTACACTCAAGTCTCAACGCTACAGGACTCATTCGACCAAAACTGTTACTGACGTAAAACAAATGGGTGACGAACGGATACCACCAATTATTTCATTAAAAACATTAACAAGGCGGAACAATTAACTGTTGTTACAAAATACTTTCACGTTGTGAGCTCAAACGAATTTTATCGGAACGGTTTATTATCGAAATTGAAAACGAAGCCGTTTGACTTCGTGAGAAAACAGATGGGGGAGTCAGATGGTATTCTACAGTTTCGTTAGTTAAGCTTGACGAGACACAGGAATAGAATTAAGTTATTTTAGATACTATGGTACGGCCACAGAGTCAAAATCAAAGTCAAGTCAAAAATGACTAGCAGGTACCTACAGTAGCATTCCCCTAAACGCAGGGAAAAGCAGGATAAAGTATAAGATGTTTTAAAATAATTATTTAAAGAACTAATCTAATCAAAAACGAATATGTTGCTTTGGACTACATTAGTAAATAATTGTAATTACATACATTAATGAATATGGTATGAAACAATCGTTTTGTTCGAGCTAAAATTCCCAGGAATCACAATGTCAAAGGTAGCTAAATAAAATCTCTTCTTAGTTTATTCAAGGTAAGTAAGTACTTAGGTATTTTACAAAAGTAAAAAGCCTTCTACATAAAAGTAAAAAGCCAACTTATAAATAAAGAACTTCCAAAGCTGTGTAAGGCACAATCGTAAAAGACACGTAGACTGAAGAAAAATAGCCACTTCATCTTCGAAACAGGAACCTTTCAGAAAGTTAACGTTTCATCAGAAACGTATAGAGAAGTCAAGTCAGGCGGCAAAAGCTCAATCAACAAAGGTATAAGAGTAAGAACTTTTGAATCTCAATAACTCATCTTCCAACTTATTGTTCGAAAACTAATAAAACGTCTTCGCTGATTTTGCGAACTTTATCGAAATATTGCGTCTGTTGTCTTTCCTTTTGGCTTTTGAAGGTCGTAAACAAACAAATCTCAAATTATTTTTTATAAGTTTTTTAATCTGTCTGCCGCGCCGCGCTGGGGCAACTTAACCCGGGGGTTAAGTTAGGTAAATGAATAAGAGGCCCATGGACCACTGGGTCAGTGGGTAATTCCTACCTTCATCATTGGCACTTAGTAGAGGATTGGTAGACCGCAACTCTACCAATCCCGAGGCAGCCATAAATTGGTGACCGAGACGTGATAACCACCTATAAAAAGGACATCACTAGCTCATGTTTTTGGTTTTAAGATTTATACCTACCAATAGTACCCATGTGTTCCCAATGTTGGTGGTCCAAATATATAAATAACGGCGATCGAGACAAGGACGTGACGAACCTACTGAGATGCCATCGAAATAATGGAATTTAAATAGGTACAGCTGTATTTTCTGCTCTCAAAAAACACCTAGTCCAATCCAGAGTTAAAAGCTCCAATTTGTTTTCTAATCTTATCTACGAATACCAACCGAAGATATTCGTGTATCGTAAGACAAGTATAATACTTAATTTGAGGGGTGTAGGTACATTACGCTATGTAGAAATGGTATTTATTCGGAATGTATAAAACATGAAACGTAAATCTACAATAACATGAACTGATACAAAGGGAGAGCTAAATTCTGAAAGAGGTTTTGGCAGGACGCCAGAAAAAATGCTGATATTGGATGCGACATGATATTACATGGAAATGTTTCTAGGTAGGTACCACAATTATATATTTTTCTTTTTTATGTTAGAACCATGTAAAAGTAAAAAGAGTAATAAGCGTAGTACGTAGGGGGATTACGAACCTAGGGATAAAAAAGATTCATTATGTCTTCGGTTCAAACGGTACGTCGAAACATTTCCAGCGAAAGTTTGGAGCCTTAGATCGATGTTTATTACTTCTTCACGCCAAAACTACTGAACGGATCGGGCTTAAATAATAAAATATTTTTGCATGGATGTAGTTTTAGGCCTGGAATCATCATCATCATCATCAGCCTATATTAGTCCACTGATGGACATAGACCTCCCCTAATGAGCGCCATAGCGCCCTGTCTTCAGCTTGCTGCATCCAGCATCTGCCTGCAGACTTTCGCAGATCGTCATCCCACCTCATCATCATCCTGACTCTACAGCCGCGGGTGGGCCTTGGTCTGGTCTAGTAAATTTCGCCATTCACTCCTATTCTTGCCTGGAATGAAACAGGCTAAATTTTATCCCATAAATCAGTTCCCATGGTATAGAAATAATTATCCTTTAAACGTTTCCATATAAACAACTCGTGCGAAGTCGCGGGCAGAAACTAGAGTAATTTATAATAGTGGACCACTGATACTTAAATAGATTTTAAGGTTTATGCTCTCTCTCATCATTGCCTAAACTGAAGCTCATACTTGAATAGGGCATGGAGATAAATAGTACCTATCCCGGGAAAGGACATAAGTAGTCTACTTTTAACCCGGAAAAATACGTGGGAAGTCGCGGGCTGAAGCTAGTCTTCTATGTATGTCTCTATGCTTTTTGAACCGAAGACAAATGAATCTTTTTTATACCTAGGTATAGGCACCTATCTATCCGTAATCCCTCTACCTACGCTTTTGAATTACAAATCGATTCTAGGTACCTAGTACCTACTGTATTTTTAAGATTTTGTAAATGTTCAGTTAATGGTTAAGGTCACTGAAAGCTTTAGTCAGTTATCGATTTATGCTTCAGTAGGTAACGCTATGGCGTAAGCGTTAATACATAGAAAGATCGATGACTGAATAAGCTCTGAATGATCAAGCTTTGAAAATATTATAGACCGTACTCGTACACGGGCCTAGTTTGTGTGGAAAGAAATTATGTCAATAGCGTGACGGTCACGCTGGATACGCAAATTTACTTATAATTTTACTTCTTGAATTGACTTTGACCTCTGGGTTCCGTTCCGTTGTGCCAAATCAAATTAATAACTCCCGCTAAGCTCTCATGGATTTCGTAACGCAAACACCTATTAACGTTCCATTTCACGGTACGCTACTAAAGTTTTTAACCATCTCTGCTCAAACAAACCGCAACTACCTCATTTAATAACAGCTCGGATGAAAAATATTAAACCTTGCCCAGAGGAGTAACCTGACCCAGATGCTGTGGGAAAAAGTTTTATTTGCGAGTATCCGCCATGCTAATTTACTCTATTGCGTTGAATGGAATGGAACGTAGAGTAGGAAGCTGCTGTTTTATAAAAGTGAAAAGAGGTAAGGTCGTAATTATTTCGGAAAATTAAGTTTTCTATACGTCTGTCTGTGGGCACATTGTGTTTAAAACCTTACAAGTCGTTTTCCTCAAAAGCAAAATAATGTCTACGGTATTTTTTTTGACACATTAGGGCTTTGTACTCGCTGGTGGATCGCTCACAGTGGATGCTAATCGTTTATTAAATCTGTATTATGGGTACGTATATGTGCCTACCTATTTGGATACGTGAGAGCGAGAGCGCCCCTCCGGAAGGATGCAATGATGAATTCATTTGCTCTTCCCAATCCCACTTATGCCCCGATTAACGTCCACCCATGGAGCAAGTACTGCTCCATGCGTCCACCTATCCGCTAGCGGCGCGGCGGCGCCGGTTCCCAAAAACGCTGGTTGGTGATCCCAGTTTTTGATTACTTAGGTATAATATGTTTTATACCGCCTGCCTGCATATGCATGCCCCATGAAGATGATAACGTAGGTAGGTACCTACTAATTCATTCGTTAAAATATTATAAACTAACAAGGCAAAGATTAAGGTAGGTGTACCTACAATGTTTGTGGGTAAGCAACTCGCAACAAACACAAAAATTCAAAATTACCTTTTTTCAGTTTGATAAATAATTGTCAGTAGGTAATGCATTGTGGGAAACAGTTTAGAATTTTAAATCGACAAAACCATGGTTGTTCTGTGACGTAGGTACCTACTGCAAATTCTGCCAAAATTCAAGGAAAGTAGGTATGAGGCAATGTTTATAAGCTGACCAAACTCAAGATAAGTAAGTACCTAAATATAAGATAAGTTGGCCATAGTAGGTAGGTATATGTTATACCTAATTATTTGAAAGGTATTGAAAGGATTCGCATTTTAGCAAAAACAAAACGAAACCTTGAAAATAAATTGATATTTTCGCATTTCACGGCTAACCGTAAAATACGCATCCGTCACACATATAACTTCTCCATGGCGAAACGTTTATTTCTCTGATAAGAATTTCATTTTCATTAGATTTGTATTTTACCTCCCAACAACATGGTCTTAGGGTGGGTTTTCTATGGTTAGTGGTTGTTGATTGAGTGGAAGCGGATTAATGACAGTGTTCAACAATGAAAAAGTGGTATATCGTTTAAAAAATAACGCGTATTTTTTGAGTAGTTGTGATATTTATATTGCACTAGCTGCGCCCCGCGGCTTCGCACGTCTTGAATTTTCTTTGCTATAAACCTCACGGAGCCCGAGACCTTTCCAACGAATGCAAAACCGTGGAAATCGGTTCGTGCGTTCTGGAGTTAAGTATAGCGTCAGGAAGGAAAACCCGACTTATTTTTATATAGTAGAAGATGATAAAGAAAACATATTCCGACGATATAAGGAATAAAATATCCGGCAAATGGCCCACGCCTCGGATGACAGGCTATTTTAAAAGGCTGTCACCAACCCAGCGAAACTTTTTGAGTCGCGTAAAATGAGTCGCTTTACATTACACGGAAGACATAGTTGTGCCACACTATAATTTCTTTGAAGATATGCATTTTACGTGACTCGCAAGTAAAAAAATTATGCTCGTTTAGCCTCAGCCCTAAAATTAGGTACCTACTTAAAGTATGTAGGTTAGGTACCTAGCGTTGTCAATGGAACTTTTCCCCGCTGCGCGCGAGTATTCCTTTGATAATAATGGCGTGTTTTAAAAAACGATAAATCGACTTCAAATTCTTCTAGTGGCGACATCTGGTTAAAATTCGAGTCTAATTTAGTTTGAAGACACATCTAGGTATCTCTCCAATAAAAAAAGAATTATCAAAATCGGACTACTCTGTTAAAAGTTATGCGTGGTCATACATTAAAAGAAATACGCGTTGGCTTGAGAACCTCCTCCGCTTTTCGTCGGTTCATTACTGACCCCGCTGCCCACCGAAATCGTCAAATTTTGAGAGTAGGTATTATTACGTTATTCATTTGAAAAGTTTTGTTATATAAACAAGTCCTTATGCCAATTTGGACCTATGGCATACAGCTCTGGGGCTGTACCAAAAAGACAAATGTAGCAATTATACAAAGATTCCAGAATAAAGTACTCAGGGCAATCTTTAATGCTCCCTGGTATGTAAGAAATGGCGATCTTCATCGGGACCTGAAGATTGAATTCGTCGATAGAATAATACAAAAATACGCAGAGGCTCATGAACAGAGGCTTCATCATCATGTGAACGTCGAGGCTATCCAGCTCCTCGACAACACGGACATAGTGAGAAGGCTCAAAAGAACTAAACCTTTTGAGTTAGTGTAGTGATATGATAGTTATAGTGAAAGTACATATTAAGTGCTATTTTAAAGATCACATGAACCAAGTGTCTTCCCCTTAAATAGAGACAATAAGAAAAGTGCCGATGGACACGTTCTTAGTGATATGTTATTATAAAATTAAGTTAAAACAAAATTACCCATTAGTCAAATCTTTGGCTAGATTGTAATGTTATTCTAGTGTATTTAAATATGTATACTAGACTATAGAAAAAAAAAGAAAAAAAAAATTAAAATGTCTAAGTACCAAACATCTCGCAAAACACTGAAACAAGCAGACATAATCTCGATATCCACTTCCACAGAATTGCCGGCATTGTGAAACAGTGTCCAATCGGTATTTACGCGTATTGTTCTAATGGAAAGAAGCACTTCATCTGATTCATGCGGAGGCTAGACTAGATGCCAGTCCCTGATACTGGGGACCAATTCTGCTAACAAATCGCTTTACTTTACTATTACAATGGATCGTCGCAGAATAGTCGCGTAAATTTTTTAGATAAAAGGAGCTTTGGATAATGCGTGCGGTGCTAATCGAGAGATTGATAGAATGGTTTCAACCTTGACACTTTTGACGTGGTCCCTCCATCTGTCATTTCTTCTATTTTCATTATAAGGTAGAACATCAAAATGTGTGTGACGATAGTTACCATTGTCATAGTGAAGCGATTATTTTAGCAGAATATGCCCCCTGGCTGTAAGCGCTGGCGCCGTATAAACTGTTCTCTCTATCGGAATCTTTTCTAACGATAAATTCAATAGGAATAAGGGTTGTAATCTGGGTGGATAGGATTTTGTTGGATATTTGGTGTTATACGAAACAGACATTGTAACGAATAAACTCAAGGCTCGGGGACTTATTTTCATCTGTGAATATCTTAGAAACCGACGCTTTCGGATATGACATAGACTTAGGTAATGTACCTACTCTATCTGTATTCAAAAAGAAAATTACAATCAAATAATAGAAATAAATTACAACTAGTATTTACAATTGAAACAATTGAGCTAACTGCAGACCGTTGCTATGTTTACCAAACTTACAGGTACTCTATCTAAATTTATATACTTAACTTTTATTGGGCGATTTTGAAAACTAATAAATGTTTACCAAGTACCAAAATCTTCAAACCCGCGAGGTGTATAAACTTTTCCATCACCTTTTCTTACATTTTCTTTAACAAGTCAAAAGACTTTTGAATGGTTGACCCCTGATCAGATCAATATTTGCTCGTTGACTGTACCGACCCACGGCAGCATCTGATAAATCCCAATCTCCGGGCTTGATAGGCCGGTAATAGCTGAATCAATCGGGAACGAGTTGATTACCTCTGTGATTAGTTTATTGACAACTCGTCTATGGCACAAGCTTTGCGAATATTCTGCGTTGAACATGTTGTGTTGTCCAATTTGATACAAATTAAAGTCTGGACGAAGCTGGTGGGCATGAACGAACGGGATATAACGAACAAAAACGCGTAAATAGAATAGATAGGAAACTTTTCGGCATATTGACAAAGACTAAGAAATTCAGCGATTTAAATTTCCTAATTTTAATTAGTAAACTAGGTGCTTGTTATAAAATCTAAAGCAAGATCTTGTTAGATTGCTTGATAAGTATCAAGCGACCTCCTTGAACTTTGCTCAACTGTAATCATAGTAATTTTTGCATTACATAGGTGCAAATTACTATGTAAGTCAGGCTCTTTTTGTAACCTTTAAGACGTTGCATTACGATTTAAATCGTTATTTGCACAATATACAAGCATTTTAACAAGACAATGAATAGTTTGATCAATTATCTAGTATTATTATAGGGTGTTGCGTAGGCGATAATCTCTGCTACTTTGTTACGCAAACAATTGTTTAAAAAAAAACACATTCTCTATTTTTAGACTATTAGACCCCGTGAATGCATCCTACCTAACCCTTAGTTATTTTTACCTACTACTATTAAACACGATCAAAATACAATAAGGGCAGAAAACTGTAGGTACCTACTAAAATTTACATTTGAGCCTCGCTCAAACCTATGTGCCGGTTCATCGAAAGAAAATTAAGAGTTCCCATCTTCCACCATTTTCTCATAGCTTTAGCATCGATAGTTCCATTATAAAAGTTTATATGAACATCTTCTGACCCAACAGTTGCCTTCGACAGTTGCACAACCCAATGAAGCTCTTGAGTAATCGACTCTATCATAAGCCTGCGTTTGCGCATTCAATCACATTGATTGTTTGATACTGACAACATCATTACGCGATTTGATCTGTCAACTGTCAGTTTGCACTCGCGTTATTTTGTTTCGGAATAATTTCTTCATTAGCAACAACAATAGATTTGTGAATGGGTATAGATTAGCTATATTGTGGTTATTTGGTTCTTTGGAACTAAATAAAATAAAAAAAGGTCAAGTGCGAGTCGGACTCGCGCACTGAGGGTTCCGTATAATTGTAAGACCCTGTTTCTTGCCAAATATCATGATTCTAGGTCAACGGGAAGTAGGTACCTTATAAGTTTCGTTCCATGGCGAGAAACAATTTCTTTTTTTTAAGAACTTAACCTCAGATTAGATAACGTAACTACAAATTTACGGTTTTCAGATTTTCCCTCTACATGAAGCGCGTCTTGTGTCGCGCGATTTGTTACGATTTTGTAGCGCGTTGCCGCTGCGTTTTTGTAGCCGCGATTTCTAGATACTTACCGCCCGCCAAATGCGAAATCTCAGCAGTGTGGAAGATCGAATACGTTTTAGTACAAAATGTACTGCAAACAAATTTTAATATCGCAACCACGATCGCAACAAATCGCGCGACACAAGACGCGCTTCAAAATCGCGGCTGTGAGGTGGAAATTTTTATCTACTTATATCTTTTTTAACATACATAGGCTCTGCTGAATTTGGAACTAGATCTTCGAAAACTATAGGTGTTTGTGTTGGTTAGACAACGCTGGGCGATTCTGAATTGTTTGACAAAGGTTTAGGACAAAGATTTTTCTTACCTACCTAGATTAATTTAAATTGCGGTTAAATTAATCTAGGTAAGTACTTAAGTAAAATCTTTGTTCTATCGATCGAATTCGCCATGTTTACTGTTATCACGAGCTCAGGTGGTCTTCATTACAAATTCGATTTCCTTTTAACTCCCTCACAACTTCCATACTTTAATTATACCTTTGCCAAGGTGCTTAGTTCCAGCAATTACGAGTACCTACCTACTTAGGTAGTTCTGATAACTACACAAAGGGATATTGATTTTCTGCTTCTGACATTCGTTAGAGTTTTGCGTACCATGTTTTTTTATGTTGGACAATCAACACAGCATTATCTAGCCCCAAGCTAAGCAGAGCTTGTGTTATGGGTAAGTACTAGATAAGATAACTGATATACATAAGACAATAGATTACATAGATAGATATTTTTTATTATACATAGAAAACGTCCAGAGCACCCTGAACAAATATCTGTAGATCTTACAAACATTTGTCCCGAGGCAGGAATCGAACCCGCAACCTCCTGCGGGCGGACCGTCACCCGCCGCGCCACAGAGGTTGTCACTGTATACTAGTATAAGTTTCTTTGTGAATAAAGGCTTCTGCCCTAATAAAAAAGAAAGTAAAACACAAGTATGTAAGTAATATTATTATCCTACCAATCGAATCCTTTTGTTTCTACAAATTGTTTTAAGTACTTACTCAAAACAAATTAAGATAAAAGAATTGGTAAAAGAATTCGATGCTACTACGGTAGAGATGAACCATTCTAAAAATGCAGGCCAAATTGCACGCCACCTCCAATAAACGTCAAACAATCGGCGTTCATATTTAAAATGGTTTATCTCTACGATGGTATCTATTAAGCTCCATCCGGAAATCCGTACGAACAAGGCACTGAAGTCACCTACATAGAATTTACGGTACCGAAATCACACTCAAGATAAGAACCCTTTCCCTTTCACCCGCTTTCACCAATACAATAGGTCCTCATTAACATACGATCGATACGGTATGAATGAACATTAAGCACTAAGTTACATAAGTTATCTAGTGCTAATACCTAGCGGAACAGATCTAGATCTAGATCAGAAAACCTATGCATAAGGCGATCAACACACTGCCACGCACCACGCTGCATCTTGCGTGAATGCGTGTTCTAACGTTGCTTGTATGTAAGTATCTCCGTTTGTATAGAAAACACGCGCAGTCCAACACACAGAAAATGCATCCACGCGCGTTCGTGCAGATCACGCGCTCAAGCGCGGAGAAACATGCACCCACGCGCGTAGGTGCGGGGCGAGACGCAAGGTATGGCACACCGAGTCACTAATATTACCGTGACCGAGTCCCGCAGGACCGTGCGTGATTTTGGAAGGGCGGCGAACAGCTTTGAATGAAATGAGTCAGAGCCGCCGTGAATCCACAAAACGCAACTACGCGTATGATTGCGTAAAAACAGTGACGGAACCTTGGTCCCACTGCGATGTCCCACTGGTGGGACTGGATGTGGACGGTCAAGTGTGTGTTTGGTGGGACCACGAAAAAGTTTTGTCCCACCAGTGGGACATCGCAGTGGGACCACGGTTCCGGAGTGGTAAAAACCCCCCTGATGATGCAAATCTGTACTCCCGCAAGTACGCGCGTAGGTGCGTCGACACGCAACATGCAGCGTGGTGCGTGGCAGTGTGTTAAACGCTTAACAGTTGTTTTCATACCAACAACAGCAAGGATGTCTGCAAACTTACCTGTAGAAGAAAAATGATAGTTAGTCACCGTTTTTGCAACTTTATTTGTGTTTTGGAGTCTTACCAGAAAGTTCAACGCCCAATGGGCTTACTTAACCCACCCGGTCACAGCTTTAAATCTACGACAAAGGTGCCTTAATGACGTCACTGGTATCAGCACGGTGCGACGACTGATTCAGATGAAGTCACGCTTTTGATTCTGTTTTTCATCGATGTAAGTAAAATTCGGGAGATTGGGTACTAGCTTCTCGAAAGTTCTCCAATTAGGACCCACCTCAGTCATAGCCGGACCGGGGCGCCGCCGCTGGCATTCGTGTTTCGCGTGCGTATTGTTGTGTCGGTCGCACTTCGATCTAGGTATGTCTTTCCATCTTTGTTGTTTATTAGGTAGGGATATTGCGAAAGTTTAGAAATAGCGTGTCTTTGCGTTTAGTTGTAATGTAATATAACACAACACAGTCCATTTGTTGAGATGGCGCTTGGAGAACGTACCATATCTACAGAATGTTACTTATATCTATGGTGTTGTTTTGTGTTGGGAGACCTTTACTGCACTATTATAAGATGCCGGTAACAGTTAAAGCAAAGTACAAACAGCAAACAAATGGTAAAGGAAACAACACGAAGCGGCGAGCATAGGACCCAAAGGAAATAAAAGTTTAGCTCTGCCGGTGACTCGGGAAAAGTTCCTACAAAAATACCTTTGTGGGAAAAGCTAGGCGGCCTTTAGTAGTTCTTGTGGTTTAGTGAGCAGGCGGCGGCGTGTAAAGTCGGCGAATTGGCAGGATTCGAAACACAAAAGAGAACCATGGTCCTGGCTCTTGTGGTACCTAACCATAACTCGTATTTTTTTTATTGTTTGAACAAAATCTTACAGGTGAAAAGGTTTAGGTAATTTTAAAAGATGAATGGTATAGTGCACTAGGTGCCGTGGGTTCTCCGATTAACAAAATCAAAAACTCTTTATTTCCATAAATACAATAAAAGTACACTTAGAAATGGTCAAATTATAAAACTAAACACTGACACGGAAATAAAGTCATATTTTTGATTCCTGTCGCTTCGGTATGTAGAGTCTAAAGTAAAGAAGCGACGAAGAAACCTTTAGCCTGTCAGTTGGTATTTTCGCGTTGGAGCAAAACCCGTCCCAAGCTTTTTATCCTCTTAGATAATCTGATACTTTATAGTAAGCATTTTTGCGCAGCAAGGACAATTTGTTTCAATTTATTTACTGATAATTTTTGCAACTCACTAGGAGTTTTGTTGTAGAACCAGGCGCGGTCCCAGGGGGGGGGTCACGGGGGTCATGACCCCCCCCAAAATCTTAGTTTAGGTACTTAAAAAATTGCAACCCACAGCTTGATGATTATATTGTCCTGTTTACTTCCGTAGTTCCATTGATTATGGTTACCAACTGCAGCAATAAAAAAAATCGCGGCTCGCTCCGCTCGCCGATATTACTGTGATTTGTGCTCTGTGTTTTGATTAGCACAGTGGCAACGTTCCCAATTTTATTGGTCTGGTTGGTCCGCTATTGTCAGTTTGTATCAATCCAACCACCACAATAAAAAGCATACTAACACATACCACCACAATAACAAATAATCTGAGAGGTCACTTTGTCACCCAGTACAAAAAATTAGTAGACAACAAAATTTTCGCGTTTTGGTCTGGTCGCTGATAACATTTGTTCCTTCTGACTATGATCCAAAGCTCAAAACCCGGCCCGCTTTAGGTCACTTTGCCAAATTTTCTAAAAAGTTGCCCTAAATCTAACAAAAACCAAAATTTGTCGCAGCTCGCTCAACTTGCCGGCAACTTTACACTGTCTGCCTCTGGTCATGGGCTCATCCCTCGTTTGAGGTCAGTATTCCAAACACTCCAAAAATCTAACGAAACCACTAAATTATCGCAGCACGCTCTCCTCGCCTCTGATAACATTCTGCTGTTTTGATAAGCTTCTGGCTAGCTCTAGTTCAGGACTCCTTCTCCGTTTCAGGAGAGTTTGCAACTGCAAAATATCTAATACCAAACAACTCACACGCACAGCCAGATCATAAAAATTTTCGCGTTGATTCTATATGGTGTCTAGTCTGTTGTCCGCATATTTAGTTGTTATTCGTGAAACTTTAAAATTGTTCTTCACACTAATATTATAAATGCAAAAGTTTGCATGGATAGATGGATGGATGGATGTTTGTTACGTCTTCACACCAAAACTTCTGAACAGATTGAGCTAAAATTTTGCATCGGTGCAGCTCTAAGCCTGGAATCAAACATAGGCTACTATTTATCCCATAAATCAGTTCCCATGGGATAGAAATTACCTTTGAACGTTTCCATAGAAAGAAGCGTGCGAAGCCGCGGGCAGAAGCTAGTAGCTCATAATTTAGCTTCCTTGTCTTGCATGAACGCTACCTCACCAATTTCAAAAAAGGCTGCGGCTCATTCAGAGCTCGCTCCACTCGCTGTTATTTATTTTCTGAACCAGTTTGTGACAACCCGAAAAAGGGAACAAAAATTTCGGCGGCTCGCTCCGCTCGCCGCTACATCTTTTTCGATGTCTTTTTTGTATTTCTAGTTTTTTGTTAATCTCCTTGGCTCCGCTCGCCCCGATTTATATTCATAGCTTTATATCTACCACCGCAAACTTTTCAAAATTTTCGGGGCAGGTTTCGCTTACTTTATTTTGTCATAGACTCTGGCTTACCTTTCCCCATACATCAGAAAAAATCTCCAACATTTTTGAGGCTCGTTTCGCTCGCCATTACTTATACTTCTTACTTATTTTGCTCGGGTGTTACCCGAAAAAGTAACAAAAATTTCGTTACATTTTTTTCCATGTCGTTTTGTATTTTCAATTTTTTGTTGATGCCCTTGCTCCGCTCGCCCCTATTTATATTCATAGCTTTATATCTACTACCGTAAGTCTCTAAGATTTTCGGGGCTTGCTACGCTCGCTATCATTTATTTTTTTATAGACACCTATCAACAAAATAATAAATGATGCGGGCGAGAGTAAGCTAGTAGACCTACTCTTGCTTCTACTTTTGCCCAAACTTCAGAAAACATCTCATAAATTTCGAGGCTTGCTTCGCTCGCTATAACTTATACCTACTATTGTTGGGAGTTGAGTATAAATTTTCCGCGGCTCGCTCCGCTCGCCGATAAAGTTTAGTGCTTTTCAGTGGGGTCTGCAACCGCCTACAAGTACATTTGGTGCTACAGCCCGCACCAAGTGTGACCCCCCCCCAAAGTCTTGGGCTGCGACCGCGCCTGTGTAGAACCGTACCTATACATACATAGTCTACACTGTAAACCGATAAATAGACCCTATTTTACTTTATAACCTTTCGTAGTTTGACGAATTCATTATGAATGTTTGCGGGTTCTTCCAACACAAACTAGGTTCGTAGTCAACCCGCTTACATTTACCCCTTAAACCTACCTATTATTGTTAACCGGGAAGAAATCAAACACAAAACCATAAAAGGTAAAGCTTACGTTTCAAGAATGTTTAATAGCGATGGGGTTAAGCGATTAAGCTCGTTTCACAAGTATTAAACCGCTAAATCCTAGGCTAGGTCTTAATCTGTGACCTATTACGGGTGTTGTATCATCGCACACTTTCTCTCACGAAAGTAGGTTTCGGTGTTACGCGTGCGAATACACCACAAGCCCTTCCTTTGCCTACTTACACAGCAATTACTATAACTGGTCCACAAAGCTTTCATTGTTCTCAAACGTTGGTTTAATTTGAACACTTGTTAGTAACTGAGGTGTTAAAATGTAGTAGAGATCAGTCCAATATTCATCAGCATCATCATCATCAGACTATATTATCCACTGCTGGACATAGGCTGACCTAAGACCTTGGCCTAATGAACGCCATCGCACCCTGTCTTTAGCATGCCGCATCCATTTAACGACAGGGTGCTATGTACCTACAAACGATCCAAGATCGATGTTTCCCACTTTGAAAAGGAAAATAATTTCCTACAGCTTTTCAATGTTCGTTGATAATAAAGATTTAATTTCTTCATACAACGGTACCTTCGCCATTCTAGCTGCTTACCTAATCAAAAGCCTACGCAATTTATTCCGTTCGGCTTCCAAGTTATGCATGTAGGCTCTTTGTTCATGTCATGGCTTTAGTTTTGCTCCCGCGCTGATTTAAGCGATATTTAGTCAGTGACTGGCTGGTCCCATACGTTAAAGAACACGTAGGATCAGCTACCTACCGAATAACCTAATGTAAATAATAGTTTTTGAAGGTGACAAAGGTATTAAAAGCCTTTCGAAACCGTTGCAAATATTTATTTGAGTTAGAAAATCGGCTTATCTGATAAAATTTGTCGTCAAAACACAGAGTTGGAACGGGTCTTTGCTGTTAACATTAATTCATTGTGGTACTATGCTTTGCCTCAGGCCAAATTACCCAATAATGAGTCCATTACTATAAAGCTTTAGCAGTTAAGTGATTGCAGTGATATAAGCTCCGCTTGTGAATTGTATGGTATTCCAATAATTTCGACTTGATAACAGGGATTTGCGGTCGCCGCTACGAATTAGCTTCTACTCAAATTATTCGACGAATTGCAGGTATACGAACAAATGTATCTAGAGGCTGATTTATTAGGGGTTGATCAAACAATTTGAATTGATGTTATGCAATGTCTTTTAGACTGGATTGGCTTAGATTTGCGCTTAGAATTTGCGGCCGCTGCTAATATTTTTTCAAGTCAAACTTCCATCAACTAAACGAAACGAGAAGGTACCTATGTAAGAACCTATTACCTAAAGTAATATTTCACCAGAAAGTTGCACCATTATTCGTTTTCTCGGGACCCATATTCATAAAAACACGTACAACATACTACTCGCCGTAATGAGTCACAGTAGATCTTGACTCCGCACGCACGTTTGTCTTTAAAACTTGGACGGTAAAAGGTATAATTATATTAAAAGTCCCCCAAGTTTCCGGCCTCCAGGCTCTCCTGCTGGTACACTTACCTACATTATCACGGATGCCTCAGCTGCCCATTAACAAGATGTTAGCGGACGGATAGGAAGTTAGTTACGGAAGCCTGTGTTATGGTTATTATATGTATTATGTACCTACCTATCATGATTTTCTTCGTCAATTTTCTTGGTTTAGCGTGTTTTTTATATACTACCGTTTTTCCCTATAAAAAGCACTTGCTAGCCGATCATACACCTATAGTTAATAGGTACTGTTTGCTCTTCAGAAATAACTAGATTGAAACCTAAGAACAGGGAATTTATGTCATTAACAACTTTAAGAGTTGCTAAGCTCAAATATTGCTTGAAGTCATAGAATCAATCACAAATGTAGATTGTTTTGACAAACAGAAAAAGTCTTGCAGAATTGCCAAACAGCAGCGGCGCAATGCAGTCAGCGTCCAATTCTTCGGACGCTTCCAATTTCTATTGATATAGATCAGTTGAGTTACCTCTAGATTGTTTGAAAAGTTTGTTGTTAGCTCAACTGTTTCAATTTGTAAATACTAGTTTAATTTAGTTTCTATTCTTGAGCGAGTTAACTCAGCCGACATGTGGATCCACTATATTTTGATAATCTAAAGTTCGACTTAACATAAATAATTATGTGACCACCTCTGTGGCGCAGCAGGCGAAGGTCTGCCTGCGACGCAGGAGGCTACGGGTTCGATTCCCGCCTCGGGACAAATGTTTGTACGATCTGCAGACTTTTGTCCAGGGCGTTCTGGATGTTTTCTATGTATAATTAAAAATCTATCTATGTAGTGTATTGTATTAAGTATATCAGTTATCTAGTACCCATAACACAAGCTCTGCTTACCTTGGGGCTAGATAATGCTGTGTGAATTGTCCAGAACAAGAATATTAACTCTCAAGAAGTATCTTACTGTTACATGTAAGTTTTTTAACGTGTGAGTTTTTACGACTGGCAAATCCAATTTGACGGATATTGACATAATATGTCCGTGCCAAGGCTATCAAGATTCGCATTTGACACGGTTAATTAGTTAAATCATAGGCCTAGCCTATCGAGAATATCAACCTTTCTGTGTACTCGATATTAGAAGCAAAGCGGTTTTTGGTAAACAAAGACGTTTATGTACGAAAACTTTAATCCAACTGATAACAATAACAGAAAACAAAAGGTAACAATGTAATGACTAAAACAAAAACTTGGCAGAATTGTGTCGTCCAGACGCAGACCCATTAACCAAGAATTGAAAACAAAAACTTCAATAACGCTTAGTGCATTAAGTACCGTGCAACGAATAAGGTGCAAATTCAAGTTGAAATACAGACGAGAGACAAATTAAAATGATGAATGAGCTGTCAAAACTAAAAATTTGTTTCGCCCTTTTGCTCTTGGCTACGATGATACCACCGATACCGTAAAATAATTTCTACTTATATTTTTTGTTTCTGTCACTGCGTTATTAGTACCTACCTACAGAAAATATCTAGGATTCTAGAGTTCCCGAGTATTAATAGTTATAGGTAGCATAGAGGTTCTAGATTCATAAAGAAATTCCACAACATTAGGAAGGCAATAAATGAAATACATTAATTAAGACCGGAGTTCACCAACACATGGTTAAGTTTTAAACAGTTGATTTTACGTTTATGTCTCAAATTTTCATAGTACATTAAACCTCAAAGTTAACCGCCGAAGCTGCCTAACTTTTCGATCATCTTTTGGTGAACCTCAGTGCCCATGACGATGCTCGTAAGGCGGGCGGGGGCGAATGCTATAACAGTTTCAAGTGGCCCATGATTACGTAGGACATGTGGGATGTAGAATCGCTTGCTGAAGCTGAGCGGTAAGACCTGAGTTCACCAACAGATGGTTAAATATTAAACAGTTGTTTTGATGTTTTTGACACAAGTTTTCATACGTCAACGTCAACGTCAAAGTCAACGTCTACAGTCTGTATTAATCCACTACTGGACGCAAGCCTCCCCCTGATAAGCGCCTTATGGGCTTTTATCATATGGGGGGTAATGCCCAATTCCGTGGTAATGCCCATAATTCCCACGCTGGGCATATATAGTTTTCATACATTAAACGTCAAAGTTAACCGACGAAGCTGCCTAATTGTTCGATTATTTATCTATAGGTGAACAACAGCCTAAATGTATTACGCCCATAGACCTTAGTAAAATCTGTAGATATGGTACGTTCTCCCAGCGTTTACTTGTTGATTAAGCCTACGCCTGGCCTATGTCACAATAACAGGCGAACACTCATTTCCAAGCTTGTGCAATAAGTAATACAATGAACAAACTGGAGGGATTTGCTGTAGGTAGTCTTTTAGTCAATAAATCACACAAAAGTACGTCGGCAAGCATGCGTAACACGAACGCCGCGCCGGTCCAACGACGACTGAGGTGAATGGACCTAATTGGACCCAATTTGAGCCTTCCACTTTCGAGACGCTAGTACCTCATCTCCATTTTTTTAAGGTGAAATAGTCTTATAATTCGATAGAGCCGGCTGCACGCACAAAAAAACATGACGTCATGCGGCGTTACCTCGCTCTGAGGCGTTCCATGTAAGGCTTGAAGTGCAAGCGAGAGCGCTCGACATCCGTCTCTCTCCTACTTGAGTGAGCGATGCGTCTGCGTGGACAGCTGCTATACTATAGTACATTTACATGTTTTGATCGAGCATCAAATGCTACCATTCCATCAGTATTTTCTTAAGACGTTGTCACGTTCAACTATCGTCAGTAAACCGACTTTACAGACAACCAATTTTTTACTCAGATCGATGATTACGCCTAGGTTAAAATTAAAACAACCAATATAATAATAATATCGTACCTATGTCGTGATTGAAATGTGATGTGACCAAGGGCGGATCCAGCTGTCAAGTTAGGGGGGGGGTCATACAGTCAAAATCTAGTCAGGACGGGCTACAACGTGAAAAAGTAATAAATGTAGTTAAAAAGAAAACGTGGGGGATGCCTTTGCCCAGCAGTGGGACGAATTTTGCAGACGAAAAAGAAATTACTACTTATTTAAAATTCGTAAATCATTTCCTTTACAGCACTCTGAAACATGTTAGATATTTCAAATGATTTGTGTTAAAGTGGGAAATCGAAGTGACCACTTTGATTTTTAATATTTAGAGTTTCATTCAAAATTATTCTTATTAAATTACAAAATGTACCTAGTTGTCTCTTTTGTTTCTTGCGAAACGAGTAATTACTTCTTCCACCTCAATAGGTATTGTTTTGTGCACATGGAAATGGAGAAGCGCTAGCCCAGCTATGCAATTTTCTGCCATGGATGTGCATGACTTTCTGGTTTGTCACGGACTAGTAACTGTTTGGTGATGAAAACTATAGCAAGCCGTAGCCAGAAATTCATTGGTGGGGGAGGGGGGCGTTGCCACCGAGCACTTTACTCACAAACTTTACCGGCGAACGAAGCGAGCCGCGAAAATTATATGTACCTTGATAGATTTTCGTAATTAGTTAGCGGTGGTGGGGAAGATGACCTGAAAATGGGGGCCCTGGCCTAAATCGAGCAGAAAATATTGGTTAACGGCGAGCGGAGCGAGCCGCGAATTTTTTTGGATATTGTTGGGTTATTCCCTCCACTTTAAAAGGGAGCCAAGCTCTGCCCTAAATCGAGACCAAAGAAGTGTTACCTATTAGAAGGTAACATTTGTTTGGCTAAAATTCTTTGGGTAGTGTTGTGAACACTTCCGACGAAAATATCTTCGATTCTATCAGTTTTCTAAGTTCACTTTAATGAAAACTTCAGGAGTTCTGCTTCTGAAAATTATAAAAATCATAAGGACAATCCTTCGTTTTTCTACAACTCAATGCACGCTAGTCGATTTCTAATCTAAATTGCTTTAACACCTATGTGTTTGAATCAATACAAATTCAATGCTCATAATCTCAGATTTCGAAATTTTTCAAAGACAGTTTTCATGAAATTTCTGAAATGTTCTGTATCTGAAAGTATACAAATCACGAGAACAAACCTGTGTTTGTCTTAAACCTGATGCATGCTATTGGAACTCCGATAAAACTTGCTCTACTGGTGTTTGAATCTTTACACTTTCGACGAGAATATTTTTGAGTCTGTCATTTTTCTAAGTATGTTTTCATGAACATTTCAGGAGTTCTGCTTCTTAAAAGTATCAAAATCAAATCTTCTATTGTTTACAACTCAATGCACGCTAATATAACTCTAATCAAAATTGCTTTACAGGTGTTTGAGTCAATAAAAATTCAACGCACATGTCTCAGATTTGGTAATTTTTCAAACCTGTGTTTGTCTTACACCCGATGCATGGTATAGGAACTCCGATAAAACTTGCTACTGGTATTTGATACATTACAATTTCGACGAAAAATTGCTCAGATTTTTATACTTTTGCAAGACCGTTTTGAATAAAAATTTCAGGAGTACAGTTATTAAAATATGTCAAAAACATACGAACAAACCTTTTTTGTCTTAATCTCAATGCAGTATATTTTAACAGTGGTTTGCGCTGTTCTGAGGAATATTGTGTCACGACTACGACTCGAACAGAAATGTACCTACTTGATCATATCTTTAAATTAGGTAAAATCTATATTGTATAGAAGAGAGGAGAAAATTGGCTCATTAAGAGATCTCTGAAACTACAAAAGCTACGAAGCTGAAATTTTGCATGGAGGTTCCTTTCAGGACATAGGCACCCGCTAAGAACTGATTTTTGGAAATTCGTATTCTAAGGGGGTCAAAGGACATTTTTATAATATGTAGCTTCAGAACCGTATATAAGCTATTATAAAAATGTCTTTTACCACCATACAAAGTACCTACCTAGACCCAGCCAAAGGGGGGGGTCATGACCCCCATGACCCCCCCCCTGGATCCGCGCTTGGATGTGACGCTATTTGACACCATATTATTAGTTGGTTACTTTTACAGATATCTATTCCGCTCCGCTTTCTCGGAAAACGGCACTTGTGTAATATCACTTTCAGTGCCATTGACGCACATGGCATGCTGCGCCGCACCGCTGATACTGAAACTTGATTTGGAGTACCCTGTAGTTGGTTATAAGCGGTGATAAGCGGCGAGCTTCACGTTGAATGAATAAACCTGTACCAACATTCCGGTCGTTGATAAATGAATGCATGCATGCTAAAGACTGTTATCATTGTAGATGGTTTATAAAAGAGCTAGGAATAATTGCAATGTACCTATATTTAGGCAAGTTAACTTACATGTTAACCAACAGTAGTGAAAAGAAATCCTAGGTAAAATAGATGAGAACCCATTGCCTAGACAAACCTGACATAGGCTTTAAGGCATTACTAACTAACCAACCTATGTAATGATTTTTTATGAATAAATTATATATGTATCTACTGGGCAGTGAATGGCCTCTACGTTTGTCATAAAGTTGGTTTTTCCACTTTCATTGACCATGCTGCACAATCTGTGGATGCACATGCGGGTTCAGCAGTCCTCGCTGCGGCGGCGCGCTGCACGCCGACGGTTGGCAGTGAAAGTGTTAAACGTAAAATTTAGGTCTTTCCTAGTGGGACTTAATACAGGCTACAATAAAAACAGCTAAATAAAATAAAGAGAACCAAAATGAGGCAGTTTATGAACAACAAAGCTGTTTTTGTTTTCATTTTCAGCAACGTTTTTGTAAACATCATTAGCCTTCGTTACATTGGGGTAAACAATATTCCCTATATACCTACGACAGTGTAAGATTTACAGATTCAGCAGAATTCGGCCCCAGGTATCTTAAACCTGGGCCCGAATTCTGCTAAACATGACAATGGTGCTTTACTGACAACGGCATCGTCTCAGAACTTTCCATAGATGACAGAAACTCTAGCGTGCGGCGTCTATTTGCACGGTGAGATTGATAAAATGATTCAACCCTTTACACTTTTGACGCGCGTTGCTTCATCTGTAGTTTCTTTCCTCACCACCTCACTTCAACAGCCTATAATGGTCCACTGCTGGACGCAGGCCTTCCCCTGATAAGCGACTTATCTCATGGAGGGGTAATGCCCATAATCTCCACGCTGGGCATGTGGGTTGGGGATCGCAGTTCGGTGGTAGAATTGTTCTGCAGGGGGCGCTGCTGCCCGCCCACGGTGGATATCCCTTAGTCGCTTCTTCGACATCCGCGGGAAGAGTTGGGGTGGTGCAAATTCTAAGCCGGCACCACACAGCGATGAGCAGTGTCAGTTTCTTTCATCAAAGGTAAACTGCTAAAATGTATCATTCTGATACCATTGTTTGGGTGAAGCGATTAACTTAGTAGAATTCGGGCCCGTCCATTGGATCCTGACATACCTACTGGTTATGGTAATTACATTGCATTGGATGATGGATGACTCCATTGAAATAATTGGATTGTTTTTAAAAAACATAATGCGTCTTCAGAGTCCTTAATATTGACACTGTTTTTTAAGTTGCCCGGGACAAACACGCCAAACCCTAATCCCACGGGAATCACATTTTTATACAATAGCAAAATTTAATGATTAAATTTTCGTCGGTACTCGTTACGACTTGCTTGAATTATAAAAAAATGTGACAGGCTCTCTAGCGGCGATTTTGATTAAGTCAGGAATGTTTGCTGACGCAAGAGTAGACGGGTTCGCGGCGATAATGCGCAAAAGATCTGCGTCCCTGATGCGCCGGGTGCGTGACAGCTCCAACAGCTACCTACAGCTCATTTCTGAGAGGCTTGACACTGACTGTCTCTTTATGGAACATTGGACAAGAGCGTATATTGTCCTCTCTTGACCAGTGTTCCATAGGTACTCTGATGGATCTTATTTTGGTTATAATTTCAGTGATAATTTTTGTGATTTTGATTTTAATGATGATTTTGGTTTTAATTTTAGTACGCATTGATTTTAATTTTAATTTTGTAATTTATCTTTATTGTATTTAATTTAATTTTATGATGACTCGAATATGGACATTAATTTATATTTGTCTGAAATAAACGAATTGAATTGAATTGAATTAAGTATAAATACCTTAGAGTCACGTCATCTGCCATTGCAGCTACTTTCAAGGAGCTGGAGCTGTTGCAATGAGGAAATATTAAAGGGGCCAAAATACCTGCAAGGGTCACAGTACCACCGTCTCCTAATAATTGAATCTCAACTTACAGTTCTATTCATGCTTTTACATAATCTTTATCAGTTAGATCGAGTAAGTCAAACGATTTTCATGCGAAAATAACTTAGCAGGTTACTGCATCATCATTGTTGTCGCTATTATCTTCGCATCATTTTATAATAATGTACGAAATTGTTCTCAAACTAGCACGAAATTACTTCCTTGGTTGATTTGAAGATACAGGTTAAAAATGCTTTGTGGAGGATGATGTTCTGATGAGTTTCAAATATACGACT
The DNA here is from genome assembly GCA_963564075.1 of Eupithecia subfuscata. Taxonomy (NCBI): domain Eukaryota; kingdom Metazoa; phylum Arthropoda; class Insecta; order Lepidoptera; family Geometridae; genus Eupithecia; species Eupithecia subfuscata. Next base: position 13,672,963 of record OY751099.1, on the reverse strand, counting down.
GTAATGTTGGTTGACGGTGCGTTTTTCACTAAAGACTTCAAAAAAGGAAGACGTTCTATGTGCGACTGTCTATCAACTGTGTGCAGTGAAGATATTATTTTTTGAACCTAATTTTTTTATTTGAAAGGGTTACTTTCGGCTTTGCGGAAAATTCGACTAAAACAATTCGACTAAAACAATTCGACTAAAACACAATTCGACTAAAAACATTTCGACTTGTAACAATTCGACTAACGACTAAAACAATTCGTTTCAACAACAAAAAAATGTTGTATCAACATATTGGCTCTGGGTGCAATTAAACATATACACACCCTTTCAGTCACAGAGTCGCCACGAACCCCCCGCTTCGCACTCGGGGGTTGGGTGGGCTTCGTTAGTAGTAAGTTTATGTTGACCCCCCGCTTCGCGGGGGTGGGACGCCTACAGGTCGGGTCAACTCAAGTTCGAGTTGCTTTAGCCGAATTGTTACTAGTCGAAATGCTTTTAGTCGAATTGTGTTTTAGTCGAACTGTTTTAGACGAATTGTTTTAGTCGAATTTTCCGTCGACGGCTGATTTGTCTATTTATCAATGTGGCCTGATAAGTCTGTGCCAAGAATTAAATATACTTTGGTAAGGAGCTTTGCAATTAAATATCCTAATTTATTTACTAGACTAGTCACCGCAAAACCGGCTGGCAAAATGGAGCACCAGCTGGTAAAACTAAATCAAACTATTTTTCTAACTAGAGAAATAGTCAAGAAAATCAGCTAACCAAATAAACAATGTTTGTATTTGCCGTATATTGTTTATCTTATACATGTTTTAAGTAACTTTGATGAAACAGAAACAATCATAAACCGATTTGTACCCTGAAGCAATTTTTCGACCTCGACAAAATTAATAATTGCTCAATTAGGTACCTACACGCGGAACAGAAATGAACATTGCAGACATGTTAAATAACAAATAGTGTCTTAATCGAACAATCTCACTTACATAACGCAATTGTAGCGAAACAAATTGAAGCAGTGCACGCGTAGGTACCTATATAGCAATGGGCGATTCGTTCTCCCTGAGACAATCTTGGTCTCTATTGGGAACAACGAGTTGGGAAGGTAATTAAAACAAACACAGAGCAAGCTCACGTTCTGAACTTTCGAATTGGAGCTTTTGTACGAACGCATTCGATCTTAACAGAATACAAAATCTAGGAACAGACGAGCTCTACCACAGATCTCAATGGGCTCTACCTTTCTACGTATCTATGGTACTCACCGTTACTTTGCCCAACGCTACAATCAAAGATCGTTTCAACATCTACAAAGAAGGGACTATGGTATGGAATGAGCGTTAGGAAAGTGCTTTGCGTATAATCAATAAAGGTGCCGGCCGCAAGTGCGTGTGGTTGCGAGTGTTGCGACCAATCTCAATTATGTAGGTCAATTAACGTCTTGGCCCGTTAGCGTCGATATAGCGCTACAAATAGGTAATTGGTTGTTCCTTTTGCAATTTATGTGACGGTAACATTACGGCAGGCGAATCTAAGATTTTTTGCGCCATTTATAACTGTAATTAGGGATCGAAGCGTTTTCGCTTAATTGGCAAAAAGTAGGATGGTTTTGTCCGTAAATGGAATGATATTTCTTGAGCTTAAGAGAGTGGGTCTATCCGATAATTACGAAACCATGTATACCATGTATAGTAACTTATGGATGATCGTAATGTTACAACATGGTTTTTATGAAGCAGGTTGAGTGACTGGTGTAGGCACTGCGCGGAATTAGTCCGGTTTTCCCAACTTGTTAGATACTCTATCAGTCATGTGATTTATAAAAACTCTTAGGATTAAAACCGAAGTTAAATTAGTATAACTCTTAAATTATACTGCTCTTCACAAGTTTACATGCTGTTTTTTATAAGTAGAAGTACCGCCCTACTCGTGATTAAAAATATCTGAATTCTTGCTTTCGTCTTTATGTTGAAAATCATGTTAAACAAACATCGAGATATTGAAATTGTAGAAAATTTGCAAGTGAAATCAGTGAGCCAGCTGGGCAGGTGATGGTGATTCACACGGCGAAACAGCATCGTTGTGCAACTGCACGTGTTTGTGCATTGTTTTGAAAAGCTGGACGGTTCATATCTTATCTTCTGGGTAAAGGATGAGCTAATTTTGATGTTTTAATAATTCTGCATGTACCTAACCTATTTCCTGCCTGCCCTAGCTGCGCCTTGCGGTGTTTCCCGCAGCGAGTAAAATTAATAATCCCTCGGGAACACTGCACTTTCCCGGGATCAAAGTAGACTATGTGTTAATCCAAGATATGCCTGCAAAATTTCATCCAAATTGTTTGAGCGTGAAGCTAGTAACAAATAAACACACACAGAGATACATAGGTACACTCTTTCGCCTTTCAGAGACTTCTATATATTTTTCCTGTAAAATAAAGATCTTTCTAGATTATTTTAGATGATTTGCTCTGCAAAGTTCGGAAATAGGGGGGAGAAATGGGTAATTATTATTTCAGTAAGTATGAAACCTACAAGAATTTCAAAAACTGGTTAGAAATAAACAAACAAACCGATGCCTTTCATTTGATACCTAACAGTACACACAATAGCTGCGGTAGTTGCTGAAATATTAAAGAGGGAAAAAAGGACAGACAAAGCGAAACCATAAGGGTTTCCAAAGTGATCTTGAAACCCTGACAAAGTGTTACTGTCGGAAAATTCAAGCTTCAAATCTCCTTTCAGACCACTGGTTCAGAAGCATATTTCCAACCATCTACAAATGTGGTCGTATAAAAGTTTACGAGCTTGTCTTCATTTGTTTAACCGTTTCGAGCCCTTTCATGGAGTAACGGTATTCGCAAAATATACCCTATAATAATTTATGGCTCGTAATTTTTTCAACTGCGGAAGCTGTTGCGGGAACTGATTCATTTAAATACCTTAAGGAAGTCAAAACAACATTTCTATAATCATAACATTCTTAACAGACAATCGCGCCTGACGGCAATCAAAAATATACTTTTCCTGTGGCTCGTTCGAATAGAAGTATCATATACATGGCTGCATAAATGGCGGGCGTATCATAATTTATTAATATTAAAAAGGCTCAAGTCCAAAGAAGATGTGTGTTGAATAGTATTAAGCTCCGGTTTGACCCGAGACACCGCCAAAACTCCAGAAGGGATCTTCCTGAAATTTTGCACGCATGAACTTCTATTTTGTTCTCATAAAGATACATTCTAAAAAGACAGAGAAGGTTCACGTTAACTAGCCTTTGCTTGGACGTATAATAATAAAATAACAAATACTTAGTGTACTTTATAACTAGAAAAAACGCGTATGAAGCCGCGGGCAAAAGCCGTTTTAAATCAAAGTAGTAGTTTTTCCTCTCCCATTTGCTTCTCTTGAATGTCTGGTTTGTTTTCATAAAGACAGATTCTCAAAAAAACAAATTCTAAAAAGACAGAGAAGGTACAGGTGCACTCACCATTGCTTGGGCGTATAATAATAAAATAAACATACTTAGTCAACTTTATATCAGAAAGACGCGTATGAATGAAGCCACGGACAAAAGCCGTTTTAAATCAAGACAGTAGTTTTTCCTTTCCCATTTGCTTCTCTTGAATTTCTGGTTTGTTTTCATAGACAGATTCTCAAAAAAACAAATTCTAAAAAGACAGAGAAGGTACAGGTGCAATCACCATTCCTTGGTCGTATAATAATAAAATAACACATACTTAGACTACTTTTAATCCAGAAAAAAACGCGTATGAAGCTAAAGCCCTTTTAAATAAAGACAGTAGTTTTCCTCTCCTATTTGCTTCTCTATAAAAAAAGTGAAGATTAACTGAGTTCCCAGGCTAAACAGTACAACTGATGCGAACAATGGGCTAAATACAATCGTTTGTAACAATCAAGACCTTAGATTGATTCTAGTTCCACGACTGGCCCTAGGTTATAGAATAACCAGCAGTGTCTGTGCACTGAGGGCTCATCTCATCACGACAATGACCTTGCCAGTGCTCCTGCTAAGCGGCGGTATATACCTAAAGATATAGGTACAGTCAGCTGCACAGACCTGTATACACTTCCAAGGTTTAACTTTTATTTTACTCGGAACTTTTCAAATAAAAGGACATGCACACGTTTTTCATACAAAGTAGTCACTATACTTCGTCAGAATGCGGTACATAAATTATCACAATTACTATACATACACTTACTATTTAGTCAAATTGAAAACTTGGAAGTGTATACATATTTTTGCAGCCGACTGTACTTATAGGAACGCACTTGAGATCAGCAGACTGTCGGTATCTTAATCCAAGAACACTTGACGAAAATCATATAAAAAAGTTTGGATGTATTTAATTGACGGGTGTTTGGTACCTACGTCTGCGCGTCAAACTACTGAATCTATCAAACTGAAATTTGATCATTTCAGTATATATCTATTCATCTATATTATTAATATAATATTATAAAGAGGAAAGATTTGATTGTTTGTTTGTTTGTATTGAATAGGCTCCGAAACTACTGGACCGATTTGAAAAATTCTTTCACCGTTAGGAAGTTTACTTTTCAGGGAGTGACATAGGCTATATTTTTATCCCGGAATTCCCACGGGAACGGGAACTACGCGGGTGAAACCGCGAGGCGATTGTCTAGTCTATTCATATACCCAGAATAGACTAGACTGAATAGGCTATAGATATATGTACCTAAGTATCTTACTCCATCTCTAGAACTGGGTTGAAATAGCATACCTACATACTACCTTTTATTTCAAAAAAGCGTACAAATCCGCAGGCAGAAGCTACTAGCTCTTATGGCAGCTCTTTGTTTTTGCGCATCTCGAAACTACTCGAAATAAGTACCTAAGTAGATAAGTTACCTACATAATTCCACAAATGAGCAAAAAGGTCATCTCAAAAACACAATCCATTCATCAAAAGGGTCGGTCGCTATCGCTACACGTAACTAATTCTGTAAATTGTTATAATTGTTGGAAACGAGCACAATAGAGTATTTATATGAAGCTTCCGTTTCTACAGTTAGGCTTTTCGAAACCGGCCCACTTTGATAACTTATTTAAGTCTGTAATTTTATTAAATCTTTTATAATTAAGGTATTAGGCACCCACACAATTAGAGCTATTGTTTTAATATACTTACGTAGCTAAAAAGTAAGGACCTGCTCATTGAGTCCACTCTACCACTTAATCCACCCATGAAATGATATAGGCGGGATTTATGTAGATCACGAATAACTCATAAGTATTTTTCCTACTAATACATATTATAAATAAATAATAAATAATGCTGGACAATTCACACAGCGTTATCTAGCCCCAAGCTGTGTTATGGGTACGAGATAACTGATAAGTAGGTATACAATACACTACATAGTGTTAGCTTGCCTAAAAAATAGGTTTAGAGTTGGAAATAATTTTATTGTTAGATTGTAAAATATTTGTGATAAGAGTGCAACACTCACTCTGTCATGGACGCCATTGTAGAAAAGTTATGTTGATAATGATAAAATGTTCTAATAAGTTGTAGAAAGGATTATAGCCCATGTTAATGTGATGCCCTGTTTTATTTCAGTAACACGTCTATTAGCTATCAATAGATAGATATTTTTTATTATACATGAAAACCAGAATATTGTCCAGAACACCCTGAACAAATATCTGCAGATCGTACAAACATTTGTCCCGAGGCCGAAAGTTTGTGATATGTGAATTTTTGTTACCTAAGATCTCCAAAACTACTGAACTTTGGCGTACATTTAGAACATAGCTTAACTTAGATAAAAGGCTACTTAATATACCAAAAATACGCGTGCGACGCCGCGGGCAGAAGCTAGTATCCCACAAATCAATTCCCATGGGATAGATTATATCTCATAGAAATAACTTTTATAGGTTTCCATAGAAACAACGCGGTCGAAGCCGCTGGCAGAACCAAGTATTGTTATAAAAGTTACAGAACAATAGATTGATTGGCATGTAATTTTAGTAAGTGTACCACCAACAATAATGACTGCCAAGTGTTAATATAGATAAGATAAAATTAAAACGATTATTATCCAACGCAAGGTAGGCCCTATTATTAATTCAAAGTTCAAAGCAATTATTTAATTTAAGTAATCTCTGGACACTGATTGCCACATCAACCGTAATCATTTAACCTTCGTCATCGCTATACGGGTTTGTAGATAAGCTGACCGGTGCATACTGCCGTCATAAAGTAAAACTCATAAATTATGACTAAGTTTACATAGGAGGTGATAGAATCACACTTATATTATAAATGCGAAAGTTTGGATGGATGGATAGATGGATGGATGGATGGATGTTTGTTACCTCTTCACGCCAAAACTACTGAACGGATCAGGCTGAAATTTTGCATACAGGTAAGTGTAACCCTGGAATCAAACATAGGCGACTTTTTATCCCATAAATCAGTTCCCATGGGATAGAAATAACCTCAAAACGTTTTCATAGAAAAAACGCGTGCGAAACCCCGGGCAGAAGCTATAATCATAGTTGAAAACGGTAATTAAATCGCTTTTTATCAAATCCGAAGTACATTTGTTGCGCACATCATTTTAATGCCATCTGCGAAAAAATCCTCTCTACAAAGCAGTTGGAGCTAGGTATGCTGAAGACAAACGATATAATTAAAAAAATGTTAGAAATTTCACTCCTGGAAAATCCTTCCATTACTTTTTTCCATTTTTCAATAGCACCTACCGTCGAAGAATGTTGAAATACGGGCCAGAGTCTGTCCCGGCGGGACGTTTAAAATTATGCCTGAACTACGGGACGTCCCGGGAAATACGGGACGTCTGGCAACCCTAGTACCTACCCACATAATGTCTATTAGCAAAGTGTGTGCTATTCGCGAATCCATCGCAAAATGTTCAAATAGTTACCAACGTGCTTACGCATAATGTCTCTCTGCATAACAATATTCGGGCTCTATTATCTATCAACAGTGGGTGGCCAAAAGTGTTGACTTGTAACGTTGTTATCACTAATCCCAACGAGGGTAGAATCCTTTCGTGATCTCATAATAACTGATACGAATGCTATTATTAACCTGCCGGTGGCCGAGCGGGCTTGCTGAATATTTAGAAGTACCTAATCCTGGAGGTTCAGTATAGAAATAGAAGATGGGTTTTATGCAAAAAAATGCCTTTAAGGGTTAACTTTGACGTTAAAGCTGCGTGTGCACCGGAGCGGTATCGGAGTGTACGCAGCGTAAGGATTTGTTGATTGTAAATGAAAAATGAAAATGAAAAATATATTTATTTAGTAATAACAATCTTACAGAAATTTTCCTGCGGTCTCCACACTAGGCAAAGCCTGTATCGTGGAAACCAGTATGACTTAGCTTAACGAAATTTCGGACTACTTGCTAACAATGAGATGGAAAATAACATGTAATAAGACATATAAGAAGAAGAATAAGATCACACACATCCTCTAAACTAAATCATATAAAATAAACTTGTATTGATTTTCAGGGTAGGTTGTACTACAGTGTGCTCTGGACCGGCATATCTGCTGATACCGATGCCAGAGACCGGTATTTCTGCCGATGACGTCATCGCCAAACTCTAGAGCTTTGAAAATACCTTTAATATTGCCGATGCAAAGTCTAATAATAAATCGAAAAATGTAAATAGGTACCAACGCCGCCGCCGCCGCCGCCGCCGTGTACCTTGCGTACGCTCCTGCCACAAGCGAAAACTTCCGTCAAAACCTACAATTAAAAATCTTAAAAAAAAAATGTAGGTATCCGGCTAATTTTTTTTTCAGTAGTCTGAAAAAACAGTACTAAGTAGTACTGTTTCTTTTTTATTGGTTTTGATTTGGGGTTCTGCACCACCCTTTGTTTTCGAAAGTGGTCTTGACACACCCTGTATAATCGAAGAAGAAGAACATAATATGATGCGCCACCGGCAATTTTTTTGTTTATCTTGCAATAGATAAAGGGGTAGTTTACGTTCCTACCTTTATGAATCCGCTCGTAACCCTCTGCACGCGTGACACACTCGCACTTGACGGATCTTGTTCCTCTGAGACAGGCAAGTTGGTTGATTAGCTGCAGGTCATAAGCCATTGCTACTGTATTTTACATTCGCTACGGTAACAATGGTCTGTTCCAACCGATAATATCAACCATTATGCAGGATTTCTGTAACGTCCGCTTATTATTCTTTAACTTGACTTACAATAAGCAATAGCTGGTACTGGGCGGATGCTTATTAATAAAAATATCAGCAGTAAGGCAACTTTTTCGCGGTCTTGTGTCAAATGACCGCGAAAAAGGAGCAGGTTCGGCTGTTTATATGTTATTTTATGAATATTCGTCGATTTCATAAGCTAGAAATGATATTTTTATTATCAACTAGCTGCGCCCCGCGGCTTCGCTCGCCTGGAAATTTATGTTTTCCACTTTCTTAATTTTTTCTTTGCTATAAACCTCACGGAGCCCGAGACCTTTCCAACGAATGCAAGACCGTGGAAATCGGTTCGTGCATTCTGGAGTTATAGCGTCAGGAAGGAAAACCCGACTTATTTTTATATAGTAGATTGTATTGAATGTTGTCATTTATTTATTTTTTCTGTTATTTGCCTTTAGTATGCGAGAGCTAAGTAACTTTTCATGATGTGTGTAAGAAGGTACGATTATTGTAGAATTGTGTACCTACGTACTTAGATTGTACTTAGATGATGAATATCATGACATGTAGTCTGACATGTAATATTTTTAACCCCCGACGCAAAAAGAGGGGTGTTATAAGTTTGACGTGTCTGTCTGTGTATCTGTGTATCTGTCTGTGGTGAAAGGCGGTTCATCCGTTTGGGAGCTACGATAGCTCCCAAACGGATGAACCGCCTTTCGTTTAGTTTTTTTTGTGTCATAGATAATTTTATCCCGAGTGTTAAAGAGCCTTGTTTCATGAAAATCTGATCAGCCAATAAACGTCGGCGGGTTTTTAGAAATATTATTTTTTTCTTGTCTTTTATATAGGTATATGAAAAAATATGAACTATTTCTTTGTCAATAAATGGAGCGACTTTGATAATTATTTTGTTATTGTACCGAGAATGATCTCGCGGTGATTTACGATCATTTTAATCCCGAGGAATTAGTATTGGTCCCTTAAACTTAAAAACAGTGTAAAATTGAGGAATTACAAGTTTTTAAAATTTTAAGACAATCAAATTATTACAAGCTTATTTTACCTTAAAAATTACACAACGCGAAGATATTTCAAATTTACGTCTACTTACTAGGTAGGCATAGGTACTGCCTATACCCAGCTCGAGGATACTACAATCTACATCTGATAAAAAGAAATTATAAGTCGTTTGCGTGCCACCAGCAAGGCCACCCTCGCACGCATGCTTTGAATAAAATTGAAGGCACCTAGATGTTATATACAAATTCTATAGAATATTAATCACGCCAAAATAGCACAGGGAGTTTATTGTATAATCTATAGGAGTCTACTAGGGCGGAATTGTCTCAGAGGTCACACGGTCGTTTAGAACTTCTGAAAGGCAATCGCCGAGGCTGGGGAATACGAAATTAGTTTTGTTGAAATATTCGTTTTGATTTGGACTTTTAGAATGGATTAAAATGCTGTTGACAGATGATAGATAGATGGCCATGACAGCGTTACGGTAACGCTGTCATGGCCATCTACGTTACCAAAAGTCCGGTAACGCCGTTACCGGACTTTTGGTGGGCGCAGAGGGCGCCTCGCTGGTTAAAAGTTAGGGGCAACACGCACAAGGGCGGGATCGGTTTTTGGTCGGTTGTGTGGTGTGCGGAAGCGAATCGGTTGCCATCACCTCCGGGTTAACTATGGATGGATAGATGGATGGATGGATGGATGTTTGTTACCTCTTCACGCCAAAACTACTGAACGGATCAGGCTGAAATTTTGCATACAGGTAAGTGTAACCCTGGAATCAAACATAGGCGACTTTTTATCCCATAAATCAGTTCCCATGGGATAGAAATAACCTCAAAACGTTTTCATAGAAAAAACGCGTGCGAAACCCCGGGCAGAAGCTATAATCATAGTTGAAAACGGTAATTAAATCGCTTTTTATCAAATCCGAAGTACATTTGTTGCGCACATCATTTTAATGCCATCTGCGAAAAAATCCTCTCTACAAAGCAGTTGGAGCTAGGTATGCTGAAGACAAACGATATAATTAAAAAAATGTTAGAAATTTCACTCCTGGAAAATCCTTCCATTACTTTTTTCCATTTTTCAATAGCACCTACCGTCGAAGAATGTTGAAATACGGGCCAGAGTCTGTCCCGGCGGGACGTTTAAAATTATGCCTGAACTACGGGACGTCCCGGGAAATACGGGACGTCTGGCAACCCTAGTACCTACCCACATAATGTCTATTAGCAAAGTGTGTGCTATTCGCGAATCCATCGCAAAATGTTCAAATAGTTACCAACGTGCTTACGCATAATGTCTCTCTGCATAACAATATTCGGGCTCTATTATCTATCAACAGTGGGTGGCCAAAAGTGTTGACTTGTAACGTTGTTATCACTAATCCCAACGAGGGTAGAATCCTTTCGTGATCTCATAATAACTGATACGAATGCTATTATTAACCTGCCGGTGGCCGAGCGGACTTGCTGAATATTTAGAAGTACCTAATCCTGGAGGTTCAGTATAGAAATAGAAGATGGGTTTTATGCAAAAAAATGCCTTTAAGGGTTAACTTTGACGTTAAAGCTGCGTGTGCACCGGAGCGGTATCGGAGTGTACGCAGCGTAAGGATTTGTTGATTGTAAATGAAAAATGAAAATGAAAAATATATTTATTTAGTAATAACAATCTTACAGAAATTTTCCTGCGGTCTCCACACTAGGCAAAGCCTGTATCGTGGAAACCAGTATGACTTAGCTTAACGAAATTTCGGACTACTTGCTAACAATGAGATGGAAAATAACATGTAATAAGACATATAAGAAGAAGAATAAGATCACACACATCCTCTAAACTAAATCATATAAAATAAACTTGTATTGATTTTCAGGGTAGGTTGTACTACAGTGTGCTCTGGACCGGCATATCTGCTGATACCGATGCCAGAGACCGGTATTTCTGCCGATGACGTCATCGCCAAACTCTAGAGCTTTGAAAATACCTTTAATATTGCCGATGCAAAGTCTAATAATAAATCGAAAAATGTAAATAGGTACCAACGCCGCCGCCGCCGCCGCCGCCGTGTACCTTGCGTACGCTCCTGCCACAAGCGAAAACTTCCGTCAAAACCTACAATTAAAAATCTTAAAAAAAAAATGTAGGTATCCGGCTAATTTTTTTTTCAGTAGTCTGAAAAAACAGTACTAAGTAGTACTGTTTCTTTTTTATTGGTTTTGATTTGGGGTTCTGCACCACCCTTTGTTTTCGAAAGTGGTCTTGACACACCCTGTATAATCGAAGAAGAAGAACATAATATGATGCGCCACCGGCAATTTTTTTGTTTATCTTGCAATAGATAAAGGGGTAGTTTACGTTCCTACCTTTATGAATCCGCTCGTAACCCTCTGCACGCGTGACACACTCGCACTTGACGGATCTTGTTCCTCTGAGACAGGCAAGTTGGTTGATTAGCTGCAGGTCATAAGCCATTGCTACTGTATTTTACATTCGCTACGGTAACAATGGTCTGTTCCAACCGATAATATCAACCATTATGCAGGATTTCTGTAACGTCCGCTTATTATTCTTTAACTTGACTTACAATAAGCAATAGCTGGTACTGGGCGGATGCTTATTAATAAAAATATCAGCAGTAAGGCAACTTTTTCGCGGTCTTGTGTCAAATGACCGCGAAAAAGGAGCAGGTTCGGCTGTTTATATGTTATTTTATGAATATTCGTCGATTTCATAAGCTAGAAATGATATTTTTATTATCAACTAGCTGCGCCCCGCGGCTTCGCTCGCCTGGAAATTTATGTTTTCCACTTTCTTAATTTTTTCTTTGCTATAAACCTCACGGAGCCCGAGACCTTTCCAACGAATGCAAGACCGTGGAAATCGGTTCGTGCATTCTGGAGTTATAGCGTCAGGAAGGAAAACCCGACTTATTTTTATATAGTAGATTGTATTGAATGTTGTCATTTATTTATTTTTTCTGTTATTTGCCTTTAGTATGCGAGAGCTAAGTAACTTTTCATGATGTGTGTAAGAAGGTACGATTATTGTAGAATTGTGTACCTACGTACTTAGATTGTACTTAGATGATGAATATCATGACATGTAGTCTGACATGTAATATTTTTAACCCCCGACGCAAAAAGAGGGGTGTTATAAGTTTGACGTGTCTGTCTGTGTATCTGTGTATCTGTCTGTGGTGAAAGGCGGTTCATCCGTTTGGGAGCTACGATAGCTCCCAAACGGATGAACCGCCTTTCGTTTAGTTTTTTTTGTGTCATAGATAATTTTATCCCGAGTGTTAAAGAGCCTTGTTTCATGAAAATCTGATCAGCCAATAAACGTCGGCGGGTTTTTAGAAATATTATTTTTTTCTTGTCTTTTATATAGGTATATGAAAAAATATGAACTATTTCTTTGTCAATAAATGGAGCGACTTTGATAATTATTTTGTTATTGTACCGAGAATGATCTCGCGGTGATTTACGATCATTTTAATCCCGAGGAATTAGTATTGGTCCCTTAAACTTAAAAACAGTGTAAAATTGAGGAATTACAAGTTTTTAAAATTTTAAGACAATCAAATTATTACAAGCTTATTTTACCTTAAAAATTACACAACGCGAAGATATTTCAAATTTACGTCTACTTACTAGGTAGGCATAGGTACTGCCTATACCCAGCTCGAGGATACTACAATCTACATCTGATAAAAAGAAATTATAAGTCGTTTGCGTGCCACCAGCAAGGCCACCCTCGCACGCATGCTTTGAATAAAATTGAAGGCACCTAGATGTTATATACAAATTCTATAGAATATTAATCACGCCAAAATAGCACAGGGAGTTTATTGTATAATCTATAGGAGTCTACTAGGGCGGAATTGTCTCAGAGGTCACACGGTCGTTTAGAACTTCTGAAAGGCAATCGCCGAGGCTGGGGAATACGAAATTAGTTTTGTTGAAATATTCGTTTTGATTTGGACTTTTAGAATGGATTAAAATGCTGTTGACAGATGATAGATAGATGGCCATGACAGCGTTACGGTAACGCTGTCATGGCCATCTACGTTACCAAAAGTCCGGTAACGCCGTTACCGGACTTTTGGTGGGCGCAGAGGGCGCCTCGCTGGTTAAAAGTTAGGGGCAACACGCACAAGGGCGGGATCGGTTTTTGGTCGGTTGTGTGGTGTGCGGAAGCGAATCGGTTGCCATCACCTCCGGGTTAGCGGCGGTCACCGAGAACGTGTCATGGTCTACGGAGGAGAAACTACTGGAGGGTTTGGTCTAGAAGTTATTTCTATAATCTGTCCGAACTTGGCTGACGCTCCATCGCGAATCTCAATTCTTTTCTATGATTTGAAATATACTTTTCAGATAATTTCACCGCAAAATTGATAAAGACGCAACAAAAATTATATTCGAAAGACCTTTTCAGATGCTGGTTTTGTTCAGCTGAAAAACCGCGCACTTTTCTAGAATCTTTTCTGCTGAAAAATGATTCAAAGAAACTCAACAAGTAGAGTCCAGTCCGCTGAACGAGTAAATGGTTGAACATTTTACTAAACAATGAAAAGTCATTCACGGAAAACCGACAACAATGCTCCGAGTTTCCCTTTGAAATACCTAGGTAGGTGCTCAAGTGCTCTAGAAACTAGAAGATAAAAAGTTGTAGGAACTTAAATATTTCATTGAGAATTTTTACACCTACATAGTAAGTAGGTAGGTACATACTAACCTACTATGAAACAATGAATTTCATTCCACTATTCCATTCTGGTTTCTAAATTCAATTTGATTAATTCTATTAGCATGAAGCTTATTTAACTGGATGAAATTTATTATATTGTTTTAATTATCTTTTAAATTCTATTTGACATGTGTAAAGTCGAACTCAGTTTTGCAGTGTCCTCCCAGGGTGCATGTACCTACTCTAGTGACAACCCAAAGAATGAATGAACATGCAAGCAAAAAAAAAAGTAATTTTTCGAGAAAACTACTAGTTATTAATAGTCAGAAACTGGATTTGGTCATGGTTTCACTCCTTGCTTTACCCTTAAAAAGGTCCTTGAAGACAGAGACCATATTACGTCTAGCTAAGATATTAAGAGCTGCCTACAATTCCTAGGTACCTAATACAATACAATGAGGTTTTGCGAGACTGTAAAGGAAAGGCAGCCATGCATCAGCTTCTTGGTAAAACACATAACAAATTCACATGTAGGAAACATAACATGTTTTGAGTAGAGCGTTACATCGATCGTTGGTAGTTGTTTCGTGTGAAAGTGTCGATAACTAGTAAACGTTAAAATTGTAACCTAGCTAACGTGTGCAAATGCACCTCCTATTGGACAGTGAAACACTTTCCGATTTCACAAAAGCGTGTTTATATACGTGGTCCCATGAACACCGTTAAAATATCTACATCTAGTTCCACGTCACAGACGGCATGTGCATCATCATCACTAGCCAACCTCAACCTCAACAGCCTATATCGGTCCACTGCTGGACGCTGACCTCCCCCTGATAAGCGCCTTATCGGTTTTTATCATATGGGTAACGCCCATAATCCCCACGCTGGGCATGCGGGTTGGGATCACAGTTCGGTGGTAGAGTTGTTATGCAGATGGCGCTGCTGCCCGCCCCCGGTGGGTCTCCCTTAGTCGCCTCTTACGACGCGACACCCGCGGGAAGAGTTGGGGTGGTGCAAATTCTAAGCTGGCACCACAAAGTTACACTAGCCTATATTAGTCCCATCACATCACAATAGTAGTATAAATGCGAAAGTTTGGATGTACCCACCTGTATGGATGTTTGTTACCTCTTCACGCCAAAACTACTGAACGGATCAGGCTGAAATTATATTGCATACCTATTGGTAATTCTTATCCAATCAAACATAGACTACTTTTTATCCCATAAATCAGTTCGAATGAGCAAGAAATAGGCTTGTTCTTGCTCGGTCAGTAAAGGAATAAATAAATAATAAATAATGGTGGACAATACACAGCATTATCTAGCCCCAAGGTAAGCAGAGCTTGTGTTATGGGTACTAGATAACTGATATACATAATAATATACGAGTACATAGATAGATACTTTTTATTATATATAGAAAACGACCAGAACACCCTGAACAAATATCTGCAGATCGTACAAATATTTGTCCCGAGGCTGGAATCGAACCCGCAACCTCCTGCGTCGCAGGCGGACCTTCGCCCACCGCGCCACAGAGATCGTCCACAGAATCGCTCCCGACTAGTACAATCGTAGTAAAGTACCTACTATAAATCCGAAGCATAATGTAATTTACCACTACACACTGGTAAGACTTTATAGCTGGCATTTTCTACAGTTTTAAATTGAGTTTGGTAGGTTTTTTCTGTTTCTTTATCCTGGCACCATCTACTTAGCTACAGGCTTTTAACTTTTTTTATTAGGACTGACTCGTAACTCAGGATTTAAATAGCAGCCTAATTCTATTTGGCTTAATTCAGAGTTCTACGCGAATTTCGTAACCTTAGTAAAATCTTGCCCTCTTTTTAAGCGACTTTTGTGTTTCTTCAGATTCAAAAATTTTCAGTGTTATTTCTCAGGCTTGTTTATTTTCTAATTTTTTCAAGGTTTTAATTTATTCTTGCAATTATAAAATAAAAATATTCTTTATTTTGCTGTCGAAGAAACAATAAACGCAAAATAAATAAATGCAATTTTATATAAGCTAACATTTTAAAAGAACTTAAATAAACTAGTACATTTCAGCTCTTTAATTACATGCCTATTTAAGTAAAGAGCTGAAATGTACGATACTAAAGAAAGTCAAGAGAGAAATTAGTTTCGTATTTAAACTATTGTAATAAATTAGCAAAGGTCGGACCGTTCGTTCCCGCGGACGATTCAGGGTGAGAGTAAATCAAAATAACGGCCATTTTACCATTCTAGCCAACATTCAAATGTAAACCACTATTATTACTTGAAATTGAATCTAGATTTCCCTGCACATTATTAAAATTTATTGTTATTTCACACCACAGTTGCCCCACTACGAAGCGAAGAGAGAAAGGCCTCTTTTTCTTTTCACGCCCTACAGAATTAGAAACAAACGAAACAAAACAGAGTTTAGTATAATCATATCGATAGCTAGAACGCCTAGAACACTACTTACCTTCATTCATAATGCAGGTACTTAAGTAATGTTCATTATGAATGTGAGCGGGTTAACTACGAACCTAGTTTGTGTCGGAAGAACATTAAATCCCTCATGTCATCCCTTAAGGGGGTACCCTACCCTCAAATTGCTTATTTTCAACTCCGTCGGACCTCCATATCTTCCAAACTACCTACTGAATATTTAACTTTGAAATTTATATATGGTAAAGTTCAGGACTTATTATATCGATCATATGTTTCGAAAACACGATTCCATAAAATTTTCTCGATAGAAAAAAATCGCAAAGTTACCTCTAATTTTTTACTAAAACCCTAATTTCTCAATAAATACAGATGATACGATCTTGAGATTAAGCATAGTAATTGAGCTAAGTATAAAGAACACTTTATATGTTGCCTTTTTTTCAATTAACTATTCTAATGTTTGTGGGGAGCAAATAACTACTAAAAACTTGATTTTTGGGCTTACGCCGCTTTGCTCTGCCCCGCTCCTGTGAACGCGAAATCCTATGCCTATCCTCTTCACACAATAACGAGGTAGGGTACCCCCTTAACGAGGGACTTCATTAGGGTAAGTGCGAGTGAGTGCGCCTGTACTGCAAGGACGCAGTACAGGTGCGACACGAAAGGGATGAAACGTTGGTGTCCTTCCAACACCCACAAGGTTCGTAGTTAACCCGCTTACATTCATAATGAATTCGTCAAGCTTTTTTATTAGTAAGTAAATTTAGTAATTTTCTCATCCTTCGATCGTATCCTACGTTATGACTATAACACAGTTCTATTTAAATGAAGATCTTATTTGTCGTTAATAAATTAACAAGACCCACAGAGCCCGTCATTGTTGGAGCATAAATCATTAATTTGTCTCAGTAAATGACAGACTGCCCCAGATTCTTGTTCTTATTAATTTCATTTGGTTATGAACTTAGAATGCGTACAGTTAGTAATTCAATTTGGGTTAAAATTTCGTTTTGTAAATGAATTCTCGTGCGAGAGCTAGTCACAGCCGGTGATATGCGAGGGTTAAAAAGGTAGTGTGAAAAAATACTGGCAGCTTACGAAAAACAACTTAGCATCTGAAACACCGCCAGATCCCTCATCAAAAAGTTAAGATCATTCCAAGCCTTCAAGCTCTTGCAATAACGTTCGATGGGCGTTTTTGACAAGTTCGGACTTTTATGAGACTGGTAGAACAAAGGCAGATACCCGCTATGTTATCTTAAGGCGGTACCCTACCTCGTTATTGTGTGAAGAGGATAGGCATAGGATTTCGCGTTCACAGGAGCGGGACAGAGCAAAGCGGCGTAAGCCCAAAAATCAAGTTTTTAGTAGTTATTTGCTCCCCACAAACATTAGAATAGTTAATTGGAAAAAAGGCAACATATAAAATGTTCTTTATACTTAGTTCAATTACTATGCTTAATCTCAAGATCGTATCATCTGTATTTATTGAGAAATTAGGGTTTTAGTAAAAAATTAGAGGTAACTTTGCGATTTTTTTCTATCGAGAAAATTTTATGGCATCGTGTTTTCGAAACATATGATCGATAGAATAAGTCCTGAACTTTACCATATATAAATTTCAAAGTTAAATATTCAGTAGTTTGGAAGATATGGAGGTCCGACGGAGTTGAAAATAAGCAATTTGAGGTACTATACCCCTTTAACGGATAGCTAGCGCTTATTCAAACACAGTATCGTATCAAATAATCACAGACTCTATCACAAAAGATTAAGGTGTAAATTTAATAGTACTATAAGAGATACTCCCATTCAAGCATATACGTTCTCTATTACCACGCTGGTAAGGTTCAAATCAGTAAAGTGTGGTGTGAAGCCGTATCAGTAGAGTGGTAGAGTACGCAAGTTTTGTAAGAACTTAATCAAATATTTACAGAAATTCAAGTGGATTAGATACACCTAGTACGTTCAACTTATGGTTCTGTCTGTGTGACTTTTAGTTTATAATAGGACACACGGAAATACTAATTCCGTGAGGACACGATTCGTAAGCGAATATTAAGTTTATTTCAGTAGGACATAAATAAAATCATTAAAATTATAAAACGCCTTCTTCACGTGCGAACGATTCCTTAAGTATCGATTTAACAAAATTAAGTTTCCGAGAAGCAATCTCCCACGCGACTGATTTAAATCAGATTTCTTCATCAAACCGTCACAGTTTGCGTAGGGATGCCTTGGGTACTATGTTGTTCGAATCAAAACTACCTATCTAACAATTTTCTTTTAAACTTACAGAAGTTTTAGATCATTTTTTACGCAAAAGAATCACTAAATACAGTTATGTAAACTGAAAAAAAAATCTATAAGAAACAAAACTGCAAACAGCCTTCAACAGAGGCTTAGATCACCTTACCAAATTTCGTTATCCATCATTGACTTTAATTAATTTACATAATAATAATAATATTTTTGTTGACATACAAATTAATTTGTTATAAATTATTTTGTTTACATACAAATTACACACAAAATAAGTTTACAATATTGAGTCTACAAACAGATTGGAACACTCAATCACTATCAATGAGATTTTGTTATCGCAATAAAACAATAACCAGTAGATAATAAATAAATAATAAATAAATAATGCTGGACAATTCACACAGCATTATCTAGCCCCAAGGTAAGCAGAGCTTGTGTTATGGGTACTAGATAACTGATATACTTAATACAATACACTACATAGATAGATATTTTTTAATATACATAGAAAACATCCAGAACGCCCTGGAAAAATGTCTGCAGATCGTACAAACATTTGTCCCGAGGCGGGAATCGAACCCGCAACCTCCTGCGTCGCAGGCAGACCTTCGCCCGCTGCGCCACCGGGGTCGCCTGATGAAACTGATATATTACTGTACTTATTTATTATGCCTATCATACTAATATTATAAACCCGAAAGTTTAGATGTATGAATGGATGGATGTTTGTTCAATATTCACGCCTTTACACACATATGTTTACTAATAATAATAATATAGGTGGGTTAAATCAATTATTATAACATCAATTAAACTTATGTAATGCGAAGCTTTTAAAAAGAAAATCCGGTGATAATCCAAGTCCGGAAATGAATAAGCTTGGTACCTTCTACGTATCCAACAGGTCTTTTAAACGAGTAGACGAGGTGTAAACCTATCAAATCCTGGCATCGCGTTTGCAACAAGATCTAGAGTCAGATAGGCGGGGGCTTCAATGTCGTGCAATCAGGCCTCCATGCCTGCAACTGCCTTTTATAGCGGCTGCCAGCGGTGCCATAGAATAATTAAAAGCATCGAACAGAAG
Organism: Eupithecia subfuscata; assembly: GCA_963564075.1. Taxonomy (NCBI): domain Eukaryota; kingdom Metazoa; phylum Arthropoda; class Insecta; order Lepidoptera; family Geometridae; genus Eupithecia; species Eupithecia subfuscata. Next base: position 13,653,269 of record OY751099.1, on the reverse strand, counting down.
GATCAGTAAGCCTGTGTAGCTATAATAACGCTACAAAAAAAATCGCAGAGGTCAAAAGATGTGATTATTTCAGGACTGATACTCAAGAATGGAAGTCACCTGAACAATATTTTCAGAAATAGTGCGCCCGGTATTAATATATTTACCAACTCTACTCTGGTTGTCTTTGGGTAGACTAGACTGCAAAGTCCAGTGACTTCTCTATTACAAGCTAAATAAGTTACTTCCTTTGGGCTCAAGCGTAGTGATTTATTTGTTAGCTTGGAATCGCTAAAGTAATGTATGTAGCAAGCATGGCTAGCATAGTTATATTTAATCTCAAAATTGGAATTGAATCCTTACGCGCCCGCCCTCTACAATTTGTTGATTTTTCAAGCGTTTCAGATGTCATGTGTGTGGACATAACAAAGTACCTACAATTACAAATATACGATTTATTATCTATTTATTATTCCCTAGGTCCGTGGGGTACCGAGGCTCTTCGGGTTTTCAAAAAACTATCTGAGCGTCTGGTCGAAGCGACGCGTGACCCGAGAGCTGGTGAATATCTGGCACAGCGTATCAGCATTGCCATACAGCGTGGCAATGCAGCCAGCGTCTTGGGGACGCTTCCGACTGGTGTTGATATGGATCAGTTGAGCTATCTGTAGACTGTTTGCAACAGTCGGCAGTTAGCTCAATTGTTTCAATTGTAAATACTAGTATAATTTTCTTTGTGAATAAAAACTGTTATTTATTATAAACTTGTACAATAACAGGCTTCTTTTTGCAGTTGGTTTACTGATTTGTATTCTGACCCGTGGTATGCGAATGCTTGCGTTCCATGTTTATTAATTGAAATGCCGGGATGGCAACATGATACTGGGAATTAATTTAGCTACCGGTCTAGCTCCCGGCTACGGCCAGTGAGATACAAGTTACAAGTATTACTACCTGTTGCATCTGCCTAGATACCTGTGGTTTATAAAACGAAGTTTTATGCAGAAGATATATTTGTTAAAGCTTGTAGGTAACTTGACAGAACAGAAGGCATGACTGTGTGTGACAAGCTTGGTTTATGGAATCTAATAAGTAATTAATATGTAGGGATGTAAGCTATCACATCACTATCGTCATGAAGAATATCATAACATAACTGTAACAATGACAAAATTTTCTATACAGAACGAACGTCTTATCGGTCTTTTGACGACCTCTGTGGCGCAGCGGGCGAAGGTCCGCCTGCGACGCAGGCAGGAGGTTGCGGGTTCGATTCCCGCCTCGGGACAAATGTTTGTACGATCTGCAGATATTTGTTCAGGGTGTTCTGGATGTTTTCTATGTATAATAAAAAATATCTAACTATGTAGTGTATTGTATTATGTATATCAGTTATCTAGTATCCTTAACACAAGCTCTGCTTAGCTTGGGGCTAGATAATGCTGTGTGAATTGTCCAGCATTATTTATTTATTTTACATTTCAAGCATCGCGATATTTTAAATTTAAACATCGAGCGTCCTGTTCAGAATATCGTAATGCTTGAAAATTGACAGGGGAGGCCGTTGCCCCGCTGCGGGATAAAAATTAAATAAGCTAGTAAAAAAGCTTTTTGTCTATTTGATAAATTCAAATAGAGAAGTTGAAATGTATATTGGGACAAGTTACCAGAAACATTGATTTATCTATCCCCTCGACAATGCAATTTACTAGTTACGATATCCGGTCTGTTGCGTGTCGATCCGAAGCTTATTAAGTTTTTGAACGACTCGGTACTTAGGCTTTAGATAGGGGACTTGACAATTTCCAATTCTACTGTCGTCCGGTTTTCAGAACAAATGGATTTATTGCGATAATAACTCACAGTTTTGTAACAGATAAAACAACCTATCTAACAACCGGATACCGTCACATTTTCTGAAAGTACCTATTGTAAGGGAAGGGTTTTTCTACAGTAAGTATAATTTCAATTTAATAGATAAATTTTCTAAAAAACTTTTGATCTCTCACAGTCATACGATCTTTATCTAAATCAACTTTTGTATTTAAAGATTGTAGGTATTTAAAAATTGTAGGTATTTCAAAATTGTACTTAGCATTTAGGAGGCTATTCTGCCGCAGTCATTATGCTATAAAAATGTCTTAAACAAGATAGATGACATATCTGTATGAACAACAAATTCAAAACGAACAACATAATATTTAGAACCTACTAAAAATGAGCATCTTTGTTTTATACGTAAGGTTTAGAATTTTAGAGCGCTACTAAATATATTTTTGTTGGCATCTAATTGGAAATAAAATTTATAACGACCCAACCACGCAAATAAAGTAGGACCTAGCTAACAATAAAGTTTTATAGATGCTACTTTATTGCTTCGGTGCTTTTCTTTGAAACTTGAAAAGGAAAATAATCCACTAAAAACTAAATTGATACTTTGTTTTTTCGTGCACGTCGCAAGAAACAAATATTGCATAATAATAATAACTCTTTGTTGCTTAGTTTTTATTACCACTATATTATTTTTTAATTTTTTTCTAATAAAAATAATCGACAATAACTTACTTACATAAGCATTCCTTATGAAATTCTACGAGTTCAATAAAACGTAGTGTCAAACAGCCGAATCAAAATCACCTCACGTCTTACCCGCAATCAGCCAATCAATCAAGGAGAATTGGGTGAACAGAACAAGGTTACAGAGGTTAGTAACTAAACTACGGGTTCAGAAAGGTACCAAAATACCTATTTATTCCATGCCCACAATAACTGTCTCCTATAAAAGACGTTGCTAAATAAATAAAACGCCAAGTGCGAGTCGGACTCGCACAATAAGGGTTTCGTATAATTGTAAGAACTTGCCAAATTTTATGATTCTAGGTCAACGGGAAGTACCTACCCTATAGGTATTGGTCCATGGCGAGAATAAAAAGTATTTTTTTTAGTGAATAAATTGCAAATCACGGTTTATTTTTTCCTTGTACCCTATAGGTTTTGTGTGCATGTTCCCTTGATTCCCTTGGAAATTTGAAAATATTCGGACAGTCAACGCAATCAAAAGTTACTGCTGTAACTTTTCATTGCGTTGACTTATAAGTTTTATTTATATCGAAGCTCCAAGAGGTAGATAGGTGACTTGAGTTTTTGGTGTTAATTTCAACTTGATACCTCCCCGCGTTCCTGAGAAAAGAGGTTGACAGATGGACAGACAGACGGACAACAAAGTGATCTTATAAGGGTTCCATTTTTCCTTTTGAGGTACGGGACCCTAAAAATTGAAATTTTCAAGTATCATTATAATTTTTTTGCACATTTTTTAAGCTCGCTTACTTTAGTCCTGCATGTAATACTGCATAATATTACAGTCCAAAACATTCATGGTGTATTACATCAGTTGACATTTCCATATTTAGCAGCGCTCGGTGTCGCATGCGCCGACCGGGCACGAGCGTGACTAACGCGGTTACTTCGTGCAACTCCGTTTTTTATTTCGTTTGAAGGACGGGGTGAAGGATTAATGGACGTTGAAATAGTCAAATGTTCATTTTACGTAGTTGGAAAAAGTTTTAACTATGCACACCTTGATATTGTTAAACTATTATTTATATTTAATATTGTTAGACTTTTACATATTATAACGAAATTTAAACAATAAAATTTACGGTACCTACCAAGTTTCTCCTTAAACAGAATTTTAATAGATAGATAGGTATATCTTCTATAAACAAAAATGAAAACAAAGAGTAGATATTAAATAAAAAGATGACACGGTATAATATACAGGTTTTTACTAGTGTGGAATGACCTCAGCAAATTGTCATTGACATTTGGCGGGTCAAGAGATTCAACATCATATACATCTTTAAATCATGAATATTTACGACTTTCCTTGTGAAAAGATCTGTTAATAGAAAGATTTATTGCCTTGCTTTGTGGGAGATGCCTTTTCTAGATTATAATCATACTAGCTTCTGCCCGCGGCTTCGCACGCGTTGTTTCTATGGAAACGTTTTGAGGTTATTTATATCCCATGGGAACTGATTTATGGGATAAAAAGTCGCCTATGTTCCATTCTAAGATTAGACTTCCCTGCGTGCAATATAATATAATAGAATGTGATGTGATAATTTGTAGTTATAGGTACCTAGCTATGAACAGATGCATCATGCATGATGCGTTAAACAAATAACTTGATGTTTTAAAAAACACCTACCGACTTCAAATAATCCAAATCGGCTAAGCATTGAAGAATATAATCAAGTAACATATCGTCTATAAGATTAAACTGCGTGGAATCTTTAACTACATAAATTAATTGTCCATATAACTTAAATAGTTTAATAGCCAGCGGTATTTTCAATCTTGATTTTAAACCTTCCTACCAAGTGTGTACAGGTGGTTATTATGTACATAAAACGACTTTTACCGTCAAATGAAAGTCGATTTTGAAAATAGTGTCAGACTATCTCGAACTGGGTGCCCTTGCACTTTACTGATGAATATTTTTGCATAAATATCATACGAGTTGCTGTGGAAGTTGTTGGTACAGTGAGATAATGAAACTGTTATCCACAAGGACATAAAGTGCCACAAACATTATATCAAATTTTAAGAGTTGGTAGCCCTAATGCAGATCCTAAAAAAAATTATTTAGATAAACGGATTGCACGAGGAACAAGTTTATTAAAGTAATGATATGAGTAGATCGCTGTTATAAACAAAAAACTTTATTTATTTGCTCAAAAAGACAGAACATGTTTAATTTTACACAACCAACAACAAATATAAATAAGTTCCTACCCTCTATTAAGGTTTGAGATTTGTTTTTTAAAAATAATAAGTAACGCTCGCATTCTATTTTTAATTATAAAATTATAGATTATTATATTTGCATGTCATCTTAGCGTTAATATATTTTAATATTGTTATAATAAAGCTTGGGCGCTAGCCATAAAGAAACCAGAAATAAGTAACCTTAAGTAATATGGATATACATATATATATTATATGTAAACTGTTTAAGTTTTTTATGAGAATAAATTCTTTAAACCGAATTTAGTATAATAAAATAGTAAGATTATAATAAAGTTCAGGAAAAAAGATAAGAATACCTATGGATATTGATTTTAATAATACATATGGATATTGATTTTTATTCACCTCGCTCAGACCCACTTTATATTGTATGAAATATACAAGCAACAAAAGCAATATTTATTGCTTGTAATACTTCATAAATATACAATAGTGTCATAAATCTCGACTGGGGTTACAACCACACATCTTACCCTCTCAACAAACAACAAAAAACTCTACATTTTGGACCGCAAATTATCACAAAAGAACATCTTGTCAACACAAGTATTCGTTACAAAAGCTTTTCCATTTGCCCAACCCTTTCAAGTGTCCTAAAAATGAGACAGCATACAATGGCTCATACATGTATCCCAGAAAAATAAGCAAAGAATAGTGCTGTTAGGAAAGTGTCCGGCCGCTGTACGGAGATGGTGGGTAAGTGGGACGGCGGTGAAGACGGTGCTATTTTAAGTAGGCCGCAGCTACATGCATGGCTTGATCATGCGAGGTAAGAAAACTGTTGTTTGCAGTCCACTTCCACGGACACAGCAAAACAGAATGGAATATAGATTTACGCAGAAAGATAAAAAAATATAGGACACATTCCATTATAGTCAAAGATTAATTGTTGAATACTTAACTTATCGATAGTTATCAGTACATAACCTACCTACAGTCTACAGCTGAAGTGTTATCGTGCTACGAAATGTGTATTCAGTATTTCATATGCGAGCAGGTAAATAATTGTACATCTTTTAGCCTAGCTTTCATATGGTAACTTACACTATAAAAACTCTAAATTCTTCAATAAATAAACAAATAAATTCGGAGATTAATTTCCATCTCACAGCAGCTGCTTACGTTTTCACTTAATTAAGTACAATATTTCCAGCACATGTTAATTAATTTATACCATGAGCTTTTAGTTTAGCAGTAGGTAGAATGTACTGTTAGCGAAGCCTCCTACTGTTATGCCTACATCAGCGGGAGAGCAAAGGGAGCGCGGGCGCGGGTGACTCCTGCCATCACGAACAGACGCTGGAATGTATTTCATTACGACGGTCGCGTCGTAGAGCTAGAGACTATTTTTATCGTAATTGTGATCGTGATTGTGACCTTTTGAGAGTAGATGATTTACATACCTACTTCACTTATTGTTTTATTCCTTCATAGTTAACACAGCGGTGGGATACTACCCATAAACTCTAAAACAAAAAAAAAAAAAAACTCAGTGAAAGTGAAAAAAGACACTTGGTGCAGTGTACCTAGACAGTGACTATGTCGTCGAGACCATCCCGAAGTCGTGAGAGGTCGGTGTCGGACTCCTCATCCAGCTACACACCCCCACGGAAAGTGCATCGGCGAAGGTCTCGAACACCAGAACTTGGTTCTGTCCCCGGCTTTGATCCCAGCAAGGATGGAAGCTACGTTAAGGAGTGGATCCAGCATGTCAACGACATCGCAGAGGCTTGTGATTGGAGCGAGCGGAAAAAGTTATATCGCGCGACACAGGCCTTGGAGGGTGAAGGTAAGGCGTGGTACAATTTGTGGTTGCCAAAAAAGCGCACTTGGAAACAATTTGTTAAAGATCTTTTTATCTCTTACCCAAGGGAAGCCAATTTCTACAGCACTATGGAGGATATCATTAATTTCAAAAGTACGCATGCAAAATCATTAGTACTCTATGCTGGCCGCATGTCTGCTAAAATCAAACGTCTTGGGGTAAAATTGTCCGAAAGACAACAGATGGACATAATGTTAGGCGGCATTGTTGATAAAAATATTAGCGCAGTGCTTGAAAGTTGCGAAACGATGCAAGCATTGGTAACCCAAATGTCCAGAAGGTCGATGAGTAATGAAATGCCCAACCGAACCCATTCCAATATTGCGTCACCGGTTAATAAGAAACACTGGAACAAAAACAAATCTCTCCGGCGTCACGAAACAAAACCCACTTGTTATAAGTGCGGTAAGCCGGGACACAAAAGGCATGAATGTAAGTCGAAACTTAGTTCGACTGGGGAGGTCATTTCAACTATATCACACGGGGCCTCTACCTCTAACCATAACATAAACACAAGTCAAGTTCAATGTAAACATTGCCATCGCTATGGGCACACTGTTGAAAAATGTTTTAAGAAACTAAAACCTGTGAACTTGTGTGCCGATAAACTGGTATGCATGTCAACTACGTGTTATATAAACAACTACCCTATTCAAGCTATAATTGATACGGGAAGTTCTGTGACGCTGATAAGGCAGAGAGCGGCTCAGAAAATTGGTCTACACTCAAATCCGACTACAGCACTAATGAAGGGGATAAATGGTATCATTGTAGCGGCTATTGGAGAGACAGCTTGCAGATTAGATAGTGATGGAGTTGGAATTGATATTACTCCTATAATTGTGAATAATGATGACATTCCGGTTGATCTACTTGTCGGCCGTGATATATTGAAGTATCCAGGTGTTCAAATAGTAGCCAGTAATGAAGACGTTCGCATCAAGTACAACGCACCAGGTGAAACACACCATATTGTGATGCAAGTACAATTGGGGGACATTGAAACAGGTATCCTGTCCAAAGATGGTGTCATCAGCTTTAAGGAGATAATGTTCAAATATTGGGATCGAGTTTCGACATCTCTTAAAGACATTGGGTGTTCACGTGTGTCTGAACTTAACATTAAACTTACAACAGAGAAGCCTATATTTACAAGACCCCGTAGGCTACCACAAATGGAAAGAGATATTGTTAAAGGCATGACAACAGAATTGCTGGAAGCTAAAATCATACGACCAAGTAATTCTCCTTATGCAAGCCCGATGCTACTAGTACAAAAGAAAGACGGCGGTAATCGCTTATGTGTTGACTTCCGTGAGCTGAATCAAATAACCATCATAGCAGCTGGAACTGTGCGGCCTAGTCACCATAAAATTGATTGCTTGGCAAAAGCTTTACCACCAAAAACGACAAAACAGTTAAGGCAATTTCTAGGCCTGGCAAGTTACTTCAGGAGATTTGTTCGTAACTTTGCATCCAAAGTGAGTCCACTCTATAATCTGCTAAAGAAAGATGTTGATTTCGAATGGACCTCAGATTGTCAGAAGACTTTCCAAGAAATTAAGAACCTCCTAACTCAAAGGCCTATCCTTAAGATTTATGACCCTGAAGCTCAAACCGAAGTTCATACTGACGCATCGAGCATAGGCCTGGGAGCGATACTTCTGCAAAAAGATGAAGATGGAAAACTTCACCCGGTCGCTTATTACAGCCGTCGAACATCACCGGATGAGTCCAGATATCATTCATATGATTTGGAAACTTTGGCGGTTGTACAATCATTCAAACATTTCAGAGTATATCTGATTGGAATTCACTTCAAGTTGGTTACCGATTGTAGTGCCGTGAGGGCTACTATGACCAAAAAGGGAATTAATCCTCGTGTAGCCCGTTGGTGGATCTATATGCAAGACTACAATTTTGAGATCGAATATCGTCCAGGCAAACGAGTTGCTCATGTCGATTATTTGAGTCGCAATCCAGTTTGTCTGACATACGAATTCACAACAGCTGAAAATTTACTTGAGTGTCAGATGGCTGATGAAGAAATTGTGAGAATTATCGGCATTTTAAAGGATGGTGTTAATGATGGCGACAGAGAGCAATATTTCGATGATTACGAAATTAAAGAGGGACACCTTTACAGAAAAACGAAGGCAGGGCCTAAATGGGTCGTACCACGTAATGCGAGATGGGGGGTATTACGAATATTACATGATGAGAGTGGACATCAAGGTGTTGATAGAACACTGGCTGCCATCCGAGATAAGTATTGGTTCCCGCGGACAAGGAAAATTGTAGTAAAGTATGTCCGGAATTGCTTCAAATGTCTAATTGGCAAAAGTGATACTGGCCGAAAGCCAGGGCTGCTACACCCGATACCAAAAGGTGAAACCCCCTTCGAAGTGGTGCATGTAGACCATCTTGGTCCATTTGTGAAAAGCAAAGAAGGAAACCAGTATGTTATTGCGTTACAAGATGGATTTACCAAATACTGTTTTCTGGAAGCTGTCGCTGAAACAAGCACTAAAGGTGTCCTAAACGCATTGAAAACTATGGCTTACTTGTTTGGTGTACCTCGAAGGCTCATCTGTGACAGAGGGACGGCATTCACGTCAAGGGCTATGAAAGCATTCTGTAATGAGCATGGGATACAACTAATAATAAATTCCCTTAATCTGCCTAGGGCAAATGGGCAGGTAGAGCGTCTCAACAGGACAATATTAAACACGTTGAACGCTGTTATCAGAGATCAACCAGAAGAAAACTGGTGTGATGCTCTGGCTGCCACACAGCAGGCATTGAATAACGCAGTGAACAAAGTCACTGGCAGAACTCCGAATGAGTTATTGTTTGGTTATAAGCCAACGGCGCTGTGTGAGGCTCTATTGGTGAATAATCTCACGCAGGCTGGTGAGAGGCAGGACCTGAGGGTTACACGTGCAAAGGCACGGGAGCTATTGACTGCAGATCAAAAGCGGCAGATGAAAAGATTTAATGCCAAAAGGTACGTAAAATCCCCGTACAATGTTGGCGATATGGTTTTAATACGTATCAGTAAAGGGAATCCAGGGTATAAGAAATTAAAGGGCCGATTCCGGAGTATCCCTTACAAAGTAACCAAGGTGTTGAAAAATGACAGATTTGAAGTGTTGGGCACGAGGCCCAACGGCAGCACCCACAGGGTGACGGTTACTTTTGAAAACATGCGGAATTGGCCGGCAGAACAGATCTCTGACTAAAAGTCAGGCAGGTATGAGAGGACCGTAACCCCTTTCATGCAGTAGTTTCAGGTACAAGTTTCAAACTCCGAGGGCGAAGTATCGTCAGTATGGCCGTGTTAGCGAAGCCTCCTACTGTTATGCCTACATCAGCGGGAGAGCAAAGGGAGCGCGGGCGCGGGTGACTCCTGCCATCACGAACAGACGCTGGAATGTATTTCATTACGACGGTCGCGTCGTAGAGCTAGAGACTATTTTTATCGTAATTGTGATCGTGATTGTGACCTTTTGAGAGTAGATGATTTACATACCTACTTCACTTATTGTTTTATTCCTTCATAGTTAACAGTACCTATTCAATTCAAATGAACTTATATGTTTTCCTAACTAATTAATCACATTTTACCAATAAAGCCTAGAATGAACACGTAAAATAGGCTAATTACTAGGAATAAAGGAATATTCGCCTGGAATTATGTATTAAATTAATAACGTTATAACATGATTATGTAACACTGAATTCCAATAACCTGTAAACTGAATCATTTGTATAACTTGAAGACATATCTGATACGATAACATGCAGTGAATAGTACAATATTTTATCTTCATGCAGGTTACACGCGAATCACCGGACGGGCATGTCCTATCCAAGTCGACTCATAATCTGATTCATGCAGGTATCTGAGTATCCGTTTACTTACATCGTATACCTATTAGACCAGCAAATCCATTGTTTCAATAGCACTTTTATGTATAAGTGATTGTGAATCCTCTTTAGATTTAAATCCTTCTACCTATATTCTGTCAAATTTTATGTGTGTTGGAGCATGATAAACAAAAAGCAGTTAAGATATAATACATCAAGATAGATCATCATCATCATCATCATCCGCAACCCGACTTCACCCACTGCTGGGTATAGGTCTCCAAACTTTTGTGCCACTCCACACGGTCCTGCGCCAATCAAGATAGATAACATGCTCTAAATGTGCCCTTGGAAGTATACACAGGCACATTACACAGGCTATATACATGGGGTTGCATTTTAAATTATGACATACCCTGTACCAAGTAGCCACCTGTGGTATCCCGGAATCGCCACCGAAAACAATATACATATACATATTAATTATACTAAATATTAAATTATACATAAATAGAATAAAAATGTATAAAAATAGTGAAAACAAAAAATATAGGTAAGTAGATATATATACGGTACACAATTATATTATTCCATCAACAATTAACACACGATTGAGATACTTAAAATTATATAATAATTAACAAAAAAAAAACTGGAATTTGTCCCTATCAAATAAAATTCACTAATAACTCAAATAACTCAAGCAAATAACCCAGTGAACTAAATACGATCTTTATGATCTCAAACAAAGTAAGAGCCCAATCAATGTATAAATGTAGTTCGATTTGTGACCATGGTCCGGCATAAAGAATTCCCTTCCACATAACGGTATTGTGGTAACTGGTTTGAGATGTCGAGTATACCAGATAGGTACAACATAGCAAATTTTCACATAGCTTTGACCGATGATGTTGTTTCGAGTCGAATTTTACATAGATACGAGCAAAATCAATTATTTCTATTTGAATAATTATTAATTTGAATATAATGTACGAACTTATTTTGGATTATGGTTGATTTTGGAAATTTATAATGTATGTAATTTTGATAATAATGATAAACTATAAGTAGGTAGTAAATACATGCGGATAAGCCACCGTATTAAGATAAATGTACCTTATCATAATATGTACTATCAATTAAATAGTAAAATAGGCAAGTAGTAATCTCCAATCATAAATTTTCATAGACTTAAAGCCATAAAAGGCACGTATGTACCTACTTTAAACTAATCGTTATTTTGTTATTTCTATTTTATGAGGGTGATAATGAATTATAAAAGGTAAGTTATGTATTAGGTGACTATTTATTTATAACCTTGTTTGTGAATTCTAACGAAGCGGGACGATAAAATATTTTAAGCATATACCTACTGATTGAAATGTCTCAAAAAACAAGTCCTATTAATAAAACACAATTTGTAACTCATACATTTTAATGCTATGCGTTTTTGCGTCCTGTCATCGCATCGCAAGTCTCATTTGCAACCAAAATAAAAGTAATATAAGTACGTAGTACACACCAGACATAGCCAAAGGGATATATTTATCGCGTCCTGACCAAGTCCATGATGCTTTAATGCGAACATTTATTACGATTTACGACCGTCGTCGTAGGAGTAGTCTCGCCCACTGTTGGGTCTGCCTACAAGCAACTTGTATTTTTGCCTTGTCTACTTACAGCTTCAAGCTACGGAGATGATATAAAAACATTACTTTTAATAACCTAGTATTCAAATAGTGGTTTTTTGAACTTTTTATAAAACAGAATCGATAAAACAACCATCAGTGAAGGTTGTATGCTCTTGCAAAAACTATTAGCATAATGGAGCTTTATTTTAAGTGGTTTGTATTTCATATTTTAAAAGCTTTCGATATAATAAGTTTGAACAAAACCTGGTACCTAATCTTTATTTCTCATAAAAGTGAATTCGTAGAAGCTTTCTTGTCTGGGTAAACATTCCGAGGAGAGCGCTCGCTCCGCTTGATCGAACTCAGAGCCATTCCGCTCTCGACATTTCATTTCAATTCATATTTCAAAGTAGAGAAATTATTGAATTCCTTATTGTTAGATTGATTTTTTATGCCGCATTGTCATTTTAATATCATACCTATTCGTAGTTGCCTAACCTATGAATATCTACAGAGCATAGAGTAAGTACATAACATACCTATGTTGGATAGGTATCCCGAAAGTAGTTGTAATTTGTAACCTGTCACGGGGCTACCTAACATCGACGTCACTGTAGGTATCTACTTATTTACAGTATTATTTGAACGTCTTGGTATTTTTCAATGAAAAAAGTAAACACCTATTTTTTTTTGCAAAGAAGCGTTTTCGCATCTTTTGTTTCCATAATCACGAAGAAACAAATCATAGCAGATCCAATAAAAAGACAGTCCAAACCGCAATTTTCTTTGTCAATTGAGAGATATTAGGTATTAGGTACTTAAGGCACAAAACCTTTATCTTGGTAGAAAATCATGCTGTCTTCAAGGCGCTTTAATAATAAATTAAACAACGTATGCTCATTTCATAAACTCATTTCTCTTGCCTCTCTGCATCTATCTGATGGATGCATTCAATTTGTATCCATTAGTTCGATATGTATTAATTCCTTGAATTACTACCATATTTTACACATGACAATTCAAATTATAGACTCGACCGTTACGTTTACTGTAGAAACATTAACGTATAAATCAAAAGTTGCAGAGAAACAGTAACATTGAATAATCGGACTTTACAAAACAACGATAAATTTGAATAAGCGAAAGTTCGTACAACCAGTCTATTTAAGTACCCCGACCCGAGTAGGTTTTTACAGGTATTTTTACAGGGAAAAGTGGCTATAAACTTGCTTTAAAACTAGGTACCTATTTTAAAGTACTTAGATGTCGTCAAAGCCAAACATGGTAAAAGCGGGCTTACCTATTTTTTAACTTCAAAAAAGGAGGAGGGTCTCAATTTTGCTGTATGTTTTTAGGAATAAAAGTGGTGATTTCACAGTTTGATATTTTCATTAACAAAAAATACAAAATTATAATTCGACTCCTTCGTCACTTCACCTCGTGATGTAGTTGGTTAGCACATTCCCGTACTGAGGAATGGATGCGAGTTCAAGTCCCGTCGAAGTTGAAAATTTTTGCGATATTATTTGATTTCTTAAAAATTTTCAGCTGAAGCCATTTAGGCTAAGTTAAGGCTGAATGTGTACTTATACTTACTAAGCATGAAGTTATTCCGAATCCCTGGAGATCAACTCTTGTTCTTCATTTTGTTTTTCTGTTATATTTCTAGACTTTTTCATACTATTCAGTTTTCCCTAGGGCCTCGGACTTTTCAGTAATTCATGTTCCATTATGAAATAGCCTACCTAGCTTAGGCAACGACCCGAGGCACTGCTTGATGTCCCAGGCGAGATAGTGCTATAGGAACATCAGTCTCTTCTGCACATTCAGCTCAGTGCGTTCTCGCAGTTTTGCTGCTCACATACCATACATACCTAATAGAAGATTATGAGTTTATGTGCCTACTGACCATAGAGGTCTGTGGACTGACCTTGGGCAGCGACGCGAGGCACTGCTGCTTGACGTCCCAGACGAGCTGGTCCCTCGGGAACTGGAGGCTCTTCTGCACGTTGAGCTCGGGCACGTTGATGCGCACCAGCAGCCAGCCCTCCGGCTCAGCGCTCTCGCCCTCCATTACGGCATCTGCAACAATAAATAAATAATTAATGCTGGACAATCCACACATACCAGAACTACTTAGCCTCAAACCTATAAGGGCATAATTACTAGTCTCACATTCTGTTAATGCGCCTGTATATGCTCGTACTCTGCAGAGTAAAATTGAGCACAAATATTGTAATATGTGCACAAATACTTCAATATTTGCACAAAAACTGCAATATTTGCACAAATATTGCAATATTTGTGCTCGATTTTTAGTTCCCTATGAAGATTCAATCAAAGTCCAATAGGTACCTCTCCATGTCCTGACAGATTATATGATCCTTACTTTCTGCTACTTTTTCGAAAGGAAACCAAGATTTTATATTCAATACCTACTTTATTTTATCAGAATCTATGTGGGTCACACACTCACACACATTGTATCTCTGGATCGAATGTAGGTAGGTAATTATCATGTCTGACTGAAGTACTAAAGTAAGTTGATACGATCTGATCGTTTATGAATCAGTGTTTATTGAAACCTAACGTCTTATTTATCTTTGTTGCCAAAAACAAAAAATCTTTTATTCATTGATTACCGCTAACTGGATGCTAAACATCCTACCTACCTATATGGATGACTTGGCGGCGGCTATCCGGTTGCCTTTCCGCGAAGTAGAATTACGAATTCAATAGCTAATGACGGCTGGTTATGGCACCTAGGAGGAATAACTTTGTCTCCTTTAAACTAGGTTTAGCTTCTCTATGCTACCTAGTCAGTCGCCAAAATAATGATGTTATTTTGGCGACTGGTTGTTTTGTCTGCTCCGTCTACATCCACATGTTGGTCGAGTCCTCGTATTGGAGTCTACACATCAAAGTCGGAGGCCCGGGGCGGCGGAGGTGGCGGTTTGGTGCACCAATTCAGTTAGGTGAACACCTATTGTAGTCAAGCGACGGTGTTTGGCAATTGACTTCGATGAGAAGACTCCACGTCCTCTGTAATGGCAGATTCCTATAATGCTTGGCTCGCCGTGACTTGGCCAACATGTGGACGTACCATCAGCAATCAGATTTTATTAACAAATGTTCGTAATACATTTTTGCTGATTAACAAATATGCATAAAGTAGATTTGAAAAAGCAAACCTGCAAGACTTATTACGGAATACAGCATGACGACAACACATAAATAAATTCTTATTTGGACCTTTTGGACTGTAGAAGCTGACCTTGTGGACTTGCCTACAGCCAGATTTGTACACTTTCATTTAATGGTAAATGAAACGAGTTTCCTCTATTTATGCACTCACTAAAATTCATACATTTATTTTTAAGTAAGTAGGTAATCAAGTTTCGTTGGGACACGGGAAACAGTAAATTTTATTAATAACGTAGCTATGTTAATTTTACTTTGGTCTTAAAAATCTTATAATTTTGTGAATTGAACGGATATGAAAAAAATGATTTATAAGTGTCAACGTGTTTTTCCACACGGTAGCCAGCACATGTAACTAAGTAACACTTAGTTCACGCTTAGTTACTTAGGAAGCATTCCACCAGCAAGAGTAGATCGTACCGTTTATCTTAACAGCGGCAATTAACCCGATTCCACTTATCTAGGCAACGTTTGTTTACTTCATTATCCTGGTCTGGTTCCAAAGTACCTGTGGGTATCTAGTCCCATATAAGTCCACTGCTGAACGTGACTAACAAACAAGGGGATTTGGCCTTAAGAGGGCGCGTTGCGCGCCGTTTTGTAAAAAGGATCAGGCATAGGATTTCGCGTTCATAGGACCGGGACAGAACATACGTTTTTGGAAAGGCGTAAACGTAAAAATAATGTTTTTGCTTATTTACAAGAAAACTACACAACTTATGAAGAAATTTTATTAAGGAACCGAAGAATTAGTAATAACCTACGAATAAAAACAAAAATCTTTTCTATAGACCGCAGGGTTCCTGAGATATTGAGCAAAATAGGTGCGAAAACAGTGCACTGTCATGATTTTTTTAACGTTATTTTTTCGCAATTGTGTTTGAAATTCAATTAAGGAACCGAAAAAAAAACATCAAGTGCGAGTCGGACTCGCGCACTAAGGGTTCCGTAAGACCTTGAGTCTTGGCAAATTATCATGATTCTAGGTCAACGGGAAGTGGTAGGTACCCTGTAGGTTTTGGTCCATGGCGAGAATCAAAAATAGTTTTTTTTGTGAATAAACTACAAATGGACTTTCTCCTTTATTTGTGCGTTACATCATTTTATGATTCTAGGTCAACGGGAAGTACCCAAAAGGTTTTGGTCTATAGCAAGAATCAAAAGTTCTTTTTTTCATGAATAAAATAAACTACAAATTTACTGTTCTAGGATTTCTCCCTTAACTTGTGCTGTAAGGCCTTGCTCCTTGCCAAGTTTCATGATTCTAGGTCTACGGGAAGTACCCTATAGGTTGTGTGCATGTGATTCCCATGGAAATTTCTAAATATTCGGACATAAACAGCTACAACTTTTGAGTGCATTGACTTAGAAGTTTTATTTATATTGCGGCTTCAAGAGGTTACGGCATTGAGTATTTGACATTAATTTAAACTCGATACGTCCACGCGTTCTTCAGAAAAGAGGGTTGACAGACGGACAGACAGACAGACGAACAACAAAGTGATCCTATATGGGTTCCTTCTTTCCTCTTGAGGTACGGAACCCTAAAAATGTTGAATTTTATGTAATTCCACGCGGATACCACGCGGATCCCGTGAGTAGTGAGATCTAGGCCTAGTTTGACAACCAACCGACAACCGCTAGGTTCGCCCCTTCATCACGACGCCGACGACGGTAGGCTAGTCCGCCTACCGTCGTCGGCGTCGTGATGAAGGCAGTTGAGGTGTTAAAAATACACATAAAGCTGTTGTCCTTTCTCTGGCAGGTTTCCTCCGTGGACTCTTATGACATCCACTTTAACGGGTTGGTGTTGTAGATTTTTACTCCGCGGTTATATTTAACTTATTTTAGATCAAATACGTCTGTATCTGTACTGTACGGTAATTGGTTTATCGGGTGGATTAAAATTAGGATTTCGGGACTCTGATTTCGGCTCATAAAGCGGTGGTGCGAGAAGTAATTATGTTTAAGAACAAAAAGCTAGTTAGGAGATAATCGCGATCAAAGGTTTTTTGATCTTGTGATCGGGCTTTTAGTTAAAAAAAAATCTATGAACAAAATAATAGATAATTTTACCATACCCCCTAATGTTCAATAAATTATGTAAATATTTTTACGGTTACTGAGATACACATTAAAAAATAGGTAAGTTAATTCTAGCATGATTCTAGCAAACTCAATAAGATGTTATTAGATTAGTTAATTAACTTTCCATGTTACTTAAGTAATTATTCTTGGTACCGCTTTGTTCCAGATAGCGATTAGTGACTAATGTTCAAAGGTGAGTTCAAAAGATAAAATACAATTTCGATGTGAAAAAGAGTTTGGTATTAAGTAATAGTGGATCGTGTCAAATACAATTACGCGAAATGTCACAGAGTGACTTTAATGAGCAGTGCAGCGCCAGTAGTCAAAATAATGTTAATAAACGATTGAAATAAATTACTAAAGTACCCTTAGTAGGTACTTTTAGTAGACTGATTTTTGGCTCAACTAGCAGAACTTCTGACATTTTTGTAATACCCGAAATTAAAATAAAAACAGATCTTTTACCATCTTATAAGGTACATAATGGGTTTAAAATACTTTCACATCAATAAAGTCATTCTGGCTAAAATTGTCACTTATTGACTTCTCGCACTACAACGACGATTTATATTTAGAGTTTATTTTTAGGTATTTTTTTTATTACCTATATAAGTATTTTGTAAACAATGTTGTGTTCGCCTATTATAAACGTTATACTCTTTTAGAACCTGCTCAAATCAGTTAAAGTAGGTACTTAACTATAAGAATGCTTTATGAATATGCTGTTGGTGTTCCTTTTTATGGGCGTATACAACCTCAAATTGCTTATTTTCAACTCCGTCGGACCTCCATATCTTCCAAACAACTGAATATTTAACTTTGAAATTTATATATGGTAATGTTCAGGACTTATTCTATCGATCATATGTTTCGAAAACACGATGCCATAATTTTTTTTATTTCGTCTTGTTAATAAAGAAAACGTATCATAGTCCACTGCTGGGAAGCGGATTCCCAGATTAAGCACCATAGCACCCCGTCTTCAGCTTAATGCATTCAGCATTCTTTCGCAGATCGTCATCCCGCCTGGCCAGGGGACGTTCTACACTACGTTTGCCGAGCACGACACGTAGCCTGACCCTTGTTTATTTAAATCATTAGGCCATCTTCGGACTGATGATTACCTTCTGGGAATTAATGAATCTTATCAATGTTTTCAACAAACCCTTGAAACAAAGCGGAAACTTAAATTATGAGTGGGTAAATATTCATCTTAGCGATTGCCAAGATGAATATTTATAGGACCGTCAATTTTCGATGAAGCGTGTATAAACACCATCAAACCGGTTTAGTTCTGATGAGAACCAATCGAAAAGATTTTTCCTCTTTTTCCGGATTCGTCGCACGTCTCCACAAGAAATACCAATTCTGATCTGAGCCTGAACATTTTGCGTGAAAAGAAATCCCGAGTATACGCGTAGCTTTTACAGTTACATTTAAACCTACTGGTACAAAAACCAAATTGGTTGCACGATGTGGTGTGACTTGTAAAAAGTTCAGATTGATAGCGTGCTTCAATTCCTAGCTCGTAAAATTTCAAAATAACATTAAAACTAGGGGCTAGATAATGCAGTGTGAATTGTCCAACATTATTTATTTATTTATTATTTACTTATTAGTTTTCTCCCGTGGCTTCGCATATTCGCGATTTCGTGTTTTTCCGGAATGAAAAGTAACCTTTAATGTTCTTCCAGGCTTACAACTACTAAGAACGAAGATTGTTACCTCTTCATGCTAAAACTACTAAATTCACTCTAAAATTTTGTATTATTGTCAAATCAGTTCAAAAACCACTCTCAAATAATACATAAGGTACATAAGGTACATAAGGTTTGTAGTACCTACTTTAATGATAAATCTGTTTACCGTAGAACATTGCCTCTAAACCTGTTTTAGCTGTTTTTTTCATATAAAGGTAGGTATTCTGATTTTCAATAAATTCCAAAAATATCCGTTTACAAATTCCCTTCAACTTCTTGCCGGGCGTCGCTCTGTCTAGCTCGCTCCATGACAGTGACATCTGATCTGATCGCTCCACGTAATAACAGACTCTATTTTGCAGGAAAATCTAACAGACTCTACAAAGACGAGGGTTATCTAGTGATGTTAATAGTATACGTAGTCCTAAACTTGAATTAACTTAAATAAATAATGCTGGACAATTCACAGAGCGTTATCTAGCCCCAAGCTAAGCAGAGCTTGTGTTATGGGTGCTAGATAACTGATATACTTAATAGAATACACAACATTGATAGATATTTTTCATTATACTTACATAGAATCCAGAAAACCCTGAACAAATATCTGCAGATTGTACAAACATTTGTCCCGAGGCAGGAATCGAACCCGCAACCTCCTGCGTCACAGACGGACCATCGTCCGCTGCGCCACAGAGGTCGTCCCGACTCTCGTCGTCGACTTATAGGGGAATTTTACTAGAAAAAAAGTGTGTGCAGCCGCTGACAGAAGCTAGTATTTTATAAAAAATGGTTTGCGTTGCAGGCAATGCGTTTATTTTGTTGGCCGCCCTCCGTGACCGTCCAGTACTATCTCTGTTAAATATTTGTTCTCGAGCTGGCCGGAGTGTAGACAACTTATTAGCAGGCGCTGTTTGGCTTCCTCGCTTTCTTTAATAGCTTCTTTCGAAAGTGAGAACTCGATAAATTGGTTTGGCATGTTGTAAGAAATTGCTTTTAGAAGAACCTACACAGAACAGTGGTATGATTTTTATTTTAACAATTGGTTATTTATTTATCACTTGCTTGTTCCCGCGACTTTGCATGCTTTTTTTAGAAATAAAAGTAGCTTTTGTATATACTAGCCAAACTCGATGTAGAATGTTTGTAAACAAACTATGACATTTATTCACAAAGAAAATTATACTAGTATTTACAATTGAAACAATTGAGCTAATATCAACACCAGTCGGAAGCGTCCCCAAGACGCTGGCTGCATTGCCACGCTGTATGGCAATGCTGATACAAACTAGCTTAATATCCGATATATTATATCCGATATATGTATTAAACTTATTATACCGAAAATACGCGTGCGAAGCCGCGGGCAGAAGCTAGTAATATTATAAAGACGAATGTTTGTGAAACCTGAATTTTTGCTACCTAGGATCTCGAAAATTACTGAACAGATCAAGGTGATATTTGGCGTACGTTTAGAGCAAAGCCTAACTTAGATAATAGGCTACTTATAATGCCGAAAATACGCGTGCGAAGCATTGTCATAGTAAATTATCACGTTCTCAAAAACTTTATCCGTTTTGGTATTGTGCACACGCATCTAGCCACTCAGAGTCGAGTCTCGAAGAACCGACATGAAACCCCATCTAGCCACTCAGAGTCGAGTCTCGCAGAACCGACATGAAACCCCCTTTTCCTTGACAACCAAGAGTCTTGTAGTACAGTACGAGCACGTCCTCTATCCAAGTCCCAGTTTATCACGCGCGACGAACAGTTATCGCTAAACGCGATGGTTCCCAAAGTGCCCGTTTATTTATCTAGTTTAAATTTCCAGACGATTTGTTGTTTGTTTTGTTATCCTCGGGCTAAGTTTGTACAGTGCTGCCCAAGTTTCTGTGCAGACTGCAGGTATATAATTTTAGAAGGGCAGAGGGTAAGATTTTTGGGTGGAGGGTGGTCACCATTTTCTTTTTTTTCAAAATCGCGGCGTACAATAGAAGTTATATATTTGGATAGAAGTCACGAAATTTGATTAACTAGGTGGAGTGGACCAAAATAAAATGTTGAAACATTTTTTTTTTGGTGTTGTGTAATTGTTTTAGTCGTTAGTCGAATTGTTACTGGTCGAAATATTTTTAGTCGAATTATTTTTGACGTGACATGACAACGTCTTATAATTCGATAGAGCCGGCTGCACGCACGAAAAAACATGACGTCATGCGGCGTTACCTCGCTCTGAGGCGTTACCTCGCTCTGAGGCGTTCCATGTAAGGCTTGAAGTGCAAGCGAGAGCGCTCGACATCCGCCTCTCTCCTACTTGAGTGAGCGATGCGTCTGCGTGGACAGCTGCTATACTATGGTACATTTACATGTTTTGATCGAGTATCAAATGCTACCATTCCATCAGTATTTTCTTAAGACGTTGTCACGTTCAACTATCATCAGTAAACCGACTTTACAGACAACCAATTTTTTTTAGTCGAACTGTTTTAGTCGAATTGTATTAGACGGATTGTTCTAGTCGAATTTTTCGTAGACGCCATAAGCAGCTAGGGATAAACCATTCTAAAAATGCACTCCCCTTTTACTATAAAAACTATCGTAGTTTGACGAATTCATTACGGATGTAAGATATGAAACGTTGATGTTCTTCCGACACAAATAAGGTTCGTAGTTAACCCGCTTACATATCTTAATGAATGCACGCCCCGTCTACAAAACGCCATAGGTACCTACACTCGGCGTGCACTTTTAGAATGGTTTAACTCTACCAGGCTGTTATTTAACACTATTTAACACTGCCCGCCACACGAGGGTCGAGAGGCTCGTCTGCGTCTTGGGCCATGAACGGGTTAACGAATTTCCCATGATTTGTGTAGTGTTTTGGGTTTTCCTCACCTTACAAATCATCTCACAAAGAAAAGAGGGCATTTTTTAACTGAACAGGTAAAAAATCGCCCCCTTTGTCTTGTGGAAACCCTCAGCTCTCGTTCTAAGGCAAATACGAGTTATTTTTTTTAGTAGAAGCTACCAGCACAGAAAATCTAGGCGTATTGTAGTAGGTACATTCGCAGCTCGCAACAATCCGTCCTCCAAGAGGCCATTTGTCAATGTCAGGGAATCTTCAAATCGGTTTTTGATTTGATTACTGTTGTTGTGAGGCGTTTGTTGATAAATCTATTTACTCTTACTCTGATAGTCAGTAACGGTTATCAAGTCATACTATGTCCCTATTATAAGTAATTTAAAAGTAAGTTCTTAACTTGTTTTCAAGTGAATACCTTGCTGTTTTCAGTTTTTTTTTCTCCGGCAAGGTGAGATGACGATCTACGAAATAGGTAGGTACTGCTGGATGTGACAAGCTGAAGAGGTCAGATTGCGCGCCATTTTGGGAATAGGATAGGCATAGGATATCATGTACACAGGAGCTAGACCATACGTTTTTGGAACGGCGTAAGCCCAAAAATAGCTCTTCAACTCAACAGCCTGTATTGGTCCACTACTGGACGCAGGCCTCCCCCTGATAAGCGCCTTATTGGCTTTTATCACATGGGCGGTAATGCCCATAATTCGCACGCTGGGCATGCGGGTTGGAAATCGCAGTTTGGTGGTAGAATTGTTCTGCAGGGGCGCTGCTGCCCGCCGCCGGTGGATATCCGCCGCCTCTTACGACACCCGCGGGAAGAGTTGGGGTGGTGCGAATTCTAAGCCAGCACCACACAGCAAAATTTTACAAAATATAGCAATAGAACAAAACATGTTCTTGCTTCAGCTGCCATATTCTTACATGCTCACAGTACTCGTTCTAGTGAAGTAAATTTTTAGTTTTCTGTGGTTTCTGTGTAGTTCAGAATTTTCTCAAGCGCTAATAAACGGTGTTTTATTAAAACAGCGCTAAACGCTCCGACGTAGTGCTACGAAATGACGTCGTAAAGCTTTAATTTAATGAACACAGACCATTTTATGGGAATATTAATTCAGCAATTCCTGGGATATCGCTAACTTTTTACGATTGGTAGCAGGGCTCTTGGTAATTTGGAAAGGATATGTTCATTATCTGTGTGCAGTCAATATTTAAGTTGGTACTTAATCTATGTAGGTAATCAGTCAAGTCATAACCTACAGTCAAGTCTTAACCTACTAGGCACCTACTTATTAGCCCTTAATATTAGAAAGTCAGTTGAGATGGAAAAATACTATAACATAAGGCCTTGTGGAGCCATGTTTGAAAGTGGCGTCAGTGAAGGAAAAGTAGACAAGCACTGTAGAAAAACACTGTATTGTAGTAGTAATTAACATAAATAAAAGTCTTATATCTAAATGAGAAATACACATAGGGAAACAAAAGGCGGCCTTATCACTGAGAGCGATTTCTCCGAGGAGTAACACGTTAGCGTGGTATGGGCATGTTATGCGGGCAGAGTGTCATGTGACGAGAAAAGTGTTAGGTTTGAATGTAGCGGGATATAAGGGGAGAGGAAGACGGAAGAACCGATGGATGGATTGTGTCAAGGAGGATATTGAATTAAACATTATCAAAGGTGTAGCTAAGTACAGAGATGACGGCTGATAGAGGAGAGTGGAAGAAAAAATGTTGTGCTACCGACCCCACCTAACTTATCTAATCTGTGACCTAACGTGGTAACGTGGGATAAGAAGATGATGATAGGTCTTGTGAAAGTCGAATTTTGTTTTATTTTGACTTCTTGATAGCATAGCAAAACTGTTGAATTGCTACTACCTATTTAGTGTTAATGTAATTATTCACAGTGGCACCTGCTAACAGCTGAATTGAGAGCAGGCGCAAGGCCGTTGCACAAATTGTCACGTTTTAGAGTGCACGATAAAGTAGACTCGATCCTACAAAGTTTAACCAACGAATGCTTAGGCTTCAACCGTACTGCGAGTCTAGCTCGTTTGAAGATTACTCGCTCAAGCATGTCCCGCTAGGCGCCCGCCTAACGCCCGTAGCACACCTCCGCCGCGAAACCTTAACAGCGAAACCGCTGTATATAGGAGAATCGGAACACAAGCGAAACTGCCTGTTCTAACGTATAGATTTGACTATATTTCTATCTCTTGCCCAGCGCGGTTTCATCGATCTGCTCCAACGTCAGCCACATCTCTGCCATTCTTTGCGGTGCCGCGTTGTTTTCGCACCGCGCGAGGAAAGAGATAGGGGGAAAACTGGAATAACCCGAATTATAGTCAAATCTCTGCGTTAGAACAGGCAGTTTCGCTAGTTCCGCGTCTCCTATACGGACAAGACATGGCGATATTACTGCGGTTCCGCTGTTATAGTTCAGCAGCGGAGGTGTGCTACGGGCGTTAGTCACGTATAGTATGAACGCAAACGGCGGTTTCATATGTTTGATACTTCGTGCCCGCCGTAGCTCTAGCCACTGCGTATGTTTGAAGGTCACGTTGTAAAGACAAAACACAAACAATACCTACGAGCAAAGATTTACTTAGTGTTTGCCTAGGAGTAGGTATTTGTATTATACTTGTATTTTATCACCTCCTATGAGTTGAAGATAAGCGTGTGGTACGAGAAATGAAAGAAAAATGTACTTAGGTACATATGGCTGTTTTAGTTTTTGCACGCTCTCGTGAGATAGGTACTTAATTTTGCTTTTTGTTACTATTATAGCCAGTTTTTTTATTTGATTTTCACGCTCCCTTTCGCCGCTCGCATAAAGAAGGCCCCTCCTACTTACTTACCACTAAAAGTTCTAAAGAATTTTGCAAAGGTAGAAGTTTAAACAAACAACGTTTTCCTTACGACCAGTATTGAAGACAAAAAGCTCTATATGAAAATCGTGACGAGCGAAAAAGGTCGATTCTCTCGACTTGACCACCTCATCTAAAAGCCTATCTTTTATCTAAGTAAGTAAACCTTTTAATTCCACACTGGAGAATAAAAGTGCCTAAAAACACCTCGCTAGCTCAGATTGGAGCAGAGATATTTGCGTGTCAAGGTCAAATGTCACACCCGCAGATTAACTTTTTTTGCGTGTTATGGTGAAACCTTACTTTCTACCTCTTTTTTTTTTTTTTATGACGACCTCTGTGGCGCAGCGGGCGAAGGTCTGCCTGCTACGCAGGAGGTTGCGGGTTCGATTCCCGCCTCGGGACAAATGTTTGTACGATCTGCAGACATTTGTCCAGGGCGTTCTGGATGTTTTCTATCTATAATAAAAAATATCTATCTATGTAGTGTATTGTATTATATATATCAGTTATCTAGTACCCATAACACAAGCTCTGCTTACCTTGGGGCTAGATAATGCTGTGTGAATTGTCCAGCATTATTTATTTATTATTTATTTATTACCTCTGAGGAAAAATGGTTGGTGCAGTGCAAGCTTTTTACTTAGGTTTAGACTTTGTTTATGAATAAAATAGAGGTTGAAATTATCTTTATTCTACTGTAAGTACTTACAACATGCAAAGTCTAATGATTAACTGATTTAAATTAATTTAGAAAATCGGAAAATTACCCCGCCATTTTTTAATAGAGCTTCCGAGCCGCTGCGCCCGCGCCGCGCCATCACCATGACACATCCGGGCTAAAAAGCTTTTTGCATAGACAGTTTAGGTATATTTTCGTTTGACATCACCAATAACTTTTTCTTACAACATGCAAGGTCTAATAAATTTAATAGAAAATAAATTTAGAAAATCGGGAAATTCTCCGCCATTTTCTAATAAAGCTTCCGAGCCGCTGTGCCGCGCCATTACCATGACACATCCGGGCTAAAAAGCTTTTTGCATGGACAGGTTTTAGTTTAGTTTGACATCACCAATAACTTTTTATCACTAAGTACCTATTTACCCTGGTTACCCGTTGTCGGTTGGTTTGTTAGTCGTCTCTTGTAGAAGCAATCGAGAAGGGCGCTCCGCGTTCTGATATTGATTCTTCGAACACCACGTAAGGTTATTTTTTTGTTGGTAGGTAGGTACCTAAATAGCGCAAAAAACATGGCAAAGGTTTATTTTATTTGACTTGTAATGAGAGTCATAAAAAGTTTATAGCTTGAATAAAAAATAGTCGGCAATTAACACTTAAAATAGTGTAAGTCCTTCATATGATATCATGCCTGTAAATAATGTTCATAATATCTATTTTGACGACCTCGGTGGTGCAGCGGGCGAAGGACCCCCTGCGGTGTAAGAGGTTGCGGGTTCGATTCCCGCCTTGGGATAAGTATTTGTACGATCCACAAATATTTGTTCCGGGTGTTCTGGTCGTTTCTATGTATAATAAAAAAATATCTATCTATGTAATGTATTATAATTAGTATATCAGTCATCTAGTACCCGTAACACAGCTCTGCTTAGCTTGGGGCTAGATGATGCTGTGTGAATTGTCCAGCATTATTTATTTATTTTGTTTGTGTTAGCTAAAAGGTACCTAGCAGTAGGTGCCTAGGTACAGCAATAATGTAGGCAAGGGAGTAAGGTAGGTACCTAAGTGCATTCAAGTTGTGGACAATTTGATCACGAAATGGCTTTGGAACATGTCAATGAAGGAAAATACATCTACAGTAGTTTTTTCGCTATATTTTTTTGTTGTTGCATGTTTGTGGCCTTTGGACAGACTACTTTGGTAATAATATCTTCAAAAGCTAGCTTCAAAATCAAAGCGAATAAGAAAGTAATCCCGAGGTAACCATATAATTTTATTCGAGGTACTTCTATTGGAAAAAGTCTTTAAAAAAACAGTGTAAATATTCTAATACTTGAATAAGGTTTAATGAATCAGTAAGTACTTATAAAAATATTTTTTAATGGTGAACTTTTTTCGCCCCTTGCTTTTTACACATGAAGGTCGCCTGTTCTTAGACCATTAAAACGTAGGTAGGTATACGCTAGTAGCATGGATCTAAGTAAAATCTGTAGATATGGTACGTTCTCCCACCGCTTTCTTACCCAACAACTGGCATATGTTACAACTACACGCAAACACTCGCTCAAAGTTACATTTCCAATCTTGTGCGTTAATTACCTATAATGAACAAACACGAGGGCATTGCTGTAGCATGACTACAGCAATGCCCTCGTGTTTGTTCACTTTAATTATTGCTGTAGTCATGTAGTACGTGTACCTCCGTCGTTGTCTTAGCAAGCACGCATAAAACGAATGCTGCCGCCGCACCACCGGTCCGACTATGACTGAGGTGGACCTAATTGCACCTAATTTGAGCCTTCCACTATCTACTATCACTAGAAGCTAGAATGTCCCTCCCCTTTTTTACTTAGATCGATGGCTAGTAGGTACAAAGTATATCTAGTAGGTAAGGTACCATCTGACAGCCACACTAACACTCGGCTTACAAAATAAGTAAACTGTGTGGGTGGACTCGTTCGCCGAGGAAGCAAACACCTGAGTCGCGTAATTAACAGTTAGTACTGCCCACAGCGTGCTTGTTGGTCAAACTATTTAGCGGCATAGGGCATAATACTAAAACAAAGGAAAGTTTTAGATTACCGAAGAACGTATGTCAAAAACGTTTCTTTCCCAGGAACCAGAAGATAAAGGAAAGTATGAAAGTATAAAGAAGAGTAGTAAATGAATGAATTAACTTTCCCTATATAATTTGTTGTCTATACTATTTATACTAATATGTACTAATAATATTATAAAGAGGAAAGATTTGATTGTTTGTTTGTATTGAATAAGCTCCGAAACTACTGGACCGATTTGAAAAATTCTTTCACCGTTAGGAAGCTTACTTTTCAGGGAGTGACATAGGTTATATTTTATCACGGAATTCCCACGGGAACGGGAACTACGCGGGTGAAACCGCGAGGCGATCGTCTAGTACATTATACTCGTATAGGGAAAGCTAATTGGTTCATTTACTTCTATATATTTTTAAAGCCAGACTAAAGAAAGAAACCGCCTTTATTAGTCCACTGCTGGCTCTACGCAGGCCTCCCCTAATAAGCGCCTGATTGGCTTTTATCTCAAGGGTGGCCCATAATGCCCATAATCCCCACGCTGGGTATGCGGGTTGGGGATCGCAGTTCAGTGGTAGAATTGTTCTGTAGGGGGTGCTGCTGCCCGCCCCCCGCCCCGGTGGATATCCCTTAGTCGCCTCTAACGATACCGTCGGGAAGGGTTGGGGTGGTGCAAACTCTAAGCCACACGGCTAGCTAGTTAGAAAAAAAATAACATTACGATTTTGTTTTCGGTAACAAACCACGACACAAGAAACTAAAACTCACTTGCTTGGCCTCGAGTTTCAGTTATAAGTTCGTAAGTAATATTTATTGAAGGAAGGATCTCAAATCGACAATTAATTTAAATAGCGCATTAAAAATCGCGGCAACAACAGTGTGAATTTTAGGCTATACCTAGTACAGTCGGCTGCAAAAATATGTATGCACTCCCAAGTTTTCAATTTGACTAAATAGTAAGTGTATAGTAATTGTGATAATTTATGTAAGTACCGTATTCTGACGAAGTACGATGACTTCTTTGTACGAAAAACGTGTGCATGTCCTTTTAAAAGTTCCGAGTAAAATAAAAGATAAACTTTGGAAGTGTATACATGTCTGTGCAGCTGACTGTACCTACCTACTACGGTTAAGTGTGGGCGGTTTGTTCACAAACATTCTGCACCGAGTTTGGCTAGTGTATAATAAATACCGTTACTACGTACTCAGAAAGAAGCATGGAAATAGGTACCTATACTCTAAAATGGGGTTCCTTATCTTAAACGATCTTCCTTGTCGAGAACCACCATCGAGATACCTCTCTAAGCTGCGTCACTTTGGCTTCTGGCTCGTGGTTTTTAGATGGCATTACGTATTATTTTCAGAAATTAAAGACAAGAGACTTCGCAGAGAAAAGTCATTCCCTTAAAACCTAAGGCTACTACCGCTGTTCCCACCTGTGTGGAATTGTGTGCGCGCGCGCCGCGTATGTTAAAGTTTGGATTGGAGCATTCAGGAATACCTCAGGTATGTGCATTTGTCTTTCCTAGGACGACTGATTCTCGCCTTCCTATAACCCTTAAAGACGATCCGGCCATTATCCTGACCTTTGGCACACAAATTCTGATGATGGCATCATCTGGCAGATCTGCTATCTAGCATACCCAGCTAGTTAAGGTAACTTGCCAACCACGCTGATTTCAAAACACGCGCGAAAGAGCCATGTATGGAATGTTTCCTTTGAAATCATATTTGTTTAACATAATGTTTTATGTGAATAATTGATTGAATTTTATTACTTTATTATTGTATGAGTTTTGTGATATGTAACGACAGTTATGAAAAAAGAATCTGATTCTGAATCTCCTTTGAGACGGCCTGCTGTAGCCAAAATTCGATCATGAACATAACACTTTTGGGACTGGACGAAATAAGACACCGGACTTTTTAGCATACATGGCATTACATTCTAGGATACCTACTCCACTAACGAAATAAATCCATGAAAACATGGTCTGGCATTCCGAGAGTGACACTTGCTTACGGCACTGCCCAGTCGCCACTTTATTTCAACAGAACGTGAAAATTGGGAAACAAATGTGATAATGTCAATCAAAAAATTACATATAAAAATGGTCATATTTCGATTCTTACTAAATCTGTGAAAACAGTTTTAGTGAAACACGAGTTAATTTGATAAATAAGTAATAATAATAAATAATGCTAGATAATTCACACAGCATCATCTAGCATGGCGTCGTCGATGACGTAGTGTGTCTTGTGTCACTCACGTGACCATTGTGTCTCGGAATGTCATACCTAGCGAAGTATACCCTGGAATACTCTACATTGTGACAACTGAATAGACACTTAATACAAAAACCAGTTGGACATATATTTTAATTGTTTGTATGATTTTATTATCCACCTCGAAAACACGCCACACCTCGCCTAATTCGTGACATTTAATGTGTTCTAACAAGTGTCCATAAAAGGATCATAAGGAAGTAAAAATAATTGGTTCACTTCAAATGAATCAAGACATAAATAACGAAGTCGAATTATAATTTGTAACAAGTATCTGAGCGTCTGGTCGAAGCGACGCGTGACCCGAGAGCTGGTGAGTATCTGGCACAGCGCATCAGCATTGCCATACAGCGTGGCAATGCAGCCAGCGTCTTGGGGACGCTTCCGACTGGTGTTGATATGGATCAGTTGAGCTATCTGTAGACTGTTTGCAACGGTCGGCAGTTAGCTCAATTGTTTCAATTGTAAATACTAGTATAATTTTCTTTGTGAATAAATGTCTAACTTGAACAAGTAAATTATTTTGTAATTTCGTTTATGGTCTGCCAATTATTTCAATCCTTGTATGATTTTAACAAGGACAAAATAGTATAGTGAACATTTGCTTTACCTTTTTTGCTTTACCCTTTGTCATCGTCAACATTTTCCTGGGTAGGGTTGGGTCCACTTTAGCCAGCCTCTCTTCTATCCTGTATAGAAGCATGCCGCTTGATGATGACTTGTTTAAGATTTCTGAAAATCTTAAGCAAGTCAAGACGCGAGAGACAGCTCAGAACCGAGATGAAGACGCATGGAGAAGTCTTGTGAAAGAGGACACGATCCATTTTGGCTCGATGATGGCCAGGAGTAAAGTGAAAAGAAAGTTACGTAAAAAGTTTTATTTCAACAAAACTAGAAGCAAGTAAACGAGTGAAGACTTGATACAGCTGGTTATATTAAAGCAACCTTATCAAAATGACCATCTTTGTCAATTACAATCTGGAGAAGACAACAATGGGAACAAAAAGTCGATCTAACCGTTTACTTAGAATGATCCTAAGATAAATGAAACTGGTTCAATCAATTGAAGAAACAATGAGATTGTTAGACAGATTGCTAGAATCTTCATGTTGTTAGAGCTCAACATTTGTAAGTAATTCGAGTATAAAGGTTCCATCCTTTATTCATGGATTGAAATTGCTTTAGTCAATCGAGAGTGCTAGGTGTTTCGTGGTTTCCAAAAAAAATATCGTATTTCTCAAGCATCTATTGTCCTTGAAAATATCTATACTAATACTAGTTGACCTGGCGAACTTCGTACCGCTCTCGCCTTTTAAACCTTCATATTTTTATATTATGAAAAAAAAATTGTGAATCTAAACCATTCCCAGATCCCCTTGAACACACACAAAAAATTTCATCAAAATCGGTCCAGTCATTTGAGAGAAGTTCAGTGACATACACACTCACAGAAGAATTATATATATAAAGATTATAAAGAGGAAAGATTTTATTGTTTGTTTGTATTGAATAGGCTCCGAAACTAATGAACCGATTTGAAAAATTCTTTCACCGTTAGGAAGCTTACTTTTCAGGGATAGGCATAGGCTATATTTTATCCCGGAATTCCCACGGGAACGGGAACTACGCGGGTGAAACCACAAGGCGATCGTCTAGTTTAATGACAAACACATGGATAAATTTATAAAAGCTGTTGTGATCCTCTTTTGTTTTTCGTATGCTGGATTTGTGACATCAGCGTGGATAACTGTATGAAAAAACAAAAGGCAATCGACTAAGCTTTTAAAAAAAATATAGGACTTTCTTTTCTAGGTAGGAACTAGTAGGTAAAGGGAATGCTTACATCCCATTTCACCATTTACCCACTAAATCATTTACCTCACTTGATTGTTTCCCTTCACTTCTTCGGTTATCCAGTTCTTCATTTTCCCATTTACACAATGGTGTAATCCTTTGAATTAGAATATCTACCTATATCACTATAAAAACTTTCGTAGTTTGACGAATTCATTATGGGATTAAGGGATGAAACGTTGGTGTTCCTCCAACACAAACAAGGTTCGTTGTTAACCCGCTCACATTCATAATGAATATCTAACTATGTAGTTGCAATTTTTGAGGGACCCAAGAGTACCTCGTGGTCATGATCCAAAAGAGTTCTTGTTGGTTATTTTAGTCGACAGCAAACCTACAGTTACTGACTCAAAGATTCTATCTCACGTTAGCAACAAAAAGATAACATCTTGTAATTATTTTCACGTCACGGCTGATCTTAGACAAAGCCCTGCCCTTCATTTTTTGTCCGGAGCCAAAACTCGCCGAAATTAATATCATACCGGTTAAGATTATGAATCTCGTTTTCTAAATAACGTTAACCGTGATATTACGTTGGTTTCATGCGTTAATACGCCTAATATCACCGCTATTTGCCGACCATCGTTTTTTATAAAACAGCCATGATGGATGTGGTTTTTGTAAGGCTTAGAAAAAAGGTTGGTAAATAAAATAGGTGCCTTGCTTGCCAAACATCCGTAGAAAAAATTGCGCTTTCTGTGCGAACGTTTTCTTTGTCGAAATATCGCTTTATGCAAGTTAATGCTATTCGCAGCTACTAACTCTTAGGTACCTCCGTGTGTTTACGATCACGTGTCGTAACTACTTATCACGTGGAACAGTACCTTTGTACTTTAGAATAATAATTGAAAACAACCAGTTCTAGGTACAAAACTGTGCATAATGCCGCACACGTACTCATAATTTAGAGCAGTGGTTCCCAACCGGTGGTCCGCGGACCACTGGTGGTCCCTAGAAGCTTCTGAAGTAGTCCGCAAAGCACAAGAAGCAGTCCGCGGCGCCATTCTTAACTAACCCCCCCAGAAATTAACCATCCAACACTCGCTCAACGCTTTTTTCTAGGTTATTTATTTATATGCCTACTGTTAACTTCTATCACAATGATTCACAGCCTTCAACCGCGATAAAAAAAATGGATGGATCCTTCCTGTACCCACCACCATAAACAAATAAATAACACAAAAATGTAATAAATCACATATTCTTTTAATTTTTTATAGGTTACATTTCTTTGGTCTCGATCGAGGGCAAAAAAGTCAACTTACCCACCACCGCCAACAAACAATATAACCCAACAATATACAAAAAAAATCGCGGCTCGCTCCGCTCGAACAAATATTTTCTGCTTGGCCGGGGCCCTGGCCTAAACCAAGCAGAATATATTTGTTCGTTGTCAGGTCACCCTCCCCACCACCGCTATCAATAACGTAATTACGTCTATACGTATATAATCTAACGAGCAAATTGTATGTACCATACAATTTTCTCGGCTCGCTTCGCTCCCCGGTAAAGCTTATGAATACGCTGCTCGGTGGCGATGCCCCTCCCCCTACCAATGAATTTGTGGCTACGGCTTGCTATACTTCTCATCAAACAGTTAGTGGTCCGTGACAAACCAGGAAGTGATCAAGTGATCCTTCATCAGAAAAAGTTTAGGAACCACTGATTTAGAGCTACATTGTATACATTTACATCAAAATAACATAATCTTCATTCCTGTGATGGTTAGATCTTTACATGATCTTTATTAACTAATCAGGCTGCAGGATAGTTATATGAATATAAGAGTCGGTTTTAAATATACCTATTATTTACGGTAGGCAATGCAGTCTACGCTTCTTAGGACGTAGACTGCTAGAATCATTGTGTGGCAGTGTGGCATATAAAATGCCTGCGTTGGTATGGACACTTCTAGAGAAGGTTACCTCAGGGGGAGTCTTTTTTGGCGTTAGTAAAAGACGTGATCGTGGCGTCTACTTTTTAACCCCCGACGCAAAATGAGGGGTGTTATAAGTTTGACGTATCTGTCTGTGTATCTGTGTATCTGTCTGTGGTATCGTAACTCCTAAACGGATGAACCGATTTTCGTTTAGTTTTTTGTGTCATAGATAATTTTATCCCGAATGTTCTTAGCCATGTTTCAAGAAAATCTGTTCAGCCAATCAACGTCGGCGGGTTTTTTTATTTTTAATTTTGTCTTGTTGTATGGGGATTTGCGTAGTTCTCTGCCCGCACGATAGAGGCGCTGTACCAAATTATATGGGAAAAGTAGACGTCACGATCACTTTTCGTTACTAACGTCAAATATTTACTTATTTAGAAAACAGATAAAATTAAATAGAATGAAATAGACCCCCTGGTTACTAATGGAGTTTAGCGCTACATGTTCCTTTCCCAATCGAAGATCCATATGACACAGCACAAGGTGAAAAGATGGTGTTTAAGGACATGAGAGGGGGCAATGTCAAGCTTCCAAGGGCGATGTCAAGGTCAAAGCTATTCTATTACTTATCTATTCTGTGATCAGGGCCTAAGGATTTGTAACCGCTGACAATGGCACGCGATACACTGGATGTATCCTATCCTACTAACATTACCTCTTACGGGAGCTTAGCCAGCATTATGCTGAGTTAGGGCCTTTTTATAACAACTTTATGTACCTACTAGCTTCTTCCCGTGGCTTCGCACGCGTTGTTTCTATGGAAACGTTTTGAGGCTATTTCTATCCCATGGAAACTGATTTATGGGATAAAAAGTAGCCTATGTTTGATTGCAGGCTTAGAGCTACACCGATGCCAAATTTCAGCTCAATCTGTTCAGCAGTTTTGGCGTGAAGACGTAACAAACATCCATCCATCCATCCAAACTTTCGCATTTATAATATTAGTGTGATACCCCATAAGTGTGTTTTCTTTTTTTTGTACTTACTGTATGTTGTTATGAATAAATGTCTTTCTTTCTTTCTTTCTTTCATTAAGAAGGCTAATGTTTGTAAAGATGTGGGTTTTTCACAAGACAACGTCAAACTACTGAAAAGGTTGGCTGAAATTTTATACGCATGAAGCAAAGATGGCGCTTATTAGGGGAGGTCTATGTCCAGCAGTGGACTAATATAGGCTGATGATGATGATGATGAAGCAAAGATATATACGGAACGTAGTCATGGATCTTTGGCATGAAGTTCATTCCTGGAAAAATGTATAGACTACAAACTATTTTTTCGCCTTCTTCGATCGCCTTTATTATATTAGTACTAATTGAAGACCTCTGTGACGCTGCGGGCGAGGTCCGCCTGCGACGCAGGAACGCGGGTACGATTCCCGCGTCGGGACAAATGTTTGTACGATCTGCAGATATCTATTCCGGGCGTTTGCTATGTTATTAAAAACAGCACCCACAACATAAGCTGTAGTTACTTTGGGGCTAGATGATGCTGTGTGAATGGTCCAGCATTATTTATTTATTAATCGAAAAAACGCCTACGAAGCCGTAAACAGTAGCTCATACTTGTATAATTCCTATAAACCATATTTACCTTTCTCTTTAGAACTGCTGTCAATACTCGAACTGCGTTATCTCAGTTCGATACGCGAGAATACACGCCGCGCCGTGAGTGCCGGCTTCATCGAATCAACATTGATTGAGTGCATTTCTCTGCGATAACGCAACTCGATTCTAGGACACGGTACTTTCTACGAGGCTCGTCTCAATAACGTGTATGATACTGTTATGGTTGGTTGTAAGTAAGCTGTACTTACTTGCCTAGGCTAGTACAGATTCTAGTAACTTGCTCAGTACCAAAACATAATAAGTTTTCGTATCCTACCGCTGACCTGTCAAAGTTGTACCTACTGCTATAATTTGGCGTGTTTTAAAAAACTATGAACCGACTTTAAATTTACTTCTTTACTTTAGTCTACATACCGAAGCGACAGAAATCAAAAAATATCACTTTATTTCCGTGTCAGTGTTTAGTTTTATATTTTGACCTTTTCTAAGTGTACATTTATTGTATTTATGGAAATAAAGAGTTTTTGATTTTGATTTTGATTTTAAATTTATATGGGACCAACTTCGGGGTTTATACCCTTTCCTATAAAAAATAATTATCAAAATCGGAGTATTCTGTAAGAAGTTATGCGTGGTCATACATTAAAAAAATATACGCGTCGACTTGAGAACTTCCTCCGTTTTTCGTCGGTTGAAAATGTAACACAGTCAAAATGTTATTATACAGTGGATGAATTCCTTAAGGATAAAACCTCTAAAAGTAAATAGTAGGAATATCACTATTTTATGACTATTTTATGACAATTGTCTAATTAGAGCTTAGATTTTAATAATGCATTGTATGACATAAGTGGGTATTATATCATTGTTTAACACGAATTTTGACATTTATATTCTGCTTAAAATGGACATATTATGTTTAAAATTTTTATCTTATTTTATTTTTATTTTGACATGCATTTTAATTAAATTTTTAATATTTGTGACATAATAATTATGATAAACCTACTTATAGGTGATGAATTGTGTATCCTCTTCTGTATCTTAACTAACATATGCTTGTGAACTAAATTAATAATGTAAAATTGTAGACCATTTATTTGTACTTACATAAGAACTCTAACTTAGAATGTTGCAACGCCCTTACAGGGTTCATGTAGATTCTACCTAAAAATGTTAACACCTTATAATGGACATGAATGCAATAAATATATAAATAAATATATAAATATAAATAAATAAATATATAAAATCAAAATCGAATCAAAATCGAATTAGCAAAAATAATCGAATTGGCAGATTGAGGATCCGTAACGTTATAGCAATTTCAATAGAACTAAATAACCACGTTATTCTTAAAAAAAAAATTAAGTAAAAATTACAGAACCAAATAGACTCAGTTTTGAAAGACCCATCAAATGACAAAAAAAATTATAAAAAAAAATCTTTTTTTATTATATAAAATTTTTTCGATTGTGTATATTTTTTCCCTAAACTGACTTTTTGACTGCGTTTTCGATAAAAGCAAACAGAGTTTTTTTACAGTTTTTTCTTCGTCTTCGTGTTCTTTTCAGTATATTTTTAGTATATTATTATTAATGTTTTGAAATTTCAAAGGATTGACATATTTTATTAGTAATTTCATGACAATACACTGGTTTAGAACTCAAATGAAGGAAAAAAACTTAGTTAATTTTTTTTTTATTCGAAATTTAAATAAAATGTTATTCACAAGTTGATCCCTCGGGATAATTTTTATGGGGTCCCGAATCACCCAGTTTTAGCTTAGTATACATGTTACATGGCACCCTGTACACAGCAAAAGAGTAAACGCCCCTGAGTAATATTCGTAAATGAATAAAGTGAACAAACGTGTTCAAATAAATTGATACTTGACATTTGATAATTATCATAACATAGTTTTAGTATCTTGACTTCAATTCAAGTACCTAGCCTTCATAAGGAAGTGATAAAGATCTTACTAAAGATAAAATTCACTTAATCATGAATTAACCATTTGGAATGGGTAAGACAAGCCACTCAAATTGTAAATTACCCTGTAAGTACCTCTTTACTTAAATTAGACTAAGGTTGGTCTAACTGGCGGCAGGGTAGCATTTTCCTTCTGTGTTCCCTTAGCACCTTCACTGCGAATCCATCCGCCGGATCAATCCGCCCGCCCAGCGTGGTGATTAAGGAAAAACCGCCCTTGTTTAGGGAGGGATGAATGAATGAACACTTCATTGTACTAGTAATTAACATAAATGTTCAGTTGAGCTACCTGTAGATTGTTTGCAACAGTCTGCAGTTAGCTCAGCTGTTTCAATTGTAAATACTAGTGTTATTTTCTTTGTGGTTAAAGGCTTCTGCCAATTAAAAAAAACATGAATAAAAATCTTATATCTAAATGAGACATAAACATAGTACAAAAGGCAGCCTTATCGCTGAGAGTGATTTCTCCCAGGCAACCTTGAGGCATGCTTAGCGGTGTACGTAGGTATGGTGATCAAGAAGTCTGACTAGAAAAAGTTTAAGAGCGCACATTGCACGCCATTTTGTGAAAATAGGCATAGGTAGGATTTCGCATTCATAGGAGCGGGACAGAACATACGTTTTTGGAATGGGCGGCGTAAACCCAAAAATCAAGTTTTTCCTTATTTACAAGAAAACTACACAACTTATGAAGAAACTGGTTCGAGGAACCAAATAATTAGTGCCTTTTAACCTTTTTATATACATTTTAACCTATTTACCTTTTAACCTATATATTTACAGAATTTAACGTACGAATCAAAATATAAGTAATTTCAATAGACCGCTGGATTACAATACAATACAATACAAAATACTTTATTGTACACCAACAAAAATACAAAACACGAGACCTTACATAAGATACAAGTACAATGGGCGGCCTTATCGCTTAGAAGCGATCTCTTCCAGGCATTACTGAGACCTCGACCAAATTATGTGCAAAACAGTAAAGTTTCACGATTTTTTTATCGTATTTTTTTATCAATCGTGTTTTCACATTCAAGGAACAAAAGAAAAAATTTTGAATCTTATTTTTAGCGATTTTTACGGCGGTATCTAGGCTTAGTTTGACAACCAAACCCGTTAGGAAACGCAACACGGCAGCAGGAATTTCTATAGCCTACCTTTCTACGAATTTCTACTCTTTCCAGCAGTATTTAGTGTCTACTTTGGGGATACTATAACTGCTGAAGAAACCATAGAATTTTTTGTCGATTTTATGTAATTCGAGATTTTTACCACGGGGATCCCGTGAGTAGGTACTGAGATCTAGGCTTACAACAAGCAAACCCGTCTGGTTCGCCCCTGACTCCAACACAAGAAACCATCATATTATAGTACCTTAGCTAGGTACCTACCTATACCACATACACCCAAGACTGACCTACCTACAAACAATAATTGAAGGTTAAACAAACTTACCGTAAGTGAAGTTTTTTTTTGTATTTTGTATTTATATTTTTGTACCATTAGTTCCATTTACTTAGTGTGTTACATTTTTTTTGAATACGTGTGTATGTGTACCTATTTCATTTGTATTTTATTATTTTATTATTTTTTGTGTTTTTGTTCAATTATATTATTGTGAGTAATTTATCCGTAACGCCAACAAGTCGTTCTGACGGAAGACCAGCGTTGGATGCTAGCATTCAACTCATGCTGAGTCAGGACCAATTTTGTAAACTGTCCTAAGTACACCTTTTTCTTTTAAATTAAGTTTTATGTAAGTATATGTATTATTGAGTACTTGTCCTGTTTATAAAATAAAGATATTTTATTCTTTATTCTTATTCTTAAGTTTGACCATGATTACACGAGTCGCTGCATCCCAGTAATAGGTAGTTCTCTATTAACTTACATACGTCGTTTTTACAAACATTAAAGGGAAAGAACTTGTGCGAATCCGCGACCAAAGGCTAGTTGAAAGATTTTACCGCTATACATTACGCGTACTGTCTAACTTAAAGCAAAGCTCAACTTTTTATCTTTTTATCCAATAAGCTGAACGCTATATTTACCGTTCACACTACAAAAACGGATTACATTCTACTACCGTTCTGCGGTGAAGATGACGACCATTTGTTCCGCGATCGGTTCTAGTTTTCCCAACATTGTTTTTGCTGCTTCTTGGGAAGCTAGTTTCAATCAGCATATTAATGCAAAAACAATTTTATTAGGCTGAATTTAGATTTAATTCAGACAATCTTAGCTAATTTATCGTATAGATAGGTACTTAACTAGAATATGTAAAAAGTTAGTCGTGAATATACACGAAGAAATAAGCTTTTTAGCAGTTTGCCACGAAACATTGTGTGAGGTGCCGCAAACTTCCGAAAATAGCTTAGTAGGTATACGCTATTATCAAGTCACCTATATTTTTTGCAACAGTCTGTAGTTGCGTTAGGTCAACTGTTTCAATTGTAAATAGGAGTAATAATTTGTTTGTATTATTTACTTAATTGTAATTTTCTTTGTAATAAGCAAGTACCTAATTGGTATAGGCACCTTAACACCTACCCTTGAAATTTTAAAAACGTAGGTACACATGTCATCGCAAAATTCAAGTGATATGTTTATACCCGGTATTTCCCCAATTTAAGGCGAATAGTAGGGGTGATAGTGGCGTGGCGCCACTACATATTTAATTTTATAATTACGTTATAAAAAGGAATTATCAAAAAATCGGACCGCGCGTAGACAATATCTATCATAAGCTTTTTTTAAATGTATCTATAATAGTTTTGTACTGTATTATTTAGGCAGATACTTGTTTCAAGAGTTTAGTTCCTATTGGTGGCCACCAAGCTCTCCAAACAAGGTTTTTGATTGAATAACACAAAACAAAACTATTACAGATACATTAAATAAAAGCTTGTGATAGGTATCGTCTACCAGCGGTCCGATTTTTTGATAATTCCTTTGTATAATTTAATGATTATATTAAATATGTAGTGGCGCCACTATCACCCCTACTATTCGCCTTAAAAGCAAAACTCAATAGTCAGTTAATTTACAAACGCGAGCTTGTTTACACGATTAAGTCCGCCACCGACGTTTCCAAATGTTGACTCTAGTTTCAGCGAAAACGTCCGATCTGGGACTTGAGCCGGTTTTACTTTGAGCAATTTATAGGAAAGTCTGGTTCAAACAAATTTACCTACATGATATACATACGATTCATGCTATTAATACATTCTTGGAAGTATTCGGTATGAACGTTTGAAAACGAATAAAATATTCACATGGCCTGATTTTCTTTTTAGGTTGCTAATTCGGTATAAATGTTCGAAAACGAAATGCTGCACGGGCTTATTTTCTATTTACGTTGCTATTTTTGAGAAAATTATTAGAAAAAAACTTGAGAGGTGTCAAGGGACACCCGGATGGATCGAAGTTCATAAGAGAGAGAGAGAGGGAGACAGACAGAGAAACATGCGCATACCGCACGGCTTACAATAGCTTACTATAGCAAAAAGTGTCGTTACAACTTTTCGTATTAATTTTTTCCGTCTAGCCCCCTTTCACAACGCGCGATAAGGAACTTCGTTCCAAAACACAGTAGACTACTTACTTGGTTTTTCTATTAGGTATTTATAGCAGAGGAATAAGCGTTGTCTTTTCAGATTTATTACCTATACCTGCAAAAATTATATTAACTCTATGCAAGAAGGGTTCAACGAATCAATGGCTTTTAAAAACAAACAATCGCACCGATCATTTCTACCCCTAACTAGGGACAATTGCACGCAATAGCAACCCTCGCGTGGGGTACAGAATAGAGGCGCTTTGGGGCTATTACTTTATTCTATGGCTGGTATCGATTGCAAACACTTTCCCGAAACATGTTCCCGAAGGGTTCCGTATTATTGGCACAAAGCGATGAACCTTACAGTTCC
This sequence comes from Eupithecia subfuscata, assembly GCA_963564075.1. Classification (NCBI taxonomy): domain Eukaryota; kingdom Metazoa; phylum Arthropoda; class Insecta; order Lepidoptera; family Geometridae; genus Eupithecia; species Eupithecia subfuscata. The sequence continues at coordinate 13,612,123 of OY751099.1, read as the reverse complement.
CGGCAAATATTGGCAAAAGAAAACTGAACCTGGCTTATCTTTTCTTCAGTTGTAGGTATTTTAAGCATGACGTCGGGCGTCGTTAAAAGATGTGTCCCTATACTTTTCGGGTTACCCGGAAAATACGAAAGTGTTTTTCGGATTTTCAAATGCTACAGTGTTTACTTACTTATAAGGTAAGTCCATGTTTGGTCAATAAATAAATAACATCGGGTCATAATGTTCTTACCGTCGACTGATAGATACATTTTCCACCTCAATGGTTGCCCTGGGTTAAAACAATACTTGCAAAAAACGAATGAACATCGCAAAGTCGAAATGTTTCATGATCTTAACGAAATAAAGAACTTTGACATTGTTATACTACTGTTCTCTGCTCTGCTGACACCACACTTCAATGGGCTCCAGTTTGAAATGTGCCACTATATCGGGCGCCATCTGAGTCTTGGCAACAGGCGGTTCGAAATAAACTGACGTCCACGCAATTACTCGCAAAGGCTAGGTTCGAATGCACTATCTATTGATTTAATAACGCAACCGGCTGTGTAGGCAGAGCTTTATTATTACGAAACCGGTTGCAAAACTGGACATTGGAAGAATATTAAGCAGGTTATGGGCTGCTTTTGAAATCTGTGATGTGAGGCCGAAAGCATATTTTAAAATTAAGTGCTCGCCTTGAGGTAGATGTTTACAGAGTGAATTTACATTTTGTCGAAGATAAAATGGAGTAAGTAATGCTTTCATCAATTATGCATAAAATATTCAAAGGCTATTCTATTTTTTTGCAAAGTACACCGAGGAATAATGGCTTTTAAGGGATTTAGTCGTTTTTCGATAAATTATGTTATCATAGATTTACAAGGTTAAAATTACACTTTTTAATGCGATCAAATAAAATTATGCATAAAATATTCAAAGGCGATTCTATATTCTTGCGAAGCACACCGAGGAATAAAGGCTTTTCAGGGATTTAGTCGTTATCGATAAATGATTTCGAAAAATTACAGGATTAAAATTATTATTAGTTAAAATTACACTTTTAACGCGATCAAATAAAAACAAAACACGTTACAAGGTACAACCGACACAACTACAGTCGTTATGAAGACCTAGTAAGTCGAGATATCGGTTTACACTGATAACGGGGACCTGGGAAGCTTCGACCGCATTCCTGCAGTTTTTGCGCAATTTCCTGTCTGTCATTGTCATCGCACAAACGTGGTTGTTGTTCTCGGGCCTTACCGTAGGGTTCTCGCGGTATAACATACAATTTACAAACCTTTTAGCACACTATATCGCGAATTTAACAAATACCCAACACGTGAGGTCAAGGTTTATTTTCGTTACAAAAATTCGTAGCAACTTCGTAGCACGTGCGCGTTGAATTCTTTTATACGCATTGTTTTGTTGCGTAGCGGTTGTTTTTTTTTTAATGTGTTTTAGGTATATTTCCTGAAAGAACACACCGTCAAAATTACTCGGTATAACGGAAGTTCTGCTTAGGGCATCGTGGGGGCTAGAGGATTCTGTGTGATAATAGAAAAATGCAGATAATGCATTTTTCAAGTTTCGTAACCTCTTCGGTGTCGGCCGATCTATCGGCATTCCCTACCGGTTTGCATTATGAAAGCTAAGTAGCAAGGCGTATATAATCTAAAGGCACATAATCATAATTTCACAAGCCACTGACTGCCAGGTGATAATTTGTAAGACATCACACAGTTTGACTTGACATGACACTTGTTGGAAAGGTTAACTGCGAAGAGATCATTGGGTCAGTTCAGTTTTAGTGTACAGCTATATATTGCAGTATTTTGTAAACAATCGGGAGGTAATCGTAATCACAGTATCTATATCATAAATAAGTACTGATTACATTTCTATTTTGTATTTAGACGTAATTGTATCTACTAGAGGTATTTTCCAGGTGGATACCTATTAATTTTAATGCGTTTTTATATTTGAAGTTTGATTATATTTGAATGAAGAAAAAATCATAGGGTTCCTTGTAAAACGATTCTTAAATTACATATTGGCACAGATTAGGTAATGTTACTTCGTAACTATAAGGTCGCTTATCGAATGCTGGCGCAGTAGACGAATTAAAGTAGTAACTTATCTAAGCATTTATACCTATAATTACTCTGGCCAAAATCAAGATACAATGCTTATGAACATTGCCCCCATTTATATTCTACCTAAATATCACTTTCTTGCTGTCGAATATTTTGTCAAAATTTGCACAACATATCGGTTTGAGTTCCTGTCTGTAGGACAGAAGATGATTCATAGTGTTATTTTACAAAACCGACGCCAAGAATAGAAGTTTAGATATTCGTGTTGCGAATTATTTACAAACATTGTATTAACCGAACGGCTTGGGTATAAGTAGAAACTCGTTAAAGCAGCGTAAATTCCTAAAAAGCGCAACATTTCGTACTTTCGACAGTAAATTGGCAAAGTAACTGCTTGTAAAACCGATGTAAATATAAAAATATTGGAGCCCGCCCAACCGAGTGCAGTTATATGCAAACTGCAAACTAACCGGGCAAGCAAGCCAATTATCCATATGTGGAATTTGCCTTGTAACTAGTATCTACATACGTAGTACCTACATTATTTTCTATGAGCTAGTAGGTAGGTACAGTCAGTTGCGAAAACCTGCCAAAGTTTTAATTTGACTGAATAGTAAGTGTATAGGTATGTCAAAAACTTTATTAACGAAGAAATTTTAATCAAATAATACTATTAATAATATTCGTAATAGTTCTATTATTTGATTGCAATTTTGTTTGTGATTAAAGATTATCAATTAATGGAAACAAATTAGAACTAGTATTTACAATTGAAACAATTGAGCTGACTGCAGACTGTTGCAAACAATTTACAGGTCGCTCAGCTGATTTTTTCAATAGGAGTCGGAAGCGTCCCCAAGACGCTCTGGCTGCATTGCCACGCTGTATGGCAATGCTGATGCGCTGTGCCAGATACTCACCAGCTCTCGGGTCACGCGTAGATTCGACCAGACGCTCAGATAATTTTTTAGTGTTCCTAGGTAGGTATAGTAATTGTGATACTGTTTATACCGCATTCCGACAAGTATCACCGAGGTATCTCTTAGTGTTAACTATTATAATTTTTTGTTCTAAATCAGTCTTAAATTAGATTTTTAAGATTTTAAGAAAACTGTTTTACGTTCATAAGCTACAATGATCTTAACAAATTGTTATTATTGTTTTTAAGCACAGTTTTTAAGAATGTTGTGTCCACCTATCCTAGGTATATGTATTACAACATGAACGTCATTACATTAAGTAATATATAAGCTATAAATATGTATACTGTTGGTGAACCTTATTAATTAAATAAATAAATAGGTACGATTACTGCTCTGTACGAAAAATGTGTGCGTGGACTTTTATTTGAAATATTTCTAGTAAAATAAAAGTGAAAACTTGGGAGGGTAAGTATACACATATCTGAGCAGTTGACTGTACATGCAAATGTGCATGCTGACATAATGTGATTTTGTTATAGTAGAGCTCCTTAGCTTTTCAAATTTAAATTCATTTATTTTCATTTAACTGTGATCCATATTTTGTTAGTAGTAGAAAGAAAGCTCTTATATTAACTGTGTTACTGATACCCACACACACCCAACTTAACATGAGACATGTAATAAATGAATGTAATTGAAGTAAACAGAAACAAATGGCACTTTATTTCCTACTAGCTTCTGCGCGCGGCTTCACACTCGTTTTTCCGAAATAGAAAGTACCTAAATTAAATGTTAATCCAGGTCTAGAACTATCTATGCAAAACTTTAGCCCATTCCGTTCAGTACTTTTGGCGTAAAGAAGTAACAAACATTCATCTATACTCCAGCCTTTCTCAAAATACACCGTTTGTAAACAACACTCAAAACAAAAATACAAAATTATGTTTTAGGCGTGGTGTTCGAAAAAATTTTGTCAGCGTTATGCATTGCAGGAAATAACTGAGACGCGGATCTCAGTTATTTCCTGCAATGCATAACGCTGACAAAATTTTTGACTGAGAACATCCTTAGATTTTCTTTAGTGGTTTGTTTACAAACTAGTGTTTAGCTGTGTGGTGCCGGCTTAGAATTTCCACCACCCCAACTCTTCCCGCGGGTGTCGTAAGAGGCGACTAAGGGATATCCACCGGGGGCGGGCAGCAGCGCCCCCTGCAGAACAATTCTACCACCGAACTGCGATCCCCAACACGCATGCCCAGCGTGGGGAATATAGGCATTACCCTCCATGAGATAAAAGCCAATAAGACGCTTAGGGGGGGCTCAGGGGGAGGCCTGCGTCCAGCAGTGGACCAACACAGGCTGTTGAGGTTTGAGGTGAGGAGGTTTACAAACACATTGAATCGGGCTGGAGTATAAGTATTGATATACAGGAGGATACAGTAAGCATACCGCGTGTTAATAAAAGTTATTATCGTAAGATAACATTACTAATAGTAGTAGCGCTATATATCTGATGGTAGCCTACCTAAGCCAAGTATGCGAAGGATAGATACCAGTAGATTAAATGGTTTTTTTATCACGCTGATATTTTAATATGGTTTTTTAAAATCATGAATAGACCTTGGTTTGATCACAATATCACCTTCTTTCAGTAAAACTTTCTACATCCAAAATTTAAGACTAGCATTTTTCCGTGGCTTCGCTCGCTTATTTTCGGTATAATAAGTAGAGATGGGCCGAATATTCGTTTTATATTCGGTATTCGGCATATTCGGCAGCTTTACCGAATATTCATATTCGGCCGAATATTCGGCTGAATCACCTAATGTTCGGCAAAGTGATACTCAAAGTTTGACCCGTGTATTATCATGATTTGAGTGTACAGTGTAATGAAGTTAGTATTTTAGAGTGTAGCTTTCTGATTTTGTCGTCACTGAAGCTTTATTTTCAATTAAAGTAAGTTGGTAAAAAGATAATAACTAGCCTAAATTATCTAAGTTAGGCTTTGCTCTACACGTACGCCGAATTTCATCTTGATCTGTTCAGTAGTTTTGGAAACTAAATTATTAATAAGCTTACTATAAAATATCAGATTATCTAGAGGATAAAAAAGCTTGGGACGGGTTTTGCTCCAGCTCGAAAAATAACAACTAACAGGCTAAAGGTTTCTTCGTCGCTTCTTTACTTGAGTCTACATACCAAAGCAACAGAAATCAAATATATCACTTTATTTCCGTGTCAGTGTTTAGTTTTATAATTTTACCTTTTTTGAGTGTACATTTATGGTAATTACATAAGGAAGTTGAAGTTAGTCAGATCCCCTCATCACCTGGAAAAGAGCTGATGATCTTGAAACGGCTAAACAGATTTTCATGAAACATGGCTAAGAACACTCGAGATAAAATGATCTATGACACAAAAAAAACTAAACGAAAATCTGTTCATCCGTTTGGGAGCTACGATACCTACGACAGACAGATACACAGACAGACACGTTCAACTTATACAACACCCCTCTCTTTTTGCGTCGGGGGTTAAAAATACATTTAGGGACATAAGTACAGTTGCAGGTACGTTCTGTATTTTCTTTGACTCAGGGGAAATTAGATAGGAATCTACAACTACCTAATTAGGAAATTAGATAGGTAGATACCTACCTAATTAGGCTTAATGTCACATTATAATAGAATATAAAATATTTCAAAAATATTTTTTGCTTGGTTTTTCAGCAAAACAAATGTTTTGTCATGAAATTATTACAAAAAATTATGTACTTAAATCCCTAATCCCTTCAAAAATAAATTTCCAAACAATAATAATAATGTAAGAACACGTAAAAGAGCACGGTTATGAAGAAAAAAGGTCTCGATTTTTTTTCAAAAATGTAACAAAAATATCGAATTTCAAAAAATCCCAGAACCAACGTCGACCCCCTCGATGTCCAGAATCACCCCCTTTCGGCTTAGTAGGTACAACTACCTTTACGGTACCTTTCCGTGGCACCCTGTATAAACATACTCTTGCATCATGTTAGCTGAAGCAGCCTACCTAGGTACGTACCTAACCTAGGTACCTTCCCTTCTTCCTTTACTACCTTTATTTTTTTAATCCTACCCGAAGAAAATCACTGACAGCTCAGCCAGGATTCGGATATTAAAAAACTTTCAGAATTTGGACGTAAATTCTAGGTACTAGGACAGTCTCTAGGTTCAAAACCTAGACACGACACATTTACGGTTTTGATTTAATACTTTAAAGGTATTTATTTCCTAGACTAGGTATTGTAAAGTATTTTTCCGTACGTCTATTCTATAGAATTAGTAATAGGAAGGCAGGTAAGCAAAAACTTAACCTACCTACCTACCTAAAAAGCAGTTTAACTTGCTATCGAAGGCACCTTTGAATTGACTTACCATAAAAACAGCGCCAAAGAAAAATCCAAACCCGGTATTGACCTCACAAAAACTAGTTTTTCACCAACTCTGAAATTATAATCACACACAAAAATAAACACTTGCACAAAATACGTTTATTATATTTTCAAATGAACATTCGATTTTCGTAACGTGCTGAATTAAAGCGGAGCACACGCGACCTCCGGCGACCGGTTATCACCCACGACTGAGTGAATGAAAGGAACGAATCGGATGGAATGCGTCACAGAATAAACACTCGAGCGGAGAACGAATGAACCCGGCGAATTACGGCCATGTAGGTACAGCACAGAACCGAGTAACATATTCAATGAATGAAGATGAAATGGAAAATGGACTAGTCTGAATATTAGTGTTTGCATTAAAACTTAATTTTCAGAATTTGATGTTCAATTATACATTACTAGCTTCTGCCCGGGGCTTCGCACGCGTTGCATCTATGGGAACGTTCAAAGGTAATTTATATCCCATGGGAATTGATTTATGGGATAAAAAGTAGCCTATGTTTGATTCCAGGCTTAGAGCTACACCGATGGAAAATTTCAGCTCAATCTGTTCAGTAGTTTTGGCGTGAAGTAGGTACGTCTTCACGTTTCCATAGACAATCATCCATCCATCTATCCATCCATCCATCTATCCACCTATCCATCCAAACTGCCGCATTTCTAATATCATAGTGTGATTTGTTATACTTAATAAGTACTTACTCCGGCGTTATTATTAACATAACAAAACGATAATTTCACGGTATTCTAATAACGGTGGTGAGGTGAACAAAATGGTGTTGCCATTATGATATACTTAGGGATTTTCACGGGAACGAAAGAAAGATTTCCTTTTATCCGAGAGGGGTGTTATTCTTCTGTTTCCTTTACCCAACGAAGCATGTACCTACTTACAGATAAGTGTGGCATGTAAATGAAACACAGATAAATACCGTGGAAAGCTGTGAAATGATTGGAACTGAATAATGAATTATTATTAAATGAGGTTAATGTTTGGTTTTCCATTAAGAAACTCATGTTTGCGTAAGTGGAAATATTGTAGCAGTCTACGTTCCGTAGGATTGCTCCTAGCATGAGTGAGTTTTCAACAATCATTCAAAATCGTGAGTGAAAGTTTTCACCCACGATTTTGGATGATAGTTAAAACTCACTCGATAGGTACCTACCTACCGGTTCTATTATTGAATATTTTTTTATTATCGAGAACACTCGAAACGGAACAAACTGCAGAACTTACAAACATTTGTCCTGATCCGGGACTCGAACCAGCAATCTCCTGAGTCGTTGGCGGACCTTCGCCCACTGCACCATAGAGGTCGTCAGATGACGGTGTTGTGATAATTCAGTTTTTTTACAGATCATTCAAAGTGTCATAATTTATCTATCGTAAAGTAGGTAGTACAGCAAAAGAGTAGGTTAGCAAGCATTTAATGATGTAGGAAATAATAATAAGACCACGTGCTTATCTTCAATCGCAATCAAGAAAAGTAACCGAGTAAAATTAAAATCATAGCTAAGTATGATTGCATCAATTCATTGCATAAAACGTACAGCCGCCGTAGCCGTGAGAATGGTGCGACTTAAATAATGGCCTAGCTAAAACTAAATGCTATTTTCACATCAACTCAGCGGGTGGGTACTTGGCCTTACGTCTTTTTCAGTTGACTTAGAAAAAAGATATCGTAGATAATTCATTGAGACATCTTTTCCCCAGGCAGGCACAGTGTTGTTTGAGATGGGAATGGATGGCCAAATCTCAAAACCATGGGTTAGAGAGAAGCCGTGAAAGGAGTCATGTATTACCTCATTTTATAAGAAATCAAAGACTATATTTTTAGTTTTTTTCATATTTTATTTTTACAGGACCCTTTATACGCCTATTCCTAGAGACTGATTTTCATCGAGACATCTTTTCCCCAGGGTACCTATGCACAGTGTTGTTTGAGATGGGAATGGTTGGCCAAATCTCAAAACCATGAGGGTTAGAGAGAAGTCGTGAAAAGAGTCATGCGTTACCTCGTTTTATAAGAAATCAAAGACTGCATTTTTAGTTTATTAATCTTTTAATTTTGCAGGACCCTTTATACGCCTATTCCTAGAGAATCATTATCATTTGTCGGGATTTGTGCCTCACGGTAACATTTATGTTATTTGTTTTTGTGCGGGTTAAATTGTTTAAGGTTTTTGTCGCTTTTTATTTTTTGTCAGGAAAGCGTTAAAAAATATGACATCCTGTTATTTTGCATCAGCGGATTTGGTTGCTGATAAATATAAATTTTCGCAAAGAAATTAGGGTTAGATAAAATTAATGAATGGAAATAGCCAATTTTTATAGTTCGAATACATCATCATCATCAAGTAAACATTTTTCTCATTTTGGGGGGACTTCGCCCCCCAGCCCCCCGTTTTTCTTCCATAAAGGGACTATGCCCTCCCAAGCCCCCTGATTGCTAGTTGATCTCTCAAATCTCCGCGTACCAAGCGAAATGTGAAAATGTTATAAATCATTATTTAATTTTAATAACATTTTATTCCAACAATTGGTGTACTTGCCGCTAGCGAGGATCCTTAGCCTGTATTATAATAAGGTTTATCCTCGATAAAACATCTATTCGACGCATTTTGTAAACATTAATAAAATTATACAAAAAAAAATAGTCAGTTTTTGTTGTTTCCAAAATGAGCCCATTCATGACTTTTGCCTAACTCTCATGGTTTCGGATTTGGCCATCCACTCCCATCTCAAAAAGCCTGTATAATGCCCTTGTCAAATTTAACTAGGACCTATATGCCTGTATAATGCCTTATACAAAAGACGTATAAAAGTAACAAACGGTTTTAACGTTTACCTACTCGGTACAGAAGCGAATGTATGTAAAACTAGGTAAATACGCTAATCGTGACTGAGGTTAACTATTTGAGCCGTTTGGGGTGGAAACCCTTTTAGAAAATTTTTGCTCTATGGGCTTACCATAATGCTTCTTATTCCAACCCTTTTTGGTCAGAATGTGTCGTCAGTACAATGATCTTTTACTTAATAATAGTTACAATATTGACATTTTTAACAGAAGGCTAGGGATTTTTTAAACATGACAAAATTAAACAATTTATAAACCCTTTTTATTTATTTATCTTATCAGTGACATACCCTGATAAAAAATGTATTATTTTATTCTCCTAATTTTAAATGATAAATACATGCTTACATCGAACTGCTCTTTGATAATGCTGTGTAGGTACACATATTGAGGGATACAGTCTGTTTTTTTATTATTGTGTCCTTCTATTAACAAAATATTTGATTGTATTCTGTTTCTGTTTTGTGTGCCAAATAAATAAAAAAATATAATATAGTAAAATAAATAAAAAAATACCCTAGGTTCTGGTGAAGTGGTGGTGACGACTTAGATTTTTATTAGCTAAGTGTAAATAATTACTAGTATAACTGAAAAACAGTTCACCAGCCTAGTCAGTAAGCCACTGCGATAATTTAGTATGTATGACCAAAGTTAAACGTTCACAACTTGACAGATGGTTTTAAATATTTATTTCATAATCAAATACAACTTACGACCTGAAGCTGGTTTCTTACATAAAAATTTGACCCTTTTCTCCTTGGACATAATTACTATATTAAATCACTACGACACATCCTTCGAGGCTCAAAAATCGTGCCGATAGTACCTAGCAAAGTTACGTGCCATATCGACGAACAACTCTGTTACAAAATATTTGTGCAAACGAGTTGACCGTGTTGTTACGTTTTGCCTGTCCGGTGGAGGTACCTCGGGCGTTGTTCACTTTATGACCACAGGCATTCCTCGTTTCTAGCTGGCAATACTGCTCTATTCTAGCTGCATACGTCTTGTGGGATGTGAACTCTACACGCCACAGAACATTCCCAGTTACATACCTACGAGGTAGGTTTAGTTCGAACACAGAAATGTCGAATACATTTCTGTGTAATAATAATAATTTCCTCCTAGCCGGATTTCGACCACAGCGGCCAGTCTCATAGGAGACTAGCCAGATGCGCAGGACATATTATAGTGCACAAGTGTGTGCGCAAACACAGGTGCACTCTCTATTCCCTCATTCTCATAATGGGGTCATTTGATCCACTCAGGCGCAGGACCAACGGCTTAACATGCTTTCCGAGGCACGGGGGTGTAACACCGCCAACTTTCTGACTCCGGGCTGCTATGTGGATTTTCCTTGCTAGAAAAACCCTAATAACAACTATTGGCCCGACCCGGGATTCGAATCCAGGACCTCATAATCAGCGGTTGTACAAGCTGACCGCTAAACCAACAAGGCAGTCAATTTCTGTGTAACAATGAAATAATTATTATGGCCTGTGTTTGAACGAAGGAACTAGGATAGCGCGTTTTTCATTCCGCATAGCAGTTTGTTTTCACAAACGCGCATCAAGACGTTTGTCGAATTGTTATTAGTTGAAATGTTTTTAGTCGAATTGTGTTTTAGTCGAATTGTTTTAGACAGATATACCTAGTTACTAAAGTAACGTTCAATATCTCTTTCTTATTATTGAGAATATCGACGACATCGACAAAAACTAATCAATAGTTGAAGTGCTAGGTTAACCTTACCTACTTAAATTGGAAAAGAATTACGATGGAAATTAATTTACCTATATAGTTCACTAACATTATATTAAACTAACGCAAACAATTGACAAAGCCCTGCGGTCTGGTACCTACTGTACGTAGCATATTATTTGCATGCAACTCTGTGGGTTTCTGTAGTGAGAGAATAGAACTTGCTCTTCGCTACTTATATACAAACGCATATGTTTAGTAATGGCTAGAATACACCTTTAGCGCGTTAGTGTACTAACTTGGTCTCGCTCGAAAGCCTCGTTCAGTTTGCATAGTGCAGAAAAACATGCCCTCTATTTCAACGCAGAAATACAGCTGTTGATTCCACTTACTGAGAGCGTCTTACTGAGAAGTACAAGCGGAAAAGAACATTTTTGCGTTGAACTTAGAATCTAAAATGTATTTTTTCCCGGGCCAAAAAGAGAGGCCAGAAAGAGTATTTTGGGTATTATCGCAATGCATTTTTCCAAGAAGGAAAATTATGGGCAAATGTTTGTACGATCTGCAGATATTTGTTCAGGGTGTTCTGGAGGTTTACTATGTATAATAAAAGAATATCTATCTATGTAGTGTATTGTATTAAGTATACCAGTTATCTAGTACCCATGACACAAGCTCTGCTTACATTGGGACTAGATGATGTTGGGTGAGTTGTCCAGCATTATTTATTTATTTATAGTAATTCTTCTGGCCGACATACGCCAGCTCGTACGACCGAGACAAGATTGAAACTTGGGCGTACTCCCAGCCATCGCGTCTGTCAAGATAAGAGAGGCCTATAAATATTTGTGCAGTTGGCACTTGGCACCTCGAAAGGAGAACAAAAGGCTGCATAACCGCGTGAAACAAGTAGGCTAACAGCCTAACCGTGTACATCTGTTATCGGAGAGCTGTTCAGTGTTGACACCTTGCAGAAAAAAAAAATCACTAGATTTGGTCTCAAAACTCACTAGATATCGGGATATTTTGGACAAAAATCACTAGATAATTTAAAATGAAATTACACGCTAGGTACCTACTACAAAATAATGTATTTGTGAAAATAAGAAACTAAAAACACAATATACTGAATCTAATAGCAATTTTTTTTGACACTAAGCTAGATAGATATTTGTTTTTGTCTTTTTGAAGTGAAAACTTCTTTAGCGGCGCTGAGCACTTTTTTTGTATGGGTAAAAACTTTCAAACTCGCGTCAGGGTCACGTGATGCTGATCGAAAAAGCGTAAGATCGTAAGATGTAAGTTTTCACTTCTGCCGGCACTCCCGGAGTGCTACCTTTTTTTTTTATGCACACAACTCTGTGTTTCTTAATGTCGCCAATTCTTGTGAATATTTCTTTATGATTAAAATTACAAAAGGCTGTAGTAGTATCGTTTGCTACAGGCCGTAACCACATCTTGATTTCTTAGGTTTCCCATTCTTGTCGAATTTTTTTTTTACTGGCACGTCCATAGTAAATGCTAAATAACTAAGAAATTCTTCACAAATCGTTTCGGCTGTCTAAGAAAAGGATTGTGCTATTTTCACATAAATTTGGGAATTCGTTGCTAATTGCATGTATTTTCAAAAAATTTCGAGATTCGATAAAAATCACTAAAAATCATCAGATATTTTTTAGTGATTTTTTCTTCAGAATATCACTAACGTACTCCAAAAAATCACTAAATCTAGTGATAAAATCACCAAGGTGGCAACGCTGGAGCTGTTTTACAACACCTTCAGACCTATTATAGAGTCTATGGCTATCAGGGCTGGAATTATCACGGCAGAGACATGTTATGACCAGCAGCGAGTGGTACAGTTATATCTAGCTGTTTTGGAAACGACGCAGTATAATAATATTACGCTTGTTAAATCTACATTTAAATGATAATGTGATATGCCGATATCTAAAATTACTGAATTTAATGTTCAAAGTCATCATTGAGGCTTTCTAAATTTGACTTTGTGCAGCGATCCCATTACATAATCTCCTTATGGCTCTACAAATTAAATACTCTTCACGCCAAAACTACTGAACGGATCAGGCTGAAATTTTGCATACAGGTAAGTCTAACCCTGGAATCAAACATAGGCGACTTTTGTTCCATAAATCATTTCCCATGGGATAGAAATAACCTCAAAACTTTTCCATAGAAACAACGCGTGCGAAGCCGCGGGCATAACCTAGTTTATTATATCCTCTTTCTTTTAGACCTCTCTTATCTATCGGTAGGTAACAGACACACAGTTTTGTCTTTTTCTGACTATCTTTAATAAGGATATAAACAAGTGAAAAATTTATATGGTTTAAAACTTGAACTTCTTTTGTTAGCCTTAAGAAATAAACGTTATTGCTTTCTAATTTCAGAAAGTTTTAAGCAAGAGCAAGACGTAATTTGAAGTAAGTTACCTCGTGCTTTGGAAGTAGTTAGATGCTTGCTAAGTCAATAATCTATTGGACCGACCTGTTTACTTTATAGTACCTACTGTCATGGGTACGCCTAGGTAAGACAAGATACCCTAGCCTCAAATCTAAAATGCGGTAGTTTGTGTCTAATTGAACCCAACCGCAAACTGTTATTCAGGTACGGTATGTCCCCTAAACAACTATGGCTATAATTACCTTTTCAATGGCAGCGTACCTACGTCCGAAGCAACCGTTATGTCCGATCTTACCGCAGCATCCGATGATCTCAACATCGTGCAAGGTCACAGGTACTTATAACGTAATGATAGGTATTGGCACTGAATGCAGGAAATGCAAGACACGAGAAGAATGTAAATCTAATGTGAATAGAAACACGCTGATTGGTGTTGTTTCTGCGCGACCTGATTTTGTAATGCTTTTTTTATGTATTCCCGTTGTCCCCATTGACGGTATCCCCATTCAATGGGGACAACGAAACTCAATAAAAAGAATTAAAACTTGTTCCCGCTGTCCCCATTGACGGTGACCTGGTAATGGGGACAGCGGAACTCAATAAAAATAATTAAAATTTATTCCCGTTGTCCCCATTGACGGTGACCTGTTAATGGGGACAGCGGAACGCAATTCTCAATTAGCATATTTTTTTCACAAATGTTTTTTTTTTGTAAAAATTTATCCTAATCTGTGGAGCAAGTTTTTATGATACATTTGAGTTTTTTGCACGGTCGGCCCGTGTGATTTATTACCAACGAGCAGCATTATTTTTTATTATTAACCCAGATAGGCAGATAAAGCCTACCTAATGTACTCTACCTAATGGAAAAACACGCAGATTTTGGATAAAGCAGCCATTTCTCAGTACAATATTTTCAGGTGTACTTTCCACGAAGCTTTCTGAGAAATCTTTGCAAAGTGTTAGTATACAGTTGGCCTTAAAATATTGTTTATCCTTTGAGTTTGGGTTCCGCTTCCTGTAATCCTATAAGAGCTCTCAGAATCCAAGGAGGCTGAGCTGTTCTCTAGTAATTTACCGACGAACATCAATTATTTTTTGGTAATTACACAGATAGGTAGATAAGGTACCTACCTAATGGAAAATCACGCACCCATAAGAGCTCTCAGGATCCAAGGAAGCTGAGCTGTTCTCTAGTAATTTACCAACGAAGATCAATTATTTTTTGGTAATTACACAGTTATGTCGATAAAGTACCTACCTAATTGAAAATTACGCAGATTGTGGACAAAGCTACCATTTCACGGAATATTTTTTTCAGGTTTTGTTGCCACCAAGCTTTTTGAGAAATCTTTGCAAAGCTGAAAAGTCTATAACGTGAAAATATTATAGCAAGTCCTTCGAGTTTGGCTTCCGAGACTTGACATCCTTCAATCCTAAAAGAGCTCTTAGGATTGGTTTCCAAGGCAGCTCGATCGTGAATTTATATTACGACTAGCTTTTTCTCGCGGCTTCGCAAGCGCATTTCGTGGGTAAAAAGTAGTATATGTCCTTCTCCGGGGTACAATCTATCTCCCAGCCAAATTTCATTTAGATTCGATCAGTAGTGAATAGGCAGCAGTCAGAGAGACACAGAATTATTACTTTCGAATTTATTGTATTAGTATTAACATTACCTAATCTGTGTAGACCAGGGTAGAATAGCCGCCCGACCTCAGATCGCCCGTAAATTATTTTTCCTAACATTTTACATTATTCTCCTCCTTTTCCAATGAGTTTCATCCTACTATGAATTTTTTTGGTTTTAAAAATTATCGGCACTGGTCTAGTGGTGAACTGTCCCCATAGGTGATCGGAATGCTGGCTTCTATTTCGGTCAACGAATTAGCATTGCCATTTAACGTGGCAATGCCAGCATTCTAGGCACTCTGCCTTCTGGTGACGGCTTAGACTTTTAAGAAATAGATATAAGTGTAAATACTAGTTATAATTGTTTTATTCTGTTATTGTAATTATGTATATGGTAAATAAATTTGATTAGTCTTTTAAAATCTGTAGATCTGTGGTATGGCTATGAAAATTTAGTTTTATTTCGATGTTTTAAACCTATCGTAACTTTGAATTTTGAAGAAAGTTGGTATTCCAATTTTTTTAGTGATGTAGTCTCAGTAGCCCGGTTACATATAATTGAACCGGACTACTGAGTCGCTCGATGTATCTGTAATCCGGTTGCTTAATTGAACCGGACTACTGATACCTTTTTTGCAACTGTTATTTCGGTGTTGATAATACATTGCAAGTTTATTGTACTTTTTGACTTCCGAATTGATTTTACTTGGCCGTTAATATGACGGACTTTATGTCCTTGCCCTTACTTTGATATTCATCAACAACCTCCCGTTCTACAAACTTTGCGAAGCTTCGTTCTTGTTTATTCGACGAAACTTCCAAATTATGAGGGCTCTGGGCTGTTGAGAGCCCTCGTTAATCTAGAGATGATGGACTTTGAGAGTCCTAAAAATAGACCCCCGAGGCGCGGATCCGATGGCTACCAGATTATGTCTTTAGGTTTTAAGAAGAGACGCCACGTTAGTTATTCTCTCAAGATTTTGAAGCTTATGTATAAATGACCTCATCTGAGTCCGTTGAATTCGAATATATTCCAGTAATAACTATGTTGGTAAGTGATATTGTTAGTGTAGTTTAGTTAAGTGTTATTCTTTTGGCTGCTAGAATATCAAGGGTAGTTCCACCACGCTCCAAGAATGCGTTCCTCCGGGCTCCAAGTTATTATTACCCACATTATTTTTAAAATTTTAAGTACCAAAATGCTTCCACAGCGCTCCAAAATAAAAAAGATAGAGTCAGCAGAAAAAGTAAACCATAAGTTGTTTATGTTTTGTACAAGTAGAAATATCGTTAATATTTTTAAACGTGGATTCTCGTTTGTCAAAAATGCTCAAGATCATTTCGCACTTTATGGCGCTCAAGTAACTGCGCTTACGCACCGGACTCGACCAATCAGAGAAGGTTTCTTATTTTTTCGGAGACAACGAGTGGGGTAGTTTGGTGATTGTAATTCGTTAAGCGGCTAGCCAGTCGTCTTTCAAATGTTCAGTGGCTAAGGGTTGTTTTAATGCTGTGTGATGTTCTATTTTGCTGTGACCGTGCTTATTAAAAAAGTTCACTTGAACTTTTTTAATAAGCACGGTCAGTATGCAAGTACCAGAAGATAATGCAGATCAGCCAGGCTATAGCACGCCCACGCAGCTTTCATTTATTGATGGTCCAGGTAAATATCATTTCGAATTGTGGTTCATTTTATACTTACATCCAATGATTTATTCTATTTGTGTTTACACAATGTAAAAAATGTTTACATTTTATTTATTTATTTTATTTATTATTTGAAGGAGCATAACTTGATAATTATTAAAAATCATTGTATTGATACGGAACGTCATGCATATTGTTGCAGGCGACATGCGCACACTGGTGAGAGGTGGAAGACACTATTATTTGCGCTATATGTCTAAGAAGGATGACTTTCAATTATGGTGTTGCACATTTAGTAAAACATGCCATGCTAAATTCACATTACGTCAGTCAACGATATTACAAGATATTCATCATACATAGTACGTGGCAGGCAGATACAGTTACGGAATTCAAACAAGAAATTCGTGAACAAGCGATCAAATCACATTTCCCTGTAACAAAAATTATTTTTATTAGATTAGATTTGATTATTAGATTTGACGTTGTGATTATGACTGAATAAACATAATTATTTGATCCAATATCAACCTTTTTATTTTATTTTACATAATGTTTAATGCAAATTTATTTTTTTGCTAACTATACTCAAAAGTTCTTGGAGCGCGGTGGAACTCAAATATTCGACTATAATATTACGTAAAAATTCTTGGAGCGCAGTGGAATAAATGTATGAAGTTTAAAATTTTGACAACAATGGGTTTTGGAGCGCAGTGGAACTACCCAATATCAATACATAATATCAGTAATTTTGAACTCTATGTTTTCTGAAATAAATTCGTGTCTAATTGGAATTGGTTGGTAAGTGATATTCTTAGTGTAATTATGTGATATTCTGCTAGGCTGCTAGACAGTATTATTCAATACTTAGTATCAGTTATGTTGAACTCTACCAAATATTGGTAGGTGATATTGTTAGTGTAGTTAAGTGATATTCTTTTGGCTGCTAGACGGTTTCATTCAATATTTAGTATCACAAATATTGAACTCTATCAAATGTTGGTAAGTGATATTGTTAGCGATATTCTTTTGGCTGCTAGACAATATTCTTCAATACTTATTATCAGTTATGTCGGACTCTACGAAATGCTTTATGAGGTAAATGCTCGTCTATTTCCGATGGATTAGAGGGATTCTGATTAGAAAAGGTGGTAACTAATTCCACTAAATCCTAAAGAATGTTATCAGCAGCATAAAGTGACATCATCGGTAAGGATGATCAAATGGGTAAATGTATGGCATCCTTAGAACTTCCTACTTAGGTATACCTACTTCCTACTTCTTCACGACTCTCCCTGTGGAATTCACTTCATCGTATTAGAATCGAACCAGCTACATAGACACCTATTTATTTCCGATGTTATTCCAAACATTCAAATGTTTTTCCATCACGCCTTGGTCATTCGTGCACGCAACGAACGCTCTTCTAGGCAATCAAAGCCAATCAACATTACTTTCTATCTAACTTAATGAAAGAAAAATGTTATTTCCGATGTTTTTCAAATATTTTTTCTTTCATTTAGTTACCTGAACTATTTTCATGGGCGCGGCATTGCTTGCTATGATCATAATTTAAGGAGAAAGAGGGCGGTGGAAATTTGTTAGATGCAATTATTATAATTATGAGAAACGAATATCAGGGGCTAAATTCTGCAAATCGGTTTACTGTGACAATGGTGTAAAATAACGATACCATTGTCATAGTAATGCGATTAGTTTAGCAAAATCGGGCCCCTGATGATCCGTATTCCGTATTGATTTTGTTCGTATAAAATGTATCCCATCCGAATCATATTGACTCGAATCGATTGACATTGGCGTCGATTCCGGTGGCACAAAAACGAAACTAAACTAATTTGACAGCACTAAAATGATGACATTGTTTTAATTCGATCGATAAAAAAGACGGCAACCATTTGGTGATGTCGTTAAGTAAAATTCAGTTTTTGCATTTTGTTCACAAATGTTTTTTTCAGCTAAATCAGTGTATTGTCACCACCCTTTCTGTGACACCCTATTTAGGGGTGGTCCTATAAAATTTGTATTCCCAGGTATTGCTATTTTTATTTAACATTGTTATTAGATGAATTCAGTGTCAGTTTTTACTTTTTGTACAAAACATAAGTCATCTCAAATCATAGCATGCAGACCACCCTCCAATCTCGATAGGTGTTTGCTATTCATGGCCACGGGCAGGGTTACGTGCTGACCTTCATCAGTATGCTAACCAACATGCTAATGCGGATTAGCATGCCTAACAAACAATAGAATAAATGCAGAGGTGCACCGGTTATTAGGAAAACAAGTTATTAAGAAGTAAATTTATATAAGCCTAGTTCTAGACTTGAATCGTTGATTTCCTGGTCTTCATAACTTAACATAAACCTGGTTAACCAAGTTAAGTAAGTTACCTATATTTATTCTAAATAAATGGTAAGGCGCCTAAAGTACAGACCTATAAGTTTTAATACTGTAGTAACTATTTTATTGAACTAAGCCAGCATGGTTTGTCTAATAAAATAAATCGCTGATCTGTACAGTTTGCTACGGGGAGGGTGTTCTAAGCCGCAAGGGATTCTGGATGTCCAGTCGTTTGTTTCACGATTTTGGTTTTCTTGAATTCATAAACACTTCTTACCATTTTTTGAAAAAAAAGAGACGTTTTTCTTTATATTTGCGTTTTCTCACGTATATTCTTACATTATTATTAATGTTTTGAAATTTAAAAGGATTGGGATTTTTTTTTGTAATAATTTTGTGACAAAACCCTGCTATGCTGAAAAAACAAGCAAAAAACATTTATGAAACATTTTGTTATTTTAATTATTGCAAGAGTGCGTGTAATAAAACACGAATTTTGCAAGAAAAATACCTATACGAAATAAAATAAAATCTTTATTCACAAGTGGTTAACTTGTGAATAATGATTTTTTTTAATTCCCTAGGGGTCCAGTCCAGAGTGACCCCCTTTCGGCTAAGTTCACCCTTTCCGTGGCGCCCTGTATAAGAAGGTACCTACTGTGAGTTCAGCGTCGCTTTAAGGTAAAAAGTTCAAAAAACCTAGTAGGTTAGGTACCTACCCAAATAAAAAGCCTGTACTTAAATAATAATTTCATGGTTTTTGTTATGTTCCAACATCTATTTGCTGTTTGGATAGCTGTACTCTCGACTGTAAAATCTCTTCGCACGACTTGATCCCTTGATCCAGCATCCTCAACTTCACAGATTGATTTATGCTGACTGGCAACGTGCATTTGCTTACGATTGACATATTTATAGTATGTGCCTATTCAATATTCTGCTTGGCTTCCTACCTCTCCTTTCAATTTGACCATCGTACCATTATTAGCAACTCCAACATGTTACTTACACGTAAAACTTATAAACAACCATCCATATGCCAAACCTAAATTGTACCTACCTGTTTTTGGTCAAATAAATGTATCTTTATCTTTAAAAACGTGTAGCATTTATACACTGCCTTTTTTCTATAGGTAAGAACGCAAGTCGGAAATTTTATCGCATTTTTGGTCAGTAAGTATGATAAATTAATTAAGCTAATGTTAGCCAGCTAGGCTAAAATAGCTGTTATTTAGTTCTAGTTCAAGATGCCGATTCACTCATATTGTCTGTTTCACTAGCAATAAAAGTAAAAATGCCATTATACAACATTTTTACCTAAATTATGCAATGTCAGTCCGATTTCAGTAGTTTTGGCTGAAGTAGTTTGTAATTCCCAAATCAATAAACGACATTTTTACTTTTATTATGCACTAGCTTCTGCCCGCGGCTTCGATATAATAAGTAGCCTAATATCTAAGTAAGGCTTTGCTCTAAACGTACACCAAATTTCATCTTGATCTGTTCAGTAGTTTTGGAGATCCTAGGTAACAAAAATTTCACATTTCACAAACTTTATAATATTACTAGCTTCTGCTCGCGGCTTCGCACGCGTTCTTTCTATGGAAACGTTCAAAGGTAATTTCTATCCCATGGGAACTGATTTATGGGATAAAAAGTAGCCTATGTTTGTTTCCAGGCTTAGAGCTACACCGATGCAAAATTTTAGCTCAATCTGTTCAGTAGTTTTGGTGTGAAGACGTAACAAACATCCATCCATCTATCCATCCAAACTTTCGCATTTTATAATATTAGTGTGATATATTTTCAGTAGTTTTGGCTGAAGAAGTCAGGAATTCCCAAACCACTTTGGTTCTACACTCCTACTTCACTTGGCTCTGTCTTCGACATCATCTACGGAGACCACACCCTAGTTACTTACTAACATAGAAGAAGAAGTCTTAGAATGATAGTACACATAGACCCAAATGAGGAGTAGCCAAAGAAAATTGAAGAAAACACTATCCCTCTGCTGGGTTGTACAGCAGCGTGTTTTCAAATTATTTTTAACCCCCGACGCAAAAAGAGGGGTGTTATAAGTTTGACGTGTCTGTCTGTGTATCTGTCGATCTGTGTATCTGTCTGTGGTATCGTAGCTCCCAAACGGATGAACCGATTTTCGTTTAGTTTAAGTTTTTGTGTCATAGATAATTTTATCCCGAGTGTTCTTAGCCATGTTTCATGAAAATCTGTTCAGCCAATAAACGTCGGCGGGTATTTTAAAATTTTAATTTTGTCTTGTCAATTTTATTTGTTGGGGAAACAAAAAGCTTATTTTGACAATATATTCTGAAACTAAGGCAAATGAAGCTAAAGACAGTTTCCACTCAGTCATCTAGTACCTACCCATAACACAAGCTCTGCGTAGCTTGGGACTAGAATAGATGATGTTGTGTCTTTTTTCCAGCAATATTATTTATTTTATTTATAAACTCTAAAAATACCTGAACTAAGTACTAATTTTCCGATGTTGTGTCTTTTTTCCAGCAATATTATTTATTTTATTTATAAACTCTAAAAATACCTGAACTAAGTACTAATTTTCCTCTATACCTACTAAAATATTCAGATCAACGTACACAAGTATCTGTCTCGACCGCAATAAGCTCCCCAGCTCATTTTCCCGGCATCGAGCGATAAAAACTAACAAACCGTAGCCTGACCTCATTAGCCTTAAACAGTCAATGCGGCTCCATTCTTATTAGATACTTAGCGAGCTAATGTAGGTACCTAGGTATCTATGTACCTATTTATAAACTAACTTTATTCACAAAGAAAATTATACTCGTATTTACAATTGAAACAATTGAGCTAACTGCTGACTGTTGCAAACAGTCTACAGATAGCTCAACTGATCCATATCAACACCCAGTCGGAAGCGTCCCCAAGACGCTGGCTGCATTGCCACGCTGTATGGCAATGCTGATACGCTGTGCCAGATATTCACCAGCTCTCGGTTCACGCGTCGCTTCGACCAGACGCTCAGATAGTTTTTTGAAAACCCGAAAAGCCTCGGTACCCCACGGACCTAGGGTCTCGAGTCCAAGGGGAGCAAATGTGTAGGCTCTGTCGAGACTTGCGTATTTGAGCCTCTTGAGATCTTGACCTCTTTATTGATTGCTGCGCTACAACTAAAGCGCGATTTACACTTCAATAAGTACAGTAGCGAGCTAGCGAGTGAACTTGCGTCATTGGCGAGTTAATCTGATAATAACGTTTGAACGCAAAGGCGAGTTAAGTAGTAAGTTGTTGATTAAGTAGATAGCGATCCTATTTTCCGGCTAGTCCAAGTGCGAAGTGCCCCCGTCTCTCGCGTCTCCCGCACCCCGCTGACTTAACTGGCCGGCATGTAGACGGGCGAGTTTAGTAGTTTAGTTTTTTACAGTCCATAAGTTTACACACAGCGGCCGCGTACTCGTGTTTTTAGTGTAAAAATGAAGTGGTCTGATAATACCTTTGCATTTGCATAAGAATACCTTAAACATGAGTGTTTGTTTAGTTCAAAATGCAATAACTACCGCATTAAACTAGCTAGAGATGCAGCTCTTATTACTATTTCTCTTATAGCACGTAAATTAGTGTTGAGCAATTCAACATCCATTTTCTAGATTAAAAACAACTGTTTAAGGCGAATAGTAGGGTGGATAGTGGCGCCACTACATATTTAATTTTATAATTACGTTAGACAAAGGAATTATCAAAAAATCGGACCGCGCGTAGACGATAATAATATCTATCATAAGCTTTTTTTAAATGTATCTGTAATAGTTTTGTTTTGTGGTATTCAATCAAAAACCTTGTTTGGAGAGCTTGGTGGCCACCTATAGGAACTAAACTCTTGAAACCAGTATCTGCCTAAATAATACAGTACAAAACTAATAAAGATACATTTAAAAAAAGCTTATGATAGATATCGTCTACGCGCGGTCCGATTATTCCTTTGTATAACGCTCTGAGTACTGAAACCAATGGAGATGGCATACCTACGAAAAAAACGTGTATACCTAAACTTACGAGAAACAAAAATGGCTACCATCCGTAGTGCTGCCCTTTTGTTTATCGATATATTTATCGACACAAGTATTTTTGTGACTATACTTTATATTATTGTTTACACCTCGAATCTCGATAATTATGAAACGGAATTGTATACCATAAAAAAATATAATATGCACAAATTACAGAGACAATGTGTACCTGCATACACGCACACAAACATGGCTCGACCGCGCTCGTGAGACGCAACAACTTGTACTAACTAAGAAATTGTGCAATTTTATCAATGATTATTTATGAAAAGAGGTACTAAAATAAAACAAAAAGCTACATTGCAAAAATATATTATTTTTATACAACAAGGATTTTAATGGTAATATTGAACTCTCGTTTTACTAACTAGGTACATAATGTAGTGACGATGAAAGTTTAAATAATATAATTTAGAATATATCACACTTGTAAAACCTTTACAATACAAATTTCAGATACACAATCGCTTACGTTTTCGATTTTTCAAACAATTCAATCAGTCTCATTCATTTACAATATAAATCACAAATTTAAACAAACAGGCACCTACATTTTCGTTAGTAAAAGCGATGTATCAGTCTCATTCATTTACAAATTAACAATAAACCTAAATCACAAATTTAAACAAACACAGACACCTACATTTTCGTTAGTAAAAGCGATGTATCAGTCTCATTCATTTACAAATTAACAATAAACCTAAATTACAAATTTAACTTATCACTTTTATCGTTTTCGATTTTTCAAATAATTCAATCAGTCTCATTGATTTACAATCACAAAACCCTAAAAGGTTATTATTTTTATACAACTAGGATTTTAATGATATTATTGAACCCGTTTTTACTTAGTACTAATGTAGTGGCCATGAAAGTTTAATATTGAACTATTTTTAATATCACACTTATGTAAAACCTTAACAGTACAAATCACAGAAACGCAATCAGTTACATTTTTGATTTTACAAACAATTCAATCAGTCTCATTCATTTACAATATAAATCACAAATTTAAACAAACAGACACCTACATTTTCGTTAGTAAAAGCGATGTATCAGTCTCATTCATTTACAAATTAACAATAAACCTAAATCACAAATGTAACTTATGACTTTTATCGTTTTCGATTTTTCAAACAATTCTATCAGTCTCATTCATTTACAACCACAAAACCTTAAAAGCTAACCTTAAGTAGTATTTTTATACAACTAGGATTATGATATTATTGAACCCGTTTTTACTAAGTATAATACTAATGTAGTGGCCATGAAAGTTTAATATTGAACTATTTTGAATATCACACTTACTTATTATCACCTTAACAGTACAAATCACAGAAACGCAATCAGTTACATTTTTGATTTTACAAACAATTCAATCAGTCTCATTCATTTACAACATAAATCACAAATTTAAACAAACAGACACCTACATTTTCGTTAGTAAAAGCGATGTATCAGTCTCAACAATAAACCTAAATCACACATTTAACTTATGACTTTATCGTTTTCGATTTTTCAAACAATTCAATCAGTCTCATTCATTTACAGTCACAAAACCTTAAAAGGTAACAAAAATGGTTTTCGTACGAGACGTTAAATTTTCCACACCTATTTTATCCAGCGACAGTTTTCTTCTACGGTCATTTTTGGGCAGCCTAAAACGAAAAAAAAAAACAGTTTAAAATTAGTACACCACAATTTACACTTGAAAACATCGATATGAAAAATGCCTTGAAGGACAACACTATCGCCAAACAAACATTATTGTATTTTATTGTAATACACTATCAAAATCCACAAAACTACGTAGTATAAGCTACGTTCGGTATAAAATTTACGTAAACTATTCATATGAAAGCCAAAAGATGAGGCATTTGTGATATTTTTGCAAAATAATAATACATACCGGTGTAATGTAATGTTTGAACGATTTTCGCTTTTTTTGATTCTGCAACCTACCACACTGCAATTAGGCATGTTCTTTGTTGCTTTCTTTCACTTATTAAATAAGTTTTCACTAGAAAAAGTCATGAATTCAAATAATTTTTGCACAAAATACTGCAAATGCAACTCGCGTTGACAGATATCATACCATTTTGCACTGAGAAACTAAAATGGCGAACGGCCACAAACATGCATTGCTATGACGTCACGTTTCAATGTTGCCAAAAATAGGTCACACAAATATATTGTTGTCTCTTTTTACATGGGGTATTGTAGGTAAGTTAAAACGAGATAGCTACAAGTTTATTAGTACAATGTCGATTTAGATCATATTTGTATAACCGATAGTTCATATAAAACATTATGCCACCTCCATTGGTTTCAGTACTCAGAGGTATAACGTAATTATAAAATTAAATATGTAGTGGCGCCACTATCCACCCTACTATTTGCCTTAAGAGGAATTCGAGTAAAACAATAGTTCGCATAGACAATCGCTCTTCTTCTCGGAACCGCAACTTATGACTACTGGACTAATCCCCGTTTGGACTACTTACTACTTATTACTAAACTGTCCAATTTCTTAACTCGCTGCTGTACTTATTGAAGTGTAAATCGCGCTTTAGAAAGTATACCTAGGTACTTAATTGTATCAGCAGAGGACCCTACTAATATTATAAATACGAAATTTTTGTTACCTAGGATCTCCAAAACTGCAGAACCGATCAAAATGAAATTTGGCATACTTACATTTAAAATGTAGCTTAACTAACTACTCTTTTAGGGCGACTTTTTTTAGGGTTTCGCCCCTCGATTAAGGATTTAAAAAAGGATTTGATAATATTTACAATCACGTCCAACGAGAAAATAAAAGATAGATAAAAAGTCCGTCAATGCAATGTTGTCTATTCATGTCAAAATAGTGATTGAATTTGTGATGGTGTCATATCTGCTTTGTAAAATATGAAAATTAAACAGAATGCTTTCTCCAGCAAAGAAACAAAATAATTCAATTATTTGCTAAAGGTACATTCTATGGATAAATATAAATGCCTCATGTGTAGGTAAGAAGTCACAGATGTACCTATTCGCTTTTTCTATGCAAATGTTTTTTCCGTTCACTGATGTGTCCTTTAGTAAGGTACCTACCTACCACGCTAACGAAGTACCTATTTTCCCATATAATTTTATTCCCGAGGTATTAGTATTTGCCCCCATACTTCCTTAAAAAAAGAGATTTTAACATACTCGTACAGGAATTTAAATTCAGTTTTTTGTAGACAAACAAATTATAAGCTACTAGACGATCGCCTCGCGGTTTCACCCGCGTAGTTCCCGTTCCCGTGGGAATTCCGGGATAAAATATAGCCTATGTCACTCCCTGAAAAGTAAGCTTCCTAACGGTGAAAGAATTTTTCAAATCGGTCCAGTAGTTTCGGAGCCTATTCAATTCATACAAACAAACAAAAAATCAAACCTTTCCTCTTTATAATATTAGTATAGAAGTATAGATAACCTACAAAGAAGATGTGTGAAAATCACTTAACATTGGTGCACAATAAACCGGCCACGTGCGTTTGTCCTCGGTACGGTTATTATTATTTAAAGAGAAACAAACAATTATTAGTGACAAATGAAGTTCAATGATAGAGTTCATACGCGAGTTGATCACATTTGTTGCTATTGCTAGAAACCATCATCATATAATAATGTGTAGGTATATCAACAAGACAAAATAAAAAATAAAAAAATCCCGCCGACGTTAATTGGCTGAACAGATTTTCATGAAACATGGCTAAGAACACTCGGGATAAAATTATCTATACTTACACAAAAAAAACTAAGGGGTACTAAATAGGTTCATCCGTTTGGGAGCTACGATACCACAGACAGATACACGATACACAGACAGTCACGTTAAACTTATAACATCCCTGTCTCTTTGCTCGGGGGTTAAAAATAAGAATAATGTCCGTCCTGTCCACATAATAATGTAGACAGAACGGACAT
Organism: Eupithecia subfuscata; assembly: GCA_963564075.1. Taxonomy (NCBI): domain Eukaryota; kingdom Metazoa; phylum Arthropoda; class Insecta; order Lepidoptera; family Geometridae; genus Eupithecia; species Eupithecia subfuscata. The sequence continues at coordinate 13,585,042 of OY751099.1, read as the reverse complement.
CATGAACATTAAGTTCTGTGGTCCAGTCCATGATTGAAGGAAGCGAAGCATGCCCATTGGCCAGGTATGTTCACCTTGATCGCCGCTTAATTACGTGGAATAATCGGAAGCAATGGTGCGAAATGACGCTTTATTACGAGGGGAGTTCATGAACCATAATTCATCGCGAAAGTATGATGTTTTCTAAAGATAGGCATAGTTGTCTGTATTTTTGAAACTTAACTAAATGCCATATATTGATGTTAGGGTTTTTCTAGCAAGAAAAATCAACAGTAGCAGCCTGGAATTGGCGGTGCCTCGGAAAGCGCTTTAAGCCGTTGGTCCAGCGCCTGAACTCTCCCCGGTCGTGTCGGTCTTCCATGCCATCGGATTACGAGAGTGAGGAAATAGAGTGTGCACCTGTGTTTGCGCACACGTGCACTATATAATTTGTCCTGCGCACATGGCTTGCGTCCGTGGAGACGAGCCGCCATGGCCGAAATTCAGATAGGATGACATCATCATCAAATGATGAAAGAGCGTAGCAAGCATGGAGAGAGCCTTGTCTAATATTAAAAGCCCAATTCAAAAAACCCCTGAAAATTCCTGTCATATTTGCTAAAGCATGACGAAAGGCTCCAAAAGTTTCATTCACGTATCAAAATGTCCAATAATTTGTTCTAATTGAAAAGAAAACTGTACCGGCGGCGGCGGCCATAATCACATCTACAGGACGCTGCAATACCGGCATTTCACAAAAAGTTACCACCTCAAATTAATTGGGCCTGCTCAATAATTGCAAAACGAATCCAGACTAGACGTGTGCGCCGACGTTAAAATGATCGGCGGCGGGCGCCGGTCTGAAATCGGCGGCGGCGGCGTGATTTCGGCGTGAAATCGGCGCGTAGGTATAAGTAATAAATAAATAATGCTGGACAATTCACACAGCATTATCTAGCCCCAAGCTAAGCAGAGCTTGTGTTATGTTATCGGTACTATACTAGATAACTGATATACATTATAATATACGAGTACCTACATTAGGAGGTGCATTTCGAAACTTCGAAGTTTCGTAAATTCGAAGTTGGTTTAGTGGCCACAAATTCGAACTTAATTTTTTTTTTGTTTCGCTGATTTACCCACGCAAATAAGGCACCTTACGCAGTCGCGGAACGCACGTGTGCTATGAAAGAGTGAAATGCGACCAGTGTTGAAGCTGAGAGAGTTTTCTCAGCGGCTGGCTACATGTGTAATCGCCTGAGGAGCTCTCTCAGCAACAAAACGCTGGATGCCCTAACTATTTTAGGGGCTTATTATCAACTAACGTAAAATGTAATACATTTAATTAAGTAAATAGGAGTCAGAATCATTGGTTGCAAGCATTTGATTCATATAACACTGGTACTTTATTGGATCCCGTAACTTTCCGTATCGCAACAAGTCTTCGGTTGGGTGCAAGATGTTGCGCGCCTCAACAATGCCAATGCCAGTGCGGTATATTGCTGTCGAACAGCTTGATCATCACGGATTATCGTGTACTAGGGCCGCCGGTCGGATATCTCGCCATGCCAGCCGGCGACATCATCCGGCGAGTCTTTGTCATCGCTAACGTACCAGCTATTCTCAAACCGAATGGTCTGTTGCGTGACGATGGAAAGAGGCCCGACGGTATGACACTAATCCCATGGGAGTTGGGGAGGCCCATCGTTTGGGACGCTACATGCGTCGACATACTAGCGCCTTCCCATGTTCCGAGGACATCCGTGAGGACAGGTGCGGCGGCAGATTTGGCCGAAGACATGCAGGTCTCGACAGAGCCTACACATTTACTCCCCTTGGAGTCGAAACCTCTGGTTTTTCGGGTTTCTTCAAAATTATCTGAGCGTTGAGTCGAAGCAAAACGTGACCCGAGAGGTGGTGAGTATCTAGCGCAGCGCATCAGCATAGGTATACAGCAGGGCAATGCAGCCAGCCTCTTGGGGACGCTTCCGACTAGTATTGATATGGATCATTTGAGCTACCTCTAGGCCAAGCACGGAGATTATTATCTAGGGTAGAAAATACATTATCGACTTCGCATCGTCATACATTGCGTACATTATAGAAGTAAAAGGATTGACTTTCAAACAATTTACGCATTCGTTGACAAAGTGACGTAATTTTTATTTATTCTACCCTAGACAACAATCCCCGTGCCCTGCTGTAGATTGTTTGCAACAGTCTGTAGTTAGCTCATTTGTTTCAATTGTAATTATCATGATATGTGATAATTACAACAACGTAAAATTATAGAAGTAGGTTAACCAGTTCTCTGCCAGGCTTCAGCGATACGACTCGGACGGGCGCTCGTTGCATACGTGCAGTGCAAGCGCGTCGGTAACACTTTATGTGGTACGTAATCAAAGTATTTTCGTATGTTTTGGATTAGGTAAATCACTTTTCCAATTCGAACTCCATGTGTAAAGGGACAGGAGAATAAAAGTTACATTTTCTGTCTTAACTTCAAACTTTAGAAACTGAGCTTCCGAATTTAGAAAGCCAGTTTCGAAATTGAAAAATATTTAAAACCCTGACGTTTCGTAACCCTTACAGTGTTTGTGCCTTTGTGGTAACTTCGTAAGGTTTTGAAAATAATTAAATGCAATTTTTGCAATATAAATTTAGCCTGAATCTTTCTAGTGGAATTGTCTAGATATTTGATAAAGTTTATTTTCCTACGGTGTCCCCTCCAAGTCTATATCGGCACCTGTATCTGTCTGAATCAGCGGCAACTTTTGATACCGTTCGGTTCGCGGTGCCCTTTGACATCGCGGCACCCTTTGACATCATGGCGCGGCGCGGTTCCTTCTTTGACTACAACTTGGTTGTAGGTAGCAGGTGTCGGACAATGTAATAATCAATAAAATAAGGGAGTTTTCAAAGCGTCTAAAGAATACGTTCCACGCCGATTTCACGCCGATTGGCCGATCGGCGGCGGCGGCGTGGAAAATTTGCCGGCGGCGGCGGCGGGTCGGCGCGGCGCACACGTCTACCAGAGGTACCTAATAATAGTTATTGGCGTTATTTATTCAGAATTTATTTCACTGTGGAGTTTCTTAAAGATATAAAAGTAAACGAATACCATTTGCTGTAAGGATGTATTGTAGTTTACCTTGTGTAATTCATTTTATTCGACGATATGACAAAGTGACGACTTCCAGTTCCAGCCATATGAACGTTGTTTTGGCGTTCGTTCAACGATTAGCCTAGGCGCATTGAACGAACGCCGAACGCCTAACGATAAGAATGGACGGCGCGGCGGCCGAGAAGACGTACCTATCCGGGAATGTGTTTTTATTACTCTAAACATTAGTGCATGAGAACGGAGGTCCCTAGATGCCTACTATGAACGGAATGGCGCGGCGGCGTCGCTTTGTAAACGGCCTAGCCATTCTACAAACGGGCTGATTCCGCGCCGAAGCGCAGCGACTTATTAACAATGACGCTGTTACTGCTCCCAATGGTCCGATTGTTGTTTCATACTCGATCAATAAGGCTTCATAAGCTCGGTTACGAGAAAGCTAGCCCTTTTCAACAAAAATAAGCGTTGAGTGCCCACGGCCTGTCATTAGTACCTTTCCACACATACTCCAAACCTAATGGCTCGTTTGAACGTAGAGCTAAGCCACTAACTGTCGCCTGGCCTCTTGACCGACACTCGGTAAGTCGGGCGTTTCTTGCAGCCACGAGAGGTCTAAATAAGAGGCGGTAGCGTGAGGATCCATAACGTTTTTAGTTGAGAATGCAGATTTATAGAACTAATAAATCCATAACATTAAAAATTGACGAAGTTATGACCAAATTACTAGCGAGGTTCACTGCCGCGGGCGCGTGTGACGTCACTGGGTCGCTCGCCGCCCCTTAACCGTAGGCAGAGACCCATCGAATGGTGTTTTTTTTTTTTTTAAATTATTTGATGGGTCTTTCAAAACTGAGTCTATTTGGTTCTGACATTTTTTTTCCCAAACATAGTTTCGGAGTAAATCACTAAAAACTGTTATCTGCCTACGGTTAAGGGGCGGCGAGCGACCCAGTGACGTCACACGCGCCCACGGCGGTCACTCAGTGAACTTCACTAGTAACTTAGTCATAACTTCGTACGTAATGGTCCGATTTGGATAATTTAGAAAGATATTCATTCTAATGTCATAAAGAATAACGTGGATACTAGTTCTATTGAAATTGCTATAACATTACGGATCCTCAGTCGTCGACTAGGCTGAAATGGCACGAGACCGGGGCAAATGGCGATCTCTGGTGTCAGAGGTTAAAAATCACTTCGGATCACGCACGACAAGTACCTTGGGAACACAGAAGAGTAAAGTATTGGGGTCCGGAAGGTGTAAGAATAGGTGTAGGGTGGGGTAGGAAATGAGGAAGTATTCCTTGCTCCGGGCCGACCCATCTGATCCATATGCCCGGGGTCTTTCGACCGACAGAAAGGTCGATCGAAAGGGTTCGTGGCTTAGGCCCCCAGTGGTCGACGCAGTGGGTGACGACTCCGATTCTAAGAAATAAAAAAAAATGCTATTGCACTTAGTACAGTATATGTATAACAAAAGTGTTTCTTAAGCAAATTACAATACGTATCATGCCTAAGCCACGAACCCGATCGTAAGTCATGAATAAAATGGTACGACCACGTTTGCGAGGTTTAGAAATATTATTATTATCTAGTCAGCAACTGGTTTGAGAGAGGATTCTTTGGTAACACCTGCTAGATAAGAGAATTTGGTTTCAGTCTGGCCACACAATAGATTCCCCCACACCGGGGTAACGCGCGATGAACGAGGTGAAGAACATCGACCGACGACGACTGCTCGTTCCATTCGATCGCCGACAGCCGTCATCTTCATCATCAGCCTTTATTAGTCCACTGTTGGCCTCCCGTAATGAGCGCCATATAGCGCCCTGTCTTTGGCTTGCCGCAGCCGTTATAAGTAGGCCTAATACATAAGAGTTAGAGCTGAATAGTTGCTACTGAACATTTACTTCGAAACTCAGTCCGAATAAAAATGAAATTGGAAAAAAAATTGCAATTTTTCTCTTAAACCCAAAAAGCTTAACCCCAAAAAGACTCTGGCGGTTGACTATCGTTGTCGTGCTCAAAACAAGGTATCAGCTTATATCTTGGGCACGTAATTACAGCGTAAGTTTTTGTCGGTAGTCGCTCATACGGTAATTCCGCACGTTTAGCGGTCACTTGAGCAATTAAATATAACTCATTAATACACTGATTTGCCAGTTACTGTCGCGAATCAATGCCTTTCACATTGAGTCCACAAACTGTTCATTAGTGGTGCATGATACACACCCTGTCCATAGATCCATCCACATGTCAGCGGAGTCATAGCATAAGTCCTTTGCGACGACAGGTATAACAGTGTAGAGATGAATCGCCATTTTTGTGCATAGTGGGTAAACTCCAAACCTCAGGCCGAAAATTTTGAAAGCTTACAGTAGCAAAAAGCGTTTCACGCCGCGCCGTCTGTGATACATTTTCATAAATTACGTTACCAAGTTTTTATCATGGATGGGCAGACCTTCGATTGACCTAGATTTCATTAGGGATGCCAAAATAATAGTACGCAACCAATATGCAAAATAAATTCTACGTTTTTTACGCTACGTTTTATTTCATTCCTAAATAAAGCCAAAATGGCGAAGTTTATGTGCGTGCTTTTATGAATGCAGTACAGCTTCGTCTAAGTAGGCACTTATGGTGACTTATGTAACCTACGAATACGAGAACCTACCTAAATCCAGACGTAGCTAGGTGTACAAACTCGAACACGCACTTGCATGATTGGCACCCTGAAGGACAAAGCCCACCCTACCTCTACACACGTACACTGACTCTGAGTATTCGACACCGAGCTTGTAAGGACCTCTGACAAAGTAATGACGGTGCCCAGACAAAGGGTCTCCCCCTAACGACGTGTCAGGCAGGTGGGGCTTTCTGTAGCAAGAAACTGCAACGTTTACGGTTTTCTCGATGTTTCTGCTTCTAGGTTTGTTTAGTAATTTACATTTAGCTGTGTCATTTACCTTTTCACACTTTTATTACCTATCTACTAGAGCTTGAAGCATCTCTCTCAGTAACTCGATTAAGTCTACCTAATAAGTACCTACAAAAATTTCAAGGACGAGGTAGGTGCATATATGCATGCACAGATAAGATCAATATTGGGATTTAAGAAGTAATTGAGACTCTTTTGGCTTCAGCGCACAGTTACCACGAGCTACAGTAGCTGTAGTTTTGATCACGTTCCTTGTGTTCCGTTTGTTACATGTTAAACTGTCCCTAATCAATTTTGTTTTAAACCATCGTCTGTCTGAATCAAGAGCAAGGTTCGTTAGCCATCGCCTGACGATCGTGAACAAGACGCCCGCGGGCGAAGCGAGCGACACGTCTATACTAGCGTGATGAACAAACTGGGTGTCTGTGGCTAGGGGGGATTTCTCGTTATTGCGACGGGTTTGAGGAGCGATCTCTACCGTGGCTGTGAAGAGCGGTGTGCTTAGCGAGTTCCTATACCCACGTGTGATATTAAGCTTGGAAATTCTAAGCTTAGCAATGTTCCAAGTTGTAATAGCCTTACCTACGTACTAATACTAAAACGACGAAAATAAAATAACAGCTATCACAATTTTAGTATAAATCGCCTCTTTTTGTTATTATCGACTGCTGGTTCTTTTTAATTTGCTTAGGTTGGTAACTACATATAATATTTGTCGATATTTCATTTTCTAGGTGGCGTTTTAGTTTTCCGGGATAAGATTTTTTAGATTTGGCATAACATAAAATTGCTCATGGGCTCAGGGGCTCGATGTATTTATTTCTAAGAAATCAAATCACATCCAAAAAGAAATTCGACTTCGACGGGACTAGAACCCGCATCCTTTCCTCAGTATGGGAATGCGCCAACCAACAAAGCTCTGCTTAGCTTGGGGCTAGATAATGCTGTGTGAATTGTCCAGCGTTATAAAAAATAAAAAAAAATAAAAATTACTCTATGAGGTCAAGTGACGTAAGAGTCGAAGCACTTTGGGACTTCCTTCGAACTCTAGCGCCGTTAGCTCCACCTACAGGGATACTTTTTTTTATTTTATTAAGCCTACTTCGTCCCACTGCTGGGCAAAGGCCTCCCCCACACCCTTCCTAACTTCTCGGTCTTTTACAGGGATACATTGAAATTTATTTAGTTCTAGTATATCATGTTTTCTAAAACTCGCTTTTATCAAAGTCTCTCTTATACTTATCCCTGAAAACCTTTACCTATACTAATACTATTAATATTATAAAGAGGATAGATTTAAATTTGATTGTTTGTTGGTTTGTATTAAATAGGCTCCGAAACTACTGGACCGATTTGAAAAATTCTTTCACCGTTATGAAGCCTGCTTTTCAGGGAGTGACATAGGCTATATTTTATCGCGGAATTCCCACAGGAACGGGAACTACACGGGTGAAACCGCGAGGCGATCGTCTAGATAAATATGAAAACTTTATATATAAATAAAAAAATTAAGAGAGTTGAAAACATAAATTTCCTTGTGGGCGAAGCCGCGGGGCGCAGCTAGTAATTTATAAAGATGAGCGAGCGCGTTATCCAATGGGATAGATTGATTTTCATGTCACATCGGAATATCAAATTTCAAAGATTATTTAAATCAGTTGAGCTACCTGTAGATTGTTTGCAACAGTCTGCAGTTAGCTCAATTGTTTCAATTGTAAATACTAGTGTAATTTTCTTTGTGAATAAAGGCTTTTTCCTTTAAATCTTTGTCAAATATGGTCTTCTGATTTTTATAGCACGTTCATAATGGAAGAAGGCATTCTTCAAAAATAGTAGTTTATTTATTCGACTTTATATACTTATAATATTTATTTATTTGACTTTATATAGATTATTTCATAAATTATTTCAGCGTAATCTTATTACGTAGAGAATAACCAGGATATTAATGGCCATGGTTTTAAGGACCCTCTTGTGAATTCAATTGACAAAGTGCCTTCAGTTGTCTCTTCTCTTCCAATTTGTAATTACTGTGGGTGAGTGCCGACTGCCAACTTCCAGAAAACAATCAGAATTACTGTAGCAACATTTTCGTTGATCTTTTTCACAAACAGAAATTATCTTATTTTACACCCAGAGGGTGTAAATTGGTATACATATAGCGTAGGTACATTTATTTTAGGCCATTTCTCACAGACAACCACTGGGGTAAACGTGTTCTTGAGTGGAGACCACGACTCGGCAAACGTAGTGTAGGACGCCCTCCAGCCAGATGGGATGACGATCTACGAAAGACTGCAGGCAGATGCTGGATGCGGCTAGCTGAAGACAGGGCGCTATGGTGCTCATTAGGGGAAGCCTATATCCAGCAGTGGACTAATATAGCCTGATGATGATGATGATGATGATGATTTATTTTAGACATTATTTCACTCACTATCTTCTAGCCACAAAGCACGGATTAGGTAATTTTACTCTATTACGGTTGATAGTGTCGCTGATTTTTTTTTTCGGTTTTCTAGGGTCCACAAGTAATTTAGATAGAAGATAAGAAGATTTCCGCACATTGTAAGCAATTTAATAAGAACCCACGGTAAAACAAACTACTAATCAATTGTCGTTTTGAAGTTTATTGACTTTGACAGATTTTTTACTAAAATCAACATTACGTGGATATATAGACACTTTGTCAAAGTTTCCTTGAGTGAAAATGCTATGAATCTTTGCTAACCAACCACCATAAGTAAGAAATATAATAATTATGAAGACTAAAACCAAAGGAACATTACCTATGGTATCAGAACTAATCCTCCTTATCTGTATAAAAAATGCAAAATTATGATAATGAGCTCAGCCATGGATAAAGTAGCATTTTATACCTCGGACCCTTTGACCTTAAGTAAGAAATATAATACTTATGAAGACTAAAACCAAAGGAACATTACACAAATCTGTCAACCTTAAACCACCATTGTCACACTGGCTTATGTCAATCGACAAAAAACAAATGACTCTACATAAACGATTGAACGGCGATTGTATGAGGTAAAGAAGGATTTTAAAATTCCTTTCTAAGTAAGGATTTCTTGTCTACGCTATGCATTGGAAACTGGTTTCAGAAGTAGGTAGGTACCTACTAGGTAAGCACCTATCTATACTCAAAGGACTTTGTAGTTAAAATAATTAATCGGTCACCAGTCCTGCCAGATGTTGAATAGACGGCAATTTGCGACATAACTGCAACTTCACTGTCATCTAATCCGTCAGCAAATTGTTTTGTATGCAGTTAGTTTCTCAAAGCAATTTGAAAATATTATTTGGCTACTTATTATTTGAATAATACTTCATACCTATCTATGGTATCAGAACTAATCCTTCGTATAAATGAAAAATGATAATGAGCTCAGCTATGGTTGTAACAGCATTTCATTCCTCATACCCTTTGACGAAGCGCCTTCCTAGGCACAATTCCAACAGCATTGTTGGACCCTTAGACCCATTAGGGTGACCATAACGTTGGTACCATGGGAGCACCATAATAGAAGCATTGAGGACAGTAGACCCTTGATTTGTAAATTTTTTCGTATGAAGTATTATTCAAATAATAAGTAGCTAAATAATATTTTCAAATTGGGGAACAATTTGATGACGGATAAGATGACAGCGAAGCATCACCAAAGTTGGAATTTTTTCGCAAATTGTCGTGTATTCAACATCTGGCACGACTGGTACCGATTAATTATTATATCTACAAGTAGAACTTGGTAGATAAAATAACTTATATATTATTATATGTATATACTATAGTGCATACCTAGATCCTACTTCTGAAACCAGTCTCCCAACGTAGACAAGAAATCCATGCAACATAAGTAATATCTGACTTATAAATCCTTCTTTACATAATGCAATCGTCCTTCAATCGTTTATGTAAAGAGTCATTTGTTTTTTGTCGATGACATATTTATAAGCCAGAGTGAGAATTAACGGTGGTTTAACGTTGACAGATTTTTGTAAGGGGGTTAATGTGATGCTCTTTTGTTCGTCGCTGATCCACTCTGCTTTATGATACAGCCTGATATCCTTCCTAGCTGTCTGATAACTTACAAAATCATGGCAAACCATCGCAGAGTGTTGGGTAATGAGCTAAAACCGCGATAATGTTTCCGCGAATAGGTTGAAATTGGCGCTGCAATCTGAATGCTCCTTCCGCGTGCTTCTGAAGACCTCTCAGCTGCTACGTGGAACATAAATTATTTTCTTAGCAACCATTAATTTACTTGGAGCAGTCGGTTCCACGAATGAATGCCGAATGCTATACGAGTATAAAATACTATTACCATGGACAAACACATACTAATAAATTTCTACGCACGATTGAGTAGTCCTGGGGCCGGATTCTGCTAACCAATCCTTTTACTATGACAAATGGTATCGTCGCAGATAAAAACTCGTTCATATATAAAACTTATAAAATATACAGGGTATTTGGTACTGGGACCGACGTAGGGGAGTTGATTTGTAAGTTTTTTTTAAAATCACCCATTTCCTCGCCTTTAAATAACCATAATATATTTTTGTTTGTGGTTGTAATGCCACTTGTGTTGTATTTTCAATGTATAATTTTTCTTAATAAATTATAACATGATAAAACTCACGTTCCAAAACGGATCCCTAAATACGAGACGTTCTTTGTGCCCCCCAGCCCCCCGTCCTTTCGACCTTTCCATCCACAATCATTTCATTGACTGGACTATTTATGTAGAGGTCCCTATCATACGTGTCATTTTTATTTCGTTTGCTTGTTGAATGTTCCTGTCCGATGCAGAACCGGTTAGGTACAGATGCTATCGTAAATTCATAACGCTATTTAAGCGTGCATTTCGTCATGACAACCGTTATATTTACCCGCATTACCTGCTTACGTAATTGGACCCGTACACACCTACTGAGATGGAATTTAGTAACTGTTTCTCAGATGTGAATGGGTCAGATTCACTTGTCCATACGTCTTAATAAGTGGGAATGATGCCTTTGATCTTCGGGGTTAGTTATAATTATAAATAATGCTGGACGATTCATATCAGCATATTATTATATATATTATTATTATTTATTTTATTTGTTTTGCGTCAGAAAAAGTTGTTTAAAGTCCATGCTGTCCGTGCAGTTTTTATTTTGTTTGTCGATATGCTCATGGTTGGATCGTTTATTCGAATGTTTTATAGATTTTTTAAAGATTTTTCGTCGCTCTAATTGAAGTTTTTGTTGTTAAAAGTTGGTGTGATAGGATTTTTAGCAGTTGTTTAATTGTGCATGCTACTTTAAGCCTTTTGCCAATACTTGTTTCGTTTATTGATTTATTAAGGCTCTACTCTTCATGGGTCTTGATGACATTTTGCTGGACTCCTCCCCAACAATTTGGGTTTCGCCCTTGACGTTTTTCATTATGTAAGTGAATTAAAAAAAATAAATTTCATATTAAATTATTATAATCTTTCTCTCTTTCTCTTTAAAATATGGTTATCAACATGGAATTAGAAAGATATCTTCTCTCTTCTGTGGTTATTAATACTTACTATATCGAGAATAAACATTTTTTACCTTACGAGTACCAAACTATCTTTCTTGAATATCTTATGGGAGATACAATAATTCCAAGCACGTGCATCTAACGTTAGGGCTTACCTTTATCTGGTGGCCCCAAGCATTCTTCCGAGCGAATTTCTGAAAGCAATAAAAAAAATCTTTAATTATTTGGAACATGATTTAAAAGCTTATTAAATACTAGTTTCTGCCCGCGGCTTTCGTCGTCGTTTCTATGGACACGTTTTACGGTTTTTTCTATCCCATGGGAACTAATTTATGGCATAAAAAGTAGCCTATGTTTTATTCCAGGCTTAAAATTACCTGTATGCAAAATTTCAGCCCGATCCATTAGGTACTTTTGGCGTGAAGAGGTAACAAACATCCATCCATACATCCAAACTTTCACATTTATAATATTAGTGTGACTAGCTTCTGCCCGCGGTTTCGCGTGAGCTTTTCAAGTAGCCTATGTCCGTCTCCGTCATATTATTTAAATCCTTACCAAATTTCACAATCAATACCACGTATCAACACCTCCACAAAGTGATTTGTAGATTTTTATATGGTTGACCCTGACATTTAATTTTTTTTTTCAATATTTGCGCGCCGGCGCACAGTAAAATTTATTTATTTGGATAGAAGATACTAACAAATCCAAAATGTCTGACAAACGAGATATTCACAGATGAAAATAACTGTATCGTTTTTTCATATAAGAATATCTCATAAACCTGACGCTTTATGACAGTAATAGAACATTTTTTATTTGTATTTAGCGTCTTCTATCCAAATATACAATGTGTCCGGTCACCGGTGTCGGAGACTTTGGGGGGGTGAAATACGGTAAATTTTATCGACAAATCACTATCCCTATTTTTTTTCTCTCTCCATGATAAAATGGCAGCCATTTTGTTTTCTGTTGCCTCAAAGCACGGGTGCTTGTACTAATGAGTATGAGTATATGATCTCGATTTTTATCAGCGTTAATGTAATTTTTTATAATGAGTATGAGTATGACTTGATTTTTATCAGCGTTAATGTAATTCTTTATTAAGGTGCTTAGTTGTTTTCTGTTGTCGCAATCCACAGGCCTAAATAGGGCTGGCAAAGGTTTCCACGTCACCTCGGATTACCACTGACGTGGGGCTTCAGTGAGGTCTCGTTATTAGATCACAGGCCACCGGGGCTCGGTTACATGCACTTGCGAAATACCTACCGATCAAGTGCATATTTCAAGTGCATAAATATATCTATCAAATTATTTGTTTGGAAATGAGTATGAAGTTTTGCATTGATCGTACATTTGTAGTTTATTTACAAAAATAATAATTTTTGATTTTCGCCATAGACCAAAACCTTCAGGGTACCTTCTTCCCGTTGTCCTAGAATCATGATTTGGCAAGACACAAGGTCTTACGGAACCCTTAGTGCGCAACTCCGACTGGCACTTGACGTTTTAATATTTAGAATTAGTATTAATATTTATTCAAACAAAAAAACAACATTACATTTCGTTTAGAAGAATTTTTCTATGTGTATTTTTTCGGTTAGAAATGTAATGTTGTTTTGTAGTAGGTAGGTATGTTAGAACTAGACATAGATAGAAGTTTTATTTGTTACCTACTTGGATATTATGCCTTGGGTATTTCTTTACTAATGATATCTGACTTGGTCCTTACTTTCCTCCATCGCTGTTAAAACTAAAATAGCTTCATCATCGTAAATGACCGCCAAGTGTACCGAGCCAACGAGTAATAAAATTACTCGATACAGGTGAGGTAACTTAAACTATAATAACCCCTGAAGCATCAGCTTTACCACAATAGGATTAAAGTTCGAAATCGATCGGCACTCATCCGCAGATGAATATGCGACAACACGGGACCGTGCGGCGTACGTGCCATTTCTCCAGCTATTTTTCTTTTTTCTCAGTCTCGAGATGTCTCGTGCGCTATGCGGGCAATGGTTAACAATGCGTCATGTTGAAAAATGGCTCCTATTGTAATGGTGTTGTGGTCTCAGTTTGCGTGTCAGGCTTTCGCTTCAGACAAAGGGTCATCGCGTTCTAGGGTTTCTTGTAATTGCTTTTGTATGGTGTTGCTGTTTATGGGCTATTTTGTGGAAGGAGATAGACGTTCGAGAACATTCTATACCAGAACAATTCTTTAACAGAATATTTATCTATATGAAGCGCGAGGAATCAGTTTGTCACATGATAGTGTCAACGTATAGCTTGTCGCTTGTACCGCTGCACCATAACACATAAATGTGCATTCAATAATGGGATTTAACTCGTAACATTTAGATAAATTTTATATTGACGACATCAGGTGACAGGCAGCTCGCAGACCACTCGTTTGAAGCTTGTGGGAAGCCATTTTGTCACTGTAAAAGTGCTGTAAAATGTATATAAAGCACAAAAGCGGAGAGAATGAATCAATCGTTTATTTGCAGGATACAATAATTACATGCCAAGATCTTAAAGCTATGTAATGACAATGTATTCGACCCGCAAGCAGATGTGCAAATATTAAATATATCATTATTATTATTAGCTATAAAATATCATTAATTAATGCTCTTAAAATTTAAGTACTCGTTTACACTAGAAAAACAATTTGAAAGCAACCAAATATCTAACTTTTTCCATTCAAAGTTTCCATTCAAATCCTTCAATTTATCTGGTAGCTTGTTATAAATAATTATGCACATGTTAAGAACAATTTTCTTATAAATATCCTTACAACATTGAGGTTTGTAGAGCAAGTTCTGAAACTTGGCCCTTTTCTGTCGATTCATAACATCCCCACGTTTAGTAAAGTAAGCTGGGTAAGATTTGACAAATATACAGACTTCTATAATGTACATGCATGGTAGAGCTTGTGGGAAGCCATTTTATTACTTTAAAATGTATCTAAAGTACAAAAATTAGCCCATATTTGGTGGCCCTACGGTGGAAATGGTGGAATAAATAGAAAAAAAAAATTACTAACTTGCGACCATCCTGTCCGTAAAAAACTATTCTACGGTGGAAATTGTGGAACAAATAGAATAAAAAAATATTAACGTGCGACCATGCTGTCCGTAAAAAACTATCCTACGGTAGAAATGGTGGAATAAATAGAATTAAAAAAATTATTGACGTGCGAACATGCTGTCCGTAAAAAACTATTCTACCTTATATGTAGAAATGGGAATATAGGAAGTTCAACGGCTACAACCATGCATACAAAAAGCCACCATTTTTCTTCCCGTGAGAGTTCGCCACGGGAAGTGGTCGGACAATAATAACGCAAAATAATAAAGTAAAAGCTTTACCACGTTTACTTTAACGCAAATGGCTCCCTTCACAGCCATTAGAATTTTAAATCACAATAATCCTAATTCCTAATATTCCTAATATCTTATCCTACTAATATTATAAATCCAAAAGTTTGTGAAATGTGAAATTTTGTTACCAATCCTCAAAACTACTGAATAGATCAAGATCAAATTTGGCATACAATGACAAATGACAATAAGGCTGAGCGCAGACTTGAGTCACGACAGTTTTAAGACAGACTATTGCTTCACAAAATTTATGAAGATGCGCACACTTCGAACAAAACGTCTCATAGACAAAATTGTCTAATACCTAAAAGCGGCGACAAGTCTGACTAACGATTGTCGGCTTCCCTTTTGTATGTATGCGGGCGCGCACATCAAAGACAAAACAGTCTAGTGACGTACCCCCAGGGCTGCCATTTGTACGATTTAAATCGTATATGTAGGACTTTTTGCAAGATTTTTGCGAGTACGATCGTAACATCGAAATCGTACAGAAAAGGTACGAAGGTATTACAACAGTATCGATGAAGTCAATTTTGATACTGAAAAAGAATTGACGCAGACGCAGACGGTGCGCGATGTCGTAATAGACAAAACAGTTTCGTTTTAGGTGTGCGACGTGTCGTAGACAAAACAGTTTTGTTTTCGTTTTAAGACAGACTTGTCTATGTGAGGCAAGTCTGTCTTAAAACTGTCGTGACTCAAGTCTGCGCTCAGCCTAACTTAAACAATAGGCTACATTATTATACCGAAAATACGCTTGCGAAGCCGCGGGCAGAAGCTAGTAATATAAATGTGAAAGTTTGGATGTATGGATGGATGGATGTTAGTTACCTCTTCACGCCAAAACTCTGAACGGATCGGGCTGAAATGTTGCATACAAGTAGTGTTAGGCCTGGAATAAAACATGGGATACTATTATCCCATGAATCAGTTCCATGGCATAGAAATAACCATAAAACGTTTCCATAGAAACAACGCGTGCGAGGCCGCGGGCAGAAACTAGTTTAGATTTTGGTGTTATTGTTGCAGAGTACGAGTGTGTGCTCAGGTAATTTTTTTTTGACAATTATTTGTGATCGTCAGTTCTTATTATTATGAATAAGGGAAGGATAGGTTACTGGTGAACGGAATCAAAGTCACCATTTTATTTTCTAGTAGATATATTTTTAGAAAAGTAGGTACTTACCTTAAAAACAAAGTACTTCCTATTTAAATTTAATTTACGTAAACCGAAAGAAACTGAAGACAGGGCGCTATGGCGCTCATTAGGGGAGGCCTATGTGTGCCTATGTCCAGCAGTGGAATAGGCTGAGTAAGATGATGATGAAGAAACGAATGGAACTTTTTGAAGAGGCGGGCAACGTTTTCGTCCGTAGAGGCTGACACGTATTAGACGTTTACACTTTACACAACTGTTAGATTTGTTTGCGTCTCACATTCTATGACGAAACGGTTTTTTGTCAGTCGTCTATGGAAATCTTGAGGAATATATAATATACCTACCCTAACATTAATTAAATACCTCCGCGACTTTACTTCTTCAATTAAAAAAAGTAATTTAAGTCTAAGTCGTTAGTAATTGGGAAAGTTAGGTAGAGTCACTTTCTTAATTCTTTATTTGTAAAAAGGAAGTACTTAGGTAAAATTAAAGATAGATAGAAAATACTTTATTGCACACTTAAATCTAAGATACAATGTAGAATGAAATAATTTTAATCTAAGTGACAATTGGCGGTCTTATCGCTCAAGAGCGATCTCTGCCAGACAACCTGGATCTACCGGAAGTCTACCTAAATACCTATATGTTGGAACAAATTACACAAGAAATATGAATGGGACGTGTGCTATGCGACTTCGAAAGTGAATATACTCTATCGCAGATCGTTACTCCCCCGGGATTAGAATTAAATTTAAGAGGGCGCCATTTTGTGAAATGGATAGGCATAGGATTTCACTGACATAGGAGCGGGACAAAGCATACGTTTTTGCATGGTACAATAATACAAGGTATGCTACTCCAAGAAACAACGGTCACGTGGGTTTTCCCAAGCCTACGTCATATCCGCTATGGTGGTTCTCAAACTTTATAGTTTTGGGAGCTTCGAGATCTAGATCTAGGTTTTAGGTTTCCCATTAAATAGAACCTTATTTTACCGCCTTTCACACTTACAGTCACGGATAGAGTAACCGCCCATTTTATTTTAAAGATTTATCCGATCAACAACGCGAAACTCAAATTATGGAAACTAAGTTTAAAGAATTTAATAGAAAACTATTATTATTATACCATGGTGCAGTGCAGGACATAAACAGCTGGAAGAAACTTCTAAAGGCCTAATCAGCAGAAGGTAAAATTCAGCTAGATGATAGTGATAGAGTTCCAAAGTGATGTCCTGCAAGCCGAATTTCGGCTACGGCGCGGCGGCCAGTTTCAGCAGGGACTAGCCGTGTGCGCAGGACATTATTTAGTGCGCAAGGTGTGTGCGCAACAAACGTGAGATGATGGCTGAAATATTGTTCTAAAACTTACCTGGAAGGGACGTGGTATCTACAGCACAAGTCTCTGACTTAGTGTAGATACTACAGAACTAATCTCAAGTACCAAGCTGTTTCTTATTGTAGTTTATGAATCTATCTATATTGTGATCATGCTTGTTTTTTGCTAAAAAATAAAGTTATTATTATTATTATTATTCTTTTGCTCTCATAATCTGGGACGACAGACCGACATAACAGGAGAGAGGTCAGGCGCGGGACCGATTCCTTTACCCTCCGGAAAAAAACGAACGGAAATTTTGCGAGCGGAAAATCGCTTGCAGAAAAATTATTTATTATTCGGAAAGTTATCGCCACACTCTCCGAGGCACCGGGGTGTAACACCGCCAACTTCCTAACTTCGAGCTGCTCTTGTGAATTTTTCTTGCTAGAAAAATCCCAGTAACACACTTCTTGGCCCGACCTGAGATTTGAACCGTGTTCAATCGCTTATAATGATTGTAATGTAACTCTATAAACATTAAGGGGGTACCTACCCTCAAATTGCTTATTTTCAACTCCGTCGGACCTCCATATCTTCCAAACTACTGAATATTTAACTTTGAAATTTATATATGGTAAAGTTCAGGACTTATTCTATCGATCATATGTTTCGAAAACACGATTCCATAAAATTTTCTCGATAGAAAAAAATCGCAAACTTACCTCTAATTTTTTACTAAAACCCTAATTTCTCCATAAATACAGATGATACGATCTTGAGATTAAGCATAGTAATTGAGCTAAGTATAAAGAACATTTTATATGTTGCCTTTTTTTCAATTAACTATTCTAATGTTTGTGGGGAGCAAATAACTACTAAAAACTTGATTTTTGGGCTTACGCCGCTTTGCTCTGTCCCGCTCCTGTGAACGCGAAATCCTATGCCTATCCTCTTCACACAATAACGAGGTAGGGTACCGCCTTAAAGTCTCTTTATCATAATATTTTGACGAACGATGTGGCGCGGTGGGCAAAGGTCCGCCTGCGACGCAGGAGGTGGTGGGATTCGATTCCCGCCATGGAAAAATGTTTGTACGCAAATATTTGTTCCGGGATCTGGGTATTTTCTATGTATGTTATAGAATATCTATCTATCTAATGTATTAAATAATGTAAGTATATCAGTCAATATTACCCATGCACTATTAACACAAGCACTATTCGCTAGTACCTAGACGATGCTGTGTGTATTGTGCAGTGGTAGTGATTTTTATTTAATTTTTTTATACCTATATTTTTGAAGCCTTAGGAAAATTTAAAATGTGATAAAAGCCAATAAGGCGCTTATCAGGGGAAGGCCTGCGTCCAGTAGTGGACTTATACAGACTGTTGAGGTTGAGGAGGAAAATTTATATGTTTAAAAAAACATCATCACTTGAGTAACCTAGGTACACAGTGTGTTTTTTTTTTTAACTGGGACAGTACGGGGGCACCCATAACCAGAGGAGATACAGGTGCAGTTTCTTTTGAAACATCAGCTCCTTTTTAGAGAAAAATATTTTGGCATTAAAATGTTTTTGGTCAAGCGTGAGTAGTGCCAAATGAATCAAGTTGGTAAAAAAAATTTTTGATGCCAATGGACTCAGTCCTTTGTAAGGATGGTTGGTTATGGGTGCCCCGGTACTGTCCCAGTTAAAAAAAACTCTGCATGGTAGGTAAGTACTACCTATTAATTAGAATTTTCCAGAATTCTCGAATCGCATGCATTGTCGGCTCATATGTCACAAGGTAGGTAATTGTAGATTGTCTGCATACTGCGAAATAAGGGTTTCGTGTTGACAAAGAGCAATCAGATATCATATTATGACGAGATAGGTATATCTTTAGGTTTATGTCAAGTACTTAACTAGGTATCAATTTGTAAGCTAGAAGCAAGGTATTTTATGTAAAGACAATTACATAAAATACCTTGCTTCTAAACTTTATTCATGGCATTATTAAAACTATGTTTTGATACCTAACGTAAAAATCATAGTTATCATTACTAAAATCCCTAGTTTTTTTATAAGTGCCATTTATTTAACACTTTTGTGCCATCTCAGGTAGGTTAGGTACTCCTCACCTATTGACAATGACACAAAAGTGAAAAATAAAAGGAACCTATCATGAAACTAGCCATTTTAGTAAAGAGAACTATGATTTTTAGGTCATCAAATCATATACCTATAATGTTAATAATCATCATCATCAGCCTATATTAGTCCACTGCTGGACATAGGCCTCCCCTAATGAGCGCCATAGCGCCCTGTTAATAATACTATGATCCTAATTATTTATATAATATTATATTATAGAATATATTAAACTGTTTAAGTTAGGTACTTTAAAATATGTTGATAAATTAGCTTGTAATTAAGTACCTAACATGCTAATTTATACTGTAGTCTGTAATTAAGCTGCAGGCTAACTTATACCGTAATTACGCTGCAGGCTAATTTATCAAAATTGGAAAACCCTTCACGATTTTCTGTTCGATTTTCAGTCATAACATAACTCATAATAGATAAGTTGATCAAATCACCTTTTCATAAAATGTCAAGAATCATCTGTTCGGGAGATACGATGCCACAGAGGTACAAATGTTAAGCTAAAATAACCCCTCCGGTTGTGCTAGGGGTTATAAAGAAAGCCCACTTAATGTAGAGCCCTAAATTAGAGCGTCCTGTGAGCCTTATGTCCAGCACTGGCCTACCAAAGCGGACTATTAGATTGTCTAGCTACAATAAACGCTATTATCTAGGTAAATGGGTTAAGAGTCATTTTATGGAGCATTTCATCTTGTTGGTATCGGCGAAGCCAGGGGTTTTATGTGACCTCAAATGCTAAACAAATTGGCATGTGTTTCGAACGATGACGTGCTTTATAGGCAGGCTATATAATAGTGAGGCAATCGCCAGCCCATGTGACTACCCTAACTCCTAAGGGCGTGTCCAGAGTGACGTCGTATCGCGGGAGCGGAATCCACAGCTCGTACCAAGCTCAGATCTTGGCATCAAGACGGCTAGCGACACCCCAAAACAATCGAAAAAAAAATCGCTCCGCTCGCCGTTACTACTTACTTAATATTGTTAGGAGTTGAGGCTTGAATTTTTGTTTTGGTTGTGCGTGGTAGAAAACCGCCCGGGTACCTACCAACCCACGCTACGCCGCCACTGTAGGTATTTACTCTACAAATTATCTGATATACCCAACGCGAAACGGAGTGTTGGAAGACCGCACATGGACCGACGACATTGTAGCGGTCGCTGGGGGTCGATGGATGGAGGTGGTTCAGGACCGCTATTTGTGCCGTCGTGCTCGTGTCGTATATGTAGGCCAATGTCCAGCAGAGGACGTTTGTGGGCTGATATCATCATCAGATGATGACAAGGTAAACCCTTTTTTATTGTCGATAGACCTTCGTTTGACCACAATCTCACCTGATTTATCGCACAACTAAATTCTTATCTTATATCTCGTAATATCTTACGACGCAACAGTATCTCTAGGGATGTGGTCCTGAAACAAACCTGGTGACTATAGACAGCACCTACGACGTATGCGAGGCAGAACCACCTTAAATTTTAAACTACCACCCTTTCGTGTCATTTACCTTAATGTTATACTGTTTTTGTTTCCGTTTGTTTTTTTGTATTCTATTCTTAATCTATTCTTGTATGAAACCAAAAGGGGTGAAGTTGGGAAACTCGCCGCAGTTGGGAATCTTTCCCCGTTGCAATAAAGCTTACATAAACTAAACCTACTTGTCAAAATCGCTTGATAGGTCTATACTAGATAACTTTAAACATAACCAAGGTGGGAGCTCTATTTATCCGCCCATAATCCGCACCCGCGATACGCCATCACTCAGGCCACGCACCAAGTCAGGAAACACCCTACAGTTCCCCCGGATCAACGACGACAATTTGGCGACACCCGATTTATCGCACAACTATATTCTTATCTTATACCTCGTAATATCCTACGACGCAACAATATCTCTAGGAATGTGGTGAAAAAAACCTGGTCCAGTCCAGTGAGCAGACCAACATGGTGACTTTTCTTGGACCAAGTCCAGTCTCTGAGACATAGGAGTAAGTAAGGCAGATGGTAGGTATTTTAAGTAGGTCAGAAAGTAAGCATTGAGGTGTGAAACTAAAGGTTGTCGCAGATTAGGGCCACACCGCTACCACACAGAACAATAATATGCATTCAAACATGGGCTTTAACTTGAAACATATTGAAGGCATCAAATGACAGACAGCTCGCAGGCGTTTGAAGCTGGTGGGAAGCCATTTTGTCACTGTAAGAATATGTATCTAAATTTAACGAATTAAAACCCATATTTCAATGCACGTTTTTGTGCTCTGCGGTAACGAAGTTGGATTAATGTGCGCAAAGATTTAGACCCACCTATTTGTAAAAAGATGGTCTTTTGAAAGAGCACAGGAATGGTAGGTATAGAAAGATTTATTCAATTTATTGGCAGGTGAAGCAAAGTAGGTACCAACCTAATAATAAAAACCATTAAAATATTGTGAAATGTTTCAAAGTCGCGTGTTTATTATTTTTTCCTGAAACACCGTCAAACTTTTCAACTTGAAAGAAAAGTTTTCATCTTGTTATCGAACTTTTCCACGCCAAACAAACCATTATACCTACTGCCTGGCATTAACAAGCTAAGTTTAAAACTAGGTATTTATTCAATATTTAATCTGCATACTACGTTTAATAAAAAGTGCAGTGGTAAATAGATAAAAGAAAAAAAATAACGAACGTTGCCACGCTGTTTGGCAATGCTGGTGCGCTGCGCCAGATACTCACCAGCTCTCGGGTCACGCGTCACTACGACCAGATAATTTTTTCAGAACCGGAGAGCCTCGGTACCCCACGGAACTAGGGTCTCGACTCCAAGGGAAGCAAATAAGTTGACTCTCTCGAGACCTGCATATTTGTACTTCGTGAAAATTACATTGGGAATGTTCTTCTTATCGTGGCTCTCCACTACGGAGGTTAGCTATCAGATCTTGGCGCAAAGCGAACAAGGTCTTCAGCGCTGGCGATATTCACAATGGTAATAAAAAACATTAGTAATAATGGTAATAAGAATACAATGTTAATAAACATTAACATTGTTGACGACCTCAGTGGCGCAGCGGGCGAAGGTCCGCCTGTGACGCAGGAGATTGCGGGTTCGATTCCCGCCTCGGGACCCATGTTTGTACGATCCGCAAATACCTATTTATTCAGGGTGTTCTGGATGTTTTCTATTCTATGTATAATAAAAAATATCTATGTATTGAGTATAACAGTTATCTAGTACCCATAACACAAGCTCTGCTTAGCTTGGGGCTAGATAGTGCTGTGTGAATTGTCCTGCATTATTTATTTATTTATTTACTAAAAGACACACAGTGAAAGAAGAAATGTAAGGCACAATAATAGAGTCTGCGAAACCTAAAGCTAAATCCGTAAGACCTATTTATTATTCCTGCCGGCTCTGATCCCGCAATCGTTCAAGATTAAAACGGTCTTCACAGAAATATTCAAAGTCGGGATTATGTTCCCAGGGCTGACGAATTGGAAGTGAGACTTAGTTGGATAACTAATGATTGGTCTTGGGAAATTCTAGATTCTAGGAAGTAGGAATATAATTTTCCAAGTTTGCCTAAACGTCTCATAATACCTACTGGAGAGGTCGCACACTGCCTTATCCTTATTTACAGTTTTAGCTGTAGTATTTTATTTTGTATAGTTTTTGTCCGCGTTTTCGCGCGCGATGTTTGGATGGAAACGTTTGTAGGCATGAAGTTTGTAGGTTATTTCTATCCTATGGAAACTGTTTTATGGGATAAAAAGCCTATGTTTATTCCAGGGCCAGAGCTACATATATGCAAAATTTCAGCCCGATCAGTTCAATAATTATGGCGTGAAGATGTAACTAACATCCATCCAAACTTTCACATTTATAATAAGTGTGATTCCCTTGATAGTTTTTACTATGTGACACTTTAATTGACAGATTTTTAGGTCGGTTTATTATAGCTATATTTTTATGATAGCTAAAATTAGGATTTAGGAATGTCAAATAGACGAAAGCTATTCTATGTTTAAACAAGACCCGTCAAGTGCGAGTGTAACTCGCGCGCCGAGGGTTTCGAACGTTTGTGAACAAATAGGTATGTACTAAAGGTACTGGTTAGAGACTCCGAATTTTAATGAAGTCCTAAAACTAGTAGGTACCAACCTACATTTCAGATGGATCTCTCTGCATGCTTCGGTGATAGGGTGTAGCGGTAAATTTTTCGACTTTTTTCAAAATATTTCGAAAAGTATTGAATCTACAGAAATTTTAAAAACTGTTTTGAAATGTACAAACTGATACCTTTCATATGATATCCCACTTAGAGGGGTAGCCCCCCCTTTTGAAAACTATACCCCCCCTTTTTGGCCATTTTTCAAAAAGTGTTCGTTTTACAGACTTCTCTATATTTTTCCTGTAAAATATAGATTTATATCTACAAACGCTTCATACATTTTGAATGGATCGCTCTGCAAACTTCGGAGATAGGGGGGGGGGAACGGGTAAAATTTAGACTTTTTCAAAATATTTCAAAAAGTATGAAACCTACAGAAATTTTAAAAACTGTTTTGAAATGTACAAACCGATACCTTTTATATGATACCCCATTCAGTGGGGTAGCCCCCCCTTTTGAAAACTATCCCCCCCCTTTTTGACCATTTTTCAAAAAGTGTTCGTTTTACAGACTTCTCTATATTTTTCCTGTAAAATATAGATCTATATCTACAAACGCTTCATACATTTTGAATGGATCGCTCTGCAAACTTCGGAGATAGGGGGGGGGGAACGGGTAAAATTTCGACTATTTTCAAAATATTTCAAAAAGTATGCAACCTACAGAAATTTCAAAAACTGTTTTGAAATGTACAAACCGATACCTTTCATATGATATCCCATTCAGTGGGGTAGCCTCCCCTTTTGAAAATTATCCCCCCTCTTTTTGACCATTTTTCAAAAAGGGTTCATGTTACAGACTTCTCTATATTTTTCCTGTAAAATATAGATCTATATCTACAAACGCTCCATACATTTTAAATGGATCGCTCTGCAAACTTCGGAGATAGGGGGGGGGGAGCGGGTAAAATTTCGACTTTTTTCAAAATATTTCAAAAAGTATGAATCTTACAAAAATTTCAAAAACTGTTTTGAAATGTACAAACTGATACCTTTCATATGATACCCCATTCAGTGGGGTGGCCCTCCCTTTTGAAAATTGTCCCCCCTCTTTTTGTCAATTTTTCAAAAGGTGTTCGTTTTACAGACTTCTCTATATTTTTCCTGTAAAATATAGATCTATATCTACAAACGCTCCATACATTTTGAATGAATCGCTCTGCAAACTTCGGAGATAGGGGGGGGGGGGAATGGGTATTTTTTCGACTATTTTCAAAATATTTAAAAAAGTATGAAACCAACAGAAATTTCAAAAACTATTTTGAAATGTACAAACTAATACCTTTCATTTGATACCCCACTTGACTATGTAGGTCTCTTTTAAAATTTTGACATCTCAATTTGTATGGAAAATGTTCATTTTCATTTTTCATTTATTTTAATTTTTTTTTCTTAAAATTTGTACAGGCGCACGAAATGTATTATTATTTTAAATTTCAAGTTGATAGCTGCTGTAGTTGCTGAGTTATTAAGGAGGGAAAAAAGGACAGACAAAGCGAGACCATAAGGGTTTCGAAACCGATCTTCGAAACCCTAAAAATTAGACTGTCAGGTTTAAAATTAGGTTGACAGATCTAAAACAACTCTACTTAGCTAAAATCCTATTCTTTGCATTGCATTTTAGCTATGATTAGAAACGACTACATATTTTTAGCAGGCATCTAATTTGGTCGTGATTAAAATTTATTCTAGTAAAAAACGGGCAGATTCTTTTGAAAATAGTGAAATATGTATTTTGTGGTATTTTTAGGGTCTGTATGGAGAATACCATAATATTAGGTCAACCTAACTTATAAAATTTAGAAATCATAAAATTTAAGTTAGGAATCCTAAAACAACAGAATCGACATCAATAAGTAATAATAAAATGTCTTATTTTAATCTTAAATAATGTTAGGACTCGAGACCAATTCATAGAGTATCTACACTTGCGAGCTTTAAACTGGAATCACGCCTGTCAGAATACGAGTAGAGCTACATGTTTGATGAATAAATACAAACAATACAACTACAGAAAACCCCAGTATTTGTAATTACTACTACTACTAAGGAACTTAGTGTGGGTCTTAAAACGTCTACCATCCACGTTCACCTAAAACAAGTAGCTATTTCGTGCCAAAATGCTTCTCAAGCGTTAGAAAAAACTCGAGTCACGAAACGACGGCATCTCAAAGCAGAAGATTAAATGGCGATTTAATGAGATGTGAGGCATCTTCTACCTGCCTTCTCTATAAAGGCCACTGCCCACCGCGTAGCGAGCATAGAATCTAATAAATTTTTCTCTAACTAATGTAAAATGCGGACACAGAATTGACCCTCGCGAATGAAAATACGACCATAATAATATCCTACGAATAATCTCTGGCGGATAAAAAAAAATACGATACAAAAGAGTTTTAAAGTTAAAAATGGTTTTATTTACTTATTCTAATTTTTAAGCTCTTGCTACCCCAGGTCGTGACTTTTACGATGTTTTTGTGGCTGAATGTTTATAAAAAAATTCGATACAGAACCTTTAAAAAGTAACGACGAGATTCGGACGAGTTGTCCCCTTCACTTTTGGTTGAGGGTACAACTCGTCCGAATCTAAAACCAAGAGACTATAGATTCGGACGAGATGTAACCTAACCCGATTTTTTTCCAAAATGGTACCACGCTTACCACGCTCAGCGCTTCCAGCATCTTCAAGAATCGGACTGTCCAAGAAGAGTTGCTTTCTGTGAAATAAAGCTACTCATGCAGACCCAAACTTTTTCAACAAGATTCTGTGGACCGACGAGTCTCGATTGTAAAACTCAAAAAAAAATCACAAACGAAGACTACGAAAAATCGAAAACTAGAAATGATAAACAGATAAACATTTTATTTATAATTTGTCAAATTATACGTCACAATTGTTTTAACATAAAATAATAATAAAATTGATTAAACATTTTTAAAAAATTAACTAGCAAAT
Source organism: Eupithecia subfuscata (assembly GCA_963564075.1). Lineage (NCBI taxonomy): Eukaryota > Metazoa > Arthropoda > Insecta > Lepidoptera > Geometridae > Eupithecia > Eupithecia subfuscata. Next base: position 13,558,356 of record OY751099.1, on the reverse strand, counting down.
TGATCATAATTTAACAATTCGTCGTAGTTTATACCTACGTCTTCTCTACGAGCCATTTTTTTAGTCTGTTTTTAAAAATTTCAATCATTGGTGCGTCCAATGAACAGAGATATTAAATTTTTTAACTTTCGTTGTACTCTTCTAGTACATAGTATCCTAATAATATTGTAAATGCGATAGTTTGTGTGAAAGTCTGTTACCTTACCACGTATCTCTGTAACTACAGAGCCGATTTAGATGAAATTTGGTCTGTAGATAGTTAAGGTTCTAGAATAACACATAGGCTAATTATCTTCTATATTTAAATATCTAATTTTCAAAAATTTACCTCTGGGGGGGTTGAAAAGCGTGGTAAAGTTTCCATATAAAATTATTATTCCATGGTTCGACGCACTCAGAACTATGGCTTTATGGTATATTATGGAAACTATGAAGACAGGGCGCTATGGCGCTCATTAGGGGAGGCCTATGTCCAGCAGTGGACTAATATAGGCTGATGATGATGATGATGATGATAAAGTAAATAATGAATCACGCATTTTTTAATCATACAAAACTACCCCTAGTGTGCAATAAATTTCTGAAATTTCCACGCGGGCGACGCTGCGGTGCTCGGCTAGCAATTTATAGTTTAATGTAAAATCTAACCACCAACTTCACCGTATCTGCTCTCCTTTGGTGTGCAATGGCCTTTACCTTATGATCTTCACTATCACCCACTTCCATAGAATTTACCAAACAGTCAATCAATGGCTTATATTATTTGCTTACCCTATTATTATTACGGCACAGATGAAGGTCTTGCTGTTAGCTAAATGGTGTATAATTTAACGAAATCACGTTTCAGAAAAATGAAATCGTTATGTAGGTAAGTTGGTAGTCAGATTAGGTAGCAGACAACTAACAAGCAAGAGGTTTCTTGTATTAATTTGGTTTTAAGATTAGTTTTCTTAGATTTACTATTTCTTTACTTTAATGGATTGGTTGAAGTAGAAAAAAATGGCTTTTTTAAAATTTTTGGATAATAAAATAGGGGTTTGAAAATTTTGGTCCTACCTAACATCGGCAATCACTTTGTTTACACAATGAAAGTTATATATTTAGTTAAAAGACACTTACACAAATAAAAAATGTCATAATGTTAATATAATGTCCTAAAGCGTCAGATTTCTGAGAAAATCACAATGAAAAGAAAATTAATGCAATAGTTATTTTCATCTGTTAACGAAAAAAATTTACGTGTTGGCCGTACACCCTCCATACAAAAACCTTCAAACCTCTTTTGTGCTATTTTTTTTTCCGAATCCAACTGAGTTGCCAAATTCTGTAGAAGTCGCAATATTTTCACCCAAATTATTATGACCCTATTGTATTGACTTATTCAGGCCTTTACAATAGAATTGTTTTGAATCACACGTATTTTTTCCTGAGTCAAATAACGTGAGATTCAAAACACGCGAGAGCGCAGGCGCGAATCTTCCCCTCAGACGTCTGTTCGTTCACCTCTGCTATAGTTGTAGTGTAGGACGCCATGAGGGGGTCGCGGCCTATGGCTTGTCTAGCCGCAAGGTCGGCTATGCGATTCAAAAAATAACGTACGGACCTTATGTTATGGTTCAAAATGGATAAAACTTTTGTTAGCATCCACTAATCTTAGGCTCTGTCCCCGACGACCATCATATGTATAATAATAGTAATAATTTTATTGCACCCGTGCGAAGCCGGGGCGGGTCGCTAGTTTTTATATAAACTACCTACTCTTATCCTTAAGTATGTCTAAGCTGTCTGTGCCTTAAATAAATGAATTATTATTATTATTATGAATATTTTAATGGGAGTGGGAGTATAGAGGTCTTAAGTAATTCATTGGGTTTCGGACATTTCTTTGTATGGGAGGTGTATCACATACAATTTTAAGAGTTATGACCTGGCGTCTTCACAAAAGTGTTTGTCATGATGGGCAGAACCTGCAGTTCACGCACAACCTGCATTCAAGTGTCAGTGAATTCGCAATTACCCTGTATATGAATACTAGTGTGACGCAATGCAAAAACTACAAGAAAACCTACAAACAGTAACAAATAGCTCAAACCAAATATAACAAAATATAGTTCTCGCTCCAGTCGGTTCGAATTCGAACAAACTCTTCGCCACATATCCCCATTATTGCCGGTTTGTCAATAAAAAGCTCTAAGTCATTGCATGCCATAAACCCCTGTTAAATATTTATTGGAATCATTTTATAACACAGTTTTAACAAAGAACAAGACAAAACACTGTTGGAAGTACATTTGATCCGTCGATTGTGACGGAATTTCGACTGCATCTAAATTACCAGGATGCAGGCTCAGAAAACCAAAACAAAGTTTCGAAAACTAATCAGAATCTTCTATTTTGCTTTTTACGAGGCCTCCAGGGCCCTGAGTTCGGTTTGACGGTAGTAGGTGCCACCTCGAGACTCGAGACGTCACGATGACGACGACGACTTGATCGATACTAAAGTCATTTACAACGGGATATGAAATCAAAATCTTAAATCATGGTATGATTTGAGTTTTGAGCTTTCCAATATTTAGGCACAGTTTCATGCGCCATGATCACGGAATAACTGAGGGCAAATATTGGTAAGCTCAAAACTCAAATCATGGTAAATATCCCGTTGTAAATGACTTTAGTGTTAATAATCGTGATGGATTTAAAAGTTTTATCGATCAATACTATCGTGAAACCGAACTCAAGGATCAGCTTTTTCAACAATAAACGTTGAAAACAGACCAAAGATTGATCAGTGCAAACGGTCGTAAAATAGCTGCCCTGGCCATGTCTTGTCTGAAATAGCCAAGAACCCGAGACAGACAAGTTCTAAGGTCTTCCATTTTTGCTAGGCGCGCCTTTTTACGACCATTCATCGTACGACTACGAACCAGTATTTACGGTGGAGTTAATGAAGGCTTTCGGGTGCGCTTTCAGTGTACAGCGGGATCGTAAGCTGAGTAGCCAGCTTCGAATCGGGATAATTTCTCCCATTTTGAAGCCAGCTACCAAATCTGGCTACGAGATGGGACTAAAAGGATCTTTCGAAGTTTTTCCAAACCGCGCGGCCCTTACTTGAAAACTGTCAAAAACCGCGGTCGCAGGGACTCGATAATGGAGGCCGCTCGGGACTGCTATTTGTGGCGTCTTATGACCCCTCATACGCTCATACGCTGTGTGGTGCCGGCTTAGCTTACACCACCTCCCGCGGGTGTCGTAAGAGGCGACTAAGGAATATCCACCGGTGGCGGGCAGCAGCGCCCCCTGCAGATCAATTCTATCACCGAACTGCGATCCCAACCCGCATGCCCAACGCGGGGATTACGGGCATTACCTCCCATGAGATAAGACAATAAGCCGGTTATCAGGGGAGGCATGCGACCAGCTGTGGACCAATATAGGCTGGTGAGGTAAAGATGGCCCCCATTTGACGCCTAATGTCCAGCAGTGGACATTATGTAGGCTGATATCATAATGATGATGATGACTCTCAAAAATTCGAAAATAGCCTGCGTTTTCGGTGGATAGTAGAAGGTGGACCCATAAGGCCATAAGCTTCTCGAAAAACTTTAATCAAGCTCATTCCAATTGGTCTAATCGCGTTTAAACTAACAGTCGGTTTTTCGTATGCTGACCATCTGTATAATTAGCTAATCAATGGTCAAATCTTGTCAACGTGTTGATCAGAGATTGAAGGTACCTAAAAATAGGTAAATTAACGCGATGAATGCCCATGAATTATGTATAATTGGTCTGAAAATATGTTAAATCTACTTCTCGTTTATTGATCATGTAAATAAACCGAGTGCATTGACATTTCAGACACTGAAAATATCAATCAGCTTCATCAAGCAGAAAATCGACAAAGATGTTCCTACATCTTTGTCGATTTTCTGCTTGATGAAGACAAGAAGCAGTGATTGCTCGGATACACCTACCTACCTAAGCTTCAGGACTTTTTTTTTGTAGATAACAATTATCGTAATGTTAATAATAATTATATAATTATAATTATATTATTGTATGTCCGAAAGGACAAACTGTTGGACAATTACTAGTTCTTAAGACCAACTATGTACACAGTGTAAACAATAAATGTTTCTTATTCTTATTCTGTTTTATATTAAAATTTCTCGTAAATTTGAGAGTATGTTGCCGGAGTGGTATCTGGTAATTTTGAACTTCCTAAAGTATCTCCCCTTTGAACCGCCTATCTTAGCCTCCTGGCTTCACGCTCACACTCGAGAAGGGTCAGAATGTATCCATCGTGCACTGGTCCCTACTGGTCCTTTCGCGTTCCTGATGATCTGGCGGATGATCTCTCCGAAGAACTCAACAGTTGACCACAGGAACCACTTTTTGGATACCTACGTCGTCTACAATATCAGCATCATCATCGAAATCTACAACCCAACTTTACCGAATGCTGTATTGTATAGTGAGGCTATTTGGTTTGTTGTATCTTCAGACTCTCCAACTGTGATTTTACCTAGACTTAGATTAAAATACGGAAGAAAAGCTAGCAAGAAAGCTGAGCTTATTTTATGAATAAGTACGGATAAAACTAAGCTTTACGTCTCTTTAATTCGTTTATATTTATTTAGGAAATCAAACAAAAATTACAAGTGTAAAAAAATACAAGTGTAATAACAATTTGGTCTTAAATCTTTGTGGTATGAAAACTTCCGCATACATAATGTATATGCGTTAGGAATTGTTTATAGATTACGAAATGTTGTGACCACAGACAAGGGAAATTCTTAGGGAGCTGTGACCATCATTGTCACCGACGACCTCATGACTAGGACCATCCGGTAGCTGTTCCAGGAATGCCATTAATATTCCCTGGTCGTCCATCGGTAAAAGTAAAAGAAATAATAATTCCAACCTCTTAAAAGGAGGTCCTTAATTCCGCTGTACTTAAGGTTTTTGTTATTATAGTGCGTAAACCTCGCACTATACTAACAAAAACCGCTGTACTTGTTTGTAATTCGATATCTCTTCGAATTCTCTATTTAGTTTGAGGCTAGATGACGGATGTGTGAAATGCCCAGCATTATTTATATAAGTTATTGCTAATTTTTAATTGATTTACATGATTTCTATCGATTTTGTATAGAGAATTGTCCCAATTATTTTTAATTCTTACCAAACTTGAAAGCGTTCTTAGCTATGTTTGATAAAATCGTTATGAGGTCCTCGAGTAAAGATGATATATTCACGGAAGCAGTCTCGACTTAACGGTCGTAAAGTACCGATCGCTAATATAACTATTGACTAAAATATTTGATTGTTGTACCGAAGCTTATGCCAAAGAACTATGAAACCGTGCAAAATCATTACTTGAGACGACGCAAACTTATCAAAAAAACCGTAATCGTAGTGCGGACAAATGAGGCTCGAACACATTATTATTTTAACTATCCGAAATTTAAGTCAAACATAGGCGCTGCAGCGCTGATTGCAAATTAAAATCGTCGCGAGATTTTACAACTTTGCAAAATTATCTTTTTAATGTGTTCAATAGCAGCGGTCACAGGTCTCTACCTTTTTTATAAAAGCGGGATTTCCATCTGAATCCGAGACCCGACCTTTGTTTTGTGATAAAGCTTATTTGCGGGCGGGCGGCTTTCACAGAAACACCGGCTCATGTCATGTGGCCAATTATTGGCCTCCAGTTGGGCTTTGTGTACATTATTCCGACATACAATTTAAGCCAAGATCTCTTTAGAATATGTATATTCATATGAGCGACTGTACGTTGGTATGTAGAGACGAGGTAGAGATTATTTTATTGTATTTTTGACGATTTTCCCTGGATGCATGGTCAATACGAAAATACTAAATTATTCACCCTCAAACAATTAGACCTTAATATAAGTACTCATAGCAACACAGAATAGGCAACTACGTAACTCACTTTACTGGATGAAAAAGCTTGAGTAAATTTAATCGTCTAGCTTAAAACGGTGCTAATAATATATTCTAAGAACTTGTAAAATTACGCAACACTCAAGAGTCCCATCGAGTTGAATTCACCGCTAATCACCACTCCTTGGGACAATCTACCATCAACTAAACATCCAATTTAACGCATGGAGACCCCGCCTTCATTTCAGCAATTGGTGTCGTCGAATTTACTCTCCTTTGGCGATAATTGGAGAAATAAACAGAAAACTCGAAGATATATAATTTCCATTTACATATCCACTCACCTTGTCCGGCAAGTCCTTATATCAACAAAGTAATCCAAAACACTAACACTAACACTTTTAACAGAGACTTGATTTCTTAACACTATGAACTTTTAGTTTATCATTGAACTTGTACAGGGGGTTTATTTTTATTATCGTTTGAAGTAGTGCGACGTCAGCAAACGTACGCCCGTTTGGGGTACTCCCGTCTCGCGACTGGTCGGTATCGAGCGGCGACCGGCGCTCCCCCGCTCCTCTCTAAACCAATTTATAATACATACAGAGGCGCAGCATCCCCTACCATCCCGGCAACGCACTGGCAACCTTAACCCCTCGGTATAGAGTCGTTATCGACGTGCCAGCAGTTTGCCGCAGGAGTAGAAACGTCGCCAGTTCTTGCAGAGGAGGCAAGGGTGCGAATTGTGTTTTCTTCATTATAATTGAAATCAGCGTCGTAAGGAACTTTGATCGTGTCGATTGTTGAATGTTTAATGCAGCAAGGCGTTGGGTGAGCTGATAACCGACTTCTTTAGGATTTGTGATTGTTTTAACCAGCTCGTCTTCGCACTCAGTCATGACCTTCATCATCATCATCATCATCAGCCTATATTAGTCCTGTGCTGGACATAGGCCTCCCCTAATGAACGTCATAGCGCCCTGTCTTCAGCTTGCCGCATCCAGCATCTGCCTGCAGTCTTTCGCAGATCGTCATACCACCTGGCCGGAGGGTGTCCTACACTACGTTTGCCGAGTCGTGGTCTCCACTGAAGAACACGTTTACCCCAGCGGTGTACACTCATAAAAATATAAGTCAGTTCCCTAAAAATAGCGATAAACATAATTTGAATACTAGAAACAAACATAAGCTCGCTGTGCCCACAACTAGGCTACACAAAATTAAAATATCTTTTAAAGGGCAATGTATACGCTTCTACAACAAAACTCCTAGTGAGTTGCAAAAATTATCAGTAAATAAATTCAAACAAATTGTTAAAACCTTGCTGTGCAAAATGGCTTACTATAAAATATCAGATTATCTAGAGGACAAAAATGCTTGGGACGGGTTTTGCTCCAACTCGAAAAATAACAACTAACAGGCTAAAGGTTTCTTCGTCGCTTCTTTACTTTAGTCTACATACCAAAGCGACAGAAATCAAAAATATCACTTTATTTCCGTGTCAGTGTTTAGTTTTATATTTTGACCTTTTCTAAGTGTACATTTATTGTATTTATGGAAATAAAGAGTTTTTGATTTTGATTTTTTTTTATTTTGATTTTGGTTGTCGGTCATGTCATGGCGCTAAAACATTCCTAAAAGTTTTACCAAAATGTATACTTACGTTATATCTTTGGTAGCATTTCTGGACGTGGTTTCTAAGACTTGCTGGATAACCAATTGATTAGGCACCCTACGTGCTAGTGGTCGGCGTCTATAGTGACCATAAGGGTTTCGAAACCGATCTCGAAACAAAAAAAATACTGTGTAACTTACTTACCAGGAATTTTAACGTTTTAAATTGAGGACGTTCTGCTTTCGTGACCATCTATACAACGGTCGTTTGACAGTCAAGTCATTTCGCTTTGTACGGGCAGCACTTTTTCAATTGAGGACGTTTTGCGCCCATCACGAATCGCATTGTGAACGTTTTTCTACTACGAACATTTCGCTCTAAGGAGAAACCACTCCGTATTGGTCGGCGGTGGTCGCAGCGTAAGAATCGACCCCACGTAAGATGGATCTCAGCCCGTGGAAGTCTTAAGAGCTGGAACCTACCAGAGGAAGGAGAGCAGCCACCTTCTGTGTATTTGTAACCTCTTTTTTATCTTTTCCTCCTTTTTTTCCCTCCGATATAGATCGAAGATATTTTTAGGCTATTATGCTTTTCTGGTCGTGTTGTTGTTATACATACATACTTAGGTTATGATCTTTAATTTTTCTTCTTTCTCTTCTTTCTTTTTAGGGTTCCGGACCTCAAAAGGAAAAAAGGGCTTCTTATAGGATCGCTTCGTGGCCCGTCTTTCCGTCTGTCAACCCTCTTTTCTCAGGAACCCGTGGAGGTATTGAGTTGAAATTAACATCAAATACTCAAGTCCGTAATCTCTTGAAGCCCTGACATAAATAAAAATTCTAAGTCAACGCACTCAAAAGTTACAGCCGTTTATGTCGGATTATTTTGAAATGTCCAAGGGACTCACACACAGAGCCTTTAAGGTACTTCCCGTTGACCTAGAATAATAAAATTTGGCAAGAAGCAAGGCTTACAAGTAAACGGAACCCTTATTGTGCGAGTCCGACTCGCACTTGACGTTTTATTTTTGTATTTATCACTACGATCCGCCTGCCAAGCGGCGGGTGATTACGGCAAAACCTTCTCTTTCGGGGAGGTACGTCCAACAGTGGACATATGAGTGCCGATATTTGTATTTGTATTTATTCCATCGTCGGTACACTTGATGTTACACTTGATGTCGTTACATTCTATGTTTAAGTACTATTTTAATAATTACATGTAAAGGTATTTCGTTACAGGAAACACCATAAGGTACAAAGCTAAAAAAAACAGACAGACATGACTGAAAATTAAATGAAATAAATAATAAATTAATAGATTAAGGGTATGTCAAAGTATAGGTACAAAGTATATAAGATAGGTTGGTAACTACCAGTGGTAACTACCTACATTAAAAGAATTTTGAGATTTGTGAAAAGGATAGTCATAGGATTTCGCGTCTATAGGAGCGGGACATGGCATGCGTCGCAAAAATATAGTTTTTGTTATTTACAAGAAAACTACACAACTTATGAAGAAACTGGTTTAAGGAACCAAATAATTTGTAATTACCTACGAATCAAAACTTAAGTCATTTCAATAGAACCCAGGGTTCCTGAGATCTCAACCAAATGATGTGCGAAACAGTGCACATTCATGATTTGTTTGTATCTTATTTTTTTTACTTAATCTTGTTTTCACATTCAAGGGACCAAAGGAAATAATACTTGGTCCCTTGAATGTGAAAACAACATTATGTAGAATTTTATGTAATTCGATTTTTTTACCAGTACCACAGATATTATAATACTATAGCCAGTTCTAAATAAATAAATAATGCTGGACAATTCACACGGCGTTATCTAGCCCCAAGCTAAGCAGAGGTTGTTATGGCTAGATAACTGATTATATGTACATAACACAATACACTAGATATTTTTTATAGAAAAACATCCAGAACACCCTGAAAAAATATCTGCAGATCGTACAAACATTTGTCCCCAGGCGGAAATCGAACCCGCAACCTCCTTCGCCCGCTGCGCCATAGAGGTCGTCCTGGTCGTACAGAGTTCTAGGCTTAGTTTGACAATTGACAACCAAACCCATTAGGGTCGCCACTGACCGATTTGTAAGTAAGAAGAAACAACACCATCAGGCATTTCTTTATCGTACCTTTCTACGAATTTCTACTCTTTTCAACAGTCATAGTGTCCACTTTGCAGTAACTGATTGAGATAAAAGGATTTTTACCTAATTAAAAATGCCATTCCGTTTGTGTCGAAGAAGTTTTATTTCATTGAAAGTAAGTGCCATAAAACAGTTAACAGGGATCGGTTTATTCAGAATGGAATGCTTTTCGTGATGGTGGAACTCTAGCTAGGCAGAGATTGGTGAGCTATCCAATTTGATTTATTATGTACTAGCTTCTGCCTGCGGCTTCGCACGCGTATTTTCGGTATAATAAGTAGCCTATGTCAGCCTTCTAAACGTACGCCAAATTTCATATTGATCTGTTCAGTAGTTTTGGAGATCCTAGGTAACAAAAAATCAGATTTCACAAACTTTCGGCTTTATGATATTAGTAGGATAGTAGTGATTGTTCTGTTCTAATCGTCTAATAAATTAGTGCATGCAAACGATACAAAGCTTTATATCATTCCCCCTCTAAAAAGCTTACGAGCTTTAAAAACATTTTTGACGTGACAACGTCTTATAAATTGGTTTGCCGGGTGACACTTCAAGAAACTGCGTTACGCTCCGCTCACGTTATGCGCTCACAATGAGAGCGAGTGAGAGGCACGCGTCCCTTCCACTCGGGCATGGTTAGCCCGCCTAAGAGCGAGAGAGACAGACATAAAAAGTGAAAGGCACGCGTCCCTTCCACTCGAGTTTGATAGATGATGCATTTCATCCTTCTTCCTACTATCCGAATGAATATTCACATTAAAATTATTTTACAACTCTAAGTCGTTGTCACGTAAAACTTTCGCCCGTATACCGACTTTACAGGCAACCAATTTTTTTTAAATCACTAAAATAAAAAATAAAAAAAATAATTTATTCAAAAATTTCTTATAAGACTGCTAAACATAAGAATATCTAATAATAACTTAAATTCTATAGATTACTTGTGCCTGAACTAGGTAAAACCTGTATCTCAGGCAAAATTGCTTACAATGAATACAATGAATACACTGTTTTGGTGTTTGAATTTACAACACACCAATATATTCGACCTCTATCTCAATGCTATACAACCTCCTTGCGCAAAAAATACTCGATACAAACTCGTTGTGCAAAGAATACTCGACATACAAACTCCTTGTGCAATAACTCTTCGTGATTTCAAATCACATCAAATCACTGATTTGATTGGTTCTTTTTCTCGTAGTCATATAAAGTATAATGCAACTCTTGAATAAAACGGATTTATATCCAGGGCCATGAATCACTCGCATCGCTCAGGATTTCAACACTTGAATCACTCGCTACGCTCGTGATGTCGACACAAAAACTCTGTTGAAACTTCTGACCTAAGTAAGTTAACTTTTTTATTTATAACAAAGTAAGTACATAGGTATTAAACCTTAATGGCCTGTAAAGGCAAGTAGGTGCTGTACTTATTTTTCCCTATTTTGTGTTTGCATTTGCACGTTTAAGCGATGAGTTCACCTGCACACCGGGCGCTCGAATTTCAATTCCTCGAACGCATCGAAAAACAATTCCGCTACGTTTAACAGCTCCATAATATTTTTTCATAATCAGCAGTAAGTTCTATCATTCGAATCAAAAGTGTTCTGCCACCTTTCTGTATTATTCCACCCTATAGTTATGCCACTATCTGCGTTATTTATCGTGCGTGATCGACGCCGACGCCTGCGGTGCGAATATAAACTTATCTGATGATTACGCACGGATGCCTGCATTAGGTCTAATCGGCCTCTGTATAATCCAACTTAATAAACAGGGAAACTATGAGGCAGATGTAATTTAAGATTCGAATATCTTTAAATAGCAGGCCCAGGTAACAATAGGTGTTTATCATTGGTTCTTTTACTTATTTATAAGTCGCGTAGATAAAAATTGGGATTGAAAATGCTATTTGATCAAATATGATCAGAAACAACAGCAACTGGACATTAATTGCCCAAAGTAGAAGGAAATGGAAGAGTTTGAAGGAGGCCTATACCAGTCTACTGGTCGACAAAGGCTAGAAAGAAGAAGAAGAAGATCACAAAAGCTTGGAGGCATACACCCAGCAGTGGGTGAAATCGGGTTGCGGATGATGATCTGAGCGGGACATCATGAGAGAGGCGGTCATTTTCAATCTCAATCTTCATCTACAATTATACTACCCTGACTAAAGTGATCAGTAATGCCAAATCTACGGTCATAATCCGAGGTCTACTTGGAAAACGAAAAGCGAAGTTCGTTTTCGTGCAAAACCAACTCTGTCACTTGCTTAGGAAAGAGTTTGCTCGAAAAAGAATGCGAAACTTCGTTCTTATGAGTATGGGTCCCGAGTAAAGGTATGAAAGATAAATACCTAAGCCCGTGTCTTTTACAACTTAAGTCGTAAATAAAGCCAAAGCTGACTCTGACAAGTTTCTAGCATTTTATCGAGAGGTTTTTATTTATAGTGCGGTTCCATTGTCCGCATATAAAGCAGCATTGCGTGAGTTTGATGCATCTGATAGTGAGACACTGCCCTTATGGGTACCGAGAACTCTTTGTAAGCACCATCCTATTTTATGTCCTGACTTTAAATAAGTATTTATCCTCACGTGAATAAAAGAAGCGATTGTATTGAGGTTCCTACCGCAATACAATCGTGCCTTTTTTTTTACGAAAACCATCGACAAAGTCCTGTTTGTTGATGGTTTTAGTTTTGTGTTGCCAGGAATCACTAATATTATTTTATGTGTGCAAGTAGGTAAATGCTTGCGGCTTTGCTCGCATTGTTTCTATGGAAACATATATAAATAATCTATCTTCTATATTAATAATTTTGGACCGGTCTACGGTAGACTCGAACGAAATGCACATCAAATTGAAGAGCGTAAAAAATTAGTCGATCCGAGTCGACAACTTATAGGCGGAAAATTCGGATTATCGAGTAGTTTCAATATGAAAATGAATAAATTGCTAAAAAAATTGTAACGGCGTTGCAAAGTAAACATGTCAATTAAGTATAAACATGTCTATGGTTCGGTCTTGGTACCGTGGACGGAAGAAATCGCTGCTCAGGGTATATAAATACTCCTTGATCGTAGCTTGGTACATATATAGTGATCTGTGGTTCGGTCTAATTTCTTTGAATGAATTGACAAATCATAATAGTTTAGGTAATAGTAGTATTTTATTGCACCCGTGCGAAGCCGGGGCGGGTCGCTAGTAAATAAATAATGCTGGACAATTCATACAGCATCATCTAGTCCCAAAGTAAGTAGAGCTTGTGTTATGTACTATGGTACTATGTAGATGATTGATTCACTTAATACAATACATTACATAAGTAGATATTTTTTAGTATACATAGAAAACATCCAGAACACCCGGAACGAATATCTGCAGATAATACAAACATTTGTCCCAAGGCGGGAATCGAACCCGCAACCTCCTGCGTCGCAGGCGAACCTACGCCCGCCTCGCCATAGAGGTCGTCATATGTTTTTACTCTTGTGTTTTTCCAGGTCTAGCCCTACCCACATCTATGCAAAATTTCAGCCTGATCCGTTTACCTAGTAGTTTTGGCGTGAAGAAGTAACAAATATCTATCCAATCTTTCGCACTGAGACAGCAGCGAGTTTTTACTCTATGCTTTCGCGTTTATAATTTTAGTGTGATTTCTACACAGTAGTTTACACCGAAAATACTTAGAAGAATTAGCAAGCTGAAGTGGCAGCGGGCCAGCTACATCTCGCGAAGAACCGACAACCGGTGGGCACGGTAATATTATATAATATTACCGTGCGGTGGGTGTTCCTGAGTGGAGACCGCGACCGCGGCAAACGTAGTGAAAGACTGCAGGCAGATGCAGGATTCGACAAGCTGATGACAGGGTGCTATGGCGCTCAATAGGGTAGGTCTATGTCCAGCTGTGGACTAACATAGGCTGATGATGATGATGAGGTAGCACCGGAGATCATTGGTCCCAAAATACGCCAAAATTCACCTGTACAAAGGAACAGGAAGCTGTAATTTCCGAGGGGAATAGGCAGGTCTATCCCGGAGCCGGATAAACCTACCTATTATCCCGGTTCCTGAATAAAATTAAACCTGTGACCAGATCGAGGTGTGACCTCCAAAATTCTAATCTTAGTGGTGTTTCTGTACTCCAGGGATAGTAAGTAAACTAAAATTACCTACTCGACCCTTTTTATGGCTTTCACATTATTTGGTAGTAAGTAATTTTCAAAAGGTAAGTGCCTTTTTTATCTGAAAGGTTAATGCGTTGTTTCGCAGAAATTTTGTAGATATAAGACCGGCAAAGCAACAACACTGAATCCAGAGTGGATTGGGTGTTGTTGTCTAGTATTTTTAGCTGTGCCCGCTAAAAATGAAAATACCTTTCGGCCTTTACAGGAAGTCAATCAGCGCAGCAGCGTTCCAAAAATGAAAAATGCCGTAGCACTCTACAAAGGTTTTATAGGTTTTCATCCGATCTCTATGGTTTTCATAGATAGGGTGCTTTTCGTTGGGGAAGAGTTTTACACATGGAGGTAAGAAACTTAGAAGAAGAAGACTTAGAATGATAGTTGACACAAACGAGGTAAGTTTAAAAAATTGCGACGGATCGTCGCAATTTTCATTTTGAGCCGTTAGTACAATACTTCAAATGAGACGGAAAGCAGCTCTCACATAAAATATAAAAATGATGTGTTGTGCGGTGCAAGGATGTTTAAACACCAGTAACCGGAAAAATAATACCGCAAATATCTCATTCCACCGGTAAGTACTAATATTCCGTTTGTAATTTTGCCTAAAACAGTCATCAAAACTCATAAATAAATTTAAAAATTTCGTCCACCATTTTCGTGAAAATGTTGCTATGCACTGGGAAAAAAATACCCAGGTTTTGTTACTTAGTACTTAGGTATATAAAAATAGTAGAGGAGAGGGTGGAATTCCCTCAAGTTAGGACTTAGGAATCAAACTACGCGGAATATCACAGTTTTAGAATTTTCAGTCACTCGACGATATTCTCAGTAGATTCAAGATGTAAACTCAAATTACTTTTTACAAAGAAAATTACAATCAATGAATGGAAACAATTAGAACTAGTATTTATAATTGAAACAATTGAGCTAACTGCAGCCTGTAGCAAACAATCTAGAGGCAGCTCAACTTATCGATAACAATACCACTCGTCGCGTCCCCGTTACGCTGGTTGCATTGCCCCGCTGTATGGCAATGCTGGTGCGCTGCACCAAATACTCACCAGCTCTCGGGTCCCGCGCCGCCGCTTTGACGAGACACTCAGATATTTTTAAAATTCGGGAAAACCTCGATACCGCACGGACCTAGACCTCTCTCGGCTCCAAGGGGAGCAAATGCAATAAACTCAAATTTAAAATTGCAATCCATCCCATCACCATAACTGTAGCAATACTTGCACGTACACATGTTCTTTTTTAGGGTTCCGTAGTCAACAAGGAACCCTTATAGTTCACCACGTTCGTCGATCCGTCCGCAGCTTAGTCCAGAGACTATTAGTACTAGAATGCTGTAATTTGTCTACATTGGGCATTATTATTTGTGAAAAAAATGCTAATAGTAGGTGGAGTGATTTTAAAAGGAAAACTACACAGCTTTAGTATGCTTTACTAGTTGAGTACCTAATAGTCATCCTAATCAACTTAAAAAATGTACTTTGGTAGGTATGTGTAAAACAGGTAAATCAGTTGGTTTAGATAGGCAATGAACCGTGCAACTACTTACACTGCACGTGGCCGAACACGCACTTGACCGTCTATTTTAAATTATTGTTCCGAAAATGATCGGAGCCGATCTTATTTTGCAGACTTGGAGTAAAACCTTTTTGTCGTTTGACCTAGGTAGAATGATAGTAACCATAGGTACCGGTTGATATTTCGTAAAATTAAAAAAAAAATTGGTTGCCTGTAAAGTCGGTATACGGGCGAAAGTTTTACGTGACAACGACTTTGAGTTCCTTTCACTTTTTATGTCTGCATAACGTGAGCGGAGCGTAACGCGTAACGCAGTTTCTTGAAGTGTCACCCGGCAAACCAATTTATAAGACGTTGTCACGTCAAAACAAGACGTTGGAAATGGATCTTAGACCTCGAAATAAACTAGATGTTCCCTTTTCTACCCTCCAAATCTTCCATTCAGGTCCGCATGCTATGGCTATAAGAATATACAATAAAATCCCCCAAGACATAAAAAACGAAACAAAAATACTTAAGTTTAAAAATTTATTTAAAAGATATCTGATACAACATAGTTTTTATTCTTTGCAAGAATTTCTAGAACAATAATATCTACTACCTAAATAAACTAACTAACTAAATAAATACAAGTTTACTTATTTATTTATTTTGACGTGACAACGTCTTATAAATTGGTTTGCCGGGTGACACTTCGAGAAACTGCGTTACACGTTACGCTCCGCTCACGTTATGCAGACATAAAAAGTGAAAGGAACTCAAAGTCGTTGTCACGTAAAACTTTCGCCCGTATACCGACTTTACAGGCAACCAATTTTTTTTAAGATACCTAATGTTTACTATTTAATTTAACTTTTCATTTACCTACTAAGTATAAGATGATTGTTAAAAAAATCTTTAAGATTTTATAGTTGGCTTACAAAGCCAAACTTTATTCATAGAGCGTTATTATAACTTAGTAGTTAGTACCTAGTACTTACTTATCTTGCTGTGCCCTAGCCGGGTCCATATTTGAGACTGACTAATTTTAACAACTTTTGTACAATATGGTCGCAATAAAAATTTTGAATTTGAATTTTGAATTTGGATTTTCATAGATTTTTTTTTAGATTTTTTCTATTTGACCATAAACTGTTGACACCTTCAGTAAATTGAAATAATGTAATATCAAAAGTAAAAAGGTAGGGTTACCCAATTTTTTAGGGAAAATGCTATTCACTTGCAACATTCAATCATACGAATGTGTGAGTGAGGGCACTGTATTTACGAGCTGTCAAAACACACATAGATCTGTTTTTGGTTACACAAATTGTCAAATTGTTGAATGACACTATCCCTCTGCTGAGACAGCAGCGAGATTTTACTCTATGGTAAGAAACATATAAAACGTACCTTACGTTTTATATGTTTCATTGATTTAATAGTTTATAGAATATCTAAAGTATGTATGACCGAAATAAAAGGCACCGATTTCATGTCATTTTTTTGTCAGAGAGCAGACCGTACTAAAACAAAACAGTCTTAAATGGATTTTTTCAAGAAACTTCCTGACTGTTCTTTCTTAGTTTTGTTTGTTGACAAGCTTATTTTGAAATGTCAAAACCACCGAAGAAAATTTTACTGCCGCCACCGCCGCCGCTGGCCCCTGGTCGAGTTCGGTTTGCGTTTCAAATGCACGGGATGTAAGTACTGTACGGCGCAGATGGCATGTACTTAATGATTTTGATGGACAACGCCGATGGTGTTCGATGTTTTTGTTTGTTTGATCATGGATATCTGAAATTTATTCTGTTCCGGAGTTTGTTTTCACTTTTTGTGAGCGGAAATTTTTAAATAAAACGTCTGATTTTTCGTGTCTCATTCGCACGATATAAGTATTCATGAAGTGACCCTAGACATAACACATACCACACAGTTGCACGTGTAGCGCATGTATGTGCCAAACGCGACTTTTGTATGGAGAAATGGTCAATTGTCCGAGGTGTGGTCCACTGTTGCGGCCACTCTAGTAGGTTGGTAAAAGATAAAATCATCACGCGATTTTGTTTTCAGTAGGTTAGGTTTTCGGTAGGTAAAGCTTAATATGCTTTTTCAAAATACAACTTATCTTTTCGCAAAAAAATTGGTTGCCTGTAAAGTCGGTATACGGGCGAAAGTTTTACGTGACAACGACTTTGAGTGGTAACTGAAGAAACTGCGTTACGCTCCGCTCACGCGGAGCGTAACGCAGTTTCTTGAAGTGTCACCCGGCAAACCAACGCGGAGCGTAACGCAGTTTCTTGAAGTGTCACCCGGCAAACCAATTTATAAGACGTTGTCACGTCAAAAATATTTCCTCGTGAAAATTGTTCAGGATATAGTTAGTTCATCTCAAGTGGAACACGTCTTGTCAAATTGAACTCCACCTGCAATTTCCGCTTCCGAGTTCACCAGACGCTTCTTTCATACAAACTGCTTTCAGGTCTGATATTCCATCACCATCATGATGATTCAATCCAAATATTTTGGAAGAATAGGTCTTACCTTTATTCAAATTCAAATTCATTTATTTCAGATACTATATATTAACAAATTATGATACTATGATCCATAATTTGTTAGTACCTAGCAGAAAGATCTCATATATAATTGTTTTTTATTTATTTATTTATTTATATTTATTAAGGTAAACCACAGCGTTACAATTTCCATATAAATAGGTACTTAAAATATACATAACACTAAGGCCAAAAAAGATTACTTACACCGATATTAAATAAACAAATGGAACAGCAAGGTAAGTAAGAAATTTGAAGAATATAAATTATCTTAGAAGTAATAAGTTCAATCTAAAGTAATAACTTAACGTTTAAGTACCTACCTAGTTAAAGCAGTGACTATATCTAATTTATGGTTGAAGTAAGAAATCGCTACATTACATCGAAAACTGAAAAAAGCTCTCATTTGTATGAAAAAGCTCGCACCTTGTCAAAGAGCCGACTTGCAACTAAGATCTCGCAGACGGTTTTCGGGAAATCATTTCAATTTCCTTACCTCCAGGCTGTGGGGAAGCAAACGTCGTAAGTGGATTTTCAAAGTAATATTGAAGCCATCAATCGATTACTCAAATAACCTGCGAAATGTAGATCAGATAATCAATACTAGAATGAGATTGATTGACAAGCTTGGTTTTTTTTGAGTGGTCTAGTTGTAGATGTAAACGAAGATTAATTTATTTATTTAAAAGATTTATTTATTCGAGTTCATAATTCTATTCTATAATTGTAATTTTCTTTTATAAAGTAAATACTTACCTAATTTATTTTAAGGACAAAATAATTTGGGATTCCTACTAAAAAAATAAAAATTTAACAAATCAACTTGTAGGCACCTAAATTGTTAGTTGTGTAAAAAATAATTTAATTTTGGGTAACCATGGCACGGCAGGATTTCTGCTAAAATTCTAAGAAATGGATCGCTAAAATACCCATACAGCATACCAATAAGTATGTGTATCTATAAATATTGTAGGTAAGTAAGTAGGTACCTCTATATAAACTACTAGCTGCGCCCCGCGGCTTCGCCCCCGTGGAAATTTATGTTTCCAACTTTTTTAATTTTTTCTTTCATAAGAACCTTCTCCTGACAATAACAAACACAAAAAAGAAAGAATTAGCGAAATCGGTCCAGCCGTTCACGCGTGATGCCGTGACCAAGGAAAACGGGTTTCATTTTTATTTAAATAGATAAAGTATCGACTTTATTAAACAAAGAAAATAACCATCAAAGAAGTCTGCAGTTAGCTCAATTGTTTCAATTGTAAATACCGTCGATGTAAGTAAAATTTGGTAAAATACTAGTATTATTTTCTTTGTGAATACCTAAAGGCTATTTCCATCAAAGAATAGTAGGTAAACAAATTAGAATTAGTTTACAATTGAAACAAAGGGACGCTTCCGACTGGTATTATATTATATGGATATGGATCAGTTGAGCTATTTGTAGATTGTTTGCAACGGTCTGCAGTTATCTTAATTGTTTCAATTGTAAATACTAGTTCTAATTTATTTCTATCATTTCATATATATTTTCTTTGTGAATAAAGGTTATTGAAACAATTGAGCTAACTGCAGTTAGTATATTAATCAAATAATACAACTAGAAAAACTAAATTCGAAAAATAGTAGAACTAACGTTGCGTAAAACGTCATACAATCGGTGTTCATTTTTAGAATGGTTTATCTCAACCTAGGTATGTAGAGTCAATTTACACATAACATAAAGATAATAATTGAAACTTGTACTAATAGGTACTAGTTTAATGCTGCAAAGCGTCGGAACTCGATCTCTCATACATATTGATGACTCAATTGATATTCCATTAAGGGCCGCAAACAGTAGGTACCAGCACTATTAAAAGCTTTGAATAGAACACGATGACACGCGCGGCTGATGAACCTGTGCAACTGTGGGAGCTTTCCGATGACGTCATCATAATGATCATCATCACCCCCCAAATACATTTATTATTTATTTAAACATGACCACAACAGGATTCCTCCAAATCGTTATACCTAGTATTATCTTAAAACTTAAAAATAATTCGCTTATCCAACGTTAAAAAATAAATATGTGGTCGTATATCGTGCTCACAAGTATAAAAATTAACACAACTAAAAAAAAATTGGTTGTCTGTAAAGTCGGTTTACTGACGATAGTTGAACGTGACAACGTCTTAAGAAAATACTGATGGAATGGTAGCATTTGATACTCGATCAAAACATGTAAATGTACTATAGTATAGCAGCTGTCCACGCAGACGCATCGCTCACTCAAGTAGGAGAGAGACGGATGTCGAGCGCTCTCGCTTGCACTTCAAGCCTTACATGGAACGCCTCAGAATGGAACGCCTCAGAGCGAGGTAACGCCGCATGACGTCATTTTTCAGTCAGTGTCAGTCAGTTTTTTGTTTTGTCAGTTTTTTCGTGCGTGCAGCCGGCTCTATCGAATTATAAGACGTTGTCACGTCAAAAGATATGAAAAATGTAAAAGACCAAAACTACAAAATACAAAATATAATGCAGTTTGTGAAATGTGAATTTTTGTTACCTAAGATCTTCAAAACTACTGAACAGATCACAATGAAATTTGGCGTAGGTACACTTAGAACATAGCTTAACTTAGATAATAGGCAACTTATTAAACCGAAAATACGCGTGCGAACCCGCGGGCAGAAGCTAGTATGTATATAATTCATACAACACAAGCTAACATTATCAAAAGTAATAAAATTGATAAAAACAAGACTTATACACGCTCTCACCAAACTGCAGGCACACTCTTCAATCATCTACATAATTGTCTTTAGATCCGAGCCTACGTAGGTCTTTGATCCACCCTCACATCCACGAAGGTAACAAACATCCATCCATCCATCTATCCATCCAAACTTTCGAATTTATAATATTAGTGTGATGCGAAAGTTTGGATGGATGGATGGATAGATGTATGGATGGATGTTTATTACCTCTTAACGCCAAAACGGATCAGGCTGAAATTTTGCATACGGTAAGTCTAACCCTAGAATCAAACATAGGCTACTTTTTACCCCATAAATCAGTTCCCATGGGATAGAAATCACCTTCAAAAGTTTCCATAGAAACAACGCGTGCGAAGCCGCGGGCATAAACTAGCATTTATATAAAAACTTAATAATAACACGTAATTTGTGATTCCGATATTGGTTATTTTATTGTATACTAGCTGACTCGGCGAACTTCGTACCGCTCTCACCTTTCAAACCTTCCCTGAATAAGCTATCCTATCTTTGAAGTTGGATCAAACTGCACGGTGTGCAAATTTAATTTAAAATCGGTTAAGTAGTTTAGGAGTCCATCGCGGACAAACAACGTGACACGCGATTTATATACAATGTGTCCGGTCACCGGTATCGGAGACTTTGGGGGGGTGAAGTACGGTAAATTTTATCGACAAATCACTATCCCTATTTTTTTTTCTCTCTCCATGATAAAATGGCAGCCATTTTGTTTTCTGTTGCCTCGAAGCACGGGTGCTTGTACTGAATAAGATATAGCTACCCATGTAGAGGTCTTAGGAAAACGATAGAGGACTCATTTGATAGCCAATAATGTAGACAATAAAGCAATGTTAACATTGTTGCAATTTCTATTTTATAATAGAAGAAAAGAGAATTTATAAAACAAAAAAAAGTTTTTCTTAACATTTTTTTTGAAATTATTAGCTTTTTCATAAAATCGAAACTGTCAAGCTACATGTTTTTTGTTACTGAACGATAGTGCAGAATGTGTGCTTCAAAATAAGTCTTGGATTTTAGCCCTAAGTAAGACTCTCCGACACCGGTGACCGGACACATTGTATATTAAGAAGATATTACACTCAGAGTATGCCTACAGACCGAAAGTTTGATTGGCAACCAATTGAATCAAGGACGAGGGGAGAGGTGCAGCGGGGACGTACTCAGGACGCTATGAACTATGAATGGTAAACTAGGGGTGAAGTACTATCGATCCGGTTGCCTAGCAACGGGCTGGCGTCGCGGAGACGGGATATCATCCTCAGACGATGTACAGTCGGATTCATTAAAATGGTAGAGTTAAAATCTGAAAAAAATCTTTATTCACAAAGAAAATTTTACTAGTATTTACAATTGAAACAATTAAGCTAACTGCTGACTGTTGCAAACAGTCTACAGGTAGCTCAACTGATCCATATAGGTACCAACATATGGATACCAGTCGGAAGCGTCCCCAAGACGGTCTGATATTTTGGTTTTGTAAACAGATTGATTTCAATATAGAATTATTCCAAAGTATATCGCGGCCTTATCGCTCTTAGCGATAAGGCCGCCCATTGTGCAACTGTTTTTGTGTTTGTGTTTTTCTTTTCTGTTTTTTTTTTATCTTGGTGTGCAATAAAGAATATTTGTATTGTATTGTATCTACTTATATAAATGTTAAGCCCGAGGGCTTATTTTTTTTGTCCTGCAAAATTTTATAAACTGTTATTCGAAGTTGCTTTTTAGTTTTCGGAAATATAAGTCAAAATATTTCACATTGACAACATTCGGCAAGTACTTGCACTTTAGTATACTCCACTCTACTGTAAAAACGTACAGTCAGCGGCAAAAATTGCTATATAGGGTAAACCTTCCGCAATCGTCTTTAGGAATAGGTACTCCAGTTTTCTAGAATGAACAAAATCCGGCAATACCTATCAGATGAAACCTATTTGGATATAGTAAACAGTATATTTATTCAAGTGGTTTAAATAATCTTGATTTTACTAAATTGAAACTGATCTTATAATTTGACCACTCTGTGACTGGTGGTAAAGTGCTACTGATGTTGTTATATTTTACCACTAGTGGTAAAATGCAATGAATCAGCCGCAGGATGTTTGCTTCAGCTGGTTCCCTTCGAAGATTACGCAATTTCCTTCCTCTTGCTACTAAAATTTCTCTTGCACAATCTCTTCTCCTTCCAATTCTTGATTATGCTGATTCTTCCTTTCTAGATTTAACCGAGCAGCAGCTAGACAAACTTGAGCGCCTGCAGAACGTCGGGATAAGGTTCATATTTGGCTTGCGCAAGTATGACCATGTCTCGGAGTTCCGCAGAAAGCTCAAGTGGCTACCCATACGGCTTCGGCGAAATTGTCACATTCTAACTCTTCTATATAATATTTTATTTCTATCTTCTGCACCCCCTTATCTCAAAACACGTTTCACTTTTCTTCATCTTTCTCATTCTCGTTCTCTCCGCTCCTCCGAAACCCTTTTGCTCCAAACGCCTGTCCACTCTACTTCTTTCTACGACAACTCATTTACTGCCCGCGCTGTACAGCTTTGGAACACGCTGCCAGTCTCAGTAAGGCGTGCAAAGTCACTACCAATATTCAAGAGCATGGTAAAGGAACACTATTTGTCCTGCTGTCACTGACCACACCCTTGTTTCCCTTTATAAAATGTAGATATTTATGTTGTCACTGAACGTATACCTGAGTCCCTATGTATATAAGTAGTTTATGTAAGTATATGTAGGTATATTATATAATGTTATGTATGTAGTATATTTTAAGCGTAGTATTATATTAAAAGTATTTATTTATTAAACCTTCAAGAGCACACAGAACCCCTTATACTATCCAATAATCCTATCCATCCACGGTTGTCTGGTAGAGATCGCTCTTGAGCGATAAGACCGCCACTTGTCACTTAGTTTTTAAGCTGTTTTGCTGTATTGTTTCTATCTATAAGTGTGCAATAAAGAATTTTCTATCTATCTATCTATCTAAAATGAGACAATTTTCACCACTGGCGGTGATATGGGAGTAGTACTGTGTTATTTGGTCACTGGTAGTCAGTTGGGATATAGAAATCCCAAGTCACCACCAGTGGCAAGTTCATGGTGGTCAGATGGTCCGTAGGGAAATATAAAGTACAAATAAGTATTAGGTTACGCAGTCGCTAATCTAAAAAATATAAGTACCTAAATTATACCCAAGTACCTACAAGTTGTTAAAATTACTCGTTTATCTTGCTACATTATGTTCTAAGGGATTCAACAGATCATCTGAAAATTAACAACCACTAAAATAAACTGTAAAAAAAGGTTAAATCAAATATCAATACTTACTCGTACAATACATTTAATAACTAACTCAATACACTAGGTATAAAGTTAGATACCTAACTCACTATTTCAATCTAACTCACCACGACTTTAATTTCCTGAAAACTGAAACAAACCTATAAACAAATGCAACATGAAAGCACATTTAACTCGAGTACGATTTAATTTAATTTTCAAGCGTTTCTGTGGTTATAATATCCCATTTAAACCACCAAGTTATGATTGGTTAAACTGGTTTGGTTGGTTTGGAATATTGCAAATTTGCGATATACGACTTGATCAAACAATGCAGCTATATGCCTCCAGCAGTTTGTTTCGAATTGAGAGAAAAATGGCAAATTTAACTTAAATTAAAATCCTTCCACAATTTTACATGCGAAGTCGGGTAAACTCAATAGTCAATCATTTATTGTTTTCTATAAGTGTACAGAGGTGTTTATAATTTTTATAATTAAGTATCTCTATTGAACCTGCTGGGCACACAATATGCTTGGACTTATAAGTAGAGCAGATCTTTCATAAATAAATAAATAATGCTGGACAATTCACACATCATTATCTAGCTCAGAACCCCATAGAAGGTACTTATACTTTCTGAAATAAGCCTCGGACGGACAACAAGTGACAGACACTTAAAAAAGGTCAAATTATAAAATTAAACACTTCACACGGAAATAAAGTTTATTTTATATTTATCACTTCGGTCTAGGTACGTTTTTCCATCTTGGTTGTTCGTTAGGTACTAATATTGCGAAAGATTAGAAATAGCGTATAGCGCGTATACAGGGTGGAATTTTGTAATGCCACCTGGAGGGAAAGTACTCCTAATACTGTAGATAGAAAATTATACTAAAAGAAAACATTCCTTTATTTTTGAAAACAAAGAAAACTGCATTCAAAGATTTTCGAAAATTCACTTGTCACACCCGGGAATCGAACCGACTGAAATCTGTAAAAATTACACCCTGTACTTTTATTGAATAGATCGTTAGGGTCAATAATAAGGATGAAATCTCTCTAACAAACTTAATAAATTAAATGAAAGGAAAACCATGAAATCTTAAATTATAAATTGAATGGGTCAAGTTAAGCACCTTAACTTAAAGATCCATCTCTTTACTTGTGTCAGTAAATAATAATTATCATTTACGTCATTTATCCATTAAAATGACGAATTGATATTTAGATAAGATGATTGAAATTTGCACGTGTTTGTACCTAATGCAGACTCTTCTATCTTAATATACTGGATCTCTTAAGAAATGAGTTAAATGGTTTTCCCGAGGCGGAGCGAAACCAAATAATTCTACAGCAAGATGGTGCTCCAGCCCATAACAGCAGAATCACTACTGCCTACATTAATAACCATTTAAATACCTGGATTGGTACCAACGGCACAATCAGATGGCCTGCGAGATCACCAGATCTCACCCCTAGATTTTTTTTGTGGGGATTTGTAAAAAATCTAATTTACATGAAATCTTATGCGAATGTAAACGAGTTGAGAGTTGAAGTTCAGAATACGATTTATAATATTCACCACAACACGTTATTAAAAGTTACTAGAAATGAATACATAAGAAGAATAAATTTGTGTATCCAAGAAAATGGAGCCCATTTTGAGAAACTAATTAGTTAGTAGGTTAGTTGACTTTTATTGTAAATAATTAAAATAGTTTAAGATTTCATGGTTTTCCTTTCATTTAATTTATTAAGTTTGTAAGAGAGATTTCATACTTATAATTGACCCGACCGATCTATGCAATAAAAATACAGGGTGTAATTTTTACAGATTTTGGTCGGTTCGATTCCCGGGTGTGGCAAGCGAATTTTCGAAAATCTTTGAATGCCGTTTTCTTTCTTTTCAAAATTAAAGGAATGTTTTCTTTGAGTAAAATTTTCTATCTACAGTATTAAGAGTACTTTCCCTCCAGGTGGCATTACAAAATTCCACCCTGTATATAAAGCCTTTAGTTGTATTGTAACACAACACAACACAGGCCATTTCTTGAGTTACCGCTGGGAGAACGTACTGCCCTCCGATAGCTAAAACATCGCTAAGCCACAGTGGGTCGATTTTGAGTTTTTGATGCCATTCTACATAGAAAAAAATTCTCTATCGATCTGTTTTAGAATCATTCTTGTAGTTTTTAGTTCAGGAAATAGCTGTATCAAAAACGGCGTTAACTACAGTAAACGCCTAAAGATTTTTTTTCCTTTAAAAACTAGTTATTTTAATTAAATCGAAGTCTATACTATTCGACAGCAAATTAAATGAGCTTACTATCTTTTGACAATTCAAAGTTTTTACGACTAATAACAATTACCTAAATGTTTAAAAAAACACTTAGGTAATTGTTACTTTAAAAAGTAACAATTACCTAACAATTACGCGAGTGCTTTTTTAAAAGTAGTAAACTTTAAAAAAGCACTCGCGTTTTTCGTTCATACATCAAAACTTGGTTATGTGGCCTAGCGATGTTTTAGCAATCGGAAGGCAGTGTAGCATTTCTACAGAATTTTACCCAATCTATGGGCTAACCTATGGGGCTAACACAATTGTAGGGTGACCGAATGACCGAATAATATGTGTATATTATTCGGTAAATTAGGGATACACCAGCTCGCCAGTGCCAAGGTATTCTTTAATCTTCACCTCTCACACCAGTAGGCATTCGTTCAACTGTCAACCAGGATTCCCGCTCACTTGGCTATGTCCACCTGTCACACGGAGATAGTGACAGCTTCATTAGCTACATCTCAACATACGAGATGACGCATGTAGACCATCACCCTATCACACGAATATTATAAACAAGCTTCTACCCGCGGCTTCGCACGCGTTGTTTCTATGGAAACGTTTTGAGGTTATTTCTATCGCATGGGAACTGATTTATGGAATTAAAAGTCGCCTATGTTTGATTACAGGGTTAGATTTACCTGTGTGCAAAATTCCAGCCTGATCCGTTCAGTAGTTTTGGCGTGAAGAGGTAACAAATATCCATCCATCCATCCAAACATTCGCATTTATAACATTAGTGTGACGCGAACCTTTGGATGGATGGATGGATAGATGGATGGATGGATGGATGGATGTTTGTTCTTGACCTCTTCAAGCCAAAACTACAGTACGGATCGGGCTGAAATTTGCATACAGGTAATTCGAATCCTGGAATCAAACATATACTTTTTATCCCATAAATCAGTTCCCATGGGATAGAAATCACCTTTAAACGTTTCTATAGAAACAACGCGTGCGCATTACCTGGACAGACACTACAAGAATGTTCTCTTATCCATCACCATCAAGACTCTCACCAGTTAATTATATCACTCGGTCTCGGAATCACACTAACTACCTACCTACGTAGTAACACCTACGTAAACCCACGTCGTCCGCATTTAGCGTGAAATACACGAAAAACCCTTTAGCAACGTAAATTAAACGAACTTTCCCGTGTAAACTCAGACGAGGCTAAAAGCAAACAGTCGAATTAACTCCGAGGGTAAAACTCAAATTTAGAAGAGCATGAATTTATTAAACTAACTTCCCTATTTGAGGCAATGTACAGTCGGCCGCAGTGGTACCTACCTACCTAAAGTACTCATATAAATAACTAGCTTGTAGACATCGCATGCATTTTTCCAGGGTAAAAATTAGCCTAAGTCACAATCGTATTTTAAATGCGAAAGTTTGGATGTTTAGACGTATGGATGGATAGATGGATGGATGGATGTTTGTTACCATTTCGCGCCCAAACGACTAAACCAATCGGGTTGAAATTTTGCATAGATGTAGCTCTAAGCCTGGAATTAACACAATTACAACACATAGGCTGCGTTTTATCCCACAAAACAGTTCCCATGGGATAGAAATAACCTTTAAACGTTTTCATGGAAATGACGGGTGCGAAGCCGCGGGCAGAAACTAGTAAGTAATAATAAATATAATCCAAGTCTAGAACTGCGCCTACCTACGCAAAATTTCATCTCGATTTGTTCAGTAGTTTTGACGTGAAGAAAATTAAATATAAACTAACATAATCTATCCAAACTTTCGCAAATATAATATGACTGTGATATAAATGAGTGAAATAATAAGATCATAGTGTCAAATAATCTACATATATGTAAACATAAATAATGCTGGACATTCCACACAACATCATCTAGCCCCAAACTAAGCAGAGCTTGTGTTATGGGTACGAGATGACTGATATACATTATACAATACATTTCATAATAGATATTTTTATATAGAAAATACCCAGAACACCCGGAACAAATATTTTCAGACCGTACAAACATTTATCCCAAGGCGGGAATCGAACCCGCGACGCAGGCGGACCTTCGCAGCTAATACTACCTGCAGTACCTACCCATTTTATAATACTACCTTATAAAATCTATAGAACAAAGTATCCGATTTCAGTCCGATAAGCACAAACCGGTATCATTTTAATTGGCATAAAATTTCCACAACTACTCTTTTGAAAGGAAAATACCAACAAAGAACCTGAAGTGGCGGCATGTAGCCCATTATCGAGTTAAAGGTAGAATCGAAAAACATTCACCGCTCCCAGTTTAACAGGGACGTACTCAGACTGAGGGGTTGGGGTAAATAGCTTGAACGGTTAAAGAATGGAAACAATAAAGTAGACTCTGATAAAACATTATTTAGAACAAAAATGTATACAAAAATGTGTACTCCTACCCTACAGACACGAAAGACACTTTTGAGTAAGTTTTCTGCTTTTGAACAATTGCTAGTGAGTCTATTCTATTAGGCCTGGGTCCAGTTCTCCCCTATTACAAAAAATGTAGGTGTTTGTTTGTTGTGTTCTGAAAACGAGTAAAATTAAAAAGGCTCAATAAATAGAGCGTCCAGCCAGTCTTGGTCCATCTCTGGCCTTTCTAACTTGGTTGTGCCATTGCCACCAGTCTACGATCTGTATCGTGTATTCAACAAATATTCTGCCTTTTCTCTTATTAATAGAAGCTGACTTTAAAGTGGTACGTCAAAAATGGAGCCCACACTTTAAGCGTTCCTTTTGGCTTAAGTACACCTCTGGTCGATCTAAACGGACTACTCAAAAACTGATAGTCAATAATTAACGTGCGTTCTACAACTATTGTGATTTGTCTCTATTTAATAGAAGCTGACTTAAAAGTAGTAAAATGTAGAGCCCCTCAATTATAGCGTCCTGACATGCTTGAGTCCATTCCTGGTCGACCTAAACGGACTCTTCGAAATTAGCTAGTCTATATTTTACGTGCATTTTACAACGGTTGTGACTTTTCTCTTGTTAATAAAACATCACTTTATAGTGTTCAGATTTAGAGCCCCTCAAGTCATGCTGAAATCCATCCCTGGTCGCCCTAACTAAACGGACTGTTCGAAAACCGCTAGTCAATAATTTACGTGCATTCTACAACTATTGTGACTTTCCTGTATATCCCATAATGATAGGCATTATTGGCGCGCGGTGCAGTTACTTTGTCTGTCTGACTCTCGTTAATTAGATGTCAAAAAGCTATCGAGTCTCTAAACTTACCTGGTGAACCTCGTTATAATTGCGGGAATATTTTGTGAATTAGAGATATAATTTAGTTCATCATCATCATCAGCCTATATTAGTCCACTGCTGGACATAGGCCTCCCCTAATGAGCGCCATAGCGCCCTGTCTTCAGCTTGCCGCATCCAGCATCTGCCTGCAGTCTTTCGCAGATCGTCATCCCACCTGGCCGGAGGGCGTCCTACACTACGTTTGCCGAGTCGTGGTCTCCACTCAAGAACTCGTTTACCCCAGCGGTTGTCGGTTCTGCGCGAGATATGGCCGGCCCACTGCCACTTCAGCTTGCTAATTCTTTGAGCTATGTTGATAACTAATTAGAATTTAGTTACTATGCGCCAATTTAAATGATTTTAGACAAGGGTTACTAGACGCTATGGACATTGTTACAAAATGCACGGGGTGGTGTTACTTTGATTATTTATTTGTGCTTTTGTTAATAAATAATATAAATAAATATAAATAATGTTGGACAATTCACACAGCATTATCTAGCCCCAAGCTAAGCAGAGCTTGTGTTATGGGTACTAGATAACTGATATACTTAATACAATACACTACATAGATATATATTTTTTATTATACATAGAAAACATCCAGAACGCCCTGGACAAATGTCTGCAGATCGTACAAACATTTGTCCCGAGGCGGGAATCGAACCCGCAACCTCTTGCGTCGCAGGCAGACCTTCGCCCGCTGCGCCACAGAGGTCGTTTTGTGATTTTGATATAAACATAAGACTGCACAAAACGTTCGGGGAGCAATGTGCTTATTTATGCATAAACAGACATTTATTCTCTAAGCTGATGATCGATGAAAAGCCGGTGGTCATCAACCATCAGTTTTAAAATCTCCTTGGCCGCTTCCAACAAATCCTACTAATATTGGAAATGCGAAAGTTTGTGTGAATGTTTGTTAAGACGTTGCTCCGTAACGACTTAACTGATTTAGATGAAATTTGGTGCCTATGTAGGTACCTAAATAGTTTAGTTTTAAAATAACACAGGCTAATCTAATTTTCAAACTAAACCTCTAGGGTGGTAAAGTTTCTATGAACTCCTAGGTTCGGGTCACTCAAAACTCGATATAAATAAACTATAAAGTAAGTATTAAATCAGGTCAGTGTATTAAATGTCAGTAAGTATTAAATGTTCCAACATCCTTTGTGTTACTAGAGACTGATCAAGCCGAGGTAGAAAGGATAATCATGAGTTTAAAGGACGACTGTGCAGTCGGATGGGACAATATCACAACTAAAATACTAAAACAACTAAGGCACATTTTAATCGCCCCATTGACACACATTTTCAACAAATGCTTATCTTCTGGTATTTTTCCTGCATGTTTGAAAAAAGCCATAGTTGTTCCTGTGTACAAATCTGGCAGTAAAGACCAAGTTACAAATTATAGATCAATTTCTTTACTATCCTCTATTTCTAAAATATTAGAAAAAATTATTAATCGAAGGTTAGTTAATTACCTGGAGGATAAATTGATTTTATCTAAGACCCAATTTGGATTCAGACCTAAAATTTCCACTGCCGATGCTGTTCATCACCTGACCAACTATCTCGTTCAAGAACTCGACAAAGGAAAACACACAATAGGAATTTTCCTCGACCTTGCTAAAGCTTTTGACACAGTTTCTATCCCTATTCTTTTGCGCAAGCTGGAACTTCTAGGAATCAGAGACACTCAGTTGAAGCTCTTTACAAGCTACCTAGAACATCGCACTCAATGCGTGAGAATTGGCAGTGTCCTGAGCGATGATCAGGAAAATACATCCTTCGGGGTTCCCCAGGGAAGTATACTGGGTCCAACCCTATTTTTAATCTATATTAACGATCTCTGTAACCTAAAGCTAGACCACGGCATAATTATATCATACGCTGATGACACTGCCCTCCTTTTTTCAGCTGATTCTGATAAGGAAGTCTTCGAGTTTGCGCAAAATGGATTCAATGTGGTTAACAAATGGCTACAGCAGAACCTTCTAACATTAAATGCTGAGAAGACCAATTATACTAGGTTTTCGATGCGCAAACAGGCCACAACTATTCATAACTCTAAACTATACGCACATCACTGCTATAGCCCAAACAACATTCAATGTCTATGTCCCGTAATCAAAAGTACAAATCAAATAAAATACTTAGGTATCATACTAGATGAAAATCTTACGTTTAAGCCCCACATAAAAACCTTATGTGGTAGAGTGCGAAAGTTAATATTTATCTTTAAAAAGCTACGCCATATTGCAGATCATAATATAATAAGAAAAGTTTATTTTGCCCTGTGTCAATCAATTTTAACTTACTGCATTACCACATGGGGTGGAGCGGGAAAAACAGTGTTACTAACGGTAGAAAGAGCACAGAGAGCAATACTTAAAGTGGCAACTTTTCGTCCTTTCATCTTTCCTACTAAACTCTTATACGAGTCCTGTGATGTGTTAACAGTCCGGCAGCTATTTATAATGAACATAGTACTAAGACAGCACGCAGCCCTTCCCTACAGCACTGAATTTACTAACAAGAGACGGAATTATAAAGTTTGCCCGCAGCCAACAACTCTAAAATTTGCCTTTACGAACAAATTTTGTCTATTTCTTGGTCCGTTCCTATACAACAGACTAAATTCAAAGTCTAATCTTTACGCGCTTAACTATAACAATTGTAAAAAATCTATCAAATCTACACTTCAAAATCTTTCCTACGATGATACAGAGAAGCTATTAGATATTATCAAGTAAATTATATTTTTATACATAAAGTTAACCTAGTTAGTATAGTGATTAATCTAATTTTTACTCTATGTAAGTTAAGTACCTTAATATCATACACAAAATGTTTGTAACTTAAACAACATTAAGCTAAATGCCTTTTTTGTAATAATAATAAGTGATTGTTTTATCTAATAATTAGCACTCTTGTCGCCTGAAACACAGGATTACCTAGTTCAGGCTAATTTGTTATACTTAGCTGTATTTATTTGTTTAGTGCACATAATGTATTGTCTATTTACGAGTTTCTTTGAATAAATTTTATTTTTATTTATTTTTATTATTTAGGTATTTTTTATTTTTACAAAAGTACCGTAAGTAAGTTGTGGAATAAATTTCTGAAATTTCCAGGCGGGTGAAGCCGCTTGGCGCAGCTAGTAATAAATAAAAGTAAGTAGTACCTACCTATTATAATATCTGTGGTAGTAATAACAAGAATAGGTATAAGAAAGCCGAAACCGAAAACCGTAAATTTGCAGTTTATTTACGAAAAAAAATACTTACATTTGATACTCGCCATGGACCAACACCTACAGAGTACTTCCCGTAGACCTAGAATTATAAAATTTGGCAAGAAGCAAGGTCTTATAGCACAAGTATAGGAAAAAATTCGAAAACTATAAACATTTAGTTTATTCACTAATAAAATTACATTTTATTATCACCATGGACCAAAACCTATAGGGTACTTCTCATTGACCTAGCATCATAAAATTTGACAAGAAGCAAGGTCTTATGGCACAAATAAAGGGAAAAACCCGAAAATTGTAAATTTGTAACTTCATTCACCAAAAAAACTATTTTTGATACTCCATGGACCAAGACCTACAGGGTAGTTACCTACCTACTTCCCGTTGGCCTAGAATTATGATATTTGGCAAGACACAAGGTCTTACAATTGTACGGAACCCTTAGTGTGCGATTCCGACTTTCATTCGTTGACGTTTTATTTCATAACCTAGGTACCTTCCTTTATCGCACCTATTCGCACAAATCTCCCAGCCGCTGATTCTGCGAAACCCTACACCTAGCCCCGAGCACGTAGCTGGGGCCCTACAATGGGCTGCGAAAGTGATTTCTCCCACTCTACACCCTATTCTATCAAGTTTAGATTCTATCGCTACAAGGACACTTACCTGTTCCCCTGTATACACTTAGAGGTCGGTTGCTAACTCTATACAGGGTGTAATAAAAAGTAAGGACCAAACTTTAAGAGGGGGTTCAGCTTTGATCACAGAACACGGGATAATATAAACAAAATACTGACTTTTAGTTTTCAAAAAGTAAATAAAAACATAATTATCACTAGACTAGGCAATGGCTGATGCATGTGCTTATTGGCATAGAATTAAGGAAAAATGCATTTGTGATACCTACCTACCACATCTAAGGCTCCGATGATGTTGCTAGTCTTTAACCGCCGCGGTCAACGACCCGCGAATAAGAGAATTAGAACAAAATGGATTTATCTGTGCAATCAGACCCACAACCTTTCTACAGTTTAAAACAATAAAAAATACTTATAAATGTAAGCCCGTAGGCACAAAAAGGCCTCTACAACCAACGCTGGTCTTCCGTCAGAGCCATTTTGTTGGCGTTACGGATAATCTGACCACACAAAAAAGAAAGAAAATACTATTATGAAAACGTTTTTGAAAACAGCAGGTCCAGATCAGTAAATGAAATAGGTGAAAACGAAATAAGAAAATAAAATAATATAAATTAATTTTATAAACAAGAATCCGTTAGTTTCAATAATACATAAACTTCTGAAATACTTAAAAACATACAGATTATTTGGCTGTTTGTTTTTAAGTATATTATTCCTATTCATCTGATTACGCAATTATGTAACTATCCGCAATAAATAGACAAATACAAAATGTACTCTACACTGCCTATTCATTACTTTAAAATTAACATATTTATACGCGACGAAGGTATTGTGCGTTAAAAGGAAATGTGAGCAGGTCCGTAGACCATCGTAGATTTTTTTAATGACTAAGCCCATGCATCTGTTATTGCCTTGTCTAGTGGTCATTTCGTTTTTTTTTTTTAAATAAAGGTCAGGAATTTTTCAAAAAATTTAGCCTTACTTTTATGCTGAGTCTGAACCACCCGTGAAAGTTTGGTCCTTACTTTTTGTTACACCCTGTATTGAAATGGGCTTAATACATCGAACTTGCCGACAGGGCTCGGCGACAAGTCGGTGCGATATTCCACTATTTTAAGCATTTAGGCAGCCGACAGTGTTTTGTCAACTTGTCGGCAGGAAGGCGGCGACTTTTTTGTGTGCCGGCGACTTTTATGGTACCTGTAGGTACTTACTTTATCACACAAATTTTAATTAATTTAATTAAATGCTGGACAATCCACATAGCATTATCTAGCCCCAAGCTTAGCAGAGCTTGTGTTATGCGTACTGGATGACTATTATACTTAATAGATACATTACGTAGATATTTTTTTTTTATTATAACTAGATAGAAAATACTAAGAAAATAAAAAAATAAAATATTTAATATAGGTACAGAGAGCAAGAGAGCGGTCTCTTAGCCATTCCTACAAAATCTGGAACAATATGTAATAAAATAACAAATACAAAATCTGTAACAGAGTTGACATAATAGAGGACTCCCAGATTTGTAAAAAATACTATTTGCTTAAAAAAAACAAAAAATTGTCACAGAAATCGAACCCGCTCCTCTCTGTGCCTTAAGCGAACATTCGCGCACTGCGACACAGAGGTTGTCTTATCATAATTTGCTAGATTATCTTCTTAGGCTCCCGTCTTCACAGTATTCAGTCTTCAGTCTTCTTTCCTCCAAACTGTAGTACTTCCAGGTCGAGACTTCCACTACGTCACATCACAGTCTTCAGTCTTCTTTCTTCCAAACTGTAGTACGTCCAGGTCGAAACTTCCACTACGTCACATCACACGTTGTACTAACAAGATCACGTGACTGTGAGGTAATGGCAATATCAACTCTGAACCTCTCTCTCTTCTTTCTTCTGTTTTCTGCTTGCTTCTTCATCTTTTCATATCTTCAGTGCTCTTTGTTTCATGTACCATGTTTCATAAATGGTGCCACGGATAGGTTGTACTAAGCCGAAGGGAAGGGGATTCTGGACCCCGAGATCAACTTGTGAATAACGATTTTTTGAATTTAGTTTTATTTTGCAAAAATAAAGATTTTTCTTCCTATTCGTGTTCTTTTACACCATTCTTTAATTATTTCACAGTACAAAATATTTTAAACACTGGTTTTTTATCATGAAATTATTACAAAAAAAATCTTTAGAAACTTCAAAACAATAATAAAAATGTAAGAATATACGTAAAAAGACACTAATAAGAAGAAAAAATGTCTCTATTTTTTTCAAAAACAGCAAATAGGTGTTCGAAATAAAAAACAATCGTTGACCCCTCGATGTCCAGAATCACCCCCTTTCGGCGTAGTACACCCTTTCCGTGGCACCCTGTATATATCAGTTATCTAATACACATAACACAAGCTCTGCTTACTTTCGGACTAGATGAGGTTTTTCGGATTGTCCAGCATTATTTATTTATTTCATAATGCGTGGTTAATAAATTAATTAGTTTTAGATCTACATATCCGTACCCACGTGGTATTAAATTATGTGAATCCAAAATGGAGTGGTAAGTAGGCGTACAGAAAAATATCATTAAATCTCCAACGGGATGTTTTCACACTTTTGTACGTTGACAGAACTAAAGGGCCTGCCTGTATTTAATTATTCTAAACTAGCTTTCGCCCGCGACTTCGTCCACGTAAACTACTTTTAGAGATGGTCTACGTTGATATAGGAAACCAGTAAAAATTTAAGATTTTAGACGTAACGGTTTGAATTGTCTGTACAACTAAACACCTATCCCTGCAATTATAATTATTCTAAATTAAAAGGAAATCACTCACCATTTATTACTGTAGAAAATCCTCTTTCCGTAGAAGCACTTGCTCTTTCCAGATGTATTTAGGTATTCTCTCTGAAATACGGAATTAGAAAGATAAGAAAATGTAGGGACCTACGGATAACTTTGGTTTATCTTGGGTACGATTACCTACTGGGAGTAGAGTCGAGTGAGTAGGTATCTACAAGCTTTTTATTAAAGTTAAAGGATACAATATAATATTATAAAATGGTAAAGTTCGCAAGAAGGTCCGCCTGCGACGCAGGAGGTTGTGGGTTCGATTCCCGCCTTGGATCAAGTGTTTGCACGACCTGCAAATATTTTTTGTGGGTGTTCTGGACATTTTCTATGCATAATACAAATATCTATCTATGTAAGTAATGTATTGCATTATGTACATATATCAGTCGTCTAGTACCTACCCATAACACAAGCTCTGCTTAGCGTGGGGCTAGATGATGCTGTGTGAATTGTCCAGCATTATTGTATTATTATCTATTATTATTGGATAAAGAAGGTATAATCTTCAAATTACTTACTGCTATAAAAATGCTTTTATTGCTGCTACTGCTATAATAATTATCCGTCACGGTTAATCTCGTAATACAATGTGAGGAAAGCCACTGGCAAAACCTAGTTTTATTATCCAGGTAGGTTAGAAAGACAAGCTTTATTTTCGCAGTTAACTTTTTTTAAACTCTTTTTTGTCAAATAAAAAAAACAAAACGCTTTTAGCTTTAGTTATACAAGTTGCAAAAGAAATGACTAAAATTATAATAAATGTGACTAGAGAACCTGGGTAGTAAAATTCATTAAAATAAAATAGTAAATGTAAATGCATAACTTACATGAGTGTTTTCTGGGTGACGCGGCGCAGGAGTGGGCTAGTGGCAGTTTGCACACGGGACCTCAGAAATGCTGACGATGCAAATCGATGCAACCAGAGGTGACCAACTTTGGACTTAAACCGTTCTCTTCTTCCACATATCTTATTCTTGTTATTTCCATGAGAAATCCACCCTTTTGTTATTTTGGCTGTAATCCCTGGCCGGTAATGATTTCGGCTCACGGAAAATGAATTCGGGTGTTTGAAAAGCGGGATTTAACAAGAGAGATCAGAATCGAGAAAATTAAAGAATTTTATTTTAAAGTCTGAAAGGACAACGGCGGCGATGAGTTCGACTGGAACCAGGAGTCTCCCTGATAGAGCCCTACTACCTCAAACATCGACAGACACAGCTTCCGCATCTGACGCAGCCGACGTTCCCGCCACGAGTCACCCAGCAGGCCAGGTCCAGCCGTTCCGGTCGCGGCAGGGGCGTTCGGCGGTACACCCCCCGACTTCACACCCGTTTGTGTAATATATAAGGTTACGGTTAGCATAGGGACTCTCACTCCATCAATATGTATACATACATTGTAAGTTGAATAAAAATGATTGCCACATAAATAATGACATACATACACACATAAACGAACACACACACACACACACATATATACACACAGTGCACATACACTCACATGAACACTGGCTGAACCTTTTAATATAATGTAGAATTTTAGACGTTAAAGCTATTGAAACCTAAACATCTATTGCTTAAAATTTTGTTTCCCTTTTTCTTTTTTTTCTATTTAACTTTGTTTTCTTTTTCTTTATTAATGTTTCATGACGTTTTCTTTGTTTAAAAAGTATCTAAAAACGTGCACTGTATAAAAAGATAATTAGTTAGCTATTGCCGAGGTAGAGATCCCTCGCGTCTACATTACAAGTTTCGAACTTAGTTAGAGCGAGGTGTTGAAACTAAGACTGGGTAACTAAGTCTAAAACAATGTTATGTTAGTTTTATGACTTTTTCTGAAATAAACGTTTATTATTATTATTATTATAGTTATATAAGTAGGTACCATAGTTATTTATAACCTACAGCTACCACAACTTACGCTGAGTCGAACGCCATTTTGTAACTTTAAGGTATTTTATATGTGAGTATTATTATATGTATATGTAGTTTAAATGGTGTTAGTAGGTAATTTAATTAGTTTTAGTACATATTAAGGTTATATTTTACAGCTACAAATAAAGTTTATCTTATCTAAATTAAAACTTTTATCCATCATGGTTATTTAACACTAAAGTCATTTACATTGATGAGTTTTGAGCTTTCCAATATTTCGGCACAGTTCCATGCGCCATGATCACGGAATAACTGAGGGCAGTTCGAGTGAGTTGTTATTGGTAGATTTATCGATCTACCCTCATTGCACATTGTAAATTGCCCTCATTTCTTTTAATAACCGATTAACATCTAGAATAACTTGTATGTAGGGAATCTTCAGTCCCTTACGTTACAACCTCAAAGAGGAAAATGGGGCCCTTATAAGATCACTTTGTTGTCCGTCTGTCAAGCCCCTTTTCTCAGGAACGCGTAGAGGTTTCGAGTTGAAATTAACATCAAATACTCAAATCTGTAACTTCCTGATATTGTATAAAACTTCTAAGTCAACGCAATCAAAAAAAACAGCCGTTTATATGCTCGAATATTTTAAAATTTCCGAGGGAATCCCATGCACACATAACCATCCCGTTGACCGAGATCCATGAAATTTGGCAAGAAGTCTTACAGCACAAGACGATGGAAATATCCGAGATCCGTAAATTTATTGTTTATTCACAAATAAATATTATCTCCGTTGACCTCGATTATATATTTATATGTATTTGGCAAAAATCAAGGTCTTATAATTTTATAATTATACGGAACCCTCGGTGCGCGAGTCCGACTAGCACTTGACGTTTTATTTTTTTAAATAAGATCCGTCTTGCCGTTTAGGTTTGATAATGACAGACTCGAGACACAGAGTTAGGTACTCCAGCGTTTGTGATAGGTATTATATGTGTATATATATTTACAAAAAAAGCATTATGACCCTTTCACAAAAAACTATCACTTATAGCTGTAGTTTGAGCGTAGCGTATCTACATCGTAGCGCCTCCATTGCTCCATTGCAGCTGCTACATCTTAAAATGTATAACGTAGCATGTTTACGACGTAGACCATCTACAACGTAGCGAGCCTACGGCAAAGACGGTCTGCGGCGTAGCATGTCTCCAACGTATAAAGCCTACGACGTAGAGCGTCTACAGGCAAATTGTCTGCAATATTGCTTCAGCGACGGACGACGTAGTTACTTTATTTTTATTTTTATCATCATTATCCCACTTTACCCACTGCTGGGTATATGCCTAATAACTTTTGTGCCACTCCACACGGTTACAGTCTTCCATCATTATTACTTTTTTTAAATAGTTAATGCTGGACAATCAACACAGAATCTCCAATGTAGGCAGAGCTTTTCAAAAATGTATGAAACAATATAAAATGTAAACTATTTTGGATGATTCTAAAGTAAAAGTACTTATTAAGAATTGAACGAACTGCGTATGGATTTTTAACGAATCGCTTTTTGGACGAACTGCTGCGTGAAAGGGTAGGTACTCCGGTAGCATCTGTGAAAGATGATTTAAACAACATCGCAAGCATTTGCGTTCGTGACATACGAGAGGATCCTTCGGCCGCACACTCTACAAGGGTATGTTGGGGGTTAGAGGCTCGACTCACTCGCGTCGCCTCTTGCGCTTGTCTTTCACCAAGGTAAACCAGAGCCCCGAGTCCGGTTGATGATAGTATCGAAACGTGATCGCGACGTTACATTTTTGTATGGGATTTGCGTAGTTTCCTTCAGACCCAGATAGATAGAGAACAAAAATAAAACGTCAAGTGCGAGTCGGACTCGCGCACTAAGGGTTCCGTAAGACCTTGTGTCTTGCCAAATTGTCATGATTCTAGAATAATGATACGTAAATTTGTAGTTTTTGGTCCATGGCGAGAATCAAAAATTATGATTTATTGTGAATAAACAACAAATTTGCAGTTTCTGAATTTTTCCCTTTATTTGTGCTATAAGACCTTGCTTCTTACAAATTTTTATGATTCTAGGTCAACGGGAAGTACCCTATGTTTTGGTCTATAACAAGAATCAAAGTTTTTTTTGTACACTATAAATTTAACTATAAATTTACCTACAGTTTTAGGATTTTTTCCTTTATTTGTGCTAAATTTTATGATTCTACGTCAACGGGAAGTACCCACTAGGTTTTGGTCCATGGAGGGAGTCAAAAGTATTTTTATTGTGAATCACACTATCACACTAATATTATAAATGCGAAAGTTTGGATGGATGGATGGATGGATGTTTGTTACCTCTTCACGCCAAAACTACGAAACGGATCTGGCTAAAATTTTGCATACAGGTAATTCTAATCCTGGAATCAAACATAGGCTACTTTTTATCCCGTAAATCAGTTCCCATGGAATAGAAATCACCTTTAAACGTTTCCATGGAAACAACGGGTGCGAAGCAGTGGACAGAAGCTAGTACTTTATATAACGATTACTTAGATCCTCTGCCGGGTAGTTTTACGCTTTCCATCCTTCAGATAAACTCAGAATCAGAAGATCTACCTAGGTTCATCATAATCAGTAACATGACTTCCCACAGCTAGGCTGGGTAGGTACAGGCCCCCAAACTCTTGTGCTGGTGTAGCACATGATAACTGTCCTAGAAGATCGACATAGCTGTTCAGAAATATTAATTCTAATGCTTGTACAAAAGAAAAAGGTTGGCCATTCCTGACACACGGCAGTGTCAAATTCCCTTGTGAAACACTTATCGCAAGCGTTCCCTGGCCGAAAGTAATACTTCGTAAATACTTTGTAGGTAGGTATTGCAATAACAATATCATCATGTTCAAAGAAATCGGAAACTATATTCCGTTCGGCTTTTCTATAGGTACTGTCAACGACAAAAATCTTTGAACAGGGTCAATCTTCCTAGCGCTTTTTAGGTGCAGGTAGATATACTTACGATATGGATGAATGCATATGGCATAGGTAGGTAGGTACCTACCTATAAATGTACGATATTGTATTATGGAAGAGATCGCCTCTAAGCGATAAGGCCGCCCATTGTACTTGTGTCTTTTGTAATGTCTCGTGTATTGTATTTTTCTTGGTGTACCTACAATAAAGTATTTTGAATTTTTTTTGTTTATGTATTAATTAGGTAAGTATTTTGTATTATGTATATCAGTCATCTAGTATCCCAGAACACAAGCTCTGCTTAGCTTGGGGCTAGATGATGCTGTGTAGATTGTCCAGCATTAATTATTATTATTAGCTATTTATTTATTTATTACGATTATTATATATATTATAGGTACCTGGACTTATTTACACAGCATCGTCTGACTCCAAAGTAAACAAACTTTGTGATAAAGTACGTCGGTCGTAGCAAGCACGCGTACCTAACACGAACGCCGCCGGTCCGACTATGACTGAGGTGGACCTAATTGCACCTAAATTGAGCCTTCCGCTTCCGAGAAGCTAGTACCACATCTCCCTTTTGTTACTTAGATCGATGCCAATGACGGAGGATAGCTCCTTATTCAGCAGTTTTTTTTAATTGACATTTTCAACAAATATCGTCGTTGACTGTACCTTACCTACCTACCTGACAACGAGAATTGCAATATTGCATCGACATCATGTAGGTACTTACATATTAGTATAACTGCATTTCTGTATTTTGTAATCTTCCGGTAGGTAATGCCTATTTATGAAATGAACTCCTAGTATCTAGGCACGTAAGCTAGGGGCGAACCTAGCGGGTTTGGTTGTCAAACTAGGCTTATAATATGGTGATAGGTGGTGATAGTACTCACGGGATTCCAGTGGTAAAAACTGGAATTACATAGAATTCATTTTTTTTCTTTGGTTCCTTGAATTTGAAATGACGATTGTGAAACAAAATTATGATTAAACTAGACGATCGCCTCGCGGTTTCATCCGCGTAGTTCCCGTTCCCGTGGGAATTCCGGGATAAAATATAGCCTATGTCACTCCCTGAAAAGTAAGCTTCCTAACGCTGAAAGAATTTTTCAAATCGGTCCAGTTGTTTCGGAGCCTATTCAATGCAAACAATCAAATCTTTCCTCTTTATAATAATTAGTACTTATAGAAAACTATGAATGGCACTGTTACGCACATAATTTGGTTGATATCTCAGGTATCTGCGGTCTATTGAATTGACTTAAGTTTTGATTCGTGGGTTATTGTTATTTATTAGGTACCTAAGTACTTACTTATTTTTTGTGGATTGTCTAGCACAATTTATTTATTTCGTTCCTTATACTTACCAGTTTTTGCATAACTTACGTAGTTATGTCACAGATTAGATAACGTAAGTTATGTTGTAAAAAAACAAATATTTGATTTTTGCGTTTACGCCGTTCCAAAAACATACCTATGCTAGTATAGTATTATAATATCTGTGCCTATGCTTTGACCCGCTCCTATGAACGCGAAATCCTTACAATTTTCACAAAATGGCGCATTGTGTAAATATCCTATTCGTACATAGGCTCAACCTGTCTTCGAGTATTTAGGGAGTCTATTCTAAATGAAACACATCAGATCAATCATACATTGTATTTAATCAGTATAAGATACATTCATTGTGACAGGTGGACAAAACCGTTTCAATTAAAAATCATAAATCTATATTGAACAAATTCAAAGGACCACATTTAAACTAATTCACTATTATTATGCCCGAACATGTGATAAATTAATTGAGGTAGATTCCCATTAACTCTGGGGTTCAAATTATAATTAACTTCGGATTCACCGCAGGGTAAGCAAATAAGACAACGCAATAAACATTATACTATATAATTAAATATCTACAAATTGAATAATTAGTGCACACTATTGGGGATACTCAGGCTCCGTTAATAGTCGATTGCTTCTCAAACATTTACAATAAAAGAGAACATCAATATTATAATAAACGCATATAGGAAACATGTTTTAAAACTCACTACTAGCACTATTCTGCCGGCCCGGGTGAGCCAGGGCGCGGCATTTCCTACGAGAGCCACCAGCCCGGCGCGAAGCAAATTACAGGATTATGCAGATATACCTACACTTAACAATAAATACAACCTATTTACATTCCAGAAAACCACTGACCAAAATTACTACTTAACATTAAGATTGTCTAGAAATAGTGTAGTTTTATGAGTAAACCTGGTCAGTGGCCAGTGCACCACTATAGCCAACCGTCTGCATCACAGCTGTAATATGTTTCACGCCTCACAAACAAGTGATTAAACGCAAAAATTAAATATTTAATTACACAATTATTATAGAACTGTGTGGTCTTCGTGAATTCAAGATTCAATACAATATTCAAACAAATCCTAGATAATAAAATTGGAAAGTCTTTGTGAGACAAGGTATGGAACGGTCCACGAATCACGATACATAATTGTGATGTTACAACTATATTGGCAGTGATAAAATATAATTTTAATCTTTTTACGCTTACAAGTACATTCGCCGATTAATTTGACTCTACTACCAATTTCCCCAAAATATATCTCTGTGT
Source organism: Eupithecia subfuscata (assembly GCA_963564075.1). Taxonomy (NCBI): domain Eukaryota; kingdom Metazoa; phylum Arthropoda; class Insecta; order Lepidoptera; family Geometridae; genus Eupithecia; species Eupithecia subfuscata. Next base: position 13,514,492 of record OY751099.1, on the reverse strand, counting down.
TCATATCAAGCAGTAACCGCTTGTATCTAATTTATTTATTTCGGCTTGGGTTTTGTATCAGATTTAACATGTCAGAAATTTGTACTTAAGCATTTTGCTAAATCAATCACAAAATCACAAGTGATCATTCCCAATTCCATAACACGAGACATTGCCCCACTCGAAACATCGGTCACCTTTCACGCATTCCCGAAATATTTGAGATCAAAAAAATTATTAAGTCCATTAATTCCACGGTCAGAACAAAAACTTGTCTTTAAGAAATTTGGTGTCGAATTCCACTAAAAAAATAATTTAAAAAAGCGAGCCAATAAAATATGGCACTTCTATCAGTGCTGGATAAAATTATACTATTTTTTTTAATTAAAATAATAATCAGTACATTGGATAAGCTCCAAGGGGAAGTCTCGACTAACTGCATACGCGACCGTAACCGCGCCGCAATCCAACAAACAGGCACCAACATGACTACAAGATACATTTTCCTAATTTCTTTGGGTCCACTCCTACCAAGAATGAATTCAAAACTGCAAAGATGGACAATTCCGCCAGTTCTGAACTAATTCAAGTTACTTTTCGTCTAAGTTAACAGCGATCTTAAATTTCATTCAATAGCCAAACGATTTCAATACTTTTCCAATATTCTAGAAACTTCACTCCTAATGCTTCTCTAACGAGTAACTAAGGACCGTGTTCTCTACAAAAGAATCACTTTCCTTACTTAGTATGAATGACATCGAAAAGCGTATCTGAAAATGATGGTGTCCTATTTCATTATAATTAAGTTAACACCATTAACGGTGCGTAATTCATTTTAACTTAACCTAGGCTAGGCACTAACTAAAACAATACTAGCGAGATCTCGTGAGCACGGAACACAATACATTAAATTGTGTATAATCCCCTTATTACTAAAAGGCATTTTAATCCAATAACTTCTGTATAGGGGGTCGTCCAAAATTCATTAAAATTCTGTCAAAATTGAAAATTTTAGACTGACGCAAGGCCGTGTGATTATTGCGTTTTTTGGGCGATTCCTCAATGTGAGAAATTGCACCAAACGTTTAAGTTGACACTGTGATATCACGAAATAATTCACACTGCTTTGCTGCAGTACTGGTTGATACCTTCTCTATTGGTTATACAAAATTTTAAGTATCAAAGAGACATTAAATCTATTACAAAGATGTCTTACGACGCCAAACTGTCGTAAAATTACAATGTCCGTTACTCAACATTTCTACTTGTACAAAGAACAATTAATGTAGAATGAAACTGATGTAAAGTGGTCGTCGAGGCGCATGTATTTTATAACTGCTGTATTTTAGAATGGCACAAAGGTATGTGTCAACACAATCGTTAAGTCCCACTTCACAACCGTCTAAGATAGGTTAAAACCAATTAATTTCACATATTACAAAATTATTTTGAACACTTCATAGGTATTAGGGTGCGTTTTTACTGACGCGGAGCTAGGCGGAGTGGACAGGAGCGTAGCGTGAATTGGCCAATCAGTGTTCGAAATCTCAATACTAGAGATTTAGAGCTGTGATTGGCTAATTCACGGTCCGCACCTCTCCACTCCGCCTAGCTCCGCGTCAGTGGAAACGCACCCTTAAGCACAACATTAGTAATATTATGTATAAAATACAAAATGAATTAACAATATCTCTACGGAATCAGACAATACGTTGTGCAAAAAATTAATATTTGAATATACCGACTTATCAATCTATTATTGCTAACATTACGTTGTCGAGGCTTGTGTGCACAGTCACAGATTTAAATATACCACATCGAAATCAAAAGTTATAATTGAAATCATCATTGTAAAAATATACCTAAATATTTATTCAACAAGGCACGTAACCTATTGCCGACTAAATAGTAAAACAAATACGCTATGGCAGTGTCGTTCTTAGTCCACAATCTCACGCATAACTCACTCAGACAGTTGTTGATCCTGTAAAAGCGTTATCAACAATTGCTTGCTTTGTCACTCAGAATACAAGAAAAGATCAATAAATTGATATCAAAAGTGGACTCTACAACTAGTTTAGTTTGATATGACTACGCGCTTACCGTGAACACTAAAGGTAAAGTGGCTATCATAGGCACTTAGGTATTAAGATAACGTAAGCGCCTGAATCAGGCTCCAAACTTCGCTGTCATAACGATCGACCAATGAAAAGGTACTTTCATTTCACCTAATAGTGGTATTCTAAAACGGTTGGAGATAAAATAGACGAAGTTTTACAGCTTAAACCTGGCCTAGTCAGAATGTTGGCACCGCAACTAAGCGAAAGCAAAAAAAACGGTTTTGCGGGGTAATTATTATTTAAAGTAACGAGCTCCGAACACATTATCCTAATCCGAATCTTATTCCGACATAATATAAGAACTAGTATTTACACATTGGCAGTGGTGCGTAATTGCGTATCGCTGGTCGTTATGTGTCGATAGCGACATAGCTTATTACATACAACTTAAATTATTCAGACTACTTCCGTCCGTATCCGCTCGAAGATCGAGAGGTTAAGATTAAACTAAATCGTCTATATTACACAGAGAACTCCTAAACTCAGCCAACCTACATTTTTACATTTCGCACTAAGTATTTACATAATTTGTTCGCTTCGTCCGCCACGCCAGTTCACGCAATGGTCGGACGCAATAAGGCTCGAAACTCCGACGAACCGTTCAAATATCATTATAAAAAGTTATCATCAGTCTTGTGAATAAATTTACGGCTGCTGAAGCTAGCAGTCTACGAACCGTCGTCAACAATCTTTGGCGAGAATTTTCCTAAATCTGCCACCGGCGTCGGTGGAGGCACCTCGGCCGCGCTACGCGGAACACATCGGTCGCAAGATACAATTCGATCGAGTCGATAGGAATGTTGCTTTTGAGCTTGCACGCTAAACGCGGCGATTGTCAATAATCCGTTCAAATTAAAATAATAAATTTAAATAAAATATCCACTAGCAAACTAATCGAATCGTCCTAGTAAACATTCCTACCGACAGGACTCCCTAACGAGAAGCGTACGGAGTTACCGTCCGCAGGGCCAGAAGGCGTTGCCGCCGTACCGCCGGCCGAGCTTGCGTTTCTTGGCGCCGCTGACTTCCACGCGGTCGGATCTGTCCTCTTCTTTGAGCAGCATCGGCGCGGAGGGTGCGTTGCACTCGCCGCGTTTGAGGTCGGCCCTCAGCTCGATGCTCTGCCGCTGCTTCGCGATCAGATTGTTGAGGAGTCGGGAGGAGGCACAGTTGCGGGCGGGTAGCAAACGGGTGGGAACCTGCGGGGAGCGGATTTGCTTCTTGTCCGGGGGAGGGGCGGTGGCCTTGCGGTAGGAGTCGCAGAACTGCTCGTAGAGAGTGACCTTGACGTGAGCGGGGAGAGAGGCCAACTCCACTCGCTTCACGCGCTTCACCTCCTTCTCGGAGACCCATTCATCCTCGACCCTGGAATGCGGAGAGTCAGGTTAGTACGCGAAACAAATCGTGCCACACAGAGGCAGCTGCGAACACAAGGACTTCGAGGAATTTTGATTGCAAAATTGTTCGTTAGCGAAAACTGTGAAGTTCACAGTGAATTTTATTAGATGCCAATTGGTACTGGTTTGTGTTTGCAGTGTTTTGGGTTGCAGTCCTAAACAATGTGAAAGAATAAACTAATAAGCATGCATTTATAGAAGCTAATTCGCTATAATAAATATACTTAGGACACTAGGTTAAAGTAAATAAAACATCGGCGTGAGTAAAATAATATCCATGCCCTGTGCTAATATTTAGGACTGGCAACCCTTATGAGCAGCTAGCAACATCATTTGAATATTTGGAAGAATCTAAAGAGGAAAGGAAGGTGGACATCACTTATCATCACTTCCTGTTTTATACAGGCTGCCACGGAAAGGGTTAAGCCGAAACGGATTCAGGACGTCGTCGAGGGGGTCGACTTTTATACTACGATTATTTGAATTTAATTTTTTTTTAGAAAAAAATTATGAGGTGTTTTTGCTTAATATTCGTGTTCTTTTTAGTTTATTCTTACATTATTATTATTGTTTGAAATTTCAAAAGATTTACATATTCTTTTGTAATAATTTCAAGATAAAACACTGGTTTTGATGACAAAACAATCAAAAAACATTTGTGAAATATTTTATAATGTTAATTAATGCAAGAGTGCGTGTAAAAGAAGACAAATAGGACGAAAAAAGATCCATACTTTTGGAAAAAAAATAAAAAAATCGTTATTCACAAGTTGATCCCCCCGGGGTCCAGAATCACCCCCTGCTGGCTTAGTTCACCCTTTCCGTAACACCCTGTATACAATACATTTTATAATGTTGAAATAAAATTGTATTTGCTAGCAACATAACATAATAAGAACATTCCCCCGTGCGGCACTTTGTCATCCAACAAATAATGCCAAGCAAAGAGTTTTAGGGATCAATTGCATATTGTGTTGACAACGTTGCATCTAACGCCCTGTACTATCATGTTTGTAATACGATACGTCGACAGAATAATGCATGGCTTCACACTTTTCTGATCCTGCTTAAATATCTTTAGATATTATATTACTTACATTTTGTAAGTTGTAATACTATTATGCGAGGTGCAACACAGCCCGGTTTTGTAGCACTATGTTGTATCTAAAACTTTTAAATTCAACATGTTTATTAACATTATAGTCATTTACAACGGGATAAGTACCATGATTTAAGTTTTGAGCTTTCCAATATTTCGGCACAGTTTTATGCGCCATGATCACGGAATAACAGTTATTTCGTGATCATGGCGCAGTAACGCAAACTCAAATCATGGTAAATAGACTAAATAGCCCGTTGTAAATGACTTTACTGTGTTGTTTAATTTGGCGTTTTGTAAATGCAAATGATCCCTTTATTAGCGCCAAGCTAAAGTTATTTTGTTTTTACTGAATTTCAACAGTACTGTTAGATTAGAAAATAAAAGGATGTATGTATAATATTCCCATTGATTTATTATAGTAAACATTTGAAACGTGATATGATAATAATGCCATCGAATAATGGATGAGTTTATAAATCGATTTATAGTTGTATCAAAATGTCATGAAAAACTAGACTTTGAACAAGAAAATGCAGAGAACTAGAATACTTCTAGTACATAACGATTCGATTTCACATATAATTAGAATCCATTTTTTTTTTATTGTTGATGTCCGTATAATAGAAGTATACTACTTCAAAACAAAAAAGGGCTGAATGTGATTGATGGATATGTGTAGTATAATAAATCAATTTAGATGCGACTCTACAATAACCCACCTGGTTTACTTACAAAATCATAGCAACATCGTTCCTTTCTCTAAATCTGTACAGCTGCAGAATTTAGCATTAGTAAACGTCTTTACTAATCTTACTTTAGCATTAGTTAAGGATAAAAAGGTTGAGGTTGAAATTAACCAGAGCGTACCGACCTGGAGGAGTCCCACCCCCGCAAAGCGGGGGCGGGGGGCTCAACATTAACCTACTCCTAACGAAGCCCGCCGAACCCGATTTTGAGTTGACTATTTTGCTGCACAATCAGTAATATTTTGATGTGCAATCACAAATTATTTCATTTGCGTTTATATACTAACTTTAGTAAATGTCTCAGTCGACCAATCTATAAATTAGTACGTATAGAAGTCTTGCCGAAGACGAGAAACCACCCAAGCAACTTCGTCAGAAAGGTCAGTATCAATAGATGACAAGATTGACCACTCAGCATGTGCTAATGAGAAAGGATCATGGCATAGCGGTTGTCTTATGTGGTTTCATAGACTGACTTCTCTTATTTGGCTCCAAGACTCGCTTGGGGTAGCTGAGCCATAGAAGTAGGTAAATATCAATAGATGACAAGACTGACCACTCAGCATATTGTGCTAATGAGAGCGGATCATGGCATAGCGGTTGTCTTATGTGGTTACATAGACTGATTTCTCTTATTTGGCTCCAAGACGCGCTTGGGGTAGCTGAGCCATAGAAGTAAGTATCATTAGATGACAAGATTGACCACTCAGAGATAATAAGAGCGGATCATGGCATAGCGGTTGTCTTATGTGGTTACATAGACGTATCATGCACTGTTTTTTGCATGAGATGATTAATTAATTCACTATTATAATGCAAAAATATTGAAAAAAATGGAAGTAAACTGAAAATTACAGAAATAAGTAATCTAATTGGATTTTTTCTTTTGTGTTTTGCATTTCGAAATTTCAATGTCTCTGCCAAGCCTCAGCAGTGCGGCCTGCAAGGGTGCTCAAATCCCACGTAAATTCCCGAGAACGCTTTTGTTTAAAACTTTTAAATCCATCATGGTTTTTAACACCAAAGTTATTTACAACACAACAGGATATCTCGGATACGGCTTTTGTTTAAGGCGTTACCCCGACCCAAATCAGCGCTACCACCTATTTTACCTTATTATTCTGTTAAACGAAGGAATTTTAAAAAACCGATTGGCCAGTTTGTGCTTCCTATCATAAGCTTTTTTTTTAATGGCTCTGTAAAAGTTTTATTTTGTATACTTTATGCAGAGATGCGAAGTTGCTCTATTTGCCCACCATGGTGGGAAAAATAAGCAACTTCGCATCTCTTCCTACACTATACAAACAAAAACATTTATAGAGGCATTAAAAAAAAGCTTATGATAGAAAGCACAAACTGGCCAATCGGTTTTTTGAATTTCCTTCGTTTAACGGAATAATAAGGTAAAATAGGTGGTGGCGCTGATTTGGGTCGGGGTAGCGCCTTAAGTTAAAAAGGCCAAGTCAAATAAAAATGAAACTTTCCATTCCTATTGAATAACAAAGTCACCAAGACAGGGTATCCAATGCTTACCTGTAAAAATAAATTGAGCTTAGTGGCAGTAGCATTTAATAAAATGTGTATAGCTATCTGTACCTCGTAAAATAAAATAACTAAAAGATGAGCTTACCTACCCCTAGATTGTTTGCAGCAGTCTGCAGTTAGCTCAACTGTATCAATTGTAAATATAAGTTCTAAGATTTTTCTCTTCTTTAATTAAAAAAAAAATCAATAAGCAGGTCTTTATTGAATTACTGTGGTAATTTTTTAAAAGCTGGCGCGGTCTCCTTTCGTTTTGCGTATATTGGAGGCCTGCAAATGTGACGTCAACGTGGATAATATGTACTTACAGAAGCAAGTAGAAAATAAAACAACAGAATTATATTCTGATCCCAAAAGTAAAGTCCTTCAGATGTCTGAGTAAAATCTGATAAATAATACAAAATGTTGAGTGATGCTGATGTGCATCACTCAACATTATGATGCTGTGTGGATTGTCCATGTCCAGCATTTATTTATTTATATCACTTTGTTGCAGTTTCACTAACATGATAGTGTGCACGATGATGAACTATTTAAGGTTTCATACAAACCCTAGGATTTCATTGATGCCCGACGACGTTTGGATTCTTTAGTAGTCAACAGTAGTGTACCGCATAACTTTTTAATTTGAATGAGGCATGCATACACTCAATTTCGTATTGAAGAAGACTGGTTCATCAGGTTTATCGTATGCCCAGATATCGTTTAGGTTATGTCATGCCACATACATAATATATGTATATAGATTCGTCCTCGCGGTGTCGTGATAAAACTTTGTGTTCTTTCTACGACGAAGTGTTTGGCCACATTGGAACTAAACTTCGCAACGTCGCGTCGCGAAGGGCATTTGTTGTCGCGATAATGATACGCGATAAGACGACTTCTTGGCCAGACTTGTCGCAACAGCAAAAATCTTCGCGTCATCGCGATAGTGTGGCCGTAGCATTACAAATATGAGGCGGGTAAGTAAGTAATCTGTGCACTCCTCCACATGATATGAATGTCATACCGCGTGGCGACAAGCGAAGCGTCGGAACACGTACGTTTCCCCTACTTATCCGGTTTTGTAGGCTTTACCGTAGTTAACCTGATGATGTCTCTTATTATTTGCTCACTGCAGTAAGCTGCTCTAAGAAACCTGTTATTTCTCTGTATCTAATTCTCTTGAACAAAAATAACTGTGCACACACAAATAAAGCCACTTACACATGAGACGGGTAGTAGGTAATCAGCGCCTCCCTCTGCATAGTGACGGCGTTGTACCGCGTTGCGGCGAGCGCAGCGTGTAGCGTGAGCACGTGCCGCGAGCCCGCCGGCTCGGTAAACAGACAGCCACCGCCGAGACGCCAGCGCGTGCAGCGGAGGAGGCGCCAAGCGAGCCCTTCCATCATGCCGGCGTCGAAGAAGTCGAACATGCGAGCTGGAATAAAGATAGGGGCATTTAGTTATTTAGAATCAAATAATCATATATTTTTTTCTGTGAATAAACGATTCTGAATGGACAGAATTTTTCTTCGCTATGCGTCCGTATTGTTCTGGGATCAAAATCCATGTCATTTTATTGTGATGGTCGCAGTTCTTAGGGTTTCCTAAAGAAGCATTAGAAGCTGTATTTAGCTATATTCTCAACGAACATTCTTGAAAGCTGGCATAAATCGATTTATAACAGACCAAATACTTGGGCGGGCTTCGATGTTTACTTTCTTTTTACCCGGTGAAGCTACTGCTATAAACTTTGGTGATGTTTCAAAGTTAAACAGAATTGAAGAAAAACATCCAACAAACTAAGTTATAAGTTATATTATTTAACTGAAGAGTGATGTTTTACTAAATCAATGCTCTTAGAAAAAGTACCACGTCTAACAAGATGTCCACTGTTGACTCAGGCCTTCCCCAAATCTAGGCACAATGGCCGGCCCAGCGCTGCCTTTATCCAGACCTACTTTATGCCTCAGGCACTGGCATTATTCAGTTGTTATCCCTCACCTGACCACGGCTGCCGACGGTATCGGAGTTTCTTCCCATTCCGGCGGATGAGTTTGCTGGCGCTGTCAGCTGACTTCTTCGGCCCGCTGGCGTTAGGAGACGACTCGTTGAAATGGTTGTTCACATGCTTCTCTAGTAGAATCTGAAATTTGACATAACACGTTAAAGATGGTTCGTTTAGCCCAAACAAAGTGGTGTCTTCGGTTGTACCTAATAAACAATTTATCTACATTTTATTCACTAGGTTTTATTTATAACTTTCTTCGGTTTGTTTTTATTTCATAACCGTCTGGAAAGTTCACTTTGTTATTCACTTTGTTGTGACCTTTACTGAAACTTCAAAGTTCAACTTCAAATGTTTTGCAATGGTATTTCAATGTTATGAAATGTTACTGTTTTTAATTATTCACTTGATTAATGTTAAGTAGACTCGGGCACGACTACATAATGTTTTATTAATGTTAGATATCTTAATCTAATCACAAACTTGGGTGTCGTCCATAGCTAGTGGGTACTAGCTAGGTAACACATCCTCTCGTTCATCTCGTACATGATAAATAATAGTAATTCAATAAATTTATCAGAGTATGTTGCTCAACCAAACTTAAATACATGGATAGGTCACGAATACGTGAATCGTTTGACCATGATTTGGAAGACAAGATGTGATATTGATAGAAAAGTTGCGAGAAAACTAAATAAAGATGAGCATGGCCTATCCATGTATTATTCAGTCAAAATAAATCCCAATAAATCGATTGTAAAAATAATTGAAAACATGTTATTGTTGTGGTTTGGTAGTTGTACTGCCCTCACCTTGGGAAAGAAAATATTATTACATTTTTATCGTGTTGTCAAGTTAGGCATCGGAATGTAACGGGGAAGGGTCGTAAAGAAGTCTCTGTGGCGACATCACACAATACAAAAGAAGGTCAATAAGTCGGGAGAAATGAGTTTTGTTAATCTACATAGAACGCACTAAATTAGTTGGACAGAGTGATGGAATCACACGTCGATGAAAATTGAGAAGACATTTGGTAGTACTTCATTAGTGATTTGATTACTTCAGGACGGACATGTATGATGTGGTAATTTTCAACGACAATGATTCAATCACAGTCGATATGTTTTTTACAGAATTTGTAATCATTATACTGTAATTAACTGAATTAGGGATATTCGGGGCTAACTACTGTACATTACACTATTATCATCTATGCATGAAATACTCACTTATTTCTATTACAAATATTTTAATATATTTTTTCATTGCTTTTAGTTCATTTCATTAGTTTCAAGCCTCTTATTCAGATACAAAATATTAAAATTTTGTTACTCAATATTATTGCTAATACAATTGTTACGACATCGATATTTCGTCTGCTTGACATCGATATTTCGTCTCTTTTGGCAAATGCCTCCTCTAACCCCTTCCATTGAATTCCACTTTACTCTATTTCTCGCCAACTTTATCGATGTTTTTACTACCGTCTTTTTAGATAGGTTTAGTTTTTTTCTTTAGCTCGTTCTGCAAAAGGTGGAATTTTTAAACTGTCTCCCATTTCGTTTATTATATTTTCGAAACGAGTCCATCAGCGTTCTGCTCCATTTGTTTGTTCCTCTTGCTGTATGTCCAGTCCAAGTCCATTTCAGTTTCTTTACTTTACGTGAGATGTTTTCTATTTGAAGTAGTTTGTCTTCGAATTGTTTGGTTTCTTACTTTACCTAATTTACTTTTTCCAAGCATGCTTAGCTTCGCAGTTTACAGTTTCTAGATTCTTGCTATTAATTAAAACACATTAATTACGTAATTAATGTGTTTTAAATAACTTATTTAATAAACAATTTGTTGCACAACATTTATGATGCTATTAAAATATGCAATTCTTAATTCATCATTTACGTTTAAATAGATAAACCTAAATTGATAACGTTATTATCGCCGCAACAAACAAGTACTGAAATTAAATTAATTTGCCATACACCACCAATCATCCGCTTTATGCAGTTAAAGAAGTATTCACACTTAATTTACCGACAAATGGTTTCTGACAGTATTACAGTGAACATTGAATAGTACTCGTAAGTTTTATGAATAAGCCATTAATTACATAATTAATGTCTGAATACAGCATTCAAAGATTATACAGCTTCATTTTTGTCTCCGTTATCGCTTAACGACCTAGCAGTTAATAACTTATCAATACAGTCGTAAAGAGTAATTAAACATGGTTCTTTACTATCGACTTATCATAACAACTTAGATTTTATGGATAGAGATAAATGGTCAAGGGAATTGAAACCCGGTTCCCAATATTTATGCTCAATGACTTATACTCTAGAAATATTCTACAACGAGCATATTCTACGAAACTTAACCCTCCTTGCGCAGTTGCGTATTACATAGCAATTTTTTCACTTTACTGTTGAATTTCCGGAAACTACGAAATTAATCACGTACTGGTTGAATGCACTAATTTACAATCATTTTGGCTATCGAATCGACAGTTAAGTTTCGTAAATATCCTGGCATATAGCAGGAAGAAAAAAGCGTTTTAACAATACGGTTCTGTGTAGCTTTTGTGTCAGGAAATCACTTTTTAAGGACTCTACACACTGAAGCCAAAACCGCCGACACAGCCTGGGTGGTTGGAGTCTGCGGCATTATCATGGGTAAAGAATCATGTCGTCGACTTGTGGCGACATCGTTGTATGATTATTGCAGTCCGCCGAATAAACCGCCAGGCTGTGTCGGCGGGCCGTCGACTTTGGTACGTAGACTCGATTATTTATAGTGTAGTGTAGTGTAGTGTAAGAATGCAGGAAACGTAATTGTACCTGAGTGGAGAACCTTCTCTCGCAGCCGTCGACGATGCACTTGAAGGGTTTGCTGCCGCCGTGTGAAAGCGTGTGCCGCTCCAGCCAGAGTCGCGAGCAAGACGGCTTGCCGAACACCTTGCAACACTCCCAGAGGCAGACGTAGTTTTCTCTGCCCGCTTGCGTTTCAACGTGCGTCGACTGAAAGTTATAAAAAAAATTCTTGCTAATTAACAAGGTATCATTTAACAACAAATTAAGTAGAGCTTGTGTAAGTGTGTTTAAGCTTGTGTTATAATAAATCAATAAATAATGCTGGACAATTCACATAGCATTATCTAGCCCCAAGCTAAGCCAGTGCTTGTGTTATGCTAGATGTGCTAGATAACTGATATACATAATACAATACACTACATAGATAGATATTTTTTATTAAACCTAGAAAAACATCCAGAACACCCTGAACAAATATCTGCAGATCGTACAAACATTTGTCCCGAGGCGGAACCCGCAACCTCCTGCGTCGCAGGCGGACCTTAACCGCTGCGCCACAGAGGACGTCGTTATTACAAATCTGCCTTTTTATTCTAGTCGGTACAAACATGCGTGCAGTGCAGCCCCTTAGCATGGACAGTTTAGATAATAGCTTTTGTCTAGACTAGACTAAAATAGAGAATTTCATTATTTTATTAGAGCGTAAATAATTGAAGAATGAAATATCATGGTACCCATAACACAAGCTCTGGTTAGCTTAGGACTGGATGAAGCTGTGTGAATTGTCGAGCATTATTTATTTATTTCGTTTTAAATATTTTAGGCATTCAATTTAATTTGGCCTAGACAGGGCCTTCTCTAGGCTGTCCATGCTAACACTAAAGTCATTAACAACGGGATATTTACCATGATTTGTGTTTTGAGCTTTCCAATATTTCGGCACAGTTTATAGAAGAATATCCCGTTGTTAATGACTTTAGTGTTAATAACCATGATGGATTTAAAAGTTTTGTCCATGCTAAGCCTACGTTATGTCGGATATAATGTTGGCTGAGATAGCTACAGTGGGATCAACAAGATGTACAGACCTTTTTAGAAAGGACCATAAAAGAAAGGCTGCGGGCTTACCTCAACCTCAACCTCAACAGCCTGTGTTGGTCCACTGCTGGACGCAGGCCTCCCCCTGATAAACGCCTTATTGGCTTTTATCTCATGGGGGGTAATGCCCTCACTGAATGATAATACGAAATAATATGCGGAATATAAATAAAGGTATATGTATAGAGGCAGATGCAACAAAGAATCTGCTATTCATTACTCTAATATTTGAATACATAATAAAATAAGATACACACCTGAATATGTTCTAGAAGGTCTGGATCTCCATCAAACTCCCGCTTGCAGTTCTCCCATAAACAAACAGTGCTGGTGCCCGACGTAACAGATCTGGATGCCCGCTTGCTCTCAGCCTTTGTTAACACTCTAGGGGGAAACCTCAACGTTTTCGGCTGTTTCAGGATTGGACTCTTCTGACTTTGCACCTCGACGGAGCTCAAACTAATACTAAGTGATAGACAGGAATCATCGTCGCCTTCTTTACTCGTCAGGGATTCACTCGGAGAGTCTATAGACTTGTCCGTGCCGATGCCAGATTCCGATTCCGTTGTGGCATTACAAAAGTTCGCTTCTATCAAGGAGCTATGAACGTTTGACGAAACATCCTTCAGAACAGTTATTTGTGTGAATATCGTGTCTTCTCGCCTCGCTACTTCCTCAACTTTTTTCATATCGTCATCTACAAAGTCCGTTCTCGATTCATCGCTCTCATCTTCCATTTTTATGTCTTCTTCTATTTCATCGACTTTTTCTATTTCTAATAATAATTCATCAAATTTGTCAGGAAAACTACTGCTTACTTCCGCAAAACGCCTCTTTTTACTTTTTTGTAACGAAATGATGTTATTATTTACTGTTTTAGACAGCCATGGTATATCACACTTTGTACTACTTGTATCGTCGCACATATCCGGTTCTTTGACAGTGCTACTTGGTGGTTCCGTACCTTGAATCGGATTATCGGGTGGTTTCACTGGCGCGATAGGAATACTACTCGTGTGAATAGTTTGGTTGGCGTAGCTCATTAGAGGCGGACCTTGCAGAAGTATCTGATCAGAGTACGACGAGTGAAGTCTTGTCGCGGAGCTAGCCGTGTAAATCTCGGTCGAGCATGATGTCTGTATGCTAGCAGCGGTGCTGCCAGGGAAGATCGGATTGGAACATGAAGATGTCAGAATCGACGGTGTCGTACTGCCGGGGTACATCTGGTCCGAGCACGAGGACTGCATACTAGAGGCAGTGGTCCCGGAGAACATCGTCGACGACGGTAAGCTAGTCGCGGGACTGCCGGTGCAGCTCCAAGTCTCCTTTACGTTCAAGTTTGGCACAGAGGTAACGAAGAAACCGGGCTGACGTACCAACACAGGATGACTGAACTCGACGGTGTAGTTAGGTTTCTGCTGGACGGTCATCCCGACGGTTGGCACTCCGGGAGCATTTTTGTTGATTGTCGGCTGCGTGTTTATTGTACCATTTTTATTTATACTGGTATACGCTGGGCCCGGCATGGCATTGGATAGTTTCAAAAGCGTCCCGTTTATCAAAATCTGTGTTGTTTGGTTTTGCATCTGATCTTGTCTCTGCGCAGCTAACTGAGCATTTTGAGGGAGCACAAAGTTTGGCATTTTAGCCATTAGATTTGGTATTTGGACTACAGTTCCATTTATATTTTGCATCAACGGAAACACAAATTGGCCGTTGAGTTTCGTTGGGCTTGGCACATTGACATTTTGATTGTTGAAAGCTGTCATATTATTTTGTTGGCCTAACGTTTGAGTTTGTATACCTGTTTGAGGTATTCTCAAAGCAGTTAGCATCATATTCTGAGGAACCGCGACAAACGATGCCATGTTGGAGGTAGTTCCATTACAAGGTTGTGGTATGTTGATCTGGTGGCAGTTTTGCAAGTTATTCATAGGTAAATTAATATTACCCAGGTTGGCGTTAACCGCCATCGGCACTTGTCGAATCCCATTGGGAATGTTCATTTTACAATTGGTTTCTGCTGGCGTATTCTTCATGGATGAGCGTTGGTTTGAATTTATACACTTTTGCTTGAGGTTATTTGCTTTAGACCATGTCAGGTTTTTACTATTGGCAATGCATGCAGATGATTTACGGTTTGTCTTTTTAGCTGTCTGAGAATCCATATTCTTTTTGGGTGAATTCTTCTTCATTGGCATCAATTTATGTGAGACATGGTTGAGGCTAAGGTTATTGGATCCACACATAACTCCATTCATTCTACTGTCTAATTTGGTCGTCGAACTAACAGCGCCATTCATTCTGTTATCTGGTTTTGCAGCTAGCTTTATTGGAGACCGATTGACGCTGGGCATTGGTAAAGCAGGTATTGGAACTTTCCCCTTTGGGATACTTGTGGACACTTTGTTTACACCATTGGCGGATGGGTCTAGTTTTCGCTTATCACTTCCTTTCTTTTTGTTATCCTTATATCCGTTGTTAGGCTGTGATTTATCTTTAACGGAAGAATCAATCCCACGCCGTACTTCCATAAAGCCGTTCATTGTAGTATGAACCCTTTCCTTCGAATCTTTGTTCATTCCATGGTCTCCTGTACCGTTGACGAGCATACTTGATAGTTTTCCGCTACTACTATCTGCGGTATTGGTATCAGAAGAGCCATTGAAGGTAAGATTGATAGGTTTCCGTGCAGCGGCCTCATTTAGCCTCCCGACATCCATCAGCACTTTCGGACTGAAGGTGTGTGATAAATACGAAATGTATTTTTCTAATTCATGCGTGACGCCGTTCTTAGGGCACTTCTTCTTAGGGTCATCTTGGGTGGTTGCATTATGATCTCGCTTGAGACCATTCTGAGGTTTCATCTTGTGGTTGAAGAACTCTGTGATGCGGCGGTGCGATTGCGGATTGTGGCGGCGCACGGGGGCCGGTTGGACCGCGATGCGGCGCGGGGCCTCGGCCGGCGGCGGCTGCGGCGCCGGCTCGCTCGCCCAGGGCGGCATGCGCGAGCTCCCGCTGGTGCCCTCCTCCGAGGTACTGCAACCCGACTCGGGGCTGTAAGGAGAACGCTCCTCGCCGATGTCGCTGCAGCTGCCTCCGCTCCCGGACGGACTAAGCACCGCGACGCCACTGGAACAAACGAAAACATTTGATAAGCGGCGTGACACTTTTACATTAGTTCAACTGCTGAATAACAAACTAGAAAACCTATCAGCTTAACATAATAACAGTCGTCAATCAAATAGTTTAGTAGCATGTTGAAAGTTGGTGGTGATAAAGTGTAGTCTACGAGCGATCAAGGTGCATTGCCCCGACCGCCACGGTGACTGGCCCAGTCCATCGCCGCGCCGTGACGCAACGACGGTACTGCGTTTACGAAGCGAGCATAGCTAATATGTATGTGGAAGGTACAGTAACATTGTGGAAAACGTGTTATTTTTGGATGCATGACATTCAGTGCACGTACAACCGCCCGTCCGCCGCGAGTTTTTTTGTGACGGTCGGACCGACAAAACTCGTTTTAGCGTTTATTTAAACGCACTTTATTGTAAGCTTGTTTTTATTACGGAGGCGGATATCAAATACGATAAGTGAATTTGGAAAGAGTAAAATATTTTGTAAGTACATAGGTAGAGAAGTAGGCGTGCACCCAAATGCTCACCTAGGTTCAAGCAGCGTAAAATAAAACACAAAAAGATTTTAAATACAAAACATTAAGAAAGAGGAGGTAGGTAGAGTAGGCACTACTAAAATATTGCCAAACAATAACGTAAGTATGCTAATTTTATGTCACGAGGTCAATATTAGCACGCGTCATAGCACAAAGCTTCTCGTTCTCATCGGAACAAAGGTTCTTTATAGTTTTTTGCGAATTACCGAAAGCAAGAGTGGCTGTGTGTCGTTATGTAGGTGAGTCTGTCAGACAAGGTCGCGCCCGCGCCGATTCCGGTCGTTAACCCGCGCTCCTTGCCGTGCTGATCAAATAGGTATTGTTGTCGCTTTCAAATCTTTTCGATACCCAACCTATTCTATCTAATGATCATCTTGAATTAGGCACAACTAAAACTTACTAGGTATGCCGTACTAGGTTAAGTACCTACAGTACAGGATGAATTGATCGACCCTTTTTAATTAGGACGAATCGGGAAGAAACACACGCACATCTTATGTATGGGAGTCGCAACAAACCAGTGCAGTAACGATTTATGTGTCGCTTCTGCGCACATGCTAAACGATGCTTATTTTTTGTCACTGATTTTTCTACCTATTATTTGTTTAAGAGAAGGAGGTTCTCAACTGGTTATTCGTCTGTATGTTTTTTTTTAAATGTATTTTTGTTATTGATATCTCCGCCTGTGGTTAACCGATTTTACTAATTCTTTCACTATTGTATAGAAAATGATCCCGAATTAGTCCCGTAAAAATGTTATTTCCAAGGGATTGCTATTTATCCCGTAAAGCTTAAAAACAACATAATACTATAATACTTTTGAAAAATCACGACGGCTACAACAATTTTGGTGATCTTCGCCAATTCATACTATAGATTTTGATGATTTAGATTCTGATGATGTTCCAGACATTGTACCTATAAAAGTTGATTTTTAAGTGGTCCCATTAAAGTTTATTTCTCGAGGAATTGATGATGTGCGCCGAAAAAACATTATCACATGATAATTTTCATAATCACTGAAAACTAATGGTTTCCATGGCATCGGGCGTAGACAAGAGTAGGTGGTAGACACCTACAAAAACAAATTAAGTTGAAAGATTTTGATTTCATTCGTCGTTTCATCCATGTATTATTTATCACTTATCAACAATTTGAAGTCGTTTTCTAGTTTTTTAAAAAACGCCAAATTATTTCATAAGTGTTTATCATTGCACGAAAAACAAAACATTTTTACTTTTTTGCATTATGTTCGGCATATCTGTGCTAGTACTATATTTTATGCCCACATCAAGTCGACAGCAGACACGATTTTTTAATGTAAGTAGGTACTGCATTATAAATTTACTTAGTCAGTGAGTGGTCATAATGAGTGGGTGTGCAAAGCAAAGCGCAAAGAATACGTCGAGCGCACATGTCGCCCCCTGCGGTTGGCGAGGGTGCTTTGATTACAAGCCGCGGGTTCATGTAACTGCATACCGAATATGATTAACAATGCACTCAGAGGGAAATTAGAAACGCTGATGACGGCTCTTCCCGGCGGGGAAAATATACCTAGGTGTATTTTGGAAACAGGCAGAACCATTTACTAAATTCAAAACACATTATATACCTCGGCAGGAAGTACGTAAACTAGCACAGTTTTGACCAGAAGACAGTTTTATTTTAGGGAACCCTAGTGAATAGTGGAAGGCCTAGGCGTAGATGGAAGGACGAGCTGGACTCGTACCAAAAAGAGTGCCCAAATCTAGCTATTAATAGAAAAAAGTGGAAGGAGGAGAGGGAGGCCTTTGCCCTGCAGTGAGACCCTATAGGCTTATACTAATAATAGTGAATAGTGACCCTGGTTTCTGAGGTTCATCTATCGTGGGGCTGGTTTTCATTTCGCCCGAAGGTACTTACCTTGTAAACTCACCAGGCACATCCCATGTCGTTTAACCTGACTCATAACAAAGCATAACATCAACCGTTAAGCTGTGTGGATGAATACATAATAATGTCATTTTTTGTTTTTACAAATCTGAATTTTTTCATTCCCTTGCAAATGCCAGACAATACAGTTTAAATCCAACCAAATTAAGCCCAGGGGTTGGCTTTCTTTTGGGGTCGCAAAATGGAATATTATTACGTTTAGTGTTCGAAATTGATCATCATGCCCGGGGTATGCCCGCTGGGGATTCGCGACGCATTTCGCGGGAAGTAGGGGACGAGTGTGCAAAGCGGAACCCTGCAGAGTGGCCGCGCATATGGGCTGCAGATACCCACGCCTTTTAATGATTCTAATATCGATTGAATGTCAAGCTTTTCATTGTGTTCACTTATTACGCACATCTTCCCATACTACTATAACTCTACGGGGCAAGTCTACTGTCATACGTGTAGAAGGGTATTCAAGACCAAGTTCGGTCTGGCGAACCATATAAGGGCTCATGATAGGAATCGTAATCGCTAGGGTCGCCGTCATCGAAATCGATGAGGAGGCCTATATATATATAACTAAACTAACTAATAACTAAAACAATAATCGATAGACCTCAATATTTTCGAGGTAAAATCGAATCATACATGGCGTGCGGCCGAAAGGAACAATAAATAAACGCAATCAATAAAAGTGAATCTTAAATCGAGAAACAACAAGAGAATTTCTAGAATTCCCTGGTCATTCCACTTTCCGATAGCATGTAACTGTCACAATGCGACTGGTTTTCAATGGCAACTTGTATCGCAACTGTGATTATGTCACCGGCGACATATTTACGCCGTTACCCATTCATTACGAAGGAAAGGAAGCCGTCGCGTGAGAATCGTGTCACAGGACAAGGTGGCAGTTCCCTTTTTACTACGGGCCCGTGCCCGTGCTACCTCCCTTTCCCGCCTCTCCCCACACCCCCGCGATTATTATGCTAAGTGTCTGTCGGTTTTGTCAGGGAGTTTTTCGCGCATCTGCTATTTATTTACGCGTTTTATATTCATGGGATTGTGAAGCCGCTCGGTCGTGGAAGGCGTCAGGCTCACAGTTCATTACGCAGTGTAACAGGGTTATCGAGTGCCGATTGATACACGATTATAGATGGTATATTGTAGGTGGTACGGTTGCGTTTGCTACAGGACTAGAGTCGGGTGAGAAGTAGGTTACCGGGCGCACCCTGCGTGACGCTCCTGTCAAACATGGTTCAATTGATTTTGTACTACTAGCTATGAAGTTTCGTTTG
Organism: Eupithecia subfuscata; assembly: GCA_963564075.1. Classification (NCBI taxonomy): domain Eukaryota; kingdom Metazoa; phylum Arthropoda; class Insecta; order Lepidoptera; family Geometridae; genus Eupithecia; species Eupithecia subfuscata. The sequence continues at coordinate 13,494,826 of OY751099.1, read as the reverse complement.
CTTCATTACGTTGCGCGTTGTTATGTTATGGAAAGAAAACTTATAACTAGTTTTTTGGTTGTTTTACAAACGAGAAGGTATTGCGGTCTTTGATCAATGATCACATATTCATACACCTATTTGTGAGTAGATCTTCTTAAAGCTGGCTGATTAAACTAGGCACATGATTTCATAAATTATATTTACACATTTAAACCGATAACATGTTCAAAGAATAAAAACAATGTACATATCTCGAACATGAATAATTATAACATCATGCATAAATAAATCTAAAAACTGTTCTATATATCATCATCATCACAGGACAAAGTTACATCATAAAACTACCTACTGTAACATTCGGGTCAACCCGGGTTTATAGTGTTATAAATAAAGTCCTATCATATTTCTATTATTTTTAAGTAAATAAATACAAAACAATATACCTACCTACTGCAACAAATTTAATTGACAAAGAAAATTACAGTCAAATAATAGAAACAAATAAGAACTAGGATTTACAACGATTGAGTTAACTGCAGACTGTTGCAAACAATCTACGGGTAGCTAAACTGATCCATATCAATACCAGTCGGAAGCGTCCCAAAGTCGCTGGCTGCATACAAGTTTAATAAATAGCTACTAATAAAAACGTTTTTTTATTGCAGCGAGCGCAAGCGTAAGCTTTTTCTGATGAAATGTGTTTTCCAGGCTAATTAATTTCATCGTTTTCACTAAACCATCTACATATCACCACATGTGCTATATTCGCTGTTGATTAAAATAAGTAGGCCTGCAGTGAATCCATGCACGCGACATCTATTTTAGATCTTGATTTAGAGTTCGGTAAGGTTGAAAACGCGATCCCCCGTGATATATAACTTTTTCAAATATATATATACATTTGGGGAGTGGTGTAGCTACACAAAGACGTTGCAGTTCTGGTTTCCGGTTGCGTCTGGCGTGTCTGGGCGGGAAATAGGCGGATACGCGGCGACTGCTTTGTCTAGAACTCTACTTTGCCTTAATTTCCGAAGCTGTCCGTTCAGGAATAACGTAGTTATAGGTAGGTACTGGTTCGGTTCTATCTATTTGTCTTTTGTGAGAAAGCACGGTTTTCTTTCAGGGAGAAAATGAAGATTAGATTGATGTTGATTGGCAATTTTAAAAGTACCTACCTAACGTTGTTGGTATACATACACAAGAAAACAATTTGTATGTAGTAAATTTTCTTTATAAAGATCTTACCAAACTTCTTATAAAGTCCACAGGTGATCGGAATGCTGGCTTCTATTTCGGTCAAGGAATTACCATTGCCATTCAACGTGGAAATGCTGCCAGCATTCTGGGCACTCTGCCTTCCGGTGAAGGCTTAGATTTTTAAGAAATAGATATAAGTGTTCATACTATACTTGTAATTGTTTTATTCTATTAGCGTAATTTTCTGTGTTAAATAAATAATCTATTATTAAGTAAAGCCCCTCTTAATTAAAATATTTACTCGTAATAAACGCGATTTTTAGTTATTTTCCCGCCGACGTTTTAGCAGGTTTATGTGAGTTATAATTTGCTGATCGCGTAAGTGCTTTTGTTTTGATAAACCGATAATGCAGGTACTACAAAACTGTAATATTTATATGTAAATCACCCTCTTTGTTATTATGTTTCTAATGATATGACATAGGACGCTAATAGGTGTTCTCATCTTTTATCTAAAGGATACGAACGAATCCACAGCTTCATGTTACAAATTAAACTCTCTCACAGTAAACTCCCAAAGGAAATCATGTACAATGAAGGGTATAATAGCGGTATCTCCCTGTCCCGGTTTGTTTGTATTATACTGCACATACAATTTTGGTAGTAAGGCTTCACATAAATATACCTCGTTGATAAGGATATCCGTTTAGAATAACAGCCTTAAGGCTGTTGGTGTATAGTTGTATGATATAGGCAAACCTATATTTAATATTTAACTGACTTCGTAGAGGAAGTTCTATGTTCGACTGTATGAATTTTTATTATGAATGTTCGCTGATTTCTCAGTCAATTATATAACTCTTCCCGCGGGTGTCGTAAGAGGCGACTAAGGGATATCCACCGGGGGCGGGCAGCAGCGCCCCCTGCAGAACAATTCTACCACCGAACTGCGATCCCCAACCCGCATGCCTAGAGTAGGGATTATGGGCATTACCCTCCATGTGATAAAAGCCAATAAGGCGCTTATCAGGGGGAGGCCTGCGTCCAGTAGTGGACCATGGACCAACACAGGCTGTTGAGGTTGAGATTGAGTTTGATAATGCATCTAGTTTTTATGGAAAATGATCCCTCGAGGAATTACTAGTAATATTCCGAAATTTCACGTTAAATATGTATACAGGAATTAGAAGGTCGTTTTTGTAAAAACATCAAATTATAAAATGAATGCAATGTACTTCGTTTTTAGTATATTTGTGAACGAGCGGGCGTTGCACCCGATGATAATGATAACTTTGACACGTCCTCGGACTCGCGAGATTACATACTTACTTACTTAAAAAATACTTATATAAAATAGCAAGTCATTTGCATAGGTTATGATTATACTATCCTTCTAAACGCCCAAAATTCATTCGAGGAAATTCTATAGAATATGGAAATTTCCGAGCGATCAAAATACACTAATTACACTAATAATAATAAAAATACACTAATTCACTAAATGAGAATTAAAACAAATTATTGTTTTAAAGTTATATGGCGCTCATTAGGGGAGGCCTATGTCCAGCAGTGGACTAATATAGGCTGATGATGATGATGATTGTTTTAAAGTTAGTTTTATAAATTATTATTGTTTTGTAATTTAATTCTCAATCACAGTGAATTTTAGTGCAAACTATTTTGTTAGAAATAGGTGTTTAGATTTTATTAGTATTTTGATCGCTCGGAAATTCCCATATTCGATGGAATTTCCTCGAAACAATTATAGATTTTTAGAAGGATAGTATCAGGCAAATTGGCAATGTATTATTACTGGCCATTAGACCATAATATTAGGTAATCATTCTAATATGTGTAGTTAAATACAAAGGTGTCAAGTGCGTGAATGAATGCGCGTTGCCATGACGCATATGCTTGAAGCATGTACAGTCAGCTGCACAGACATGTATACACTTCCAAGGTTTAACTTTTATTTTACTTGGAACTTTTCAAATAAAAGGCCACGCACACGTTTTTAGTACAAAGTAATCATCGTAGTTGTCAGAATGCGGTACATAAATTATCACAATTACTATAAACTTACTTGTTTTGTCAAATTGAAAACTTGGGAGTGTATACATATTTTTGCAGCCGACTGTACTATAATAGTGCAAAAGGACATTAACACTACCATGAGTTCTAGTTACATCAGCGCTCGGAGGAGCTCTATAACGTACGTTATAACGAGTCACGCGAGTTGAAACTCGTATTTGTTATGTTAATTAATTTTAATTAAATATGAAGCTCCATGGGAACTTTGATTGCAAGCGGCAATTGTAGGTACCTAACTTATTTCCGGGAAGTCAACGTCCTTGTTAGGTGTTTTAATTTTAAATAATGGATGTTATGACGTAATTTACACGTAGCACTGTTCATTTTACAAGGAAAGAAAGGGGATAAAGTTGGTGTTAGTAATAAAAATAAAATTCCCGTAATGTTAAGGGTTTTTATTTATAGCTGACAATAAAATTGACAAGGAGTTCGAAACAAATTTTCAGTCGGTTCCTCTTGCGCTGATTGGTTGTTCATTGATTTGACAAGACCTTGGCCATAGAAAATGATCTAAAAATGATGATGATGTCCGAGGTGAATTTCGGCCACAGCGGCCAGACTCAACGGAGACTAGCCATGTGCGCAGGAGCATCCTACTATCCTACTTCTACTAATATTACAAATGCGAAAGTTTTTTGAAAATGTTTGATACCCCGTATTTCCGTACCTACTTACCGATTTAGATGAAATTTGGGATGTAAATAGTTTAGGTTCTAAAATAAAACATAGGTTAATCTAATTTTCAAAAATAAACGTCTGAGGGGGTTAAAAAGGGTGGTACATTTTCTATGGAAAATTGTTATTCCTTGGTTCGATTCACTCAAAACTCGGTATAAATAAAGTATAAAGTAAATTTCATCAAAATCACGTTTTTTTTTTTACAAAACTACCACGACCGTGTGCAATAAATTACTGAAATTTACTCGCGGGCGAAGCCGCGGTACGCATTTATATTATATGTAATGTTTGAAAAATACATATGTAGCAATTAATTAGAGATTACGATCAATGCTTTGACCATATAAATTTTTTGGCTTTGACAGTATGGTCTAGTTTATATTTTTGTTCAAAATCAAAGCAAAAAGCACTTGACAAGAGGTTTAACCCTTGATTAGTGTGATCAGCGTTCCAGAAAACGGCGGTCAACCTACCACCCGAATTCTGCAGGGATATTTTTTAATTCATTCGATTCGTTTCCGTAGCGTTTCTGTTAACTAATGACCATGTCAATGAGGAGGAGCTCCTTATTTCGATCATCAACCCGAGGCGAAATCAAAATAGCGTTTTATAGATCCGTCGGAATCGAATTCGAATCCGTCGGATTCGATTCGGAAACGAATCGAATGAATTAAAATACCCCTGCTGGAGACACTTCTCCACGCACGAGTTAAGTTCGACTTCAAATCAATGAGCAAATAGTAGTGACTGGCAACAAGGTGTATTGTATTATGTTCCGTAATCGCGAGTGCAGCGACCTTGGCTACGATGTACTACGATGCTACGAAGACGACATAAGCCTTGTCGTTATCTCGATGTTTCTTCGTGATCGTAAAATAATGTCTACACTTAGATAAAGGCCATATCGGATAGGTTCCCGGGTTAGGAACATGACTGTCTATTATCTGTCTGTATAGATTCAGTATACTTTGTGTACACACAAATACATAATACATTTTGGACCTACCTTACCTTCTTTAATAAATATAGAAGGAAGGTCCAAATTGACTGGTGAGGGGTAATGTCATAGAATAGACCAATTTCAGTACCGAAACATGTAAGATTCACAGGTCTAAAATGATGATTCACAGGGGACGGGAGAACTTTATCCTTTCGCAAGTCGGGCCACCGCAGCGATATTAGAAAATTGTTTGTTCTAATTAAGATCTACAAGTTTTAGAAAATGGCATTTTGGTTTATTGAAGGATGTAAAGTTCCGGCCATCTTGATTGTTTTAACATTTCACAAGACAAAAGCTCTAAAAGCTTTTGTCTCAACTGTTAAAATTCGTTTAGATAATGCATTCCAAACAAATCGGAATGCTCTATATAAAACTAAGCTGAATAGCTTGAGTGTGTTTACAGTTATAGTGTGTGGGCGAAAGTGGCTGCTCATTTGTCGATAGAACAAAGTAGAGCCGCTTGCGCAACTCGCGCACGCATTGTTTCTGTTCACTGAACGTGTTTACTTACATCGTGGTAATTGCAACTACAAACCCTTCCGCGAAAGGTGCTAAGGGATAGATAACACAAATAAAGCGTCTTGGAATACAGCCAAAGCATAGGTACCTTAATATTTCGATGTTAGAACTGACTTCCGACAACCAAATGTTATGTTCGTGGTCTGTATTTACGAGTTGCTTGTTTTTCGTAAAGCTACTCACAGAAAATGCAAGAAAAAGTATGGTTAACAGTATATTAGAAAAAAAAAGCTTTTGCATGTCGATGATGAATATGCAAATGATGAAGTTAATAGTCGAGATGTTATCAGTGCACGAAGCGAAGTTATATCATGAGGGTAATTTGTGGGGCATCGAACCTTGAACCTCGGGCCCGCATGCCCATTGTCCACTTGAGAACAATGTCCACTTGTGGCGTGTTCACCACTAATACTTTCAAAAGTTATTCTTTGAGCATGGAGCAGACGAAAAATAAACAACTACATAGAACTGTGGTTGTGGCAATAACGATAACGTTTATGTCCTGGCAAGCAAGCACATGGTAATAAAAGAGAAAATTTAGTTTACTACAAATGCGCTTTTTATTCTTACATAAATATCACGCTAAAGTCCAGAATGGCAAGATTTTCCAAGGTGATTCTACTATTTTACCGAAGCTGGTTCGATTTAATCTTTCTAGATGTTATCGAGAGTTGGACGAATTCCAGACAAGTGTTGAATCAACTTGAATCGCACGAAAAGTATCTCAACTAGCGCCATGGCCACTTACTTTATCTTATTACTAGCTGCGCCCCGCGGCTTCGCCCCCGTGGAAATTTATGTTTCCAACTTTCTTAATTTTTTCTTTCATAAGAACCTTCTCCTGACAATAACAAACACAACAAAGAAAGAATTAGCGAAATCGGTCCAGCCGTTCACGCGTGATGCCGTGACAACGCGAAACGGGTTTCATTTTTATATATAAGAAGAAGATAACATTAAGCAAAGGAATTTTCAAAAATCCATCAAAAATCCATTGGGCAGTTTGTCGTACCCATTATAAGGTTTTTTTTTAAATAGTAGTTTTATTTTGTATAGTTTAGGCAGAGATGCGAAAACAGAGTTGACAATTATGGTACTTAACCAAGAGCAACTTCGGATCTCTGCCTGACTAAACTATACAAAATAAAACTATAACAAAGGCAGCAATAGGTGCCACAAACTGCCCAATGGATTTTAAAAATTCCTTTGTTTAACGTAACATCACACTAATATTATAAATGCGAAAGTTTGGATGGATGGATGGATAGATGGATGGATGGATGTTTGTTACCTCTTCACGCCAAAACTACTGAACGGATCGGGCTGAAATTTTGCATTCAGGTAATTCTCTTGGAATCTTGGAATAAAACATAGGCTACTTTTTACCCCATAAATCAGTTTCATGGGATAGAAATCACCTTTAAAAGTTTCCATAGAAAAAACGCGTGCGAAGCCGCGGGCAGAAGCTAGTAATAAGATAAAATAGGTGGCGGCGCTAGTTGAGTATTTTATCTAAATTAATTTTATCTAGTGCGTTAAGTTTCAGTAACAGAATATTCTTGCAATACACTAGATAGGAAATAAAAATTGACCCAAGTCATCCGTTATCATAAACATCGTTTGTTCATTGTAAAGGTGCGTTCAGATGAAGAAACAAAACATAGATAATTAACATGCGAGTCAAGCTCGCTGTGACTCGGCCAACACGTGGATATACTAAGACATTTCGATGGAGTGATAGAGCTTTCCCCCTAAAATACTACACCAGTAAAAGAGTCACATAAACAAACTCGAAGTAAAATGCTCGTCATCACCCATGTCGCTTTCATAGCGGGTCATTATCGCGATATTAGCATTCATTTACATTTCCGATGGCAGTATAAACATAAACCCTGCAGTTTAATGCTAGGAGATACTTTTGCTTCATTAGCCTTCTAAGGTCACCGTCTTACCCGGCAAAGGGTATCATTACATACATTTATTGTATTTATGGAAATAAAGAGGTTTTTGATTTGATTGATGTTTTACGAATAGTCTTTATTTTTTAAAAGTCTTTGTTTCGGAACATATTGCGGCAAATAACAAAAAATACGCAGCGATGCGATCTGCAGAAGTAAAATACTGTGTCGCAGATCGCAACGCCCACCTCCGGGATTGGGTAAGATAAGTTCCAAGAACTATACCTATAGTACCATTAGATAGTAAGTAGAAACCTAAGCCTACACCTACACCTAAGTATCATATCAACTACTTAAGTACTATCTAATAAATAAATAAATAAATAATGCTGGACAATTCACACAGCATTATCTAGCCCCAAGGTAAGCAGAGCTTGTGTTATGGGTACTAGATAACTAATATACATAATAATATACGAGTACATAGATAGATATTTTTTATTATACATAGAAAACGACCAGAACACCCTGAACAAATATCTGCAGATCGTACAAATATTTGTCCCGAGGCGGGAATCGAACCCGCAACCTCCTGCGTCGCAGGCGTTGTTAATGATAATGAAGTAAAAACCCTTTATTCACAAAGAAAATTACAATCAACTAATATAAATAAATTACAACAAGTATTTACAATTGAAACAATTGAGCTAACTGCAGACTGTTGCAAACAATCTACAGGTAGCTCAACTGATCCATTTCAATACCAGTCGGAAGCGTCCCGAAGACGCTGGCTGCATTGCCCCGCTGCATGGCAATGCTGATGCGCTGCATAAATGAATTTAAATACAAAAACGTTGCTATGAAATAAAATCTATAGCAAAAAAAAATTGTGTAAGGTGTTTCTGATATCTTTTCTATTGCGATTTGCGATCGATAAGATTTGATAAATTTGTACAGGTTTAAAAGTTTCCAGGTGTGTTTTCTTTTCATGCAATGTCTGCAGAAACAGAAAGTCTGCAGGAACAAAACAGCTTTTTACAATTTAAAATTTACTGGAAAACTTGATAAACAAAATCTCATTGCGGGATACAAATTACAAACTCCCGCTCGATTCACTCACACACAAAATCGAATGTTGCCAACGCACGGGTAGGGAGACCCGGAGCATGGCGGGGGGTATTAAAAATAAATAACAATAATAAAATCAATACAGTAAGTACGAAGGGTGGTCAAACCGGTTTGCAGAATGAGATGGGTTTAGTTTGGTCGCAGGAATATGAATTCTATAGACCTGACATTGTGGCAAGTATTTTATCAGACTTTGAAATTAATTAATTAATGTATTGTATGGTATTGATATAGATCAGTTAAGCTACCTGTATACTGTTTGCAACAGTCTGCAGTTAGCTCAATTAGTTCAATTGTAAATACTAGTATCATTTTCTTTGTCAAAAAAGGCTATTGCCAATTTAAAAAATAAAAAAAATTTTACCTTTACTTACAAACAATTATATTTATTCAAATTCAAATATATTTAGTGTGTAAATTGTCCAGCATTATTCATATACTAGCTGCTGCCCGCGGCTTCGCACGCGTTTTTTAAGTAGCCTATGTCCGTCCCCGGGACACATTTACCTCCCTGCCAAGTTTCATTGAAATCCGTTCAGCCGTTTAGGTGTGAACAGGTAACAGACAGACAGAGTTTCTTTCGAATTATAATGTTAGTATAGATCGTATAGATTTATCAATCCCACAATACTTTTATGTACTCGTAGTAGATACTCAGTTCGGTCTGGATTTAAGGCGGTACCCTACCTCGTTATTGTGTGAAGAGGATAGGCATAGGATTTCGCGTTCACAGGAGCGGGACAGAGCAAAGCGGCGTAAGCCCAAAAATCAAGTTTTTAGTAGTTATTTGCTCCCCACAAACATTAGAATAGTTAATTGAAAAAAAGGCAACATATAAAATGTTCTTTATACTTAGCTCAATTACTATGCTTAATCTCAAGATCGTATCATCTGTATTTATTGAGAAATTAGGGTTTTAGTAAAAAATTAGAGGTAACTTTGCGATTTTTTTCTATCGAGAAAATTTTATGGAATCGTGTTTTCGAAACATATGATCGATAGAATAAGTCCTGAACTTTACCATATATAAATTTCAAAGTTAAATATTCAGTAGTTTGGAAGATATGGAGGTCCGACGGAGTTGAAAATAAGCAATTTGAGGGTAGGTACCCCCTTAAAGTAGGAAACCCATGTTTTATTCATAGTAATGCTTAGTAAGTAAACAATCCCTTCAGCGGTTTCAGCGTTTAGTGATAAGATAACAAAACACCCTAGTGAAACTCTAACTGAGGTCTTAGTTCGACAGGAAGCATTATATTTACGACTCTTTTACCTGCTCGGTCACCTGATTTGACCCCATTAGATTTTTTTGTCTGGGGTCGAGCCAAGGAACTCGTATACTGAAGAAACGACATTGGAATAAGGGAGCCTGAATAGATGCGTAACGAGGTGACCCCCCCCCCCCCTAACGGATTTGCATCGACCTTCCGGACACCCTGTATAGTCAAAACTACATTGTTGTTTCGCGACGTGGTCTTTAAGATCACTAGTACAATCGACATTTAGTTGTGTAGCGATCTGGTCGTACAGGCTACTTGGACATATAGATGGATGTGTAGTCTTGGATAGTAGTCCAAAAGACGCCAACCCCTGTTGATTATGAGCACCACGATTCTTTTCATAGAATGTGCTCGTAAACTTGACCGATCATCTGAATTACTCGACCGCTCCACCTCGGACCTGTCTCACTTCCGCTCCGTCACGCCAAATAAATATCGTTTGTATAAACAGTGTAATTATAAAATGTGAATTAAAAAGTCTTGGAAAGCTTGAAGCTTGAACATGCTATCGCATGTAAGTTTTAGGAGTTCACAAGTTATACGATACGACACTACGCCAAAATACTCAAACCCAACTCATTTAAGCACGTCTCGAGTGACGAATTTTTGACACATTTCATTGAAAACTGTAAAAATTTGTGTTTGAGTATTCAGGAGTAAGACTTGTCACAAAAGCCGGTTCTGTTAACATTGCTTTTTCTTGTTCTTTTTCTGGTTCTGGTTGCTTTTGATTTCATTTTTTATTGAATCTCCCTTACTAAATTGATGACTTTGTTTCGGGTGATTTATCGTCAAGAATTCGTTTTCATTTGCTATCAATAGCCGACTCGACAAACTAAATTAATCTTTTGCAGTTTGCATTATTATAATATTTATTCAGACTGTATAAGAATGCAACATGCAAGTTCAATGGCCGCAGGTGGCTGTCATAAAACCATGTACCTTTAGGCACAGTCATCAGTATCGCAGTATTTTATTATTGGTTGGTGTTTTCAATATCAATCAGTTTTCCTCTTGTAGTCCAGCGATTTTTATTATTTATATTACGATAAAACAATGGATCCACGGATGGGTAACATTTTGTTTCCATTCAATTGCAATAACATAATCAATGGATGATTGGTCAAATCTGTAGTAGTCCATAAACGATCGAATATAGTGATTTTTTACAAGTTTTTTATAGATGAACACAAACAATCCTGCAGGATGGACTATTATAGCCCTCGCGCGAGAACTAGTCACGTCCTGCGAGCTGCGAGACACAAGGGAGCGTGAACAATAATACTGGCAGACTGGCAGCTGCGAAACTCAAAATTTACGTCTTCGAGGGTGCCTCTACTTTTCGTTGGTAACATTTTTTGTCACTGTCTCCTGGTAACCCTCAGAATTGGCATACCCTTTAGCAGTCGTACTAGGACTATGTATAGATGTGAAATAAAATAATTGATCAGTTGTTTCACGGACCACAAATTCAAAGTCAAAAAGAAGAGGTCCTCGTAGATCAAAGTACCTACTGGCAGTAGTTCGATATGGTTTAGGTCAGGACCTTTGTTCCGAATAGAGTAAATCTTTACAAACGGACAGCGGCAGATAATATTTATCACATTAAAATGACACATCAACCAGCTAGATAATAATGAACGTTTGTATAACGTTATATTATTATTGTGGAACATAAATATAACTAAGTATGTTATTTACTCGCTACTATCTATGTCATAACATTTATTATGTAGATAACTTTTAATTAACCTAAGAGAATTATGTACTACCTTGGTAATTATCAGTGAAATCAGTTTGTCTACATCGTGAATTTATCATAATTATGGGTATCAAACAAACCAGATAAAGTTCTATGAAATTTTGTGTAAGTATAAGTAAAGAACCAAGTTTTGCTGAGAGAGCGAGCCGATGAGCTGAAAATAAAAATTCTGGTTTAATTTAATGTATTGTGTGAAATCTTTAGTTTTAACTTTCTTTTCAGACAGCTTTCTGAGCTTTGCACGGTTGTTTTTAAACAATACAAGAATAAGAAATACAAAACATCCATTAACTTTTATGTCCAGCAGTAGGTAAGGTTGTAAACGTTACTGACGCTTTTTACAGCCGCCAACCGGCAACACAAATTGTATGGAAACAATAATTCTATATCAAACAATAGTTTTATTGCCGTGTCGTTAACAAGCGATGGATATTTGTTTACATTTCGTGTAATAAGGGTAACATTACATTAATAAATCAGCGTGACTACTTTCGATAAACATTTATGACTACAATATTTTATGAAAACCAACAGGATCTTAACATACTTGATATGAAATAGGTAATTTTGTCAAAAACCTTGCATTTGTACGGAAATTCGGTGGAAAGAAGTGGTTATCTACCAACGTAAATGTAGGAAGAAAGGATTTGCTACAACCTAATTATTAAACACGTAAAATTCAAGTCATGATTAACCATGACGCAGGAACAGTAGGCATATGTGTGCAGAAGAGGAAATGAATGCAGATTCACAAAGTTGTATTACACGAAGTCATGTTTTGCACAGTGCTAAAAAGCAGCTGACGTCACAAATGATCCCGAGGATTGCGCAGATCGCGAAAAATAACGCAGTGAACAGTGAAATGCGATGAAACGTCTGCTGATGCAGCATGACGACATCTTGCCAGGAAATTGAGCGTGCAGTGGCGAGATTGCATTTAAATTGTGTTATCGGGAGCGGCCGTGATGCAGCAAGGCACACTTCAAACGCTGTGTAGATAGGCTCTAATAATTAAGTTAGCTTGACATCCTCGTTGCTGGCTAAACAGGAAGCGGCAAATATAGCACAGTGGCTAGGTCTTTCGAAATAATATGTTTTGGCAAGTAGGTACGGTATTGCAGAGATGCTTTACATATTTAATATAGTATCTCTGAAATAAATTTTCAGAATTAGGTCTTAGCTCGCTTAGCGTTGTTGTTTCTGTTCTTTTGTCTGCTTGTAGGTACATTTAGTTTTCTTTAGTTTAGTAGTTTTTACTTAATTTAGTGTGTTACATGTAAGATAGTTGTATATTAAGTTTGTGATGATTTTTATGGGACGGTGTGTTCGTTAAACGAAAGTCCTTCTTTAAAATAAAATAATGTACGGTATTGAAACAGTCAATTTAGGTTTTTGAACAAAAAGAAGAGAAATATGGAACACGCTAATAAAAATGGAACAGGACCGCTTTGCGTAAACAAATAAACGAATACAAAAAATATAAAAGCTCGAAACTGGGTTCACAGTAAATAAAATTGCTACGTCGGAAGAGATCAGCCGAAAAACTTGATGCGATATGCACCCAGAATTGACAAAAAATACTAAAGGTTCGCTGTAAACGATGAAAAAATTGCAAAAAAAGCGTCCCCTATCAACGGCTCGTTTCCCATACTTCGACAAAAAGCTATTTAGGGTGTTCAGTGCAACTAAATTATCGATTCTAAGAGCTACAACTTGCCAAATGATATGAAATAACTTCACAAAATAACATATCTTTTAGAATTATTATTCTTATATTAGCTTATCACAAGAACTAGGCAACCCTAATAGACCTGTACATGATTGGCGGAACAAGATTTAATAAGTACTACATGTTGAGTTAAGGTGAATAAACATAAAAAGTTGGATAAAAACCCGCGTTAGAGTCAACAGGGTCACCTTCATGGCAATAATAGCGATACTGTACAATCATCTGGTGGGCTAACATAAAGTACAACTAACAGTGGGATTTAATCTAGTAATGGAAAACAAAAGCATGTACTTTTTCGGTGAAAATAGTTCAAAAACCTTGGCATAACTTGGCTACTACAACTATCCGCCAAGACCTGTGAATGTGAACGTTAGCCTATCATCATGCAAACTACGAGTGCATTAAACCACGATAGATTACTCATAAAACTGAACACGGTTTAATGATACCCTATGGAACCGTCAAGCAAGAATGTCTATGGCTTCCTTACAAAGAATAATTAAGAAGTACAGCATTTTTTTGCAAACACGCATTAGAATCCGGCCCTACCATCTATGTCTTAAAGACAAATAATATATAAATTATTCAGTGGATACAACCGGAAAGCTAAGCACAAGGTGATACCTGCACCTGCTTATGAGTAGATAAATAACTATAACATTTAAAGGCCTGTATTTACGTATAATCATTAAATTGACTGTAAAGCAAGGTGTTAAATCGAGAGGAGTGGAAGGAGAAAAGAAAATTAAAGAGCCTAGGTCTTCTCGGTGCAATGGTGCAATTTCCTGCACTTTTGTCTTTCCCTCTGCACACGACATGATAGCGACTTTCTTCTCTATCTGACTCGTATAGCTAATTCTTGGTCTTCCCCTTCCTCGTCTTCCTTCTACTTTTCCGTCTATGATGTTACTTATGAAGTTGTCATGTCGTATTAGATGTCCTCCAATCATTTTCCCTCTTGTGTTTTGAATTGATAGGGACAGTAAGGTCTAGATATTAAATAAAAATTATCTATAGCACATGACATAGTTATAGTGATGGTCAAAGCAAAGAACTTCGAATGCGTTCCGAATTGCTTAATATGTTTTAAGATGAGGGAACTAATATCAAGAAGAATAATGGTTGTACTTTACATTTATTCAATCTATCTACCGTTACTGTGATCAAATGTGAAACAACATTGAAATCACGTTTGTATAGAAGAAGTTCCTAGTACCTATACATTCTTCTCGCAAACAGGTAAACTCGGTTCTTCTGAGTGGTTTATGTGAGTCCAACTCCCGAATACTCGAACGCTACTCAGATTTAAGCACGTCTCACTTTTGACAGTTTTTAATGAAAATCTGTCAAAAAATCAAAGTCATTTGCTCAAACGCAACTCATATTTATGCTCTTATCAAATTGTCAGACTCTCAAATCGTCAGACTCAGATTTTAGCTCGTCTCAAATGACATTCATTTTTTGACAGATTGTCATGGAAAACTCAATGAAAATCTGCCAAAAAATCGCTACTTGAGACGCGCTTAAATCTGATTTGCATTAGAGGGTAATCACATAAACCGTTTGAGTATTCGTAATTTTCAGTATTGAAGTAACTACTAAAATAACTGACGTTACAGGCAAATATTATCTTATTATATCCGTGCTTCTAATTAATATTGATGACGTTGACGACAACATAATGGGTATTTTACTGCGAGGATATAATAATTTACCCAGCCCATTAATTTATTTACCATGCTAAATACCCATTGTGAATTCCGATGACGAATAACTGAACAGAAAATAAGTAGGATAACTTATTATTACTCAGAATTCGGATAAGCTTAGAATTAAACACTAATTGTAAGGTAGAAACAACTAAGCAATGCAGATGCTGAAGTTTATTAAGTTACAAGTCGATAACAAATCTACGTAGAAGTAATACCGGTTTCTCATACCATGGATTCCCAAAAAACATCACTGACAAAAAACGGAGCCGCACCTTCATCACAATAAGTGTTCCCCCAGGCGGAAAGGGAGCCTACCTTTGTGTAACACAAAAAAACAGTTTTATGACGCGAGTGTAGTTAAAAAAAATCCAAATTATAGCATTATTGTTCAGCAAGTAAGCTTAGCTTAAAGTTCCATTCCATTGCGAGAGGGTACCGTCCTTCCGTGACGCTCCGGCACGTACGCACGCATGGTGTTTTAGGAGCGAGGTCGGGATAATCACCTCTGTCGATGGTGTAGCATAACTTTTCATCTCCCGTCTCCAGTTGGTGTCAGCTCCTAGTAGCACTGCACATCCTGGTTGGTTACACTGGGCACTGCACCACACTATCGGTAATATTTCACTGATCAAGTCGTCACTGCACTGTGTTTGGACAAGCGGCACGGTCGCGAGACGGGCGGCGCGCTCAGTCAACGCCGTTGCATTGGCGGCAGGCAGAGCGGTGCGCGCTCCCGGCCGCGCAACAGCTGACGGGAGCCGCGGTCCCCGCACCCCGCGCATCAGCCAGAACGCGCGCGCATTCGGTGCGTGAGCTACCCCCCTCCCTTCTCGGTTATTCCTCGTCCCCCACAACGCCTCTAATCCATTATTTACGGACGGCCGACCGGTTTCAGCCGCGTTCGGTCTACCGACCGCTTCTCAGAGACGATGTTTCAAATTATTCTTCTTCCTATGTCCAGCATAGCTTACCATCGAAAAATGGTCAGTGCTATGATCATTTCTAAGAGCGGCTCAGAAATCCTGCATTACTGAGGCCCGTATGAAAGCTTGCTCAGTCATAAATCTATGCATCAGAATAGATTGATTCCCTGAAGGTTTGTACAAGCCTCAAGGCGGTAGTGATACATGGGGATATAATAAAATTACAGCTATGGCAGATACAGGATGCGGCAGGCTAAAGCCAGAGCACTCATTAGGGGGGGGCTATGTCCAACCGTGGACTAATATAGACAGATAATAATAACGATAAATACGATTAATTACAAATAAAAAACAAATTCACACGTTTATGTACATATCACGTTTTTTGAATTTCTAAGTGCTTAGTAAAAATAATTACTGACGAGTTTATCTCACCATTTATCGTATTTCCGTGAAAGGAACTGTTATCTCCCATTACCAAGAATTTTCTTACCAAGATTTACTTTATCTATGGTTTATGGATGGTGTATGTCATACTTTCACAGCAAGAAGAGTTTTAAAACATTTTAAAAATTAACACAACGAGTAAAATGATTCACATACCTGCGCTAAAAATATTTCTTTACGATATATGGACCCCCACGTCGTTTTAGTCTTTATCAAATTTCGAACATGACACGATACAAGATACTGCAAAAAATAAAGCAAGTGCTGAATCCAGGCGTGGGTCTCCCAGGCCACAGAGTCATCATCATCATATCAGCCGATCGACTTCCACTGCTGGACATAGGCCTCACCTAAAAATCTCCACTGTGACCGATTTTCCGCTTATGTAGGTAATGCTCAATGACCTCAGAGTAGTTGATAGTCTTTCTTAACATTATTTCCCCGTAATGGAAACAAAGTTCCGGCGGGATTCGTTTTTGGTGGCGGCCTTAGAAATCACGGAGTTCGCGGAACTTTGTTACCTGTGGTGCGGCCACGACAGCGCAGGCCGCAGCGCCAAGGTGAACGTTCGGGCCAAGGACGACCCGGGGCGGAGGGGCGGGCCTGCCTTCCCCCTCGCACTCCTCTCCCTGAGCCCAAGTAAAAACACTCCAAACCTTCAGAGTCGACCGGGTGCAACCCAGCAAAAAAGAGACCCGGCGACCGACGACGACGCGACGGAACAAATAGAAAACGCTTCAACCCAAAAAAAACTTTCAAATAACATGGGTCTCTCCGATATTAGAATTATGAATGTCTTACGAATGTGGAAATAATGGGGAGTTCGCATGTCACCTGCGCCTACGCAGACGGGTCACGCACCACAAGCTCGTGTCCCTATGATGTAATAGATGAGCTATAAAAAAACAAGCGGAAGAGGTGCGGAACCGGCCGTATCGACGATGGTACGTTAATTACTGGACGAAGGGTATTTGACGATTTCACACTAACAACTTCGTTCGGTGTACTTTTATACTCAAGTATTTTAAATTGTAGAGATGAGCTGCCCTTTTATTGTTATGTCTAATGTACGTCTATACATGTTGGCTTTTTGAGAGTGGAGTGGATGGTGAAATCCGAATATTGCCGGATATCGAACCGATTAATTTTTCAAACAATCTGACATTTCACGACTTTTGTCTGATACATGGTTTCCGATTCGGCCATCCACTCATATCTCAAAAAGCCACCCTGTATACGAGTATTTTACGCAAGTTTACAAAACAAAAAAGCAAGATCGCTGGAAGCGCTACGACCGGTTAGCCTGCAAATTGTAATAGCTTCCCCATAGAACAAACTGGCTCTGGAAGTTTGCACGGGATATTCCTTAACGAAGACTAACCGCATTTCGTAATACATACTTATAAACATTTATCACGTCAGTAGTTAAGCTGCACAGTAGCAAAAACTAGACATGGAAGTGATAATTTATCCCTGGTTGAAAGAATTGAATGGCAATCAACAAGCAGTTGACTTCCTATTGAATTATTAAAGACAATAGAATGTCCTAGTGTGCGGTTGTATGACCAGCCCAAAGGTTGTGTTACATCATAGAACATAAATAGAATCTCCTGGAGCATCGAGTACTTACTTGCGTACAGCGCGTGCAAAGAGACGTTACGTTCTGTACCTTTCTGGCAAGTGGCATGACACGAGAGAGAAAGGGACAAGGCAGTGTTACAGTTAAGCAGGAACTCTATTTATATGCAAATATAACCTCGGAGTCGACACCTGTTTGCGTATTCTCAACGATGTTCGGTCGCTTCTCTCTGTGGTACCTCACTCTCTGTGGTATCCTTTAGAGTAAAATAAGAAATTGTCGGTAACAAAACAAGTTGCACATTACGTGTAAATGTAACCATAGATTTCTGGTCATGTAACCCATATTGAGTGACTTTTAAGGAGCTACTAAGGACGCATGTCGCATAATTAATTTCCCTATTTTCTTAAACTTTCCTTTGTCTTGTTTATAGGTAACATACCTTTACCATAAGAGGTGAAACACGTGAACATTGTACAAGTAGATCATGTGATAACGGTAAGCCATTTCTGAATGTTAGTCACCAGACGTAAGAGTACATTATCAACAATACCGCCAAAAATGCCCTCTAACACATGACAGTATTTCTCTTGTGGTTTCGCTGTCGCATCTTTCCATTACTGTCATATTTCGTCGGACTCCTCCCGG
The DNA here is from genome assembly GCA_963564075.1 of Eupithecia subfuscata. Classification (NCBI taxonomy): domain Eukaryota; kingdom Metazoa; phylum Arthropoda; class Insecta; order Lepidoptera; family Geometridae; genus Eupithecia; species Eupithecia subfuscata. Next base: position 13,476,250 of record OY751099.1, on the reverse strand, counting down.
TCCGGTGAGGAATTAGAGCGAGTTTCGGCAGCGGCATGTACATTTATCATACTCTATGGCAGGCGGGGCGGCGGCGGCGGCGAGCCCTGAGTGCGTTCCTGTGTCTGTCCTCCGTCGAGATACCGCGGTTGTTTATTTTGTTTACACGTGTTGTATACATGAAGGCTCGCAAAACACGTTATGAAAGACGATTCAATCTAAAATACAGGCTTTTGTGCACACTATCCTTAAAACACGCTTTTTAGTGTTGAACTTTAGGGAGTTTCAGCGAGTAAGAGCGTGTGTGCAGCGAGACGCAAACGACCTACACTTTACGACATAATTACTTTTAGACCGGCAATTATTCGAATAACAATGTTTTCCACGTGATGCATTGAGCCACGCAAGTTCGTGAACCTCAAAACGAACTCATTAGGCGACCCGTACAGCAGAAGCAGACGACGAGTAAAATTTATTTGTGCAACAGAAAGTTCGGTGTTCTTAATCAAATACAGCCCACTCTGTACGTGGCGCGGTGATTAAATCCCCTGTAAAGATTCGCTCTCCGCTTTACGTCTCCCGTCGCCGTCGGTTATAATTTTGCAACAACACTTTGATGTTTGTTGAGTCAAGCCGGTGTTCTTTGGGGTGAAGTGTAACAGTTCAATAAGTTGTTCCTAATCTTAGAGACGTTCCTTCTTCTGATTACGAGGGAGTCGTCGTCTGACGGAACTAGATGCAGACGAGAGGCGCTCGAAGCCAACAATAACGGTCGAATATCGGCTCGTTAGTCAACTTAGGCCGCTCGAACGCATCCCGTGAGATGAGTTTAGAGCGGGATCAGCTGACTTAAGAGCCGAATATCGCCGTTGACGCCTGATCTATAAAACAGAATTGCGCGCTCTACGCTTTTATACCCCTTAAATATTTTGTTACGCTTTCAATTCCCATTCATAGAATATTTATGGGGATCGGTACCTTTCTCGTTTAAAACACCTTTCTCTGAAATATTGATAGCATTAGCAGCTTGTTTTCTTTACTCAACTCTTCATTGGCAGAAAAGGTCTCATTTACGTGGAACTCCTCGAAGTTTTTTCTATTATATAAATACAATAGAAATTATTAATGACTAGCAGTCGTAAGATGAGATTTGCAGAGCACCGTCGTTTCATGCTGAATATTTATCAAGCCGGTCCTGGCCACACACGATGTTCAATGTTAATTAAAACATCACGACGGCGACGCACCGCAAGCATAAGTACAATTTTCGCTTTTGGTTAATGTTGCGTTGTTAAACAGTAGGTATACAATGTAATATATGCGTTACGCGGTATGAATTCGGTAGGTAAAAAAACTTTATTACTATTTATGAATGAACTACGATGCGTAGAAATGCGCAACATAGAGCTCTATAGGATGGAATGACTGAAAACGCTTCCGACGACGCGACGACGGCGGCGGCGGCAACGAGGGCAAATTTCCCATTAGAGTAGGAGGTAGGTAACTCCTTGGCTACAAATTCAAATAAGACAATCATAATGTTTTCATTAATTCAGCAAAACAAATAATATTTCAAAAAAACGTTTGTTTAAAACGGAAGATGAGAAAAATATAGAAACTTCTTTTAGTCCAACTTGTGAATTTTAACGATCGTTCAGAATTTTAAAACAGAAATTTTAATATTCATGTGACTCTATGCAAATTGAGAGTTTCTTGTCGAGTCAGCCGTGTCAAGGGGTCATACATAAACGAAAATATGAGGCAGGCAGGGCAGGTATTTTAAATATTAAAATTAGATTTATCAAAGTCAAAATTCAGAACGTTTAATCACCTCGAATAATATCCAAAAAAAATCGAGTTCGACGGGAAAACCCGCATTTTGGGATATTATTTGAGTTCTTAGAAATAACGACTGAGGGCTTCCGCACTTTCATAATAAAAACCGTTTAATACATGTTTAATTCATCTACAAAGTTCAAATACTACTTGAGATGTCTCAGAGGTCTCGGAAAGATAGATATTTTAAGTGTTTAAACGCAGGCGTGTTTGTGGGGTTCTGTTGAATTACAGAACCCCTCAAACACGTTGCCGTTGCGTTGCCGGTGTAAAGTTTCTTATTGACATATCCATTAGGTATTATTCAACGTTCTAGGGTGACGCATGGGTTGAGTGCAAAGCAAAGTTCTCCCAGGGTGGCCGGAAAATTATTAAATTTTGTATTTAATGGGTGTTGATTTTGCATTCTTTAAAACACACTAGATATAATAAAAGCTTTTTTACTTCATAAACAGTGACATCCGCTGAAATTAAAAAGGAAGGCTTTTGAGATGGAAGTGGATGGCCAGATGAGAGTTAGAGAAAAGTCGTGCAAGGCTGAATTTAAAAGAAAACAAAAACTGCATACATAGTCACTCATTGTTCTTACTTTTTGCGGATTTTGTTACTAAAGTTTTCAAAATTAATTAGAAATATAAAAAGCTTTGAATTGAGAGACTTTCGAAAAAGAAAAAGAAAAAATGATATATAAATATTAAATAAACTACAAAAACACTATTTTATACCGTGTTGATAGCACTTTGCATCTGTTCTAATAATTCGAGAGAGCTCTTGCACTATAAATACCGTCCATCGAAATAGAGCCTAGATTATTATGATGCTCACACCAAAGGGATAATATCGGGTTCAAGGTATCCTATCATTACGGCTCGCTCGAATGAAAGAGAACCATACCTTGGCTTGTATTTATAGAAGATGTAAAGCCTAGTCATAAGTAGATATTTATAGCGAGAAATACATCCGCCGTTATGAATTTAATTTAGATTTTCTATCAACTACTTTTAATATTCATCATCATCATCATCATCATCAGCCTATATTAGTCCACTGCTGGACATAGGCCTCCCCTAATGAGCGCCATAGCGCCCTGTCTTCAGCTTGCCGCATCCAGCATCTGCCTGCAGTCTTTCGCAGATCGTCATCCCACCTGGCCGGAGGGCGTCCTACACTACGTTTGCCGAGTCGTGGTCTCCACTCAAGAACTCGTTTACCCCAGCGGTTGTCGGTTCTTCGCGAGATATGGCCGGCCCACTGCCACTTCAGCTTGCTAATTATTTGAGCTATGTCGATAACTTTGGTTCTCTGTCGGATGTATTCGTTACGAATTCTATCCTTCAAAAAAACTCCGAGCATAGCTCTTTCCATAGCTCGCTGAGCGACTTTGAACTGGTGGACCAGCCCTACCGTGAGTGTCCACGTCTCAGCTCACTTTTAATATTACTGCATAATTAAAAGATTTGGAATTTCATAAGTATCTATCTACATAATGTGGCAATGGCAAAGCTTAAAGTTCTACCATATATTATCGGACTAACGTTAAAATTTAACGTCCAGTTATACCTACATAGAAGCGGCCGCTAAGGGGAATAAACTATTGAATATTAATGTCTAACTTTAACTCGCAATCTCTGTCTCTATGGGCCCGCTAACTGGCAGATTAGTGTGTTATTATTAAACTGGGTATCTATATCTACTAGAAGCAGTATACGTTGGCAATTTAATTTAACTGCCTGAAACTTTGTCTGCGTTTCATTCTGAAGTTGCCGACCGGAAGCGTCCATCCGCGTGAAACATTTCTCGAACTAATTGCGATTTCCTCTCTCTTTCGGGAAGACTATCAGGATACTGTAGCAATGTAATAACTTGTTCGAAGAACAAGGCTAGGTCTTGACTTGACGCTTAAAAAACCGTAACAGGTTTTCTAGAGTTTTGTTATCTTTAATCACTTAACTTGAAATAGGGTGCAATGAACTTTATGATTTTCCAGCTTTGTCCCAAAAGGGCATTAAATATTTCAATAATCCGAGGAACATTTTAATTCTACAAAAAGTTTTACAGCTACGTAAACAATAGTGCGGGACGGGGAATTCTCGAAAAAGGTATAATGACGACATAGATATAAAGTATTTTCAAAGTAGCTGGCGAAATTGGTTTTGAAATGTAAGAGCAGTAATAAAGTGGTCCTCGAAGCAATTTATTTATGTTCCGATTAATAGGGCACAGGATCGCCTCAGGAGGGTGCGGGCCATAATCCTCTCGAAGACTCTTTTAGTTACAAACTGTAAACATCACACTTATTTGATACTGTTTTTTATATGAATATTGTTATTTTAAATTTCGTTACGTTTGGACGATACTTAATAAGTATCGTCCAAACGTAACGAAATGTATAACGTAATACTTTTATTCAGTTGTTTTAAATACTTATTGCATTCCAGTTTACAATACACTACATGGATAGATATTTTTTACTATACATAGAAAACCTCCGGAACACCCTGAACAAATATCTCCCGATCGTACAAACCTTTGTCCCGAGGCGGGAATCGAACCCATAACCTCCTGCGTCACAGGCGGACCTTTGCCCGCTGCGCCACAGAGGTCGTCATAATGGTTGTAATGAGGATAACATTTTTAGTTGAGAATGCAGATTTATAGAGCTAAGAAATCCATAACACACAGTGCAAAACTTTTTGTTCTATGACGAAAATTGGCGAAGTTATCACCAAATTACTAGCGAAGTTCACTGAGTGACCGCCGCGGGTGCGTGTGACGTCACTTGATCGGTCGCCGCCCGTTAACCGTAGGCAGATTTTACATTTTTTAGTGATTTACTTCGAAACTATAAGTTTAGGAAAAAAAATTACTGAACCAAATTATATCTTATTTCATAAATAATAACGTGGATACTAGTTCTATTGAAATTGCTATAACATTACGGATCCTCATTGTACAGCTGCAATGGTTTGTACAATCAGAACTGGTAAGTTTCAAGTTCATTTGATTCAAGAGCATCATCATCATCGCTATCATCCGCCCCGGATGTAGCCACAATCTAAGGTGGAAAAAGATGACAAACTATTGCATATTTTGTCACAACACAAACAATTTATGTGTACGTGCACTGATTTTATAGAAGCATGACATATCTAGTAAAATCATCGATTCGATCGATTTCATGCTGAAACCCTCGGACTCCTACCTTGACAAGGTAATTCCATTTCGACAACGGGCGGATTGTTTGAGAAATGAGACAAGTAAAACATTTACTTGAGCACTGTTCCATTCTGTAACAGCGGATTAAATTGTCTAAGATTCTGGAGCCAAATTCTGATAACCAATCGCATAAGGTACTGTGACAGTGGTATCGCTGCTAAATCGTCCATAGATGAAAGAAACTCTAGAATCTAGATAGTGCGTGCGTGCATGACAAGATTGATTGGATGTTTTCAACCTTGACACTTACGTCTGTGTTCACCAATAGACAATCGGACAATTAGGCTGCTTCGTCGCTTAACATTGACATTTAATGTATGAAAACTTGTGTCAAAACCATCAAAACAACTGTTTAAAATTTAGCCATCTGTTTGGTGAACTCGGGTCTTAGTCACACACGACGCGTGTCAAAAGTGTAAAGCTTCCATCTGTAGTTTCTGTCATCAAAGGTAAAATGCCAAAATGTGTCATTTTGAGACGATACAATTGTTATGGTAAAGCGATTAATTTAGTAGAATTGGGGCCCGATCGCGCGCGTACTATACCTATAGATTGTTATTGGACTTAAGTAGTATTGGGTTCGAATACCTTCCATCCAGCTTTGTTCGGTTAGTGCACGTATGCGGTGTAATCCGAGAGCAGTGGTCGGGGCACCAGCTCGGTGAGCTCGTGTTTTAGGAAGTGTCCATTCTCACGGAGATTTCGTACGTACCTGTGGACAATGAGTTCATAGATTAGTTATTATAATCACCTTGTTGAGTAGTCATTGACTTGTATAGTTTATATTTATACAGGGTGACACGAAAGATGTGTAGGTACTTAGCCGAAAGTGGGTGATTCTGGACCCTTATCCTGGGATAAGCTTATGATAGGAATCACAAACTGGCCAATCGATTTTCTAAAATTCCTTAGTTTAACATAATAATTAGATTGGCGCTGATTTGGGTCGGGGTAGCTTCTTAAGTGTGATTTTTTTACCTACTGTCGTCGTTTCAGATTGATAACTGATATGATAAGTGATAGATAAGTTACCTGTCGTGAACCGTTTAACTATGATTATGATTAGTCTAAACTAAACTCTAACTAAACTTGAAAAGCTTGCGTCGGTCACTCACTATTCGTAAATTCCCAGAAAGGAAAACTTATTTTTTCTATTTTCTAACAGCATAAATTAATTCTGTCAGAACGATTTAAGCCACTGACTCCTTTAACCTAAATTTTGTTTATTCACACATTTCTGTTCACAAGCATAATTTCCCTTTCCTGCTCATTTCACTCTAAATCATTGCAACAAATTCCAAAGCATTGAACCTCAAATAATTTTTTAGGGGCCTTCGTGTAAAATTTTATAGTATTCGACAGGTTATCCACTGAATCATAGGAATTTCGTTATTCCCTTTCCCTGTTTGAGGATAATTCAATTTCCATTCAGAAGCACTTCAGACGCGTCCAAAATGATTTTACCTCAGTTTCTCAGCCCGCATATTTTAGGTGAGGATCAAAAGCACCGCTATTTTGTGGCTTCTAAAATAGCGTTTCTGAATATTCTATGGAAGTGGATGCTATTTTTCATTTTGTATTTTTTACGAGCGGGATCACAATTTTAATTTTGATTATACAGCCTAACAGATAATGCGGGAAAATGGAAAAGTTCAAAACACGCGTTCGGAAAAGAACAGCGCTCGTGGCTTTAATTTCCCATGCGCAGTATGTACGCAATTTTTCATGCGCCAAAATGTTTTTCATCGATATAGAGTAAGTAATAAAGGTAATTTTTTAAGCTGGCGTGATTGTATTTTGTTTTTCAAACACTCTTTTTCAAACGAAAAACGGAGGAGGTTCTCTAGTCGACGCGTGTATTCTTTTGTTTACGTGACGACGCATAACTTTTTGCAGAGTAGGCCGATTTTGATAATTCTTTTTTTATTGGAAAGGGTATACCCCGAAGTTGGTCCCATATAAATTTTAACTAGATGAATTTGAAGTCGGTTCATAGTTTTTTAAAACACGCCAAATTATTAATATAACTAGACGATCGCCTCGCGGTTTCATCCGCGTAGTTCCCATTCCCGTGGGAATTCCGGGATAAAATATAGCCTATGTCACCTGAAAAGCCATGCCCTGAAAATTAAGCTTCCTAGCGGTGAAAGAATTTTTCAAATCGGTCCATTAGTTTCGGAGCCTATTCAATACAAACAAACAAACAATCAAATCTTTCCTCTTTATAATATTATAGTATAGATAATCCGTCAGTAATCCAGGCCTCCAGTACAAAAGGGGATCGCGCTAGCTTTTAAATATTCATCTATACAACAACGTCCCATTTCTACTGATTGAGTCACGCCAATATTTAATCTAGTTACGTTAGCTCGCTCTCGCTAGTTTCTTAGCTCGAGTCTACAGGAAGCGACCGACATAGTAAACGGACGTTTAATACGGGCTAGGAAGCGTCCGTCCGGTGCGGGTATCAGGGTTTACCGCTTAGAGCATCTCTTGCCGAGATTTGCGGCAATATTTCGCGTATTACGCCGCCAATCTGATGTTTACCCACTGGGAAGAGTTTACTGTGTAACATGGCGGGAATGAGGACAAGTTATAGCGAGAAAAATGCAATATTCGATGGGAAGAGATTCGGCTTCAGCATTTCTAGATTCAACTTTTAAGGTAGGTACTTTACTTACTACGTAAAGCCGTAAACCGGCTTTCTTCGAGTGACATCACGTTTTGTCTAATATAACATAGTGCAGTAAAAGTATATCAGTCAGTCATTCTGCAGAACTAATCGCTTCTCTATGACACTGGTATCGTCACAGAATGACACTATTGGTATCCTTCGGTATGATCTGTAGTTTCTTTCATCTAAAGCACATTTAAAGCAGGATTCCTACCTTAAATCAAAGAAACTATAGACACGTCGTAAGCATCCTGTTTGTAACAATTTTACCAATCTCTTCGTGCAAATAGCAACGCACGCACTATCAGGAGATTCTTAAAATTTTAAAGTAAGGATTCTACGTGACAATTCTGCGCAATACCATTGTTATATTTGTCATAGCGATTGGTTTGCAAATTTGGGCCCGTATGATATCCATAACACAAGCAGAGCAAACTTTTAACGTCATCCAGCCCCAAAGCAAGCAAATCATGTGTTATGTCCATTGTTATCACGCTGGCAGTTGCGGTTGTTACTCTTCAGATATTGCTCATTGCTTTTACTGAAAATGAGGTTTCTCGGTGCTGAAGAAAAATTGTTTGATATCTTTAAACTTCAGATCTACTTCTAGGAATATAACAATGGCATGCACCTGTTCTAGCTCATATTATGTTTTGTTATTGCAAGGGTAGGCTCCGCGAATCCGCTGCAAGTACTTATTGTGCCTTTGTTCGCTCCTCTGTAAACAATGTCTGCTTTGGCCTTGTTACTAATAGATGGCTGTAGACTATCAATTATAACAATTCAGAAACGCTCGTTAGCTATACTTAAGTACTCGAATCTAGATCCAAGATATTTTTGTCACCATCTTTTATGTAAAACGTTGCAAAATCTGATAACATTACAGACAACAGCAAGGTAACAACAAACTTTGACAACAAATGATTACTCACGCGCAGTGAAGAAGGTGCACATCCGAAGTCGAAAACGGATGAGAGATAATAATATAAAATAATAACTGACATTTGTAAAATCAAAAAAGTGTTACGATTTCCGCAATGTGCACTGATGATACCAGTGGCAATATAGTTCCAGCGATATTTCTTTGGTTTTGTTTCTGTAACCCCTTTACAAAAAATATCTTGCATCCTAGATCAAAGCATAGATATGATTAGTTACAGCTTTTTCTCGCGAACTAAGAAACCTTACTGTCAGTTGTCGTTGACTGGATGCATTGGGAATGTTTGATCGGTGTTTTGGTTCAATGAACCCAGGAAGGGACTTAAAAGTTTAAGACATACTACGCCCAACTTTTTCAGCTAAGCCACCTTTATTGACTTACACGAAGTGAATGAATAAAGATCAGAGTTCGAAGGCGGGCGTAGGAAGAGAAATAAAAGAGTGCGAGGTTGCCGCTCCGTGGAGGCCGGCAACGTCGCAGGCGCAGACGCACAATAGCAGGACCGACCAGCTGTTTGTACCTGGCAGTGTTTATTGAGACGACTGTTTACCCGATACCTTCGCTACGCCACACTGCACTGGTAACTCAGGGTAGGTGGATCTGATGGTAGGCAAGGCAACCACCTACCCTGCTATTCGAATAGATATGTCAGTTCAACCCTGCTATGTATACATATATAGTTCAATATATCTATATATATGTATACTAGCTTCTGCCCACGGCTTCGCACGCGTATTTTTGGTATAATAAGTAGCCTATTGTTTTAAGTAAGGCTACGTTCTAAGTGTCTGCTATTTCATCTTGATCTGTTTAGTAGTTTTGGAGATCCTACTAGGTAACAAAAATTTGTACATTTCACAAACTTTCGCATTAATAATATTAGTAGGATGTAGGCACAATATTTGAAAAGTTTGCAGTATAGGTATAGTAGTCACCATGGCCGCGACCTACAGTGTGGTAATAAAAGAATAAGTTTTTTTTTTCTATCTCCTATTCTCACATTACAACTATTACAAGTAATCTTAACGAAATCTCTATTATCATCGTAAGCCGAAATATTTTGCACTGCTGGACATAGGACAGGCCTCCCAAAGATCGCAAGAATGACCAGTTCTGTTGAAATCTTAATACTTGCAATAAACATCACTAATTAAATATGAGACAAATACAAAGCACTAAGTACAAATGGAGATCCTACAAAGATTTTTTAAAAGTAACTATAGTCACCCACTGTCTCATAAAATATTAAAAATATTTTCTCGACATTTTAAGCCTTCTTTTAAAACTGTGGCTTAAGTTTTTGTTCTTCAATGTAAAGAGTAATCGATCCGCGTGAAATTGATCCCTGCGATCCGCCAGAACTGACTGAGAGCACGCACAGCGAGTACCGTCGGCAGAAAAAGCGCCTCACAAAATTGTTGAGTGTTCCTCGACAGTACAGACCGCTTGTGATACTAACTGTACTGTACCTACTTGCTAAGAACACACAAGCGACCCCTCGCGTTGTTGCAGGGGATACTTAATCCCCTGTCTATTTCAAACACGTTTTACCTCATTCGTTTCGCGCGCAATAAAAAACTTGTATTAGATTCCCTACTCGCTGCTTGGCTCGATCGATAAATGGGTCTTATTGTGTACTGATTTGACAGATCCTGCACGAAGGGGGAGATAATCAAGTTACTTATTAACACTTCGTCGAAGAAATCTGCTCGTTTTGTAACATTTTATTGAATGGTCACAATTGGTCGTACTCGTACGTAGTTTGGTGCTTTAAGCATGTCTAGACGATTTTACTTGCAAGGGAAACGAAACATTTACGTCTGCAAAAGACGACGCTTTGTCATTTATTTCTTTAGTTGTGGCAGCATTTATGTCTTGTACCGTATAATCATTTGTAGTTTCAGCATACATAGCTACATAAGTACAACGCAGCACACGTATTTTCATAGCAACCCATCATAAGCACACCATTCGACCGACAACTGCCAAAACTCGTACCAAAACTAACGGGTTAGTTTTAACCGAAAACCTAGGCGAACCTAGCGGGTTTGCTTGTCAAACTAGGCCTCGATCTCAGTACTCGCGGGATCCCATTGGCAAAAAAAGTAGTATTACTTATAATTCTACTTTTTTCTTCGGCTCCTTAATTGAAAAACACGATTCTGGCAAAAAAACATTACGATAAAAAAAAATGAAAATCGGTTGTCTGTAAAGTCGGTTTACTGACGATAGTTGAACGTGACAACGCAGACGCATCGCTCACTCAAGTAGGAGGAGAGAAGGATGTCGAGCGCTCTCGCTTGCACTTCAAGCCTTACATGGAACGCCTCAGAGCGAGGTAGCGCCGCATGACGAGGTAACGCCGCATGACGTCATGTTTTTTCGTGCGTGCAGCGGGCTCTATCGAATTATAAGACGTTGTCACGTCAAAAATAATGTGCACTGTTTGCACCGAATTTTGTCGAGATCTCAGAAACCCTGCGGTCTATAGAAATGTTTTTTGTTTTGATTCGTAGGTAATTACTAATTCTTTGGTTCCTTAATACAGTTTCTTCATAAGTTGTGTAGTTTTCTTGTAAATAAGCAAAAACATCATTTTAGCGCTTACGTCGCCGTTCCAAAAACGTATGCTCCATCCCGCTCCTATGAATGCGAAATCCTATGCCTTTCCTTTTCAGAAAATAGCGCACAATGCGCCTTCTTAACAAACTTTTATACAACTCTGAGCTTGCAATGACTCGGCCAACATGTAGAGAGACCATGAAACCTACATGTGGTATGAATCAATCAATCAATCAGTCATCGAGAAAATCAACCTGAGATAAAACGTGACACCATTAATGAATAATCTGTTGAACACGTGCGTTCTAGCAGTTGCCTCGACTGGATCATAATATTTAATTTAGTCCATGCTCCCGCCAGCAGCCGCGTCATGGGTAGGTTATCGGGCAGTCTTCGAGTGATAAATGAAAATAGGCGGCGAGGGGGGCGCGACTCCCGCGGAGCCTGCACACATGGCCTTATCGACCAGCGCCGGTGGTGCAAGGGTCAAGTGGAAGCGACCGATAATAACACTATTTCGGTAACAAAATCGACACGTTTGAAACCCACTTTTTGATGACACGTGACCCGAGAGCTGGTGAGTATCTGGCACAGCGCATTAGCATTGCCAGCGGGGCAATTCAGCTAGCGTCTTGAGGACGCTTCCCACTGGTGTTGATATGGATCAGTTGAGCTACCTGTAGATTGTTTGCGACAGTGTGCAGTTAGCTCAATTGTAAATGCTAGTTCTAATTAGTGTCTATTATTTGGTCACTAATCAGCTTTATATTTGTTAGGATCGGATAAGTTTGTGTCGTCAAATAGTTAATGTAAATGAAGATAACAAATTAAATTTACCGTCCATTATTTTCACAGAAGTGGCAAGTTTTTTATGCACTTCGCATACAGCTACCCTTTGACTGCCATAAGCCAGCCAAAATCTCCTCGTTTGTTCCCCTAACATCTTTCAAAGACACACGCTCTCCTCCGGTTGAAATAGGCACGCACGAGCCACGCGTGTGACCGCCGACTGCCGAAATAATTGTCCATAACGTCCCGCGCAGAATGTGGAGGATCATTACTTTTACAAGCAACAAAACCAAAGTAAAACTAAGTGCTCAACGCAAGTCGCAGAGGGAGATTTTGCCTCGAGGTTACCGAGTCACCCTGAATTTAATTACAATATGAACAAGCTATTAGGATTAGGATATTCATTAGTACTTACTTCAAATAAATAAATATTGATTTATTGACAAAGAAAATTATAATCAAATATTAGAAACAAATTAGAACGAACTGCAGACTGTTGCAAACAACATTAGGAGCCTAATGTTCTGAAAAGTATTTATCGTCATCAGGATTTGCTTGCTTCAGCTTCTGGATGTTGGATCAAAATTCAACTTTCCTATTCCAAAGCTTCTAAAGTTCGTCTATTGGATATAAACAGGGATGAAAACGGTCTACGAATAAGGGGAGCCCGAGGCATAGGGAATTGAACTCGTAAAGTTAAAAATAGATACGACGACACGTTCATAAACGTAACTGATACTTGAACCCTCCAGCTGAGCAGCTGATTACATCGCTATCTCGAGACCTTTAAGAATCAATATGCATTGCGTGCGGAGATTAACTGAAACTTCATGATGTTGCATTCATATAATGCGATATCCTATCCTACTAATATTTTAATCCTACTATACTACTAATATTATAAATACGAAAGTTTGTGTGAGTAAATAAATAATGCTGGACAATTCACACAGCATTATCTAGCCCCAAGCTAAGCAGAGCTTGTGTTATGGGTACTAGATAACTGATATACTTAATACAATACACTACATAGATATTTTTTTTTATACATAAAAAACATCCAGAACGCCCTGGACATTGTCTGCAGATCGTACAAACATTTGTCCCGAGGCGGGAATAGAACCCGCACCTCCTGCGTCGCAGGCGGACCTTCGCCCGCTGCGCCACAGAGGTCGTCCAATAGTTGTTACCGCGTATCTCTATGAAATTCGGTATGTAGATAGTTTAGATTCTAGAATGACACATAGGCTAATCTAATTTTTCTCTGAGGGTGGAAAATTAACCTCTGAGGGAGTTAAAAAGGATGGTAAAGTTTTTCGGAAAATTATTATTCCTTGGTTCAATTCACTCAAAACTCGGTAAAAATAAACTTTACAGTAAATAATTAATCACTTTTTTTTTTTACAGAACTACCCCCTAGGGGGTGTGCAATGGATATCTGGAATTTCCACGCGTGCGAAGCATATTATTAATTACTAGTATAATAAAATGATCAATTCTTCCGGTACATGATCGGCTTATCTGTCACAACAGGAGATGGACTGGACATCTAATTCAGATACTTAATCATAGTGTGGTGGGTGATCCACTTGCGTATCCTGCTTTTCGTCGATTCTCCATAAATCAAAATTTTAAGTTCCAGCATAAAGCGCGTGGCCACCACGGTAAGTGGTTCTTTACGACGTCGAATGTTTTTTTACGACTCTTAAGGAAACATTTAAATTAACGATAGCTTTCATTAAAACTGGTCAATCGATGTTTTAAAACAGGGTCATTCCATCGAAGATGACACGTACCACAGGTCAAATAAATAAATTACATAATTTGTACTTGAAGCTCAGGTAGGTGGGTGTCATGGGTTTCCCACCCGTCACACTTAGAAAATGACTATTTGCTGGGTCAACTGCGTAATTTAGGATGCATAATGTCATTATTTTGAATGTTATAGCGTTGGTAGTTTTAGAGAAATTACTTGAAGTTCGAGCAAAAAGGAGTTAGAATGTCCCACCCGTCACAATGGAATGCCCCTTTATATTTTAAAATAACAAGCAATTTTTTTTATAAGCATAATTCATCATCATCATCAGCCTATATTAGTCCACTGCTGGACATAGGCCTCCCCTAATGAGCGCCATAGCGCCCTGTCTTCAGCTTGCCGCATCCAGCATCTCCCTGCAGTCTCTCGCAGATCGTCATCCCACCTGGCCGGAGGGCGTCCTACACTACGTTTGCCGAGTCGTGGTCTCCACTCAAGAACTCGTTTACCCCAGCGGTTGTCGATTCTTCGTGAGATATGGCCGGCCCACTGCCACTTCAGCTTAATTGATTATTGTTATTTAGAGAAAAATGAGAGATAGGCAGTAAGATGTAGGAATATGAAGAGACCATTGTGAACATTTACCACATAATGTTTAACAAAATATTAGTACCACACCACCCACGAGAGTTTTTAGATTAATAAAAGTTCAATTTTTAAAGTTATTAGTTTACTAAGTTTGTGTATTGATGGCTGAAATGAAAGTTTACAAGTTACCCGTTTTTTACCCGAAATTGATTAGTTTTTATAGTACAAGTCGAAGTTTTTAATTTCCCTAGAAAAAGAACTTTTTAAAAGTTGAGTTAAGTTTTATACTTCCGCCGAACTTTTCAGTGTAATGTTTCATAAGTTTTGAAAGAAAATGTTACTTACTAAACGACATACCGTCAATACCGTTACCTACAGCTAGCTACAACGAAAGAATATCATAAAGTACTTCTTATTTGCTCTGCTCTATTTAAGTATTACAAAGCAAGCTGAAGCCAGGGCGCTATGGGGCTCATTAGGGGAGGCCTATGTCCAGCAGTGGACTAATATAGGCTGATGATGATGATGATATAAGTAATACAAATGCAAAAGTTTGTGTAAATGTTTGTTACTGTGTTTGGCGTTTGTTTTCTTATTGTGACAAGGTTCTACAGAGATCTGCCAGTTGTGTGGTCTATGTACATGAGTATAGCTATAGAGCCTAACTAAAGATACTTATTACCTGCATTGCTACTACAAATTCTATGCGCCATACATAATACTAGATACTAGTAAGTAAAGTACCTCTCTGCCTCGTTAGTCTAACGGTCAGCTTGTTGAACCGCTGATTATGAGGTCCTGGGTTCGAATCCCGCCCGGGTCGGACCAATAAATGTTATTGCGGTTTTTCTAGCAAGGAAAATTCACAGTGGCAGTTCGGAGTCACGAAGCTGGCGGTGTTACACCCCCGTGCCTCAGAAAGCACGTTAAGCCGTTGGTCCTGCGCTTGACCTCTCCCCGGTCGTGTCGATTTGTCGTCCCATCGGATTATGAGAGTGCCACCTGTGTTTGCGCAGACACTTGTGCACTATAATATGTCCTGCGCATCTGGCTAGTCTCGATGAGACAGACCGCCGTGGTCGAAATGCAGCTAGGAGGACATTAAGTAAAGTACTAACCTTAACACGTCCGTGGTTCAAGTCGTAAATATTCAGATAGAAGTTAAAGCTTCCATTATATTATTATAGACCAGCTAATGGCATGACATCGCGCTATGAGGACATCAATACGTAAACGCGTTCTAAATCCGTTGAGTGAACTAAATCCCAATCAAAGTTTAATGAAAGCGACCAACAACCGTTCTAATGTCTGCGACGCCGGCATAGGCAGGGCAGACAAACCTGCCAGGACTCTAATTGACCGGAATGGCCCTCTGCCCCGTATGCATTTAAACTGATTAATTTAGAAGCGCTAGCGTAACACGGATGTCCAAAACTCGTAAAACGAAAACAAAGGCAAACATGCATGTTTCATAATTCATTAGGGATTTTTATACGAAGCCATTTCCCTATGGTGATCTATTGAGTTCAGTTATACTTGTTTTCGTGTAATTTTGGAGTATTGTTATTTGGACCCAAATTTGCATCTTAAGAATTAAAAATTGTTATTTCGGGTTAATCCAGTTTTCACTCATGACAAATCCTAAGACAACTGGAATTTTTTTTTTTTTTTAAGTCCAGTTTTCGCCCTTGCTTCCCAAAATATATTGTCAATTCAACACACGATAAAATTAAATCATATTTTTTTGAAAAGCATTGTTGTTTCATCCAACTTCCAGAGTAATAAGCCCCCCCAAAATTTTTATCAGTCTTTTCTGCTTTTGTTCGGTTATAAGTATAACTTGCTTGCCTGTGTGGTTTAGTATGTAATTGAAGGAATCGCCTCAGTCTGTCATGCACACCTGAGACAAACTCCCATGTGAGTAAAGGGTGAGCTTGGACCAGAAAGAGATAAGAGATGCGCTCGTTCGGCACAATATCACGCGCCCGTGGAATGTGGGGAATGTAAAACTTGGCCTCGTCAAAGGGTTTGGAGTGGCTTTTAAAATTGAAATGACAAACAATGTGGGTCCGTCAGTGTGGGTAATTGATTGGTGTAACTATGTACTTGGACACCGTCGTGTTTTATTTTGGTTTGTTTTTTGTTCGACTATTGGACAAAGACCAATTACTTACTGCGAGATTTTTTTATTTACTATGTAGGTATAATAATAATGTTTTATCCTACTTATATTATAAATGAAATGTGCGAACGTATGTGAAATGTGAAATTTTTGTTACCTAGGATCTCCAAAACTATGAACAGATCAAGATGAAATTTAGCATACACTTAGAACGTAGCCTAACTTGAACAATACTTATTGTACCGGAAAAACGCGTGCGAAGCCGCGGGCAGAAGCTAGTTGAGTAAAAAAATATACATAGTCTTATTCATAGATGAAAACCCCTTTTAAGTATTATGGAAATAACTTGGTGATTTCGCTCTTCCACGTTTTAAATTATGTATAAGTTTTGAACTTTTAAAAAAACATTGCAAAACAATACAACACGTATGTACCAAAACCTGCCTGACCATAAAAAATATTATAGGTACACTTGAATTCTGTTTTAGATATCGCACGATTCACACATATGAATTTCTACACGCATTAATAACGTATTTATGATGCATTTTGTTGGTGTGAGTCGCTCGTCGCGGCAGTACCGAGAACTCCCCATGTGTCGAGCTTTCTCCGAAAACTCATTATCCTGGCACGCGTCACGTAGCGACCATAACGGGTTTTATTAGGTTTCACTAACGCGCCCTAAGTCGCGCATCTGAACAGCCTTTTATGTCGCACACGAGTTCACGCCGGATGCCGTAATGTTTCGGACTTTAGCTTTGTATTCAAAGAGATCCTTAATTTTATAATATTAGCCCTTAATAAAGAATAAAAAGAAAAGATATCGTACCACAGAGACTGAGGATGACGGACAAACCGAATTACGGTTTATGTTGGCTGTAGATAAAATTAATATAGAAACGAATAGAATATAAATTTATTTGCTAAAGAACTTACACATACTAAGCTTAGACTAAAATACATAATTAACTTAGATTAAAATACAAGGTGTAAACTCAGTAACAAAATGGCTCTGCCTCAGCATGGGTTGGTTGAATAGCAAGCTAGCAACCACCGCTGGTCTTCCGTCAGAGCCACATGTTGGCTTTAGGCTATATGTAACACTAGCTTCTGCCCGCGGCTTCGCACGCGTATTTTCGGTACAATAATGTAGCCTATTATCTAAGTTAGGTTTTGCTCTAAACGTACGCCAAATTTCATCTTGATATGTTTAGTAATTTTCGTGATCCTAGGTAACAAAAATTCAGATTTCACAAACTTTCGGCTTTATAATATGAGTAGGATAAATAAATGAAAAAAATAAATAAAAATAAACCTATCTTTACCTTTAAAAAACCTATCTTCATGACTCTGTTGTATTTAAGTATTCAATTTATATGCGGATGTAATTATAGTAGGTACTTATTTGTTAGGTTATAATATTTTCTGTATTGTATTATTATATGTTATGTAGTAGTCTATTTAATAAGTAGGTTAAAATTAAATCTTTATATCCTCTGTTTAAGCACATGTAGGTACCCACTTTTACAAATGTGTCTCTCTTCCATTACGGTTTGCTGGAAGAGAACTCTTTCTAGGGTTAAGCTCGCCTATGCCATTATTTTTCCTAAAATGTTTTACAAAATATGTCCCTATTTTGTGCAATAAAGAATTATGAATAAAAACAAAGTAGTTTCACAAAGACGACGAACTCATTTCAATGGCAAGTTAAAAACCCCTTGTATGTAAATGAGCTGCCACAATCTAATAAACAGAACTGCTTATAAACAGCAATCAAACATTACCGCAGGGGTTTAGCAAAGATGAAAACTTGGGGTTCGATTGTGTGGTGTCCTCTAACCCAAATATTAGCTTACTAACTCCCGGGGGATTCGTTATCGTATCACTAGTTCGGTCAGGTTTGTCTGTTTGTGAAATATTTGTAAGATTAGATAACTGATAAAGCGTATAGATAGATTCATTGATATACCGATGGGTTTGCTTATATCCTTAACCTACTTTATAATTTGTAAAATTTGGTTTCAAAGTAGGCAATCTGTAAAATTAAAACTGAGTTTGTGTCTCTTGCAGAATGAATGATGCTTATATTAGGTTTGACTAATCTGTTTCTTATCTAAGACTAGCTTCTGCCCGCGGCTTCGCACGCGTTGTTTCTATAGAAACGTTTTGAGGTTATCTCTATCCCATGGGAACTGATTTATGGGATAAAAAGTCGCCTATGTTTGATTTCAGGGTTAGACAACATTTATGAAAAATTCAGATTGTCGGTTTCGAAACTAGTCGACTCATTTGTGCTGTGGTAGGTACCTATAAAATGTTTGTTCATTTAGTTTTGAATCTGATTCGGCTCTGCAGTTATAATAATATTATTGACAATACACAGAAAGTGTAGTTATCACATTCCCGTACTGAGAGAAGGATGCGGGTTCAAGTCCCGTCGAAGTTGAAAATTTTTGCGATATTATTTGATTTTTTAGAAATCAGCCAGAGTGCGAGGCTTACGCACTATAATAACAACAACACATAGTGGTTTTTGATCTTCTGTAATAGAAAAACAGTTCGAAAAATACCAGGATAGCATAGAGCTCATGGAGGTCCGTGCTCACGTAGTAGGCTCGGTTCTCTGTTCGCAGGGTGACGCGAGAGGCGGGGGCAGATCGATACGCAGGCCGCATTGTTGCCCTTACTCTCCCCGCGCCTCGCCGCCCCTTGCCCATGGGCCTGCATTCGAAATTCGCCCTATTTGTTGTCGAGGCCCAAATAAAGCTAAAGCCCGCTTTTGTTGCAATTAATTGATGCGCTATGTTATAATGGCCTATTTAAGTTTGGTCCGTGCTGCTCCTGTGAATATTTAAATCTAGTTTTAATTTTGGTAGAAGCATAAAATTATATAAACTCTTTCTGAACTCAACACCCTCTCTATTTAATCTAAACATCCTGTTTTTCATTACATCTACGCTACACCTAACGGACAAAGATTCCTTTACGATAAAAGAAAAGTTCTATCAACACTCTAACGATAAATAATTTTCTATCTTGACATGCAGAACTTTCGTAGCAACGCTCGAGAATTTAAACTCGACCTCGTGGCTAATCCCTGATAATTTGAATAACAGTCGTGTTTAAATCTCGTAATAAATTTTAAATGCAATACTGTAAAACGTTTGAGAAACCTGCCCACCTGATTGTAGGAAGCCAGTCCCACAACACGGGAATAAACTTAACTTTATGCAGCGCACTAACTTTTACGATGAAATGAAATGCCTAATTAGCAGTCCAGTTATTACCTAACTGCGAGTATATTTCACACTCGAGTGGTGCCCGTAATTGCTGAGGAAGATTGAAGTTGGGCAGAGGGGCACGAATGCATTTCAGACAATATAACGTGCTGTTAACGATACTGATATAAATCATGTGGATTTCTAGAGGTACCTAAGTAAAAAGAATATAACTTATATCTACACCCTTCTGCATATGAATATTTATCACACTAATATTATAAACTAGTTTATGCCCGCGGCTTCGCACGCGTTGTTTCTATGGATACGTTTAAAGGTGATTTCTATCCCATGGGAACCGATTTATGGGATAAGCAGCCTATGTTTAATTCCAGGTTAGAATTACTTGTATGCAAAATTTCAGCCCGATCCTTTCCGTAGTTTTGAGTAAAGAGGTAACAAACATCCAAACTTTCGCATTTATAATATTAGTGTGATGTGAAAGTTTGGGTGAATCGATGTTTGTTACCTCTTCACGCCAAAACTACTGAACGGATCGAGCTGAAATTTTAGCATACTACCTGTATGCAAAATTATTTCTAATCCTGGAATCAAACATAAGCGAATTTCTATCTCATAAATCAGTTCCCATGGGATAAAAACGTTGCCATAGAAACAACGCGGGCAGGAATTAGTTGGTTATAATTTCAGTACTTACCGGATTGTTTTACCGAGATTTCCACATTTTCCACTACTATACCGCATCGACAGGCGTCGTGAGACGATGAACTTGCCTCAACTACCTAAAACAGTTATTTCTTACTAGCTTCTGCCCGCGGCTTCGCACACGTTGGTTCTATGGAAACGTTTAAGGGGGTACCTACCCTCAAATTGCTTATTTTCAACTCCGTCGGACCTCCATATCTTCCAAACTACTGAATTTTTAACTTTGAAATTTATATATGGTAAAGTTCAGGACTTATTCTATCGATCATATGTTTCGAAAACACGATTCCATAAAATTTTCTCGATAGAAAAAAATCGCAAAGTTACCTCTAATTTTTTACTAAAACCCTAATTTCTCAATAAATACAGATGATACGATCTTGAGATTAAGCATAGTAATTGAGCTAAGTATAAAGAACATTTTATATGTTGCCTTTTTTTCAATTAACTATTCTAATGTTTGTGGGGAGCAAATAACTACTAAAAACTTGATTTTTGGGCTTACGCCGCTTTGCTCTGTCCCGCTCCTGTGAACGCGAAATTCTATGCCTATCCTCTTCACACAATAACGAGGTAGGGTACCGCCTTAAAGGATATTTCTATCCCATGGGAACTGTTTGATGATGTTAGAGCTTATATCTATGCAAACACTCAGCTCTATCCGTTCAGTAGTTTTGGCGAGAAGAGGTAACAAACTTTAACATCCATCGATCCATACCTCTAAACATCCAAACTTTCGCATTTATAATATTAGTGTGATAGTGTGATCGTTGATGACGATGAAGCCGCGGGCACAGCTTAGTCTAAAATTAAATTCCGCACGCGTTTCACAAGTCATAGGTAACTATTAAATATATATTTAAAAAAAGCTTATGATAGATACCGTCTACGCGCGGTCCGATTTTTTGATAATTCATTAGTATAACGTAATTATAAAATTAAATATGTAGTGGCGCCACTATCCACCCTACTATTCGCCTTAAATTCGAGTCTTATAGAATACCCAACGAAAATTATTCAAACATCAACATCGCTTTATATCTTACGTCTGTTTAATATTAATTTGCTAATGGTAACCGTCCGTCGAGGCATTATCATAAAGAAGTCAGAAAATACGGCGAGAGCAGCATTTGAAACTACAGGGCCCAAAACTACGTAATCTCATCCAAATGTGTTTCGACATAGCACCCAAACGAATTCAAACTCGAACTGCAAAGCTATAAAGTATACAATTGAACGTTTCTAACAGCGTGGGGGCGTATTCTCTAAATTCAGAATATACGTTCGGTTATCACTATCAGTGAGTTTGGGCGATAAATAAATCCGAGTGAAAGATAAGCCTTGATTTTGGTGTTAAGTAGACCTATAGAGAGGTTAAGTTAAACATAGGACATGATAATCTCGAGTGCTTCCCCGTTCGACCCAAGATTTTTCAACCCAATAGGTATTTTGCTCCGTTCGACCCAAAACATTTGATTTTAGTTCCCCTTTCTACCCACACCTACTTATTCCAAATTTCTATTGTTTAAATTCAAATAAAGGACACAGTGAAACACCGAAGTAGATGGGTCAGCAGACAAAAATATATAGATACTTATTATCAAATATATTTTTATTAATAAAATCAGTCTTGTTCAGATAATAGTCACTCAAATATTTGTCTACTAGTGTAACAATAAAACTAATCGACGACGACGACCTTTGTGGCGCGGTGGGCGAAGGTCCGCCTGCGGCGCAGGAGGTTGAGGGTTCGATTCCCGCCTCGGGACAAATATTTGTACGATCTGCAGATATTTGTTCAGGGTGTTCTGGTCGTTTTCTATGTATAATAAAAAATATCTATCTATGTACTCGTATATTATTAAGTATATCAGTTATCTAGTACCCATAACACAAGCTCTGCTTAGCTTGGGGCTAGATAATGCTGTGTGAATTGTCCAGCATTATTTATTTATTATTATTTATTTATAATCAACCTTTCAAGTAACAAACATAATCAAATAAACATGTTATAAAAAGAAGCACAATAGTGGTTAGATTCAGGTCTGGTAGGTTAATATAAATTTTAAATTATTCTATAAATTAAAAAAAAATAGTCACATAGTACGAAATCTTCATAGTCTTTTGGGATTTTGACTTCTTTAAGATTACTAAAATTCGTTTTCTTGACTCCTTGACTTTTATTGCGAGTATTGTATAATTTGTGCATTTTACTTTCAAATGACGGATTTGTGACTAAATTCAGTCCCTTGGTATGAAGGGTCTGAACGGTTTCTCTATACAACTGGGTAATCGGGATCCCGGCTTTGCTCAGGCATACTTATTAGGTAACACTTGAGCTTCATGACTCGCTCGCAAACGTGAAAAATTTCTTTGAAAACACTTGTTTGGTGTACATTTAAAGCGCACAACCAAAACATCTGGG
Organism: Eupithecia subfuscata; assembly: GCA_963564075.1. NCBI lineage: Eukaryota > Metazoa > Arthropoda > Insecta > Lepidoptera > Geometridae > Eupithecia > Eupithecia subfuscata. The sequence continues at coordinate 13,453,419 of OY751099.1, read as the reverse complement.
TGCCTGTACACACCGCCACACTGTATCTCCGCCACTGTTTGCTCCAATATTTGTCCGGCACGGTTTGACTGTATTAAATTCAAATTCTTCTCAATATCAGAACTTGGGAGTCGCTTCGTTTTCCGCCATATTTAATGTGAATCTTTGGGTTAGTATTCAGTATTTTATTTATTGCATTCATACAATCAGGTCTTAGTGAGTGAGTGAGGTGAGTTTAAGTCGAGTTCACAGTATGTACCCATTTAAGGTGTTGCAATGGAAAAGTATAATAGTAGGTCTAGTAACTACTGTCAGGAATGACAGTTAAGACAAAAAGAGTAGAAATAGACTTAATGATGAAATAAAACATATTCATAAACGTACCTCAACAGAGATAAGAAAAACAATGGTAGTCCTTCCCGTTGTTGATTGGATTATCCAGTGTACAATAAGTCCGCCAACTTACATAGTTCTAAGCATTGCACGAGCATTCGTTTGAAGAAAGCATAAGCATAAAATAATATTATGATATTGTAAGTACAAAATTTTATGTTACTGTGAGTAGGTAATAATGTCATCAAGTTCGATTATTTATAAATATTACGGTGTCTGTACTGTTTACAATTCACTGTGACTTAGATTTTTGGATTGGGTAGAACGGAGCATATGTTTTGGGTTGAACGGGGAAAAATAATATTGGGTAGAAAAATTGTGGGTTGAACGGGGAAGCACTCATAATCTCCTTTAAATAATCGATGACCTTTGATAGCTACTTATAGCTTTGAGAATATTATTTATATCATTGAATTAATTATAATCAAACAAGACCAAATTAAAATTTTTAAATACCCGCCGACGGTTATTGGCTGTACAGATTTTTTGAAACATGGCTAAGAACACTCGGGATAAAATTATCTATGACACCAAAAAAAACTAAACGAAAATCGGTTCATCCGTTTGGGAGCTACGATACCACAGACAGATACACAGACACACAAATACACAGACAGACACGTCAAACTTATAACACCCCTCTCTTTTTGACTGTTACAAACAATGTACAGGTAGTTGTACTGATCCATATCAATACAAGTCGAAAGCGTCATTAATTTTATTGTCTTCAAAATATTCACTAACATACTATCCTATCCTTCCTACTAATATTATAAAGCTGAAAGTTTGTGAAATCTGAATTTTCGTTACCAAGGTTCTCCAAAACTACTGAACAGATCAAGATGAAATTTGGCTTACTTTTAGAGCAAAGCCTAACTTAGATAATAGGCTACATATTATACCGAAACTACGCGTGCGAAGCCGCGGGCAGAAAATCAAACAAAACGTCATAAGATGTGAGAGAAGCATTTAAGTACGCTAAAACGAATCAGTTCGCTTTTCGTTTTTACGAGTAGGCCCCTGATTGTACAATAAACGAATCGCAATAACTGACCTGCCCCAACCTGCCACTAGTGTTCGCCAAACACGTCATCCGACAGACCGAGGACCGAGTCTATCGACGACGTAACAACTACGCAGATCTACACAGGCCGTTTTACCTAGTACCTACCGTGAGTGTACGCCCCCGCCTAAATGAACAAAACAAAGCTCAATTCTTCCGTTTTGAGATCAGGGGGCCCCGGACATGGCAAATCGAAGTTTCTTTTTCGTTGAAAACCAACTCTTATGTCGCTCACATAAGATTAGCGTTTGCACGAAAACGGATCAGAAACTTCTATTTAGATTTTACGAGTACGGACCCGGCATTTCCTTTCTAGTTGAGAATCTAGCTATTATATGTGTTTCGAAACGGACAGCATGGTTTGAAGAATTGCAATTTGAAATATGGATGTATTTATGTGCTTTTATCGTCTTTTTGTAGTCATGCTGTGTGTTTTTCCGTCAAAGTCAAAGCAGCAAGTCCCTGTCATTGTGACAACTGTCAATGTCAACTCATAGCGTTTGAAATTTTCAGCGGTGTATGCAGAAAATTTTGTGTTTTTATGGTTTTTTGGTGAAAAAACGATGTTTACGGTGAAGTACAAGCATTTACTTTGTGCAAAATTCGTGCCCATCTCTCCGAGTTATAATCCCGACCACTGACTATGAGGTAAGCGTGGAAAACTCATAATAACGAGCCTGGCACAAAGTTCCCATCGGATGGTAATACTTTGTATAGTTATGTCGCCGGTACCATCAGGCCGGCGGTACACACACGAGTGTGATCCTTTAGTACAGCTTGTCTTATCAAGTTATTGCGATAATAACCCAGGTTGAAGTACATAACCTATAGACGGAAGGTGCGGTGCCACCTTTTAACACCCTAGATCATGTTAAATCATTTTGCAATCTCTAATTGAGTGTTACAAACATACTTTTGATGAAAAGATGATGAATTAGTAAACTACTATTATAAACAGAGTTATGTGCATGTAATAGGTATGAACTAATTGTTTGAAATAAAAACATCATTGACACCAAAGTTTGGCAGGGCAGGGCAAATGCCTACATAAATAACAGATCGAAATCTTCGTAGGCTACCTGGTAGTACCTACCTACCTGGTTTGGTAAATAAAAAGTTGACACATTAATGCAAAAAGCTGTCATACTAAACACTTGTAGGATTGTCAGAAAAATCCTGCAAAATGAACTACCTAGCACCTGAAGTGCACTTGCCTTAGGCCCATGTGCTTTGTTTTTTACCGGTTTTTTCACAGAGAAGATTTAAACCTTAGCACAATAATAATAATCATAATAATAAGTTCCCAGGTTCGGTTTGTACTGTTCGGGGCAGAATCACCACTTTATTTTGAACAATCAGAATTTAGCTAGGTACTTATTTCATTGTTACTGGCAGACAGAGTACAGAGAGTATATCAGAACAAGAGCTGATTTTTGACTAACTAATCTATATTGTATTGGAAGTTAAATATAATAATAAGAAAATGCCCTAAGTAGGTATATAATTATAGCTTTCTTTTGCTTAAATTATTTAAAGAACAGTACCTACCTTAACCTAACCTTATAACTAATAAGTTAAAAGGTTCTGCAAATTGACCTTTCACATTACAGCTTGTAAATAAAATTACCTGCAGGTATGTTTAACACTTACTCGGAGTAAGGTGCCAAACATAAAAATACTTTGTAGTCTCTCATTATGTTACTTTCATTGTATTGAAACTGAATATGCTCTAGATCATTGTCATGGTGATCTCCGACATTTTGAAGTACCTATCTAAAACATGATTTACTTCCAAGATCTGATGACACCAGTTGGAATGAACATCACATGTCATATTGAACCTAGTTTCACATTCCCAGAATCATAGGTTATTTCCACAGTTGTTACCTATGGCTTTTATAGAACAACTTTATTTAATAGTAAGTACCTAAAATTATTTCTTTTATTGACCCCGCATTATTCTGAAAATCATTTAGACCCAAAGTCTGAAATAATCAAAATTAAATTCTCTGCAACAAACTAAAAATGATCAAGACAAACAGATTACTATTATTAGCCTAGGATGTCCAACAGCAGGGCAATGGCATTCCTTTAAATTAAAGACAATTTCCTACTGCTATTTTGTTTGAGTTAGTGCAACTCACTTCAGGTGAAGGTTAGTGCACACCAACACACCATCAGAATCTGGTATATTAAATTTTTATTACAATATTCAAGAGTGTGTAAGTCACAAGAGCTCAGTTTTTTCTTAGCTTTGTTAATTAAGTAGCAGAGGATCATTACATAATTATGTGGTTTACAATAAATACTTTGAAACCTCATAGATAACCAAACCTTCACAGTTGGTTTCACTCGGATGTGATCCACATTTTGACGAGATGCATCGGATGCACTCATTTGAACGAGAGGTTCCAGTCAGGTGGGCAGTGACCCTATCAAATATCTGACACTCAAGCCAATATGTGGGACTATACCATTTCATACCGGTAAACGAAACTTATTATTTTATGTATAAAATAAGGGAAACTTTATCCTGTCGTCAGAAACAATGTAACTGGAACTAATAATGGTGATGTTCATGAGAGAGTTATGTTATAGTTTGGCCAACTAACAGTCAAATAATCAACATAATACCGGTATGGTACTTATTGCCCCTGGCCTCGGAGGCTATATCCTAAATTAGGGGCCATCGCATGCTTACTTGGGCTAGGCGATGATGTTACTGGAGCTGTCTTGACGACGATTCAGGACACTACTACGGCAGCATGCCTCTCGGGGAGGTATAACGGCATGGCCGTCTGCCAGCCAAATAATCTGAACAGAGTATCGGAACGGTACTTATTGCCCCCGGCTGCGGAAGCTGTATCCGGAACATGGGGCGTGGCATTATAGACATGAAATGAAGGCTATTACAGTAAAATAGTACAATACTTCTCATTATTATATTTCTTCTCATATTAACCAAGTGTGCCTTGTGCTCCTATGGCGAATAAATTTATGAGTATGAGTGTTACCCCATCCATGGCCTAGACTCTGCGGTGTGACCCGCAGAGGTGGCGACTCTGGTGCCCCGTTGCTAAACCTGATAGGTTAAACTAGCAGATGGACACTAACAATATTAACTCCAGTGCGGAGGAGATACGGATGCGATTTTTCGTTTAGCCTTCAAAGGCGCGAATGGCTCTTAATACCTTTGGCCTCGGAGGCAAACTAGCAGAGGGGAAATGACAATGTTAACTCCAGTACTGAGGAGGTACGGATGGCATTTTTCGCTACGCCTTCAATGGCTCGAATGGCTCGATCATCATCAGCCTATATTAGTCCACAGCTGGCTATAGGCCCTGTTGGCACTTGGTCTTAAAAGCGATACCTCGCTATAACAAGGTCAGGTCGACTTTTATAACACCTTCAGTCGAAGTGTGATCAGTTTTGTCTGAATATACACGTCGCCCTCGGAGACTGTATCCGGATGATGGGGCATACATACTAGGTGATGGACGCCCCAACAAAGTGCCTGACATTTTGCCAATATATTCGAGCCTGAGAAGATAGCACACAATCTATGATAAATATGATAATGCTTCTGGCTTATACATTTTAAATCTTGTATTGAGGTTCTGTCTGAGCTCCTTTAATGTTCTCTCCCCAGTGAAGTCCCTCCTCAGATGGAGACACTGGAACTTTTGGTAAAAAAGTGGGGGGGGGGGGAGAAACGGTACGGTGAAGTAGACGAGTGGTAAGACTAGGCACGTCACCCACTGTCCTGTATCAGATTGTCCATCATTATCACCAACCAAGGTACCATTACCCTTTACCGTCGGATATGACAGGGTTCTCCGCAATTAAATATATATCGTCTAGCGGGAACACCATGGAGTTATGGTGTCAGTGGATTCATAACCAAGTATTTTTCATGAAAACAATAACATACCCAAGCAGACACCTGTTTTGGTGTTTTCTGCAACTGGACCTGATTCAAGTACTTATGTTGTTCAGTTCAGAGAACTAACAAGCTATATGTAGATATCATTAACTACCATCTTTATATTACATACAAATACCTATAATTACACAGCAAGGGTTATAGCGAAATAACCCCTTGTAAATAAGTTATCCATACCATAACATATTTTATTTTATATTTGTAATGTTAAAAGTCCTATTTGAACTAAATTCAATTATGGACAGTTAATTAAGGATATACATAAGAAGTAGGTACCTATGTTCATGTGAATCCCAGATCTCATAATAGCAAGATCAATTAAATTTATTAATTCTAAAAATGAGCACATTACCAAGCATGTGATCAACAAATAAATCCTGAATTAAATAAAATTAAAACTATCACATTCAAACTGAAAATATTCTACTAAGCAGAACTCCACTCATTGAAATATTAGACCTTGCATTTTAGAGCAGTAATTTCTGATCAGCAAGATTTTATGAATACCATAATCCTATTTAATAAATTGATGAATCTAAATGGTTAATAGTAAAGTTTCAAATAGAAACCAGAACTTTACTCATTTAAATAATGAAATACCTATATTACCTATACATACAATATTTTCATACTTAGATCACTGCCTTTTACCCAGTTTATGACAGTTTTAAACATTGTCCGGCCCCACGAAGCGATCTGCTGTACAGCGACAGAACTGCGGCGTCACCGGCTGCCACTATCCAGACCTAAGCCCCAACGAAGTGACCTGCATGACGGCGCACAATACAACTGCAGAACGGCGTCGCCGGCTGCCACTATCCAGATCCATGTGTACCTATATGTGCTTCAGGGGCACTTTGTGTGATGCTAAGTATCGTTGATTTCTGATCAATTAGATTTGATAAACACTCAATATTTTGTTTTACACAACTTTAAAGTCTTAGAAGTTATGTCCTAAGATCTTTGACTTGTTTGACTGTTATTTATGTATTACATGTAAGTACCTACTTAGTTACATGTCATACATTTTATTTTCACATAGCGTTTGTCCGTCTTTCACCAGCAGATAACAAACAGGTCTTCAAACCATGCTGTCCGTTTCGAAACACATATAATATTACCGTTTTGCACAAAAACAAAACGGATATTATGTGAGTGGAGAAACGGACAGCATCAGCAAGGTACTTGCTGGTGTTGATGACACTATGAGTTGACATTGACAGTTGTCACAATGACAGGGACTTGCTGCTTTGACTTTGACGGAAAAACACACAGCATGACTACAAAAAGACGATAAAAGCACATAAATACATCCATATTTCAAATTGCAATTCTTCAAACCATGCTGTCCGTTTCTCCACTCACATAATATCCGTTTTGTTTTTGTGCAAAACGGTAATATTTTATTGCTACTAATTGACGAAACCAGCAGCTGATGTTGATAGTACAGCGAGTATACGCCCCCGCTCGAATGAACAGAGCCCGAGTCCGGTTGTCGATAGTATCGAGACATCACATTTTTTTATGGGATTTGGTACAGCGCCTCTATCGTGCGGACAGGGAATTACGCAAATCCTATACAAAAATGAGACGTCACGATCACGTTTTAGTATGGAATTGTCAACTGGAGTCAGGGCTTAAAACAAAGCTCAATTCTTCCATTTTGAAATGCGAATGAGTTTCCTTCTCTTTTCTATTTATGTCTTCTACTAGTTGAAGGTATCCGCCCCGGAGGAGCTAGGCGGCGCGGCGGATATACCTGATCGAAGCCTCCGAGCAATACTTCTTAGACTGGTGTCATAAGCTCATCTTGGAACGCAATTCAACCCGATGCATAGGTTAATCAACTATCAGTAATTTGTAAAAATAGCGCACAGTAGCGATATGATCTGCGCATACTGAGGTCATAGCATAGAGGACAAAATTTGTCCCTTGATTTAATCAGTGACGAACTAGGGGCATCCACTAGTTTGTCACTGATTTGTTGTTTCCTTTGTTTGTTATTGTGATAGATAGATATTTATTTATTGTTTCAAAGTTGTTAAAATTTGTTAATAGCGTCTTAAATCCTAACATAGGAATCTAGACACTAGAGTTCTCAACGTAATACTTAATTATAATATATATATAATATAGGTAGGCTAGCATCGGAAATTAATGCGGTAGGCAGCCACGCACACAAGCACAGTGACATCGCTGTTCGCTGCATGGCTCGGGCCGCACACAGGCGATCAACCAATCACGCACGAGCAGCGAAGTCTACGACGAAAAACAAAAGGTTTTGACTAACTTTTACTTAATTTCACAGACAAACACACCCATCAATCAGCATAGGGAAGTTGCTTGGCGGTAGAAACAAGCATGATGGTTGTTCTTCTCCGAACGAGTCTTTTCATATGGAGCTCTACTCATACCTTCTTCAATTTTATTAGAGGTTCATGAGCAAGAGCTAATGAACCTCTAATAAATTTATCTATTAGGCGTTTACTGCCCAGCCTTGAGAGAGACGCAGCTACAAGGAACAGACGACTGGCTGCTGCGGCATAGGCACTGAAAATGCTATTGATTCAAGGAATATTTAGTCTGAAACTAACTGACATCTGAAATTCTTTCAGAATGCGAAGAAATAAATAATGCATGACAATTCACACAGCATATCTAACCCCAAGCTAAGCAGAGCTCGTGATAGGCGTACTAGATAATTCAGACAGACAGACAGACAGACAGACAATTGTAAATACTAATGTAATTCTCTTTGTGAATAAAGGCTAGTTATACTTAATAATTTGGGGTAAAGGGTACTAGATAACTGATATACTTAGTACATTACACTACATCTATACTAATATTATAAAGAGGAAAGGTTTGATTTTTTGTTTGTTTGTTTGTTTGTATGAATTGAATAGGCTCCGAAACTACTGGACCGATTTGAAAAATTCTTTCACCGTTAGGAAGCTTACTTTTCAGGGAGTGACATAGGCTATATTTTATCCCGGAATTCCCACGGGAACGGGAACTACGCGGGTGAAACCGCGAGGCGATCGTCTAGTAGATATTTATTTTGTTATTTTACATAGAAAACATCCAGGACAAATGTTTGTACAAACATTTATACCGAGAGGTCGTCAAACACTGCTTAGTCCACGCGGGCTGTACGTACTTCATGTAAGATTCCAGCGAATTAATTACGTATTTTGTATTTTTTTATAGGTTATATTTTTATAGGTCAGTATGCCTTATGTTCCTTTAGGAAATTGTTATTTGGTATATGATTGTGATACCAGAAATTAATTTAGCATATAAATGCGTTGGCAAATCGGCACATGACATGATATCCTGCGCGTCGCCGTGGTCGTCTCCATCGCGTCATCGTGTCGCCAATTTACATAATTGAGTAGATAACATTATGCATTCAGTCAGGTCGCCCTCATGTAGCGGTGCTCCGAAACAAAGCACCGGATGTATCGATAAAACGCATCGTAATTACATTACAAGGGAGGAAGGCGAGGTGAGGTGACCGACCGTCTGACTAATCACATCATGTACCTTTGAGAAACGAAACAACCCTTCTTGATAATAACGACCTGGTAGAACCGCAAAAGAACTGAGCGGAAATTGCTTTACTGGAGCAGCTATTTTCAAATAAAGCCCCTTGGGAGTATAGCCCGTAAGCCGTTTTATGAAGGAACCCGCATCAGAATTAAGAAGTCCTTTCCCGAATATATGGGCATGTGTCTCATAGTTTTAAGCAGGAAAGGAATATCAAGTCCTTCGCACAGGGCGAAAAAATATTTTTAGCAAGCCCTTGCGTTGCGCCAATGATGAGGATTTTTAGCAAAACTCGCGCGCGAGGTCAAAGGCAGAGCAGAATACAATAAAATGTACCTGCGAACTTCGATCTATAAATATAATGCTACAACGACCCTGACCGAAGTGGAAAAGTCTATTATAGTCTGGAATTGCCGATCTGATTTTACGTCGCGTTTCTTGGAAATCACGAAGGTTTTTCGCGTATTCCGAGCGACAGCGACTGTCTCCGAGTTTCCCCGAAGTAGGAGAAAAGCGAAACCACCCCGTTTCCTCCCTCGTTGGGGTGGCTGGGGTCTTTGTCCCAGCGAATGACCCAGTTAATGACCGTCCCCGCATACAGCCTCGTGCAGATATAAATACGCCTACTACACTTGACCTCTAAAGTTTTTATTGGAAAGCACGTGTGCTCCGGTAGGTATTGTGAATGATCGTGTTGTGAACAATCAGGCATTGTGTAACGGTCCTTATCTAAGCAAAAAAGTACGTCATTAATGAGTTCGTGTTCTAGTTGGCAGCTTTAGTGTTTCGTTCTCGTTCCGCGCGGCAGTAAATCTGTAACCTGCAAAGGGTTTGCGGTCCAATCGAGCCGTGATATAGAAGGGGCACGGAAAGCAACAGGTCGCGAAACAACGTTTTAATTGTATACTATCAGTAGGTAGATAAACATCGGCGTCATCGGAGCGCGGCGCCCACACGGCTCGCCGCAGTAAAGAACGATGACCGGCCCTATTACATTAACTGCACTAAAATCACACAAAGAAGAAATGCTATTTTGTAACTAAAGGCACGTTATACCGTCATCATCATCAGCCTATATAAGTTCACTGCTAGCGTAATCTTACCACGTTATCTAAACTTGAGTGGATCGCTAAGTCAATCGGCACTACGTTAGAATGGCAGTTTGACACTTTCTGAGTTGAAGACAAGTTGCCGGTTTCTACTTCCCAACCAGTTTGAGTCGAACTCTCGCAGCTAAGGAAATGGGTCAAGTTGTAATGGAACAGACAGGCCAGCGAATTTGAAGAAGACAATCGAGTTCTACTTCGCCGTGTAACTTAGCGTTTCATGGACTATACTTTCAATTTCAACATCGTATATTAAAATGAGGTACGATACGGTACTTATTTGAATGATCTTATTCGTACTATAGCCATTTCATATTTAAATGAAACAACTTTATAAATAGGTGCTTTCGCGTTCGCCCACACTGTAACCCAAACTACAAAGCTCGAATCTCATTGTTGTGGAGACTTTGTGTCAGCTTACAGCCCAGTAAGCCACAGAATGGCAGTTTATGGCACACTCATACATAATAATATAAACATAACTGAAACCTTATGCCTCACCTAAATCTACAGCGAGCCCATAAGGAATTTTCGTTAGGAATTTTTGGTGCGTTTAAAGCCTTACCTTCATCCATCAATCGTGTTATTGGTAACACTCGAAAGAATCATGAATTTTACATTTTACGACGGTTACATCAGCACCATGGAAAAGCTTATGGGAATTCGTTCCATGCTGCATGTTTTGAGTGCGAGCATAAATCACTTGGTCGATTATAAACATTATTTCAAGAAACTCTTAGATTACACGCTTGTGTTACTGAATCAATAATATTTCAAGTAATAAACATGAGCGTATGTATGAGCATAAGTGTGTGCTTCGGCTTATAGAATTTTAAGCACAAAATTTAATTAATTTTACGTCCCGTCGAGTAAGTACCTACCTACTCTATTCATCAAGTGTGCTTTGGCTTAAGTAGTAATAAACTAAACTTAATTTATTGATGTTCATAAAAACAAATAATAGTGTTGTGGGTATTGGAAGAAGGAATTGCATTTCACTGTTTATTGAGATAAAATATTTATTGATTTTGTGCTATGATAATGATAACGTTAAAACTACAACGTTTAAAAACCAAAAAATGTGGGCAGGATGAGAAACAGGAAACCGACCGAAAATATCTTAGCAGCATACCCTGCTGCTAAGATATTTTCGGTCGGAATATTTTTATGAAAAAACAGTTAAATTGGTAGGTGCAAAATGTACAACTGTTATCGGCAGTGGTTCGTGGTTCGAGGCGGTAGTTGCGTCGCGGGGTTGCATCAGAGTGCAGTTATTGCAACAGTATGCAGGGCCTTGCATTCGCCGACCCGTAGTTGGCCATGGGCCAAAATGCCCGCTTTCACGCACTAAGCCTGCTACTCTCTGGTACACTCATACATTAACGCATTCACTGCCTAGCATTTAGACGCCGCTAGACGGGGCTGGGGAGACCATCTGCATCTTGTCTTAAAACTGTTAGGACTAGACGGAAGAAAAACTATAGCCATTAAACCCATGAATTTTCTTAGCCGGCACACATTATAAAGCTTAGTAGTTATTTAAAACATTATCTAATTAAGGAAGAGAGCATAGATATTGGGATTAGCTATATGCTTGAATTTATAAATATGTATATTTATTAAGTAATATTCCCACATGGTTATAATTTTTCCAGAATAGTCCAAAGCCGTTTTACCAATGTTATGCATACGTCGTAATTCGTCTTGACCACTTCCAGTCCAGACGAACTCTATTATGTACTGTGTACCGGTACAAGATGGTCTATTCTCCGCAAGTATCGCACATTATTTTACTTTTAGTCCCAGTGCCATTCACACTGGGTAAACGTAATGATTGTAATCACTACACGTTAAGTGTGTGTAAATATGAATTAAGTAAATAACTTAATAACGACTGGACTATGAACAAACGAGAATTATCAGAAATTTAACCTACCGAGTTTTAAGAAGCTGCATGAATCTGATACACATTGTGTAGGATATGGGAAACAGTTTGCGGTTACAATAACATTCTGTGCGGTCCGAAGGGCAATAATTTGACTTAGATTACGTACTTACAATACTGGCAAATGATCAAACTAGTTTCTACCTTTATTAACAAATAAAATTTTAATCAAATATTAGAAACAAATTAGAACTAGTATTTACAATTGAAACAATTCAGGTAACAGCAGACTGTTGCAAACAATCTACAGGTAGTTCAACTGATCCATATCAATACCAGTAGGAAGCGTCCCCAAGAAGCTGGCTGCATTGCCCCGTTGTATGGCAATACTGATGCACTGCGCCAGATACTCACCGGCTCTCGGTTCACTAGTTTCTATATCACTATCTAAATCACATCACACTAATATTATAAATGCGAAAGTTGGATGGATGGATGTATGGATGGATGTTTGTTACCTCTTCACGCCAAAACTACTGAACGGATCAGGCTGAAATTTTGCGTACAGGTAAGTCAACCCTGGAATCAAACATAGGCGTCTTTTTATCTCATAAATCAGTTCCCATGGGATAGAAATAACATCAAAACGTTTTCATAGAAACAACGCGTGCGAAGCCGCGGGCAGAAGCTAGTAAGTAATAACTAGGTAACCTGATAATCACTAGTTCGTTGAGTTCTAGGTGCGGAATGTTTGCGAAAGATAATAATTTCGAGTAGCTGATAGAAATAGTAACTCACCTTCATAAGAACGAGATGTCACGACTATGTGAAAGAAAGAAACAAAATATCATGGTCTTACTTCAAATTATAACATCATCATTGGAATCTTTAAAGGCCAATAGATTATGGAAGGAAAGCCAACTGTTTATTTTACAGCCAACAAAACAATGGAAATTCAAGACAATGCTCTTTAGAAAAACTTAGCCGTTCAGAACAAAAGGACATTTCGTTGAAAGTTCACTTTGGGACACGAAGCCGTAAATCTATTTTGATTGTAGACTCATAATGGTAAGAAAATAACATCAATTTCTATTATGGTCAGGAAGATATAAATATACAAACAGAGAGGTTGTGTTTATATGAAAGTGAAACTTTCAGAAGCTCTGTTTCCTTAGTACCTAGTATGGAAACCTTGGCCGGTGCATTAACTTAGCAGTTTAAGTGCTTATTGGCGACAGCATAGTGTTTCAAGTAACCTAGATAAAACTACTGTTAACTTATCATGGTTTCTCGACGTTATGTATTCAGTGAACGCGACATAACCAACCGAGTTGCCTTGTAAGCTCCAAATTGTGATTAACATCTCGATTGGTCACTGTTACAGCTATCTCATGAATGCGTACGATACATTCTTGACCATATCTGTCACGTTCAACGGTTACATCAGCGGCATCAACTTGTTATATTAGTTCTGGGATTGGCTTCTTTTCGGACTTGCCCTACATCCGCAACAGGGCCGAGATGAGACCGTGTATTTCTTTAGTCGTCTTCTCCATGTTTACCTTCAGCTAAAAACGTTCAGGATATGTATTTTCTCAAGGCATGTAAGTATTACTTGCGTTGCTGGTTGGTCATAAACGACACGTGTGTACACTCGAGACCTTTGTACAAAGGTTACCTGAGGCTAAGAACTTCTTTATGCTCGTAGCACTACGCAGTTTTAAGTAATACAGGGGGAATCTATACTTTCTTAAACTTTGAACGCTTTATCTAGAAACTCTCTATTCGTGACATCCATTATTCGTTCCCTCTGGAGCTTTGTTATATTGTGATCAATACAAAAAGTATACAGACAAAAGCTTTGTCATAATAAACAACTGGCTAGGCTGTTATTAGCAGTGTTTGTTGCAATCAATTCCAAGGTTAGGCGCAAACACATAAACTAGGATGTTTACAGCCATTCACTCGTCTTTGTCTCTAAAAGCAATTCATGTTTCTAACGTAAGTTATAAGCTTTCGTTTTTTAGGATGCATTTCTCAAATTATTAAACATTTTTATCCGTCGTATAGCCGACCACTTGAAGACAATAGGTATGTAAGTATATAGATCTTGAAAGAGAGAGGTAGATGAAATTAAATACTAATTATGATGCACCATGATGTGTAATTAAATTAAAGATCATTCAAGAAACGATTTTAAGGAGTATTGACGTCGACTGAACGGACACCATGTTAATCATGCGAATCATGGCGAGATTTTACACTCTTAAGCCGGGTTTCCACCGCGAAAGTGTGATTAGTGTTTAACTGTATAACAAAACAACGACACGACCAGACGAGAAGTTGCACTGATCGCATCGCATTAAATTAAACAGCTGGCATAAGCAAAATGTTAGCCCAAAAAATGTCTCCGATCCATATCGGAGGGAAAAAGGGCAGAACAAAAAAAAGGGGGTGATGGGCGGAAAATGTAAGGCGGGACGGACTCTTTTTTCGGTTTACATTTCCACCAACAAAGTGATTTGTCTGGTGATTTCCACCGCAATTAAAGGAAAATGAGATAGATGAGTGAGCAGAGCGTCATTTCAGCGCTTTCTGCTCGCTCAGTACCTACTTTCCGGTAGACCATTTGTTGGTGGAAATGGAAATACAACTATGCAGTTTACTCTTGCGAGTTGAACGGAGTTCTTAATGGGCTCCTTAGGGTGCGTTTCCACTGACGCGAAGCTGGGCGGAGTGGAGCGGAGTCCATTCGACCGGCACCACAGCCTGCTTGACTCCTTTCTGTCCGGCTCGGGGCCGCGTGTTCATATATTTTATTTAAAAGTACGCTCAGCTCCGCTCTCCTTACACTGTTTCCACTGATGCGGAGTCGAGATTTCGAGAACTGTGATTGGCCAATTTACGGTCTGCTCCTCTCCACTCAGCTCCGCGTCAGTGGAAGCGCACCCTTAAGGGGTTACCTACCCTCAAATTGCTTATTTTTAACTCCGTCGGACCTCCATATCTTCCAAACTACTGAATATTTAACTTTGAAATTTATATATGGTAAAGTTCAGGACTTATTCTATCGATCATATGTTTCGAAAACACGATTCCATAAAATTTTCTCGATAGAAAAAAATCGCAAAGTTACCTCTAATTTTTTACTAAAACCCTAAATTCTCAATAAATACAGATGATACGATCTTGAGATTAAGCATAGTAATTGAGCTAAGTATAAAGAACATTTTATATGTTGCCTTTTTTTCAATTAACTATTCTAATGTTTGTGGGGAGCAAATAACTACTAAAACTTGATTTTTGGGCTTACGCCGCTTTGCTCTGTCCCGCTCCTGTGAACGCGAAATCCTATGCCTATCCTCTTCACACAATAACGAGGTAGGGTACCGCCTTAATGCCGCTCCGCTCGGCTCGCGGGCTTTAGGTTTGTCCAGTCCAGACTGACGAATAAAACAAAACAAACGTCACAACATGCTGACAAGGGCGGTCAGTCCCCTATGCTCTAGTCCCGCTATGCTCAACTCGTAAAATACATACCAAACGATGGGACGGACAATCAGATGAGGAGGTTCCCATAAGCTTAGGACTTGTACCACAGACGAATGTGCATAACTGCACAAGAGAAGGCGTCTCAAGAGGCGATCGAATGCACCGACCTACTGCGTCGACCCTGGGAGCGCCCGTCACTGAGTTTACTGCTAACGTAGGTTTCGCTCTTTGTTATCGGCTCTTAACTGCCTACTATCCACTTTATTGCCATCGCTGTAATAGGAAACCTGAGAGCTTTGTGTAGATATTACGTACTTACGTGACATCTTTGGAATCTTTTAAACGTCAGTATTACTTGTTCTTGATACCATGTATTATTCATTCGATCAGTATGTTCATTCTTTACTTTTTGTTTTCAACACCAACTTAGATTTCTGAGCAGTTAGGAATGGGGAACTTCCTAATCGATCGACGCTTCTCAAGTTCTCACTCTGCCACAGTAGTACAGTCAAAACACTTCCGTCTAAATTCAACAACTGCTCAATCGCAGTAAAATTTGAATAACTAAATGAAATGTCAACATGTCGTCACCTTTATGGCAAACTCACGAATCTGCACTTTTTACGAAAATGACTTTTTAATGCCAAACCGCTTCTATTGCGCTGATACACACTGTCGCAAATTATTGTATCTCTAGCTTTTGTAGTTTTGAAGATACGATAACAGCAAATGAGCGAATTTTAGCAATTTTTTATATTGTACCATGGTAAATTCTCGTAAGTGTTGATTAAACATTTTACTACCGAGTTCATTGTGTTTTAAACCAAAAATGCCCAGTGCAAACAAGCGAATGTTGAACTATTCGTGTATCTGATGCCATCTCTCTTGATAGTACGCATTGAATTGACCACGGTAAACTAGCGTAAATGGCAGATTCGCGTTTTTGCTAACATTATTTTATTGATGAAAGCACCAATTTGACCGTAGGAAATGAGTGTATGTGGCAGATTCGCGTTTTAACTAACATTATTTTATTGTAGAGAGCACTAATTTGACCGTAGGAAATGAGTGTAGGTGTCAGATTCGAATATTTGCCAATGTCGTAATTAGGCCGAATTACCGAATCAGGTTTTCACCACAGGTAATATTCACGAACGACATCAAAATTGAACTCGCGTCGTGTCAATCTGAAGGTTTGAAGTCTGTTGCTAATACTTGTGGATAATACTGAATAATAATTGTAATACTGAAGCCAAAACGGTAATTTTTTTCATTCATGTCTGTCTGTTTCTTAAACGCGCATCACGCCGAAACTACTGAACGTATTGCAATGAAACTCGGCACGATTTTAGGTCATACTACTAGGAAGGACATAGGATACTTTTTATCCTGGAATTCAGTAAGGTTCCCCTGGGAGAGGGGATGAAAGTAAAATTCCTTCACCGCGCATCACGCCGAACCTGCTGAATGAGTTGGAATGAAACCAAGCACAATTTGAGCTCATACTACAAGAAAGGACATGGAATACATTTTATCCCGAAATTCAGTAAGGTTCCCCTGGGTGAGATGATGAAAGTTAAATTCTTTAACTGCTCATCACGCACGACGGAACTACTGAATGAGTTCGAATGGAAGTCGGCACGATTGGAGTTCGTACTACGAGGAAAGATACATTTTATCCCAGAATTCATTAAAGTTCTCCTAGGAGAGGGGATGAAAGTAACATTCCTTCACCACGCATCACGCCGAAACTGCTGAATGATTAGAATGAGACTTGGCACGATTTGAGTTCATACTACAAGGAAGGACATGGGATACATTTTATCCTGGAATTCAGTAAGGTTCCCCTGGGAGAGAGGATGAAAATAAAATTCTTTATCCACGCATCACGACGGAACTACTGAATGAATTCGAATGGAACTCTTCACGATTTAAGTTCATACTACGGGAAAAGATACATTTTATACCGGAATTCAGTAAGGTTCCCCGTGGAGAGGGGATGAAAGTAAAATTCCTGGGCCACGCATCACGCCGAAAGTACAGAATGAATTCAAATGAACAATACTATTTATCCCGGAATCAGTACGGTTCCCTTGAGAGAGTGGATGAAGGTAAAAATAGCTACTGAATGAATTCAAATGAAACTTTTTCAGTAGGCGCGGTTTCCTTGGGAGAGGGAATAAAAGTTAAAATGTGTACTTAGTTGTAATTCATTAACGCGTCGTCCGATTTCATGCATTCTTTTTTGTTAGACAGTGTTGAAAGATCGAATTTGACTAAATCAGTCGAAAGTCGAGTAGAAAATCAGTAAATTGATGAAATAATCTGTAGATTGAAGAATAAAATCAGTAGGTAGATAAAGGGACGCCTGTCTGACTACACAGAAACACACCATAAGCTAATAACACCGTTTTAAACACCTCTTTCGCCGTGTATTTGTAACCACCACAATTTATGGATACAGATATTAGATACAGGCAAGCTAAATAACTACGGAACCATTTATGCGTATCTTGACACATACTTGACTGTTTATTTAATATTAATTAATAATGTAACAGATTTTTGTTTTCACTCCTGTAAAATATCGCCACAAATAAAACCTTTTTAATGTAATTGCAAATTGTTTTTCCTAATTTTTATTCAGATTCACTCGTTTGCTATTAAATAATGGAACGAAGAGCTATTTTTACGATGCAAAGTAGCGAATATGACACATACGTGAGTTTACTATGGCCTAAAAAGGAGTTGATTTTTTTTTTCTACTAAGTTGTAAAGTGGCGAATCTGCATTATTACGCTATCCAGTATTATTGTGTAATAATCATTAATAATATTTGATTAAGCTTTCAATTTATTGTATAACCAAATATAAAAATTCAAAATAGGTCCTTGGAAACTATTTCAAAAGTGCAAAAACACGTTATTTTTTCTGTTTTTTTGCGCTCCTGCACAATTTGGTTTTTGCAGTTTCGTGACTTTGCCATACAAGTGACGATGTGTCGATCACATGACAACAATCAACAACTCGACACCGCCCACCTGAATTCCATAATTGGGGTCAGTTTAGGTCCGCATTCATGCTGAAAACAGGTTTCCGGTTACGAAAACCACTAACCAGCGCACAACACCAAGTAAAAATGGGTTTTTAGATGCGAGTGTATGGCCAAAAACTATGAGAAATAGAGGACAGTCGTCTAAGGAGTCATGACTCCATAAATCGGATCGATTTCCTGCAAAAGTAAAAAATATAAATAAAACGATACTTTTTACGCAGCTACGTTTTGTTTTCACATAAGTTTCACACAAGTCCATGACTCCTTTTATTTAACTCTCAAGATTTTTGATTTGGTCGTACACATTTCAAAAAGCCAGCCTGCAGTTATTCTGTTGCGCCTAACCAACTACTAAACTAAACTACTAAAAAACTCTATAGATACTTAAACCTAAAGAAGCGTACGCGTTTACTTACAGCAACCGGCTGCGTATACTGTGTAGAAAACTGTAATTGGAAACACAATAGTAATGTGAAGTATGGTAGAGTGGAAGCAGTTGTTTACTTTCTCATGGAGTTTTATTTTCGTGTGCGTGACTTATGAAACGCCACGTCAGTGAACGCTGACGCTGCATGTCATGCACGCCACCTAACTCAATTATTGCTATAATAGACTGCTTCCGAATTGGACCATATTCAAACATGGTCTTGTGAATGCAGTCGTCGTAACAAGTGTCCCATTGTACAAGCTGGATATGTTTTGGAAACAGTTATATACCATTTGCTAGTTCATATAGTTTCTGGTCTTTGTAGGAACTTAGTTTGGTATGATGCCACTTGTTTGCAATCGCAACAAGATGGAAGTACCTACTAGTTGATTTATAATAGTGTTAACATCCTCTGACATATATTGTAGCACAACACAGAAACATGACGAATAATGGATTTATGAAAGGAAGTAAGCTTGATCGTTTCATCAATTCAACTGCGACTACTGTTTCAACAGTATAGAGATAAATATGAAGGCATGGGCTTGCCTGTAGGCGTACAGAACCGGACGGTAAACAAAGCGGGGTCAACGGACAACCACTGCAGCGAGCCAAATGAAACGGACGAGCGTGAAGTTTATGAGCTAGAAAAAAAGCTGTTTTAGTGCAATCACTGGCCGTCTTTGAAGACCCATACTTAATTAACAATAGGATGGGTTCTTGTGCATAAACAAGCAGAGGATCTTTGCTTAAAATGCATTCGAAACCAAGAATCAAATGCGCCTGTCCATCCTCGCCATTGTCAGACCTCTTACTGGGCCGTAAAATTTTTATAATGGGACTGGTCACGAGATGCTTTGAGACGGGAAGGAATGTGATACCTCGCATTCAATTTAAATTCTGTAAATCTTATCATTAATCAAGTAATTCTCATTTATTGTCCGTTAAAAGGATAAATAAGAATGAATTTAGGCATAATATATTGTATGAAAGATAAATCGCAAATCACGCTAGTCAGAATAATGAAAGCATTAAGACATTACCAGGAAGGTGAAAGATGAATAATCCAAGTTGAATGGCAGCCAGTACTACGAGTATTTCCGTCCGATGAGAACCCACCTTTATCAGAAGCGTGGGCGAGTTCTAATACTCTAGTTCCCTGACCTCCAAGGATTTGCTAACTGTTGCGATGTCGCAACTTCTAACACGGCTTACAAATCGCTGAAAGCTGATTCATACCACAAATACGATACATAGGAATGAAAATACTAGAGGTAGAAGGATTTAGGGTTTCACTTTTGTTTCTATAAAAGCTTAGGGAGTTTAGAGAGTTAGTTAAGTTAGAGTTCTTTAACTAAATAATAGAACTGAAATGAGCAGCTCTACAGGAAATGCGTTGATTTATCTGAACACTGGACTCATACGTTTGGCAGTGATTATAAGAGATTTATTAACACATAAAAATATCAACTGTTAATATTATCTGTAGCTATCGATTTGATCAACGTGATAAGATTAATGGACATCCGAATTGCAAAGTGAGAAAAGTGTGATATTTAAATACGCCCACTCCATAATGAGCTGTTCAAAGTTTACTAATAGTAGGAATCGTATATCGTGAGATATAAATACGGTTTATTGGATTCCATTGGTTTAATGTTTTACTATGTAACTGAATCTAGGCGAGAACTCTGAAGAATGTAGATAAAAGGTGATAGAAACTTCGTCAATGATTAACTTTCCCCCAAAAACTTGGATAAAACTCGGTTTAAATTAGTCACGTTTAGTGTGGCATACTAATTGAATGAAGGTTAGAAGAGGAGCTTACCCGTGCATTTGAGGGGAGGCAGAATTCCTGGGAGGTGGGGGGCGGTGCTTTTGTACCTGCGAGACGTTGACCTCGCTAGCCTTGGAGCTTAGCTCCAGTAAAAAATATTTCGTTTGCTCTACGAAAAGAGGTAGGTATATTTAAATGTTTTGATATCTAGGTGTTAATGAATGGTCACTGGATTAACTCTCGCAGAGAGATAAAAATAGCAGAAAAAAGTTTTTAGCCCCCGGATTTTACCGGTTCGCGCAAATAATGTTTAGAGCATTAAAAAAATACAATCTACCTTCCTAAGAGCCTTATCACGGTGGCGATTTGCGAGCTATTTCAAGGCGTGTGATGGCTAATCACGGTGAGCTCGCTTCGTGCCCGCGGCGTCGTCGCGGCGTACTCGCTGCGCACTCGTCCCTCTTTGAAATCGCTTGCAATTAGCCAGTGTGATAATTATAAGGCTCTAACCATACTCACGTAGTAGATCTGAAAAGCTCGAGCTAGATACCTGTAAGTGTCATTTACCTGAAACAAACAAAGGGCTTGTTAACTGTGGGTTCACAACTTTCAAAGCTATTCTGTTGATTATAGATTCATATCTTAGTGTCATACAAATATAACATTATTTTGTACATATACATATGTATGTATGAGTACAAAATAATGTTAATTAAGTACTTAAATTAAATGCAGCATTGTGACTAGTCACAAGTCAACCTCCCCCGACAGATTTTTATGAAACATGGCTAAGAACACTCGGGATAAAATTATCTATGACACAAAAAAAACTAAACGAAAATCGGTTCATACGTTTGGGAGCTACGATTACACAGACAGACACGTTAAACTTATATTATAACCCCCTCTCTTTTCGCGTCGGGGGTTAAAAACACGATAAATACAATTGTTAATCAACCAGGCTTCACTAGAATTAAATATTTCGGACTAACCAACTGCTACTTCGTGGAAATTACGAAAAAAGGAGGTGTAAGAAAATATTACATACTTGACATCTTTGTTCTAAATACATTTGGTGCTAGCAGTTTAAGGCGTCAGCATGCATAGCCAAGGGGAAATGATTGCTACCTAAATGTGTTTTGCTTTCGAATGGGAGCCTAGATGTTTAATATTCTGAAGGCGCATTAGCTTTGGGGCCCCCTCGCGCCGTCTCGGTGGGTCATTCTGGTTTAAACGACACAACATTTAAAAAAACTCCCATCATTCAATTGAAAATAACACAACGAACGATCTCGTGGAACGATGAGAGGTGTGAAAATGTCGTATTGTGGACAGAATTTCCGTTTTCCATATAAATTCAACAAAATGCTCGCCACGTACTCTACGTCCACTATCATGTATCCTGTAGAATGCATCTCTTGATTGGACTGAACAATCAACGAGAACCAATAAAACCCTTGCAAATAAAACCACCACAACACAACAATTACGTTTAAATAAAACAACAAAATAAAATAAGAAATCAAACTTTGAACAAGTTAGTTTGCTTGTTTACACAACGATTTATAGTCTGAAACCAACCTCGTTCAGCGAGCTTAGTTCATAAACCCGCAGGAAACAAAGACGGGACTAGTCTCGTTATTCCCGTTAATCCTTTTACTCCGGGCAAGGCCCAGGCCAACCGGGATAGCGTAAGATCGTTTCCTGTAGTATTTCCAGTCTACAAGCCAGTTAGAACACGCCGCAAGCAACACCTCGCATTTGTCTTGTCCGGTGTCTTTGTAGGCAGCAATTTATAGCCTTCCTATTCGTGTCCACGTGATCAAATACTACATTTCTGTCTTGATGCATGTTCGTAGCGAGTTCATTAGTTGTTCAGCTAATTTTAGTTCGGTTTTAACTTTCAAACGGTTCTGGAAGGAAGTCATTTATAATTTAGCTCAACAAACTAAGCTCGGCTCAAAGGGAGAGTTGTGACGCGATGAAAGGTAATGCTTTTATATAAATTAGAAATGAAATTAAATAGATCTTAAAACATTTTTATAGGTAAAACTATAACTGGATATTTGCGTAATACAAAGTATTAGGTACCTCCGTACCTTTGTATTAGTAGTAGTTCATTCAATAATCGTCCTTTAGAAAGGCTTTATTTGAAACTTAACTTCTAAACGGCCCTATGTCAGTCAGTGCATTAGCAATAACCCTTTATAGATAACTAGCTGCGCCCCGCGGTTTCGCCCGCGGGAAAATCATATGAATTTAAGAAATTTATTGCACACCCCTAGGGGTCGTTTTGTAAATAATAAATACTACGTAATTCATTATTTACTTTATATGTAGTTTATTCATACCGAGTCGATCGAATCGAATCGAGGAAGGAATAATAATTTTCCATAGAAACTTTACCACCCTTTTTAAAACCCCTCAGAGGTTAATTTTTGAAAATTAAATTAGCCTATGTGTTATTATTAACAAATAGGTTCTACCTATTTGTTTTTCTAGAACCTACTGGTATCTATATACCAAATTTCATCTAAATTAGTAGTTACGGTTAAGTAGTTACAGAGATACCTACGTTTAATTTCAATTCAATTTATTTTATAAATATGTACCTACCATGAGATCACATGGAACACTTAGTCAAGTCAAATAGGTACTTAGATTAAGTAATTAAATTATATTTCAAAGCACAAAAGTCCGTAGAAAATCAATAAACAACAGAAAATAATATAAAGGAGCAACAATATTTATGGTAACAAACATTCACACAAACTTTCGCATATAAAATATAAGTAGGATTTTAGATTCAATTGATGGCACGAGCTCTTACCCAACACATCTGCCAGTAAAGGGTGGTGAGGCAAGACCCAGTTTTCTCTTATATTTTATCGTATCCGGTTTTGAGGCAGGTGGACTGATGGGCGAAACAGACACATCAAACGAAATGGTAATCATGAGTATAAATCATCCACGACAACAAAGCATTAGTGAGATATAACAATTCTCGACAGAGCCTACACATTTGCTCCCCTTGGAGTCGAGCGAGACCCTTGGTCCGTGGGGTACCGAGGCTCAATTTTCTGAGCGTCTGGTCGAAGCGACGCGTGACCCGAGAGCTGGTGAGTACCAGCATTGCCATACAGCGTGGCAATGCAGCCAGCGTCGTGGGGACGCGACTACTGGTTGATATGGATCAGTTGAGCTACCTGTAGATTGTTTGCAACAGTCTCCAGTTAGCTCAATTGTTTCAATAATTGTAAATACTAGTTGTAATTTATTTCTATTATTTGATTGTAATTTTCTTTGTCAATAAAGAGAATGTATTCTGTATTATTCACAAAATTATAAAGCAACATTTTGGTTTCTGAATGCATCTACAGATTCTCAGGGCGACTTGCAAAAGATCCGGAATTAAGTAAAATGTGATAAGTTAATAACTAAAATGTAATTAGTGTAAGTAAACATACCTAATTAAAATTGACCTGCGTACGGCTTCTAGAGGAGTATAAAGCTAGTAATTTGTATTTTTGGATTACTTGCTACTTTAAAAAAAAAAACTCATTAATATTTACATTACTATGAAAACTAATTCGTAGGTGTTGATATGGATCAGCTTAGCTACCTGTAGATTATTTGCAACAGTCAGTCTATCTGCATTGTATTGGTTCATTAACATTCATATTTGTAACTAGGGCTGCAACAGTCTGCAGTTCGCTCAATTGTTTCAATTGTAAATACCAGTTCTAATTTATTTCTATTCTTTGATTGAAATTTTATTCGTAGGTAACGTGAATACTTACACAAAAATCTGATCCGTACTTATGACAAAGCGCTGTTAGTATACAAACATAACCTCAGAAGTGGGATACTTGGAAGCTCCGAAAGCTATTTTCGCCGCGATGCATTATTTCTAAGTTCTCAAATGAAATTACCTTTGGCTGGGCCGTGAGCGGCGCGGTAATTACAAGCTCGGGTGATTAATGAGCAATCAGACCCTCGCTCCGAGCACAGGGTTGCCAGTTACAAAATCACTGCAAGTCAAACTGCGCTGGAAAATTGCCCTTAAAAGTATTCGCATAAGATTCAACGTACTTCAGGTGCAAACATGCAGAAAATTGAGGAATTCTGCAAGGCCGTCTGCACTCAAAAATAATCCTAGAATATTATTTAGATTCAACAGGCTTAGTGAACAGTCTGCAGAAGAATAGTCTTTTAGATTGTTAAGTTTATAAGTTAAAATTATACATACAAAACTACAAGATAAGGAAACTTTTGTCAGTTAGTCCTTTGGTTTGGCTTTGAAGATCCAAAAGGCAACGACGACTTTCGATGCTTCTATGTTGGGTTATTTTTTTGGCAGTAAATCAAGATTGATTAAATTTTGGGGAATAACCACGATGTGGATTCAAATATTTTGGACTTATTTTAAGTTACGACTTTCCAACTTTACCATAAATTAGTAACCGATTCAACCAAGTCAAAAACTCCAAGCACTTGGAATTCGTCTACTATTTCGATACGTTCGGAAATTGTCGATAAAATTAAACTCGTCGACGACGACAACCCTAAAACCGGGTTCGATTTGCAACAAAATAAAACAAGTTCCAAACAATTCTCTACTTTAAGTTTTGGGGGATAAGCTTGAGAGCAACTAGGCAAGCTCTCCCCGTCACCATACCTTTTGAATGGCATAGCATAGAGCTCGTTCTGAAACAATTCCTTCAACAGCTGAGCCTGTGATTAATGCTTCTTTTAAACTCTTTAAATTGTTATTGTAATTTATTGCTGAAACTGTCTTTGTTATAGACCAAAAATATAAAAAAAGCACTTAAAATTAAATTATTTTTAATCCCAAAAAATTACAATTTAAGAATTAAAACCAATTAGAACTAGTATTTACGCTAACTGTAGACTGTTGCAAACAATCTAGAGGTAACTCCACTGATCCATATCCATACCAGTCGGAAGCGTCCCAAAGACGCTGGCTGTATGCCAACCAAAAGTTACATTCATTTTTAAAATTAAATAGTCTACATCACATAGTTAGGCCTCTCTCTAACTTCACGTAGTACCTCATTAGATGTTCTTCATCAGAATCTTTTTCATTACATATTTTATTGTCAGTTCTACGAGCTTGGGCCGCGGTAGGTTTTAAAATTTAAAACATAAAATGTTCCAGTGGTTCGGTGAAAATGGCAAGAGAGGGACACCGGAGAGGTTTTTAGTGGGTATTACGTCCTTCTCAGGACGTCGAGTCCCACATAATTCTGGTCCCTCCCAGACCAGTTTATTCGTCAACGAATTTCCTCACAGAATAGAAATAAAGGTCTACGAGCATACGACACCACAATTAACCGCTCCCATTAAAGTAATTGTAGTAGGAAGCCCAGTAACCGAGGTATCATTAGATCGGCAATACTGAAAGTGGATAGTACTAGGTATTAGTCGGTCCGGATATCACTTATTCAGAACATAATTCTCCTAGAGCTCTACTTTAATACCTTACGTAATTGCTAACCTTTTTTATTTTCTCCTAATCCGATTTATAAAGCTACGCAAAAAGAAAACAATGTCGCCCTATCTGCGAATGAAAACAATATTGACGATAAAGTTCGTTAATTTAGCCATAGCGTGCATAGAGCTTTAAAAGCTCAATTCAAGCTGATTGAAATCAAATTTTTAACGGACTCTCGCGTCATTGAAAACAGATGTATAGGGTAGGGAAGAAATGAAAATAAAGTTGATTATCGTTTCAATTAAAAACAATCAATCAAATGCGAAATGATCAATAACGTCGGAGTCGATATTATCGGATGCCACGCCCTGGTCGCTGCTCCCCTGCGACACAGGGGCCTGGTAACCCAATATACGGAGAGCACGAGGGTTGTGGCCAGAGAGACAATTCAGCTAGATACGTCAAACGAAAAAAATAAAATAACATAGACCGAGAAAATAACAATCAAATAATTGAAATAAATTAGAACCAGTATTTACATTTGAAATAATTGAGCTCCCGCTGTATGGCAATGCTGATGCGTCGCTTCTAATACTAGACGCTCAGATAATTTTTTAAAAACCCGAAGAGCCTCGCTACCCCACGGACCTAGGGTCTCAACTCCAAGGGGAGCAAATGTGTAGGCTCTGTCGAGACCTGCATATTTGCGCTTCTTGAGACCCATTCAAATATGAGATAGGTAAGTACAAGCTTCTCCGTGGCTTTGCTCGTGGTAACGTAAACAATTTAATCTCTGCTGTTAGCAAGTAATATTACCTAATCCGTCCGGGGTATTAGGAGCAACGTTTTGAAAAAATAAAACCCTCGAAAAACAAAGAAACCAAAATATTTCTAACAAGTTCTCAAGGTGCACTAAACGATCTCTATAATTTAGGTCCAATATCCGTTCCGTTAAACTAAGTTCTGCTTAAACCGGATCAACGTGCGCGATGCGCTGAAGTCGTTCAAAGCGCAGAACTGAGTTTATCTTATGTTAATCGCGTTCAATTGCAACAGTGACTTTAAACCTTGTTTAAGTTGAATTCATATTCTGTGGTATTTCTCGTTAGTCGCTTCTAGAAGTTTTACAGCTTGTAGCAAGGGTGTACGAGGGGCGGCGTGTGAACGAACCGGGTGGCACCCCCTCCCATCACTACGGGCTATTGCTCGCGGTATTATGAAACTCTACAAGGACATCTGATTTACGCAATCTATCATTGTATACTCTATCTATTATACAGTGTACAACTTGTTGCTGCATGGATGAATTTAAATTTTTATTCATTTAATTTTTTTCATTGTAAAACAAATACCGCCAAAAGCGCCTCAAAAGATACCTTATACCATTTCGCCTAAATCAAAGTAACTGAAAAGTTTACTACAGTAAAATGTAATTGTACCCAAACCGTGTAAATCCAATTGTCTATAAAAATGCCATGTTTGGCTCACTACTATTTTGATGGGGACCAACAGAATACAGCCCCAAAGATAATCGCATAAGGTCAGTAAAAGAATAGCCAATCGCATTTATTATCCGACGAAGTGAGACGATCAATTCCTCGCCTTTTGATGCGGTATAGCAATTAACAGATCTGAATTGCAAATTCCTTAGTTTTTTTTGTTTTAAAATGGTACGTGGTCAGCATTTCTGTCCATTGAGGACAACGCACTATCGATCTGGCGCACCCTATACGAGCTGTGTATTCCGAAGACCGACGTTCGGAGGCTGAATGAAGCAAATTCATTACATCTGAGTCCACAATGGACGTATCAAAGGGTTGTTTAGTTAGAATGACATGTCACGTGGCGATACGAACACGTGCGCACAACAATTGAAGATTATGCAAATTATGCAGATTTTTTTCTAAAGTTACAAATATTGGTTGTAATAAACTAAAAGATCGTACCTATATGATCGAATGCCGCTGAAGCATGTTCTTTATATGTAGATAGCATGGCGTGCCAGATTTCAGTTATTTCAGTAAGTACACAAAAATTAAATTCGACTTTCCAGCCAAACACGTTATATTATGCACCTCGCGCCGTTTAACCTTATAAGCATTCTCTTTTCCTCTTTTCCCGGATTAATACTCTTCAAAGGGTGAAATATTAACGGCTACAAATTCGTGAGAACCTCAAAACATAAACAAGGGAAAGAGTACGCTATTTATTTAGGTAATACGCAAAATGCGTGTGCACGTGTTGGCCCACCCCCATCTTCTTTTCTTCTCACCCTTTACAATTTTTGTGGTTAGAGAAAAGTGTGCTGTATTTAAGGGGGAGAGAGATCACTAAGGTTCAACAATAAGATTTATCAAAAAGTCGAGTAGGACTATTCCTGGCATGGGCAACTTTGAGTCGTGTGCAATGGGAATAAGGCCTTAGTAACAGAAACGATGTGGAAAATAAACTAGACTCTTTCGGTAAAGTATTAGATGTCACTGTTGAAGACTCCCCATTAATGTGATATTGAACGAGTGGGGGAGATTACTTTATTATGTGCGAAAATTAAGCACAGTTTTAAAGTTTGAAAGTGTGTCATCGAAAGTTTGTTGGATGGAACCCTTAGGGCGGAGTTTCGTGAAACAGTTAAGCATTGAAGAGGCAAGGGAATAAAAATAAGAGTAAATTTATGGTATGATTGATTACACAAAATGTATAGAGTAAAACCAAATACAAGTAGCAACGTATTACGTTCGGCTTGGATAAGGACTTATAAAAATTTTAGGAAAATAAACGATTATGCAGAGGTAAGAGGTTAAATTTATTTATATATATATATTTCGTTATCTGTATATGTACAATTTAATTTGTCCGCGTAGAGTGAAACTGTAGCTTCGGCCGTTGGAATATAAGGTCTAGTACACAAAACAAAACAGTGCACGTGTAAATAAATAAAAGGTTTTTTTAGTGAATAAACTACAAATTTACGGTTTTTGGATTTTTCCATTTATTTGTGCTATAAGACCTTGCTTCTTGACAAATTTCATAATTCTAGGTCTAAGGGAAGTATACTACAGATTTTGTGTGCAGGCCCTTGGAAATTTTAAAATATTCGGACACAAACGGCTGTAACGTTTGATTGCGTTGACTTAGAATTTTTTTTTACATCCAGGCTCCTAGAGGTTACGGACTTAAGTATTTGATGTTAATTTCAACTCGATAACTCTACGCGTTCGTTCGTACAGACAGACGAACCGACAACAAAGTGTTCCGTTTTTCCTTTTGAGGCACGGAACCCTAAAAATGCAAATTATACATTATTTATTTACTATAGATATAGTAAATAGTGTAGGAGAATACGCCAGATGGTAGCGTATCGACCCGACGCAGCATACGCACGGGCGGCCGACTCTATTATTCGTTAATCGCAATCTCAGCTCACGATTACCATAACCATTGTGCACCACGCGCTATTACTACACATGTTATCGTTCGGTTTACTACAATGAATGACGTGGATGCTATGCGTAAATAAATCGCCGATAGCTAAAACGCTTAAGGCGCTACCCCGACCCAAATCAGCGCCACCACCTATTTTATTTAATTATTCTGTTAAACGAAGGAATTTAAAAAAAATCGATTTTTCAGTTTGTGCTTCCTATCATAGGCTTTTTTTAAATGTCCCTGTATAAGTTTTATTTTGAATACTTTAAGCAGAGATGCGAAGTTGCTCTTTTTGGCCATCATGGTGGGAATAAAGAGCAACTTCGCATCTCTTCCTACACTATACAAACTAAAACATTTATAGAGGCATTAAAAAAAAGCTTATGAGAGGAAGCAGAAACTGGCCGATCGATTTTTTAAATTTCCTTCGTTTAACAGAATAATTAAATAAAATAGGTGGTGGCGTTGATTTGGGTCGGGGTAGCGCCTTAAGGTTTTCGTAGCAATTAGTATTTTCTTTGTATTCAATGAGCTGTGGTCTCACGCTCTAACAAAGTAGGGGCATGGATAGAGTACCTTAGGTTGGTTACTGACCGGTGTTCCGGGGCGTAATGTAGTACCATTTGCAGCGAGCATGAAACGTCAAAAATACTTGGCCGCACGAACGCTCGCTGTATAACACACTAGACGATCGCCTCGCGGTTTCACCCGCATAGTTCCCGTTCCCGTGGGAATTCCGGGATAAAATATAGCCTAAGTCACTCCCTGAAAAGTAAGCTTCCTAACGGTGAAAGAATTTTTCAAATCGGTCCAGTAGTTTCGGAGCCTATTCACAAACAAACAATTAAATCTTTACTCTTAATCTTTATATATATAATTCTTCTGTGAGTGTGTATGTCACTGAACTTCTCTCAAACGACTGGACCGATTTTGATGAATTTTTTTGTGTGTGTTCAAGGGGATCTCGGAATGGTTTAGATTCACAATTTTGTCCGCTGGACAATGTTTTTTTAATTAACGCGTGCGAAGCCGCGGGCAGAATCTAGTAATATTATATAGTAAAAAAAATAAATAGTAAAGATGACAAGTTACATTACGCCCCATCCATAACACCACCGATCACTACACGGCTTTAGTCGCGCGATATTGTAAAAGCGGATTGTAAAAGCGGAGTATAAGTACCTACAAGAACAAAGAATCTTACAAAAACGAGGTCGATTGCTACTGCTAATCCACTCAGTTTAATCTTCCTGGCAGACAGCCAATTTCATTTATATAACGTAGATCGAGAGACCACAATACGATTAATAGGAAAAGTGCAGAGGATAATCTCATAATCCATCAGTGACGGTCGCATTCTGCTGCAAACAGAGTAAACAGAAACAGAAATTAAACCAGCCTCGAAATTCCCACGGCTAACATTTATTTTTCATGTTCCGCAAATTGTCGACTTGTGACATCAACAACGGTTGGAAATGGAAGGTAATTTTCAAGAGCTATTTTGTGGAATGTAGCACATATTTTAGAAATATCTACTGTTGGAAACTTGTTGTTTGTGTCAGTGAATGGAAAGAGAATGAGTGAAAGAAGTGTATGAGAGAAAATAAAAAGTTTTATTTGACGCAACACCCAAAACAAAACTTAAACATAACATCCCTGTATGAAATAATTAAGTAGAGTTGTGCCTTAAAATGTGTCACAAGAAACACAAGACAAGAAGACATAAGATCCAAACGGCTTTGTTTGTACCCAGCGAGCCGTTAATCCTTGAAAAGTCGACAAAGCAGGCGACTGGCTGGCAACCTCAATGCGACGACTAATTACGGACCCTCGGCCTCATAATCCCTCTCAGCAGGCGGCCTCTAAATTAAAAACCCCTGACACAAAGTCCAGTTCAGGATTACCACTCCCTGGCGGAAAACGTAATACCTCGAGATCCCGAAAAACCGAAGGGTGAATTCCTAAGTTGGCGCAAAATTCGAAATCCAAAGTTGAAATAGTAATTTATCAAAGGATTTTGAAATCCCAAGGAGCGGAAGTGAAGGATGGTTGGCCCTTTATCGTTAAACTGCAGGTCTGTTCTTATCGAAAATTCCGAGAAAACGAACGAACGGTAAAAAGAATTCGTCGATGGAGAAACAATCCTCATATTAGATCAAATTGACTTTTTACGTTGTAGTTTGCACTTGTTCTGCTCGCTTTCGGTCCGGTTTTAGCTAAAAATCAGAGTTTTGACTTATAAGCAAAAAAAAATCACTTAGCCATGACTAACCGTGGCCTATTTGTCCTGCTGCAGCACACACAAACTTACCTAAGATTATAATATACCTTTAAGTACTTACTTTTTAAAGTGCTCGTTTGATTATTTAAACCTATTGTACTTGTGTTTCAAATTTTATATTATCTTTGTTAATTGTATGTGTGTCTGCAATACCAAATAATTTGTTTATCTTAATATCTTTACGTTTTTTTGGTAGATGCTACATCCCCAGCTTAATAGGGTCCACAATGTATGGGTTATCTTAATTTTTATGAGATCGATGGTCTTCCTATCAGCTGTATTAACATAAGGGCGATATCGTACAAACGAATTGTGTAAACATTCTAACCACTAACGCAGGTTTTCCATTACCAAAATATGTATAACCATCAATAAACAGCAACATGCCATAACCAGCAGACGGCTTAGCGAGTTTAAAACTTATAATTTAAAATTAAATGTTGGATGCAATAAAACAGCATCTGTGCCGGCTTTAGTATCGTAAATACGATGGAAAAGGTTATTATGTTCTCCTCGGTCTATTCAGTCATTTCCTTCGTAGTATTGAACAGCTGTTAAAGTAAAGGTTACGCCCCTTTCCTCGCACCTGCCTTCCTCTGTTGAAGTCACTTCACCCTCGATTTGCTTAATTAGAATCCTATTAACGACGCCGTCATAATCTCCATCTCTCAATTGATATCGAGGGTAAGAAGGATAAATATTTGACCGCCTGAACTTCCTGCATGCATTTAGCAGGCATGTTTATTATTCATCACCCAGATCGTCGAAGATAATGCCCGAGTGATTTTCGAGCTCGTAAGCAGCGATCCGAGGTAGATAACAGAATTTCATCATAATAGAATTCATAGTCGGTCTGGCATTCATCGTTGTGAGAAGTTGTGTTTCGTCTACACGTGCGAGAGTATAAATCCCCAAAGGGTGGATTTTTTAGACGCACAAAAAATCCACCGACAATTACCAGATTACGGATGAAAAGGAGGGAGCACTTTTTACCCTTAGTACGTAACCGTTAGCCTTTTGTGAATGGATTTTCTCGTCTCGACTCGAGAATGTTTTAATTAATCAAAACTCTGTGGACAGGGAATGGAAGATTGAAAAATAGCCTCTCGAACTAATTAAATCAAATGCTTACTTTTATTATTTATTATTATTTATTTATTTGATTTACTTTACATTACGGGTTTTACTTTTTTACCATTCGATCAACGTATACCAATCGCTCTAAGCCGGAAATTGCTAGTGTTAGGCAGTAAAAAATACTGGAATGGAAATAAGTTTGGTATAATGCAAAGTAGTTGTAGCCCGGAACAGGTCATCGTGACGAGCACGCGAAACAGCATAATGACGGGGCTAAGGGATAAGTGCGCATAATTTGGCCTCGCCGCAGACCGCTGCTAGCGCACACGCACGAGACTCCCGTGTGTCACTCGGAGCAGAGTTTTTACCCGACTTTCGAAATACTGTAATTTAAATCGAACCTATTTCTGGAGAGTTTCATTGCGCGCCATTTCATTAATTGGATAGGCATAGAATTTCGCGATGATAGGAGCGGAACAGAGCATTCGTTTTTAGAACGGGGCGGCGTAAGCGCAAAAATGACGTTTTTGCTTGTTTACAAAATAACTACACAACTTATGAAGAAACTGTATTAAGGAACCAAAGAATTAGTAATGACCTACGAATCAAAACATAGGTAGTCCGCAGGGTTCCAACCAAAGAAAACGTGTTGAATTTTATGTAATTCGAGTTTTTTCCACGGGGATTCCGTGAGTATTGAGATCTAAGCCTACACTCGAGAGCAATGAATCCGGGTCACTCAAAGAATCCAAAAAATCTCGGAAAGTAAGAATGCTAGGTTAATGCAATAAATTGTATTTAATAGACAATTTAATACTCCTTAAATGAAAGTATTAAAACTTCTTAGTTATTGTAAAGTTATATAATAAAAAAATCAAATTTGAAAAGGGAACACTGTCGAAGATGGAACTACGAAATTACAGGATTTGTTTT
This sequence comes from Eupithecia subfuscata, assembly GCA_963564075.1. Taxonomy (NCBI): domain Eukaryota; kingdom Metazoa; phylum Arthropoda; class Insecta; order Lepidoptera; family Geometridae; genus Eupithecia; species Eupithecia subfuscata. Next base: position 13,419,578 of record OY751099.1, on the reverse strand, counting down.
TGCTTTTGTTTGTAATCTGTCATTTATGTTGGTACATAAACCAGGTTGATAGTGCTCAATATTCATTATTCAAGCTGAAATCATGTCGCTTACACTTGAAGAATGCACCAGAATACTTAAGCCATGTGAACTTGGCACCCGACTTTGGACAAGAATACTTACATTGGTGGAAACCGGCCGGAGTCAGCGCGATACAGCCAGGACTGTCGGTGTGTCGCTGTCAACAGTACAAAGAGTTCTCCGACGTTACGAAGAAACTGGTTCTAACCTACGCAGACCAGGAACGGGCAGAACTAGGTGTACCACAGCACGAGAAGACCGATACTTGGTGAACACCATGCTTCGAAATCGCTTTCTCACAGGAACTGAACTCACAAATCAGTTTCGACGCCTCGGAGGAAGTAACCCAAGTGCATGGACAGTAAGACGTCGGCTTGCTGAATCTAACTTAAAACCCCTTAGACCTGCAAACGGCCCTAAACTGGAGCGTGGCCATCGTATTTCAAGACTAAGATATGCCCAGAACCACGTAAATTGGAGTATTGAGATTGGTCGAAAGTTATGTTCTCCGACGAATCAAAATTTATGCTCTACAAGCACGATGGAAGACACAGAGTGTATAGAAGACCAGGGGAAAGATTCAAGCAAGCATGCATCGAAGAAAAAGTAGCCTACGGTGGTGGGTCTGTACTTGTGTGGGCCGGAATTTCCTCTGAAAGTCGCACAGAGCTGGTGATCATAGAAAACGGCTCTTTAACTAGCGTAAGATATGTGGAAGAAATCCTCAACGAACACGTTGGTCCATTTATGGTCAATTTGGGTGAGGATGCTATATTTATGCATGACAATGCCCGACCTCATACAGGTAGGATTGTGAATGACTACCTTCAAGAGATGAACATTACTTGTATGGAGTGGCCAGCGCGCAGCCCGGATATCAACCCGATCGAGCATGCTTGGGACGAGCTAGGGAGATGCGTAAAACAACGAAACCCTCCCCCAATCACGCTTCCTGAGCTCAAAATTGCTCTCACAGAGGAATGGGAGAATATTGCCCAAAATCGTATAAGGAACTTGGTGTACAGCATGCCAAACCGCGTAAACGCAGTAATGGAAGCACGAGGAGGTAATACGAAGTATTGAAATTCAAGAAAATCGTCATAAAGTTCAAAAATTTCATGTTTCCTATTTTTGTTTTAAGGAGAGATCAGCAGTTTTTTTTCTTTATGTAATTTTGTGTAAATAAAATGTATGGTGACTCATATTTTTTTAACTTTCATTTAAGGAGTATTAAATTGTCTATTAAATACAATTTATTGCATTAACCTAGCATTCTTACTTTCCGAGATTTTTTGGATTCTTTGAGTGACCCGGATTCATTGCTCTCGAGTGTAGTTTGACAACCAAACCCGTTACGTTCGCCCTTGAAGGCTTGGCTTACAAAACAGAGAGAAGAGAGACTCAAGAAGAGAGACTCAACTCAAGTTGTAGACTAAGTATAAACTATTAATAGTGTTATTGATTTTCTATTCACTGAAATTTTTGTCCACTAGTGGAAGAAGTGAAAAAGAAACCACTAGCACATTTACATATAGCTTGTGTCTAATACAGTTTCATGTGTAGATACGGTTCATTCTATAAATTGTTGTTTTTTTTACTGGCTACGAAAACTAAATCTGCCATTCACCATTTAGATAGATAGATAGAAAACACTTTATTGTACCACAGAAATACAGGAAACAATACAGAGAAAATGCTTAGAAAAAACGGAAGTATAAAGGGTGGCCTTATCGCTGAGAGCGATCTCTTTCAGGCAACCTTGGGATTTATGCCATATTCGTCCCGGGAAAGTTCGGCCCAAATCAAAAAATCTGCTTTCGTCCCACATTGTATGCCGTACTCGGCCCATAATATATTTTATTTAAAAAAATCTTAGTTCGTCCCACTTTTTAGCTCCACGCACGGCCCAAGTTGTTTTGTATAGGCAAATTATAATCACTATGGTACAGTTGAAGCAATAAGTCTTCACTTGACTTTCATATTTATATGATACTAGCTTCTGCCCGCGGCTTCGCACGCGTTGTTTCTATGGAAACGTTTTGAGGTTATTTCTATCCCATGGGAACTGATTTATGGGATAAAAAGTCTATGTTTGATTCCAGGGTTAGATTTACCTATAAGCAAAATTTCAGCCTGATCCGTTGAGTAGTTTTGGCGTGAAGAGGTAACAAACATCCATCCACCCATACATCTATCCATCCAAACTTTCGCATTTATAATATTAGTGTGATTACGATTAATGATGAACTTGTTTATACCATTGAGTTAGGTAAACTCAATTTAAAGCGCATTTATTAAAGTATATAATAGTACAAGGCGTCCCACGGCCATGCTACATGGAAGGAAAGTATCTTAAATATTGTAGAACAAAAAATGATAAAATCAGTGTTTAGAAGCACGGCAAAGGAAAAGGAAATGCTCAGTACCTTTAATTTACCCCGAAATTATAAATGTAAAATTTCAACTTCCTTATATTTAAGATGCTATGTTATCTGGAAAAAATAATTCTTATGATTGAGCCTTTAGATCGGTATCGTAAAATTACGGGTTTTTTTACAATTTAGCGGGTTCAATTCCCGGTTCAGATAGACGATTATTCTAAAATCTTTAAAAGCAGTTTAAATATCAAAATAATAATAATAATAATAGATTCAGGCGTTACTTTCGGAAATCCATTATATAATATTAAGATAAAGACCATGATTTCTAAAATATTTAGCGAAATAAACGGCGAAAAATATGTTGACCCATCAACGTCCTTTTTATTTTTTTTTCTAGGTACATACCCATAGTAGAACACTATAAGAACATTTCCACCAAATTATCTAATTTAAAAAATCAAAAAATAAATTATATAAGATACAGCAACTCATAAGAGATATGACAGAGCGATGTTTGTCGGCGTTTCAAAGGACTTTTCGGCTTTTATAAGGGGATACCTATTTACCTAAGTTATCCAATGTTTTGACTAATGTGTTTTCAGTATGTGTTCTGTTTATTATTCGTTCTGAATACTTGTGCGGTTCAATAAAATTGCATTTCGTACACGTTTCGTGATTTTCTTTTGTATTGTTCTTTAAGTTTTTCTAATTATTAGGGAGTTTAATTTAAGTTTTCAGATAGTTTTTGGTGTGTGCTTTATGCGAGAAGCGCCGAGGATACCACATTCCTGGATCGTGTTCATCGGTCCACAATCAGGCTTGCTCAGCTGTGCTATGAACGAGGTGGGAGTTATGCCATTTCTGGTTCGGCCGAGGCTGCGGCAAAATTAGGTGCCTAGGTACCTATTACCAACTTATAACCTACGTTACTTGGCATTTGCAAACTTACGTGGACATTGTTGGCTAGCAAAACAAATAAAAATCTTAATAAAATAATATCTCCGGCTACAATTTTTTTCGGACACATTTATTTTTATTGGTTTTGTTTTGGGGTACAGCACCCCAAAACAAAACCAATATAGATAGATAGATAGATAATACTTTATTGTACCACACAAAGACAGATAACAATACAGAAATAAATGCTAAGAGTAGACGAAGTACAAAGGCGGCCTTATCGCTATGAGCGATCTCTTCCAGGCAACCTTGGGATGGACTGGACATGTAAGAACAAAATAGACGGTGGCACGCGAAAAAAATAATAATAATAATAATACTTACACTACATACTATAATACCTACATATAGCCTACAAACAATATAATACACTTACATAAACATAAAAATAAAGTTGTCTAACTTTGCAAGGACAGATAATGCTGATGAAGCAGTTTTTTAAAGAGAGGGAGTGATTTGGCACGTCTGATGTCCAGGGGGAGAGCATTCCATAGACGGGTAGCTTGTACAGTGAAAGATTTGTCGTAGAAAGTGGTAGTGTGGGCAGGGACTTTTAAGATGAGTGTTTCAGAGGAACGCAGAGAGAGAGAGTGAGAGTTTGAAAGGAATTCAAAGCGCTCCTTGAGATAGGAAGGGCTGGGAGGATAGAACAATATACTGTACACGAGAGATAGTATGTGAGTATTCCTGCGAAGTCGGATGGGCAACCACTTGAGTTTAGCGCGATATTCGGAAACGTGGTCATATTTGCGAAGGCCAAATATGAACCTGATGCTGAAATTTTGGAGGCGCTCAAGCTTGTTTAATTGGTCTTCAGTGAGGTCCGGATAACAAGCGTCGGCGTAGTCGAGGATGGGGAGCAAAAGGGACTGGGCAAGTGTAACCTTAGTGGAAGTCGGGAGGAAATTTCGCAGTCGCCGCAGTGAGCCAGCCGATGCGAACATTTTTCGGCTAAGTTCGGCCAATTGCGGACGCCAGGACAATTCATTGTCAAGAATCAGACCCAGGTTTTTGACGGATTTGCTAATTGGAATTGACACACCATCAAAAGATATAGGACACAAGGCCGTCATATCAATCTTAGCTATCGTCCTTGAGCTGCCTACGATGATGACTTACAATATAAATACATACCCTTTGACAATATAAATACATACCCTTGTTTTTGAAAGTGTTCTTGACAGACCCTGTATATACTAAAATAAATATTTTTCGCTGCGTTTTTGTTTCTTTTAATTATTACATAAATCTTTGCAGATTTAGGTAGTAACTGAGCTTTGAATTTGATAATTACGTAAAATTAATAGTAATACTAGTAATGAATGACTATCACTATTGGGTGGTGGTAATAAGTGCTTCGTAGTAGATGACAACCTTCTGAGTTCTCGGCATATAATGATTGACGTCCACAGTTTTGGTCGCGGTGATAAATTATATTTTTGACGCTAACTGTACTTACAATAATTTTGGTATGCGGGACGAATATGGACAAATATTATCTTGCGGGACGAGGAAAGACTTTTTAATGGCGTGGGCCGAAAACTAGGGACGAATATGGCATAAATCAACCTTGGGATGGACTGGAAATGAAAGAACAAAAAAGACGGTGGCACTGAATAAATATATAGATACCTACCTACTTAAAGAAAAGGAAACAAATACTTACACTACATACCTACCATAATACCTACAAAAATTAATAATAAACTTACATAAACATTAAGGCTATTTACATAAACATTAAGGCTATTTATTTCGTAAATAACAGAATTCTGTTTGTGAGATTAATTTTATCGTAGTTAAGACGAGACTACTAGAAGCTGTGAAGCCTAAGTGAGTAAAGTGAGGAAATTGGAAGTCTTGAGTCAGACAAAAGATGACAGCGATCGATCGGTGGCCGTCGTTCGTGACTATTGTTCGAACAGCGAATGCACCACGGTCGTACATCTGTTTCTTTCCTTTTTCACTCGCCCTGCATAATAAAACCGGCCCATTGTGAAGAAAACATCCACAAAAGAACACGCACTGGCGTTGGGTTTGTATTTTATAAGAGAAAATAACAGGAGCCCGAAACTAAAAGGTGGGCGTGCTCTGTGTCGGAAATGATGAATTCGATGCAATGCAACTGTTATGGCATACGCGGTTCCGCGGTTCGTTAACTTATTAAATAAAAACCACGGTTGCGCTGTAACAAACTCGCATCCTTTGATTAATTACAAATTTTCGGTTTGCGAAGAAAAACGGGTACGTCCCATCACGGATCACGTTGCATCCGATCACGGCAAACGGCGCTAAACAGTTGCATCCGATCACGCCATACAGATAGTGCCTTACTTTAAATATATATACAATAGACCAAACCTAAGGATTACAATTGTTTAGGCAGCCTTCAATTGCAGTGTAGAGGTGCCTGAGAGAGCGCAATGCGCCCCATTTTGTAAAAAGGAGAGGCATAGGACTTCGCGTTTATAACATACGTTTTTGGAACGGTGCGGCGGCGTATGGGCAAAAATCAAGTTATTGTTTTAGATGAACTTATGCAGAAACTGGGCTAAGAAACCAAATAATTAGTAATATAATAAATAATCTACGAATCAAAACATAAGTCATTTCAATAAACCGCATGGGTTCCTGAGATCTCAACCATATTATGCGCGAAACAGTGCTCTTTCATAATGTTTTATCGTATTTTTTTTTCTCAATCAAAGTGTTTTCACATTCAAGGAATCATAACAAAAAATGTTAGAATTTTATACTTATACTTAAGTAATTAGAGTTTTTTACCACGTGGATCCCCGAGTACCGAGATCTATGCCTAGTTTTACAACCAAAGTCGTTATTTCGCCCTTTAAATAATAGTTCTCACTAGGTATATGCTACCGTGCCGTGCCACCCATCTAACAGAAATTTTAAGAAGCACATAAAAGTATATGACGGACGACGGTATAATGAATGCGGGTTCCGTCGGCAAAATGTGCTCCCCGCGGGCGCAGAGAGCTTGCGCCGACAATTAAGTACACTTTATTCCATTATAAATGTTGCCCAACGGGGAGTTGCAAAGTTCTCTCAAGCAGAACCTTGATAGCAGCACACGCATTATAAGTACTTAGGACAACCGAAAGTTTGCTGTTACTAAAACGATGTATCAATTTTGTAACATCGTCATAACTCTTTTTAACCCCCGACGCAAAAAGAGGGGTGTTATAAGTTTGACGTGTCTTTCTGTGTATCTGTCTGTGGTATCGTAGCTCCCAAACGGATGAACCGAATTTCGTTTAGTTTTTTTTGTGTCATACATAATTTTATTCCGAGTGTTCTAAGCCATGTTTCATGAAAATCTGTTCTGCCAATAAACGTCGGCAAGTTTTTTAAAATTTTAATTTTGTCTCGTTAAACATAAAATTGTAATGACTGTTGTTGCTTGTTAGAATAGTAGAGTTTGCGAGTCTATGATGAGTTCAGCAAATATGACCGTGCTTGAATCCCCGCATGCATAATCACAACAGCTCTTGGCTATGCAAATGAACCATCAGCCTTGTAGGGTAATACAGGCAGCCCTAGGGCTTAGTGTTACCAGTCGGAACCCTCGCGTGAGTCGTTGAGCCGTGTCTGTCGAAATCGCTTCCACAAACTGCGCTGTCATTATTTTATTCCTTCCGAGAATGATTTGTACAGAAAGTTTTGAAAATGTAGCTCTCAAAACACTTCTGTTACGATTATATGGATTTCTCACAAACGAAGTATTTTCATTAGAAAACAAGAGATTCTTCTGTGATAGTTATTTCAAAATGCCTTTCAAGATTCTAACTATCACTGCGCACGAGATCGATACAAGTTTGTAAATGTACAATACATCCATCTTCCCACGGTTTATGTTCCATTTATAACAGTTTTTGTTCAGGACCTAACGTGAACCGAGTTGCTATCGCGTGATACAATGTTGCTCGGTTTAATTTTAATTAATATCCGCGCAAATTATTATCATAGGGATGAAGCACGATAGGCGAGGTTCAGGCACACACAGGAAGTCGATCCCGCGTTGTTTTAGTATCTGATCGAATTGTTTCGCGCTTTTTACAAATAGAAGAGGTATAAAATAAATAACAGCTGTTTCTCCGATTTAGTCATTCGAGTTTATAGCTTGTTAATTATTCCGCTGGGGCGTTCAGAAAATGATTTCCAAGAATGATTAGTTTGGGATGACAGGTGGGGTTGAAAGAAAGAAGCAATCTTTGTCAATTAATCTGCATCTTAGCAAGTTAAGAAAATAATGAGTTCAATTATATAAATACTGGCTTATATAATTTAACTCACACATATATGGTGTAAGAAGATGTATCGAACACTGAACAAGTGCTGTTCTCATCCCAACAAGTTATGCTTTTAACCTACTTAGCGAGTGGTTATCTGGCATCATACCAAAATATTTATACGCTTCCCTGTTTTGTTTTATAGTTTAGCTAACTTTGAAAACATATAAACTGAATGAAAGGAAACCATGTATAGAAAGTGTTGTTGTACTGTACATTTGCCACAAAGTAAATTCGTCACGAAATAAAGCATGTGTAAATTAGCTGAAGACTGTATGGTTAGTCATCGATCTACGTTCGAAACGCTTTTGTCAACCATATATCAATAACTGAGGAAGCTTTTATACGGGACTAAAATGCGTAGACAAAGATAATCATGAATTCGGAGAGCCAGACAGAAGAAGAACAATCGACCAAGATTTGCAGACAAACACAAACTTGTCTGGATGCGGTGAGACTTCTCAAGTGTCAGAGGTTTCGTAGTTGAAGCACCCTCCCTCACCTGTTCGGTCAACTACTGAGATAAGTATAATTCCGGTCTCAATAATTAAGTTTCTCCCCTTGCACTGTGTTGTGTCTAAACTTTTTTATAGCTTTCATCACGAATTACGATAAGCGCGAAAAGAGGCATTATGAGAATTTTTAAATATATTTTAATCAGCAGATTTTCCTTTGACCACAATTGCACCTCATGGAAAGTGATGTTTTACGAAGATCTAGAAGACACCAATTCTCTCTTGTTTTGAGGCAGCGTTCGCAACGGTGCGAATGATGAAAAAAAATCAAATAAGAACGACCACAAAATATTTTTTAAAGTTTTGAATCCGGGTTCACTATACGCATAGGTACTATGCGCAAACTTCGCGATTCTTAGTACGATTTTGATTGCTATCGTAGCCGGCATTACGGAGAACAAATTTAAAATTCTTTCGGAGTCAGCGACATAACAGGCCAAGTGTAGCTCGACGATTTGCCAGTAAAAACCTCAAGCCCGCATCGTGAATGCCATCTGCAGTGCTCATCAGGACATGGACGAACGATAAAAACAAACGTACCGCAGCACATGCGAATGTCGCCTCGAGATACAAAAAGAACAGCCAGAGTGATGTAACTTTCGTCTAGCTAGGTGCAAACGAGATAACCAAATCTACGTAGTTGAATAAATGTTGGTTGTTTACTCACGCTCCGTAAAAAGAGAACCAAGTTCAATGGCAAGAGCACGAACGGCGGCCGGGCGCGCCGAAAAGATTACATAAGTAAGAAATCGTACGCAAGTAGTACTCGTAAATGGCAAGGTCAATGTCGCGTCGAACAAAGATCGCGAAAGTGCTCCATCGTTACGTAGGCTACAGTCGGCTCGCACGGATAATTGCGATGTAATCGCCGTAATCCATCCAAGAGGCTTGTTTCCATTTATGGAGCTCGCAGCTTGCGACCGCATAGAAGAAACAGCTGACCGCGCTGGCTGTGGCACGCGCCTTGAATGCATATTTATGTCGCACCCGCCGCAAAAACATGTACGTATAAAATCGAATAGTTATTACAAAATATTACCGAGTTTATATTGCAACGTTTATTGCGCTTCCATTACGTAATTAATAGTACAAGTAGATGGTAGATATGAAGGAAAGACAATAACAAAAAAAATTGCACAGGGAAGAATTATTTTACGTAAACGATGACAAGTTAGTGTTGGTGATTAGTTTTGTTGACAATATCGATAAAGGGAGTGTTGTCATTAAGAGAAGCCAGTAACAGAATGAGTTCACCGGAGGGATCATATTGTTCTATTCAAACAATAAGTGGAACCATGACATTCTCTCCCCCTCACTGAGGCGCAGCTGCCCTACTCATTACTATTGGAAATGAAAATAAACAAAAAATTAAGCATATTCCCTCCGTTTAGCAGGTCAAATAGAAATTCAATAGCTCTGCATTGGTATCAGCTTCTGCAGTTTAGGTAGAACTAGACAACGACATCTAAAAAGTGGTAGGCCTGGACTAGATGAAGATCAAGCTGATTCTGCAGAATACTATATGCAGCGCTTGATAGGAGAAACTGATGAGAACCATCGTTAAAATATATAGGGTCTACTACCGAATACCAATCAATCTTAAAAGTATAGTTTCCTTATCTAGAATCCAGAATAGAAGTTGTTGCAATCTGGTCGGGATGTACAGTGATTACGTCGACAGAAGCAGATGCACAGAACACTACCATGCTTGCTATACGATAGTGGCAAAAACTAAATGATCCCAATATCTACAACTTTTTCAGGATAAGAATAGAATTTTCTTAGGTCACTCAAATAGCTACTGCACGACGGAATGCGCTGAGAAGAATTTGGTAGGTGCATTAATTTTCGATTACAATGCCACTCAATTAGCAGTTAATTCCAGAAAACATTATGAACTCTAATGGCCACCAAAGCCGGCGGCCCGGCGCGGCGACAAGTTGACAAAGCACTGTCATCTGCGCAATATTTACACACTGAAATGTCGCACCAAACCAACCCGCCGCCGCCGCCGGGCTGTGTCGCTGGGTTCGGCGTGTAGACTCCAAAACCAGTCATGAAGCAAGCACGGAGCAGCCAACAAATAAATAAACTTATTTGTTTGATATTTTACACTGAGAATCTATAATAATTAATTTCACATTCTACATAATTTTACAAAAAGTACTAATTTCTGACTTTAGACATATTTTACATGGGATATTTTTTATGAATAATTTTGACAGCCTACTTTATATTTTAATATTGTTATTATAAAGTATACCTAGTATATTTAATTTTTCTGACATTTTGCAAGTATTTTGAATCATCATCATTGTTACAAGTTTATTTTATTTTTCTATAAAATTATTATTTATGTTTGTATAAAATTACGATTTCTGACACAATGTAGTAATTGTTTGTGAAATAAATAAATTAAATGATAAACGATCAATTTTCTCGCATAAACTATTTAGAAAACAGCAGATGTCCAAGTTCGACGACTTTAGACCTTTCTATGCCCTGTCGCGTGCCTCACCACTGCACATGCTGTTTATTTATTAATGTAGGTTCACAAATGACTAGCTTTCAACACCTTACGGACATTGTAAATGCAGAGGGAGATATCGCGAATAAATAGCTCTACAGACCTTTCGGAACATCCAGCTGTTCCTTAGCACCTTGATCATGTTTTATGCACGTCGCGCGTGCTATGTATCATAATTTAAAGACAACTTTTATACTGGATATTAAAGTAATAACTTGGTATTAAAATGTTTGATTGTAGATATGAATTAAATAGGTTTTACGTTCGTATAGGTAATAAAAATAAGCCCATCTCGATGATTATCTCGTTGTTTTAATAGTTTTAAGATCGGACAGTAAGACGACTTTCACAATCCTAAGCAGTAATAAGTATTTATAGGGTTTCGCAGCGGGAGAAGGGCGCCCATTAGTGAAACGAGTCTCCAACTTTCTACGTTACGTTTATTGGGACGACGTGGGCTTCCTAAACCGGCTGGAACACCTGCCTTCGGCGGGACCCCAAAATTTTAAAACTCGTTAAAATATTGCAACTTGATAAATCAATACGGGACTTTAAAAGCGGATTCAGATCGTTAAATAGATGATGCTTTTCATCTGAATAATAAGTTGTCCAATTTTAGATTCGAAAACAACTCGGTGTAGGCATAGATAGACAGAGAATGATGATGCATTAATAAAAGATGATCTGGGAAGGACGTCGTAATGTATTCGAATCGAAACAACATCTCATCGATATTGTTTTGTTGCTTCTTTATCTTCCTAGATACCACATTCAAATACACCCAGTATTAATAGGAATTTAAGGAGTCAGTGTTTGACCGAATATTTTGCTTTGTTACGGTTTTGAGTATAGTTGAATGTTTAAGGTTTTTTGTTATTGTAGTGCGTGACCCCACACTCAGGGTAATTTCTAAGAAATCAAATAATATCGCAAAAAATTTCGACTTCGACGGGAATTGAACCCGTCGTTGATATTATTTGATTTCTTAGAAATTGCCCTGAGTGTGGGGTTACGCACTATAATAACAAAAAACCTTAGAATTATGCAACGCAACATCTCTCGACAAACGAACTAAATGTCACTTTAGTCTTTGAACAGGATTGGATAAACTTCAATGTTTCCCCTGTAGGTGGAGCTAATGCCGCTAGAGACCGTGTAGGAACTCGCAAAGATTTTCGACTCTAACGTCACTTGACCTCGTGGTGTAGTTGGTTAGCACATTCCTGTACTGAAGGAAGGATGCGGGTTCAAGTCCCGTCGAAGTCTAAATTTTTGCGATATTATTTGATTTCTTAGTTGAATGTTTGGTGTCAATGGCGATCGCGTTAGGCGAGGGGACGGAACGGCGAACTCGTAATTACGCACGGGGCGAGCCGAGCTCGGCCGAGGTGTGGAGACATCGCGATAATATCGAATCGTTCGCGTTTATCTTTACCGAAGAATATTTTAAGCCAGAATTTAATAAAATCACCAAAGTACCAGCGAGGTATCCAACTGATTTATAGAGGGTATTCGGCGAATACCAATGATTGCATTGGTATTCGCATACTTTTTCTAATTCCCCGGTCAAAGAACTGTGGAGTCGTATTTATGTAGGTACTGTACAGCCCAATTAAACAGGCCAGCATCTTTGATTTATACAAAAGAACTCAACTAAACCAAACACGTAGACAGGTACCGAAGCAAACATAATATTACCATCAAATTTAAGCAGCACGCGCCTTCTCGATTGGGGCTCATGTATGAATAAAATATTGATGGGGTTACCATACCGCAGAGACAACTGTGATGTGATGAACACAAACACGCGTATTTGTACCTATCTAAACTGTATTTAAACACCAACAACCTAAAAATTACTTTTTTGTCGAATTTGAGATACAATTTGCAATACTCGTGAATTTGAACTCTTTCCTACAATGCATAAAGCCGACAATAATTTTTCGAACACATCGCCAAAAGAGAAGATTCGATTTTTGTATCGAGAGTTGTTTTACAAACATTATACCTACATTTCTAAGAAATCAAATAAAAACGCAAAAAATTTCGACTTCGACTTCAATGTTTCCCCTGTAGGTGGAGCTAGCGGCGCTAGAGACCGTAGGAAGTCGCAGAGATTTTCGACTCCCACGTCACTTGACCTCGTGGTGTAGTTGGTTAGCACATTCCTGTACTGAAGGAAGGATGCGGGTTCAAGTCCCGTCGAAGTCAAAAATTTTTGCGATATTATTTGATTTCTTAGAAATTACCCTTAGTGTGGGGTTACGCACTATAATAACAAAAAACCATTATACCTACATTGAGTATGGCTGGAGCATAGTGTTCGAATAATTCCAAAAACAACTACTCATCTAAATCGGTTAATTATTAACTTAAAACACGCCTGTCACTGCGGATTAATTGAAATACTATCGGATATTAAATTAATAAGGTGTAGAAATCTACCGGCATAACATGAGATAGCGGCAATTTCTTTGGTTAAAATTGAAATTCTAACGGAATTTTGTCGAAGTAATTACGAAATAACTTTTGTTGGGTAGGGGAACACTTGATGGTAATCGCTGAGTTTTCGAAAATGTCTTGGAGTATAGGAAATGTCAAGTCAGCTTTACAAATGACGAGCGTGAAGTAGCATTGTCAGGACACATGATTAGTTACGAGGAATTTGGCCCGTGAAAAAAGACAGCCATTATTTTGGGTCCCTAAAAGCCCTCCGTAAAACGAAGTTAGGAGCTGATCGAAATAATACGATTTAAGCACAGTTTCTTGTCAAACATGTTAGCTATTTTATATTTCAGAAGTTTAGCAAAAAGTACTCGTTTTCTTTTATACATTTGGCGCCGTGCAGCGCCACTACCGCATAGAGAGGAACTACTTTTCGTAGTATGACAGGGATTTAATTGTTTCATACGATCTCGATTTTAGTTTTCGAATGGTTCTAGGAGATATGAGACGGGCTATTTTTACGGAATACATTTCTAATTCTTTTTGTACTTGTAGGCTGTCACGAAAACTTTTATCGTATTCGTATTTTGCACACACTAAGCACTCAGACCTTGAGACACATTTGATGCGTTTCGTAATTTACAATGCTGCGACCTTTTAACGTCCATTATCACTAAAAGCAATCCTCGTTCTATTAGATCGATTTGACAAATAATGGAGTAAAAGAAAAATATATTAGCCCTCGCGTGGCGCGACGTCCTTTGAATGGGCCCCCATATCACGCCCCTGACGACTTCTGACCCGTCACTACAACCTAGAATTCAGAGTAAACTGAACTGTAATGTGCAGGCTCGAGAACAGTGAATACATGGCTTTATTAAACAACAAAAGAACTCCCGAATTGTAGCTTCCAGCTAGATTCTCGGAGGATGTAGAGTAGAAAGAAATGGACCTGAACTTATCTTGCGTGTGGTTTGTAGAGACCAGCTTCTATCCCACACATGATAATCCGGGATAAAAAGTACCCGGATGTTATTCTAGGTTTAGAACTTTTCACTTTTTCCACTAGTAGGTAAACAAAAATTTAAGTGAAGAGAAAACCAGTAGCAGTTTATTTCTTATTTGATAATAATTATTTATTTTTAAATTTGACTTGTCCAACTGCTTATTTTATAAGCCTAAAGAAATAAAGTTATTGACTTCTGACTTCAGAACTTCATTCGTTTACGATTTTGTAACAATCCATTTAGCAGTTTTGGCGTGAAGAAGTCTCAAAAATAGGTATACACTAACTTTTGCATTTATTACTAGTGTGAGAATTGATACATCATGGCAGTACTACACTATAATGTTACGATCCATAAATACTCCATAGGAAGCAGTAGAAATGCAGCGGGATTATGCACCAATCTTCCCTGAGAGAACCCCCCTCTTGCCCCGCTTGGCAACGTATCGCGTTGCCCCAGAATTAATTGATGTTTACCCTACGCCCAGGGGCAAGTATTCCGTATTATATCACGCGAAATTAGCGATGGTTGACGATAATGTCAAATAAATTATACCCCTCAGGAAGAAGGCAGCCGCGGTTAATGAGTGATTCTAGATTTTGTACAAAAAATAATGGTAATGGCTTAAGTTAAGGGTTAAGAAATGTGTTGGTATAATAAGAAATTAAAATACTAATAAGAAATAAGATTTGAACCCAGGACCTCAGTCATAATCAGCGATTGAACAAGGTGACCGCTAGACCAACGAGGACCAACGAGTTAAATAGGAATATATTTATGAAGACCTATTTTCAAGTAATTACGGAAATGAACGGACGAATCGCCCAGTAAATTCCCGAGGGTCATCTGAAAGCGAGGAATGCGATGATCTCTGGCGATCTTCCTGATAGATGGAATATGGAAGGGAAGGTATCTAATAAATTGTATGTAAGCTATCTTGAGAGATATAGGTGTGTGAATATGGTTAGATAGCCTTTAAAGACCAAGAAACTATGATACAGATAGATACAGGGTGCCACGTAACATGTACATGTACTAAGCCGAAAGGGGGTGATTCTGACCCCCAGGGGCTCAACTTGTGAATAACGATTTTTTTAACTTCGATTTTTTCTCTTCATAATCGTGTTCTTTTACTCTTGCATTATTTAACATTATAAAATATTTCACAAGTGTTTTTTCTTGTTATTTCAGCAAAACTTGTGTTTTGTCATGAAATTATTACTTACAGAAAATGGTGTGAATCCTTTGAAAATTCACAACAATAATAATAACGTAAGAATACACGCAAAAGAACAAAAAAACGAAGAAAAAACGTTTATAATTTTTTTCTAAAAATGTTAAATGTTTGAAATTCAATAAATCGTAGAACGAAAGTTGATCCCCTCCTGGTGCCGACCCCCTTTCGGCTTAGTGCACATGTTTCGCGGTACCCTGTTTATATAAGTTTGAAATCAAATTATATACAGGACCAATATAATCATACGAATGTGTGCAACATTTTATAACGTAAGCAATAAAGTATTTCAACAACTCCACAAGGTCCAGACAACTAATTGCCTCATAAAAAGTATCTTTTTGCAGGTTTGACTTTACTAAGTCCTTCAGTTCTAACAACAGCTAGACAAAAACCCATCACGAATATTATAGCGGCCAGAATGCATTGTCTGATGACGTACTATTGGACGCACGAGTCCGCCGCAGGGTGCATATAATCGTTTACAATTTGGGTAATAACAAAGGGTTACCTTTGGGTCGGTCATGTTAAATCGCCGATTCGCCCACTAATTACAGACATCAGACAATTGGAGGAGTCCATTTATACCGGGCAATTAACAAATTAAATTTTCATTGTGATGGAATGAACAGATTGCAATTCAGCCTCGCAGATTTAAATGTTAACGTTTATGAATCAATGAATTACTAATATATTTCAGACTAGACGATCGCCTCACGGTTTCAACCGCGTAGTTCCCGTTCCCGTGGGAATTCCGGGATAAAATAATATAGCCTATGTCACTCCCTGAAAAGTAAGCTTCCTAACGGTGAAAGAATTTTTCAAATCGGTCCAGTAGTTTCGGAGCCTATTCAATACAAACAAACAATCAAATCTTTCCTCTTTATAATAGTAGTATAGACAACATAGTCCAAATTACAAGCATTTGACATCTAGAACACAAGCACAATTCAGAATAATAAATAATAACAAACTATAACCTTACATAACATAAGCAGGTGCTTACAAATTATACTACAAATCTATATAACGTTAAACTTTAAAAGAACTTACTCTGCTAACATTATTTTATGCTAAAAAGGCTTTACCGTTTTAACCCAAAAATTTACAATGTCCTGAACGTAGAGATGTTGATGTTTTACCATAGAATGGTTGGCGCAACAAACTCACGGATAAAAATCTATGTAGGAAATCTTTCGAGAACCTATCTAATATATTATTAATAAATTTTGTGTAACGATCCTGAGGTGTTTTGCTTATGCAACCTTTATGGTGTTTTGCATCTATCAATCTTTTGTTTTGCATAAGCAAACACCACAGGAACGTTACACAAAATAAATAAATAAATGCACTTTCACATTTCTGAAATATATTTGTGAACACACAATAATTTGTGAAAATGTAATTGCACTTTCACTTTCACATTTGAACAAAATAAATAAATAATTGCACTTTCACATTTGTTGCAATCGATCTTTTGCATTAAGTGTTTTATGTATTATATACAGGGTGGAATTTTGTAATGCTACCTGGAGGGAAAGTACTCTTAATACTGTAGATAGAAAATTTTACTCAAAGAAAACATTCCTTTAATTTTGAAAAGAAAGAAAACTGCATTCAGAGATTTTCGAAAATTCGCTTGCCACACCCGGGAATCGAACCGACTAAAATCTGTAAAAATTACACCCTGTATTTTTATTGCATAGATCGTTAGGGTCAATTATTAGGATGAAATCTCTCTAACAAACTTAATAAATTAAATGAAAGGAAAACCATGAAATCTTAAATTATTTTAATTTTTTACAATAAAAAGTCAACTAACTACTAATTAGTTGCTCAAAATGGGCTCAATTTTCTTGGATACACAAATTTATTCATCTAATGAATTCATTTCTAGTAATTTAATAACGTGTTGTGGTGAATATTATAAATCGTATTCTGAACTTCAATGCATAAGATTTCATGTAAATCAGATTTTTTACAAATCCCCACAAAAAAAATCTAAAGAGGTGAGATCTGGTGATCTCGCAGGCCATCTGATTGTGCCGTTGGTACCAATCCAGTTATTAAAATGGTTTAATGTAGGCAGTTGTGATTCTGCTGTTATGGGCTGGAGCACCATCTTGCTGTATAATTATTTAGTTTCGCTCTGCCTCGGGGAAACCATTTAACTCATTTCTTAAGAGATCCAGTATTTTAAGATAGATGAGTCTGCATTAGGTAAAAACACGTGCAAATTTCAATCGTCTTATCTAAATATTAATTCGTCATTTTAATGGATAAATGACGTCAATGATAATTATTAATTACTGACACAAGTAAACAGATGGATCTTTATGTTAAAGTGCTTAACTTGAACCATTCAATTTATAATTTAAGATTTCATGGTTTTCCTTTCATTTAATTTATTATGTTTGGTATAGAGATTTCATCCTTATTATTGACCTTAACGATCTATGCAATAAAAGTACAGGGTGTAATTTTTACAGATTTCAGTCGGTTCGATTCCCGGGTGTGGCAAGCGAATTTTCAAAAATGTTTGAATGCAGTTTTCTTTCTTTTCAAAAATAAAGGAATGTTTTCTTTTAGTACAATTTTCTATCTACAGTATTAAGAGTACTTTCCCTCCAGGTGGCATTACAAAATTCCACCCTGTATAATAAACAGATGCTCATATGAACCGATGATAATAAAAGTCACCAATGTTGCTATTAAATGTAAAATGTCAAAGGTACACGAAACAAAGACAAACTTAAGCAGGTGTATTCTCCAGCTGCTGCATATCGAAACAATTTAATAGACACACTGAAGGAAACTTGATACAATATTTTTTATTATGAGCTGAATAAAGTACCTATCCTGTAACAACCAATTACTACACAACACCTCAAAAAATACTTCAGTTAACGATGGCGAATACCGAGAAACTGCACAGACGTTCTGATTAAAAACTTCTCCGTTCCGGATCATCGATTTTTTATTAGAACCAATTATTCATTTTATAAAGAAACAAAGGTGTCTTGCGGATTAACACTCGCAACAGTTCTCTTGGAAAACTTAACTCCTTTCAAAGTTAAGTGACTGTTATAGGGTTGGTTTTATTACGTGAAAATATTGAAATCTTCATTTTTGTTATAAAAGCCATGAAGCTCCATACAATACACCAGCTGTGCGGAAAATTGTAGGTAACTTAGTTGTAAAAAGAAACATTTTAGTCGTACTTTGTACTTAATTCGTATTGTCTCTAATCAGGAAAATTCCCAGTATTACTAAGCGTTTTTTTGCGTATACTGATAAAAGATAAACGCACCTAGCACCTACTCAACGCGATAGGCGACGTAGAGTAAACAGAAGGTAAACTTGGAGCCGCTATACAGGGTGCCACGGTAAAGGTTTACTAAGCAGAAACCTGGACCCCGAGAGGATCTACATATGAATAACGATTATTTGAATTATATATAGAATATATTTTTTTGCAAAAAATAAGTATTTTTTCTTCCTATACGCACTCATGCTTTATTTAACATTACAAAATATTTCACACATGTTTTTATTTGATTTTTCAGCAAGACCAGTGTTTTGTCATGAGGTTATTTAAAAAAAAATAGAATTCCTTTAAAATTTTAAAACAATAATAATGTAAGAAAACACGAATATGCAAAAAAGACTTATTTTTACAAAAAACAACGTAGAACAAACGTCGACTTACCCCATCGATGTCCAGACTCACCGCCTTACGAAGCTGACTTTGTATACCCTTTCCGTGGAACCCTGTACAGGTACAGTATATTATGTTGGCCGAAGTTGGGCGAGTTTGTCCCAACAAGAAGCGGTCCGGTCGAGGCAGCTAATAATTGCATTAGCCGAGAACCAAACCAGTTTCGACATTAGCTGCCCTTTGACTGTACCTACTCTACTGATTCTTTTTGAAGTCCCAACATTTTGTAATGTGGTTTGTATACTGTACCGTTGGTACTGCGGTTTCATTCTACTAACGTGCAGCAATAAGGGGGCTCTACAGTTTTTAGAAACGAGAACCTTTAACCGACTATCAATGCCCAAGCTGCTTGAGAACCAACAACGTGTAAGCAATAAATACAACAATCTCTAGGTAAATAAGCCCTAGACAGCCAAGGTTGTTCACATTCCACATTCACCGAGCCTAGGTTTGCGTGACCTGACTCGCAGGGCCGGCTAGATATTAGATCTCTCCGAACAGTTCGATTACCGTTAGCTAAATTGCGAAGTCGATAGTGTTTTTGCAAGTAAAGGAATCGCATAGCCAGATATCTACTGTAGGTTTTACTATACAACCAGTTTTTATATATTTATGTTTATTAGGTACACAAAACACATAACAAGCAATAATAATACCTATAGCACAAAAAATTCAAAGAGAATACGAACTGGCTTGAGACGAAACCTTTGTGCACACAACATAATTATTATGTTGCACATAGGTTTCGAGACGTGTTAAGTAGACGTTTTAACAAAAAAAAATTTTTTGCTTTATGTTTTTTTGCGGCTGTGCGGTTTGCAACATCATTAGATATATGCTGAAAAGAAAACACAATTTCTGCAAGTACTAAAATATAATATTTTTGCGTAATTATGTTGGTAGCTGCATCTGTGGTTACCGCTTACCATCTGACGGAAGGTAGATAACAAGGTAACCATTTTGTTAATACACAAAAATAAGTTATTATATTTTTAATATAGGTCTGCCTTCTGGTGAGGACTTCGATTTTTAAGAAATATACATATATGTGTATATACTAGTCGTAATTGCTGTCTGTTATGTGTCAAATATATAATCTGTTAATGTAATTTTCAATTTATATGTATACACGTGTCTTTGTAACGATTTCAGCAAGTTCATTTCTTTGGCAAGAAGGACACAAACCCTTGTAGGGTTTGGCACCTAAAACCACTGGTTCCCATAGGACTTAAAGATGCAGAACTGATGCAAGATGCAAAGCAAATAGATTTTTGTATGCCTATAGTGTTTTATAGGCATTGTTTGTTGGAATCCAGCATTTTCCTGGGCAGTTAAAAAAATAAAGGGTGATGCGAGTTGAACGACCAAGCCGGCTCAATATGACTCAGTCTCTACCTGACCAGCCGGTCTTTTTATTACAATACGAACTCGTCTGGGATCGGAAGCAGAAATAACTCATTATGTCCGGAAGACTTGATATGACGACCAGGATCTAAAGATATTTGAGAGCTACCTCGTTTCTTTCTCGTTTTACGTTTGAACTACATAGAGCTTTGTTTATCTATTTTATTCTAGCTTAAAAATATAGAAAGGAAGAGAGTAATATAAGAAAAAAATTCAAGTAAAATATTCCTTCTCTCTCCATACACACATATTGTGTGCCCAGCAGGGTCTATAGTGATACTTAATTATGTAGATTATAAACACCTCTGTACACCTCTCGAAAGCAATACAATCGTACTCAATCATCGAGTATTAAGTCACATTTACAGAGTCTTTAATTTCTTACTCAGTTTTAAAATATTTGAACTTCTAGATGTGGCCATGGGGATAAGAACGAAGTAGGTGTTCTAATAAAAAGTTTTGAAGGAAAAACTTTCCTTCATAATTCTTCTTCCGTCCGTTGCATCATTAAGTCGTCCTTCGTGAGACGTGAGTAGGTAACATAATGATTCAAAAGAGATTTTAAAAAATAGCCCTAACATCCTAGACCGATCGATTATACGGATAGAAGAAAGCACTCGAGATGGGAAATAAGGAAATTAGTTACGGTGTTAAAAATCACAAGCGCATCATAGCGCATCGTAGTTCCCTCATCGCTGCGCAACGGTCGGCCAATGCGCCCGCGCTTCTAATGACAGGGGCTAGGGGGGCGCAGGGAGGGCGGCCAGTCACTGGACGCAACGAGGTATGTTATACGCACTCATCATCATCATTGGCATCTCCTCTCAATTGGCACGCCCCGCGCCCCGCTACCGCCGTTGTGTGGCAGGACTTCCGCCAGCATGCTGCCCGCCAGCGCGGATATGGGATGTGATGCATTATTTAATGTAATGGATTATGTAGTTCGTTTGGTCGGACTTTAGAAGACGACTTGTAAGGCCTATCTACATGCAAAGTATTGGAATGAAATCTTGCTCGTAAGGTGCGACATCTAATGATAGCAAATAGTCTTCTGTGTAGGTTCTTCGCGGGGAGGTAGGTATGTAGCAGTTGTGCTACAAGCAAAGAAAAGTATTTCCAATTTTGGTCATAAAGGCACAACACTAATTTTTTTTCAATTTAGACACTGATTTTCTAAAATCGATAGGTCCAAACAAAATACAACTTCATGGTTGTATGTAAGACGACAAAATTACCTCCTAATACTTAACCTAACTCATCATAAGTTAACTGTCATTTTGCAGTGCAGACTTACTGCTGCTGTAATAAAAAGTACGAAGGGTTACGTTACGAAGTTACGAAAAGTTAACACTGAAAACCATCTTGGATTTTATTTACAAAGAAAGTTACAACTAAACTAAAGGTAGATTATGATCTTCAATCAAAATAAGGTCTTTTGTGATCTTTAATTAGAGTACCTAGATACAAATATTTATAAAATACGCATGAAACAGTTACCTGAGCTTTCATTAAGGATGTAAGCGCCTAAGCGGGTTAGCTTCGAACCTTATTTGTGTTGGGAGAACACCAACGTTCCATCCCTTAACGAGGGACATCTTCAGGGTGAGTGCGGTTCTAGACGCGCGCGTTCCGAGCACCTGAGCTATCTGCAGATTGTTGCAAATCATTTAAGGGTACCTAGCTCAAACGATCCAAGGAAGAGTTGACTGCGCTGGACAATTTAATTCAACCAGTAACATACCTCGCCGCGTCTCAGAACCCGTTCGCTGTCCCCGCTCGCCCGGTTAGAACTCCTAACTTTTTATTTTACGTTTACCCTTTGTG
The DNA here is from genome assembly GCA_963564075.1 of Eupithecia subfuscata. Classification (NCBI taxonomy): domain Eukaryota; kingdom Metazoa; phylum Arthropoda; class Insecta; order Lepidoptera; family Geometridae; genus Eupithecia; species Eupithecia subfuscata. The sequence continues at coordinate 13,397,196 of OY751099.1, read as the reverse complement.
ACTTAGGCTTGCGTGAACGCCCTACGGTCGCGAGGCTTTTGTTGATGCTACTACGCGGCCACGTCAGTTTCTTTAAGTTAAAATCGCACTGGTGACATGGTAATAATACTGTTTAATAAAGTTTCGTAATTTCTCTTAAACATTTTTTTTTTAAACCTTGGTTTTAAAAAAAAACAAAGTTAAATGTTAAAACTGAAGCTTACATCTTGTAGTATGCTTCAGTTTTAACATTTTTTCAAGTGTTCTAGGGGCCTGGGACAAGGAAAATCGAAGTTTCGTTTTTGTTGTCGTGCAAAATCAACTCTTACACTTGCATACGATTACCGTTTGCACGAAAACGAATCAGAAACTTCGATTTTGTTTTGAGTACGGGCCTTGTAGTCTGGCGGAAATAGGTAGGTACCTATAGGATTTTCATTTGATTTGAAAACAGAACTTGGGTAGGACAATAGCAACAAATCATACTAAGTATTAGAAAGACTTTCTGCCTGGACTCTATTATATTGTATGACCGCCTATAAACAGACGTGCTGTACCCAAAGATCATTTATATTTATACTAGCTTCTGCCCGCGGCTTCGCACGCGTTGTTTCTATGGAAACGTTTAGAGGGGATTTCTATCCCACGGGAACTGATTTATGGGATAAAAAGTAGCCTATGTTTTATTTCAGGATTAGAATTACCTGTGTGCAAAATTTCAGCTCGATCCATTCAGTAGTTTTGGCGTGAAGAGGTAACAAACATCCATCTATCAATACATCCAAACTTTCACATTTATACTTAATATTAGTGTGATATATATTTATTATTATTAAAGATCCCTTGACATTAGAGCTGATAACCTAATCAGTAATCAAACTATAATATTATAATGAGGAAGTTTGGATGTTGGTTACCTCTTTACGCCTCGCCAGCTACTGAAGGATTATGGCTGAAATTTATCATAGATGTAGGTAACCTAGAATAACTAAGACTAAAAATTTTATATGTACCTACTTACCATAAATAAATTCCCATGAGATAAGAAATACCTAAAAATGTTACCATAGAACAATAATTAGATCTACCATACAGTACCCATACCCATAACACAAGCTATACCTACTTAGCTTGGGGCTAGATGATGCTGTGTGGATTGTTCAGCATTATTTATTTATTTAGGTATCTTTTTGATTTGGAATGACGTAAACCTATGCTACTTTTTATCCCGGAAACAACGTGTACGCGTGCGAAGCCACTGGCAGAAACTGTAAACTGTGTCTGTAATTAATAAGAGTAACTTCACTACTGCTCAAATACAAAATGTAAAAACAGACTTCCAATCCCTTAACTTTACGACTTTACTACTACGACTACCACGACAGATACTAATCCCTCGGGAATAAAATGTTTACGGGACCACATCGGGATCATGCTCTATACAACTGCAAAAGAATCACCCAAATCGGTCCATAAATAACAGAGAAATCGACGAACATACACAAAAAAACATACATAACATAGATCCTCTTCCTTTTTTCGAAGTCGGTTAAAATGAGAAACGTGTAAGTTTCTCATTTTACTGTACGTTAGTACTATTATAGTTATTCTGTAACTACTGAAGGCCTAGCACAGGGATTGTTGTCGATGGTAGAATAGAAAAGAATGACATCGCATTGTCATACATTGCGTAAATTATTGAAGTTGAAGGAATGAGCTTCAAACATTACGCATTCGATGACGATGTGATGCAATTTTTCTTTTTCTACCCTAGACAACAATCCCCGAGCTAGGGCTGCTCAATTAAAATTTAACATTTCAATGAGCACATCAACATACCTAGCAAGGTTGGGAGTAGGGGACAAATTACAAGTGTCTAGCTATGACATTATTGGACACTATCTAAGTTAGTATCATTGGGTAACCCATATTCAGTCCACTTAGCACCCATATCAGCTATGTGATATGGAGTTATCAATTTGTGAGCTGTAACTAACTCACAAAGTCTACATAGTTTTACCACAGGATTGGTAGGTTGTCTTATTATTTGGTATATTATCCTACTAATAAGACCTAGAATAGTACTAAAACCTACAAACATACACAATGATTGCAATGAAATATATGTATAAGAAAATGAAAAAAAGGAATAGAACAAAGGCGAAAGTTTGTGAAATGTGTTTTTCTATTATCTAGGATCTTCAAAACTTCTGCACAGATCAATATGAAATTTGGTGTACATTTAGATCATAGCCTAACTTAGATATTAGGCTAGGTACTTATTATACCGAAAATACGCATGCGAAGCTGCAGGCAGATACAAGTTATCCTATTAAAACAAAAAAAGGGAAGAAATGTTGATATTCTTAGGGTAGGTATATAGGTAGTATTCATATTTCTCTCAATGAATAGTAAAATAATAAAAATTATACACCTAATTATTACATAAACTAATACTGATTTGTATTCATAAATAGGCACATTGTGTTAAATTAGGTAAGTCTACAAAAACTACAAGTTAGGTACTTAGGTATTTAAGAAAAAAAATGTGATATAAGCATAAATTTAGCTCTAAGATAAGAATTTCTTTTTCTTATTTATTTCATTGTCAGTTGTATTGACAACTGAGTGTAGGTAGACCGTAAATTTAATAACTTAAAATTTTTGACCACTTCACAAGCATATTTAAGTATATATTACTAGCTTTTGCCGCGGCTTCGCACGCGTTGTTTCTATGGAAACGTTTAAAGGTAATTTTTATCCCATGGGAACTGATTTATGGGATAAAAAGTAGCCTATATTTGATTCCAGGCTTAGAGGTACACCAATGCAATTTCAACCCAATCCGTTCAGTAGTTTTGGCGTGAAGACGTAACAAACATCTATCCATCCATCCAAAGTTTTGCATTTATAATATTAGTGTGAGTGTGATACAAATAACTTATTTAACACTAGCTGCTGGCTGTGGCTTCTCACGTGCAGAAGTCTATGTCCGTCCGCGGGATACCATTTACCTCCCTGCCAAGTTTCATTGAGATCTGTTCAGCCGTTGAGGTGTGATAAGGTAACAGACAGACAGAGTTACTTTCGAATTTATAACATTAGCATAGATAACAAGTACAGTTACGCCAGGCAGTACATAGTTTATAAAACTAGCTGCATTCTTACTACCCGTTGTCCTATTACCCGTTTTCCAGTAGGAATGAAGGATTTTACCGTGGTAAAAAGTAGCTTATGTTCATCAGGAATAATGTGGGCTTCTAATGGTAAAAGAATTTTTCAAATCGGTCCAGCAGTTTCGGAGCCAATTCAATACTACAAACAAAGAAACAATCTTTCCTTTTTATAATATTAGTATAGATTGATCTAATGCTGATTGTACTAACAAAAGTGTACCTACCTATACCTCTCATGTGATTTTTAATCAATGAGAATAGTGTGGGATTTTTATTTGGTACTTAGGTATATCATGATAAAGTTGGGTAGATAGGCCCACAAGAATGATGATATCATTCTATCAAAGATACCTTGTCTTTGACTATGAATGTATGTAGGTACAATCTTATCAATTCTTTTTCTGAATTACAATGACAAATCCATTAAGATAATGAATGACGTAGGTATAAGTCAGCAATTTGATTAGAAATCAAGTTCAAGATTTTCATGAAGATGGTTATCAGGGGTACAGTATTGATAGTCCATTTAAATATAATCGGTCTATATTTCCTTTTTTGCAGTGTAATTATTAGTACAGAAGTTTTTCTTTTACGCTTTCATACTTATTAGATATATTTACTGGAACAGAAATATTGCTAGGAATTGCATATTATATTGGTACGGTATACATTAGTATAATTTATTATTATATTCTCTGGTAGGACAATGGTATGGATGTACTTACATGTAGGTACTGTAACTGACAATCATGTCATTGTCGGTAATTAATGACATGATGCCAGCTCATCAGCTGATTGGTTATGTAGCTGACCTACTAGATGTCCACAGAACTTTACACAACCATCTAATCATTTAGGTATCAAACAACTGAACATTGATAAAACAAGCAAATTATAGTTGAAAAAACAAATGACAATCATTATAACACAATCCAAACTGGCCTTTGAGGCTAGTTTGAGGCTAACTCTAGGACGCTAGGACCTACTTGTGGTGATCGCTGCTGCTAGGTATTTTTAGTAGGTGTGTTATACCTAGCGACTGCGTAATATTACGAGACCGACTGTCGGGTCAAATGGAGAAGCGACGCGTCTTCAGCCTGCCGCCGAGCAATTCAGAGGGCATTCAACCGAGCGGAGGCGGTTCAACACCTCATTTTTCACAATGGCCCTGACATCAAAATCAAATAGCATCCGGTCACTGGAGCATTGACTCAAAATTTGTTACTTAATACAACAAACAATCTCGCTCTCTCTGTACTTGTAATTACATTACAGAGATAGGCTTGCCTGTAGCGCATTTAAATTAAAGTTTACGGTAAGTAATATTATTGACTGACCTGTCAGAAGACTCCGAGCTGTCGTACCGGTCGATGCATCGTTTTTTTCGATCGTCCCCGTCTGTCGCAGAAGCGTTGCCATCCGTTGATTTTCGAGAGCCCGAAGAGAAGACCGCGCGAGTAGCGGCCACGCCGCCGCCGTCCTTGTCACTTTTCTCACTCGATTCACTCTGATCCAGTTCTTTGTAGAATGATAACTTTACACTGCTGCCGTTGAATGTTTCGTCACTGAACTTTTTTGAGTCACCAAGTCTTTTAAAGATAGTATACGGCGCGGAAAAAGTTAAATCATTCAATTGTTTCGGGCCAGCACGATCAACGTGCGACCCATCCGCCATCTTTGAGCGCACGACTGTTTTGATTTGCGAGTTTCGGTGCGACGCCGCGCATGGCCTGGCGCTGCGATCGCGCTGCAGGTGCGGGGCAGGGGCAGTGCCACGGGGCCTTTGCGGGGCGAGAGGGGGAGCGCGACATCAATATGACGTCACGGCGGCTGCGCGGCCGCGGGGGCAGGGCACAGTGACGTAACGACTCCGCCCCATGCATGTGCAGGGGCGCTGTCATTGGCCGCGCGTTACGCAACTTGCGAGCGAAGTCAAACACGGGCGCGGAAGAGCCCGTAGGACCGCGCCGCCGCCGCCGCCCCGCCGCGCCGCCGCGCTGCTCGACCGAAAGGGACAAGCCCATCCCAGCCCTTAATGTAACAAAATTGCTGCCTAATGATAATGACCGCACTTTACACATTGCTGATCATGAACGGAACACGGGCACTTCAAAACGGCTAAAAAACAAGTGCATCCAAATTAATTGCACGGTGGTAGGTATCACCCTCGCTAAACCATTGTCTTTTGATATGATTAGCAGTGTCATTAAACCCATTATTGTTATACAATAACTACAGGGTGCCACGGAAAGGGTTACCTACTAAGCCGAAAGGGGGTGATTCTGGACATCGAGGGGGTCAACGTTTGTTCAACGATTTTGTGAACTTCCCACATTTTTTTACGTACCTATTTTGAAAAACGTTTGATAGGTACGTTTTTTTCCCCATATTCATGTTCTTTTACGTGTCTTCTTACATTGATATTATTGTTTTGCAATTTTAAAGGATTTACCTAGGTACCTACCAATTTTTTTAAAATAATTTCATGACAAAAAACTGGTTCTGAAAGGCAAGCTAAAACATTTGTGAAATGTTTTTTAATGTTAAATACCTACTGTAAGAGTGCGTTTATTAGAGTTCACGAAAAGGAAGAAAAAATCCTTTTATTTAAAAAATCGTTAACAAAAATTATTATTCATAAGTTGATACCCTCGGGGTCCTGAATCACCCCCTTTCGGTTTAGTAGGTACCTACACCCTTTCCGTGGCACCCTGTAGGTATACCCTGTCACATTATTTTGGATATACCTACCTAGGTATTTATTTTAATCTGTGTTCTTAGAAGTGTGGCACGGCAAAGGCAGGTTTGCAAAACCTTTGCCGTGCCACGCCGCGGTAAGGTACCTATCCCATCATTCCCATTCCCATCCCATTTATAAAATTATAGGTACCTACCTACCTATCTATATCTACAACCACTTCACTTGCACACATCAGTGTCGGATCTAGGAGGGGGGGAGGGGGTCTACCTATCGTTGTACCTACCATAGAAGTTAATACAAAGCAACAAATCCTGTCAGGGATTCATAGTTTTTATCCCTCACGGCTTAGGGGTGGCGCTCGCACCCCATTTTGACTGTTAACGCATCAGTTTTATTTCGTATATATAAGTACTCTAATTCCATGGATTGTACATTTATGTTTTTATTGCATAACTGTTGAGAAAACCCTTACAACTAAGTAATTGTACGTACTTCCGAATCAAATGAATTATACAGGGTGTTAATGTAAACAGTCTTATCCTTGAAACCAGAGGTTCAGAATCATGAGCAGAGTCCAAAACCAATAAAAAAACTAAACTTGTTTTTTTACATAATTTTGAAAAAAAATCCTCATACATCATAAAAGCATTTCACCCTACACCCCTATACCTACGCCGCGTCCGCGCCGCTCGCTCGCGGTCGACAGCCCGCCTGCTTTGTCGGTTTCAAACAAAGACGCCGCTCGCGCGCCGACTAAAAAGCGCCGCCTACGCGCCGCCCGCTCGCGGCCGACGCGCACTCGTCAGTCACAGCCCGCCTGCTAGGTAGGATATATTTGTTCTGTGGTGCCTACTAAAGTAAAAGTACGGAAGTAAAAGTACTACCTTAGCCTGCTTACTGGCAAATGTGTTAGAGTAACTATTTTTGCCTGTCCTAAGCCAGGAAAAGTATGAAGGGAAAGTTCCATCACAAGTTGTAGGTACCTACGATTCGAGTGGGTTCGATACCTACACCACCGGCCGGCTACAGGCGAGAGCGGGCGGCGCGGCGTGATAAGGTCTTAGGTCTTAGGTCTTAGGTGGAAGTACTCTTGTGTCCGCATTTAGACTCGTGTTTGGTCCATTATGCGTCTCATTTGCTAGCATAGCCAGCCTAACTCCGTCCAGAAGCGCAGAATCTTCCTGGGATCTTCACAGGCTTCGCGGAGTGACCTCGGCAAGTTGAGGATTTCTGTTCGTTGTGTTGTTACCCCTTCGCATTCCAGGACTACGTGGGCAGCTGATTCGTCGTCGCTGAGGCATCCTCTGCAAAGAGGGCTATCCGTCGCTCCGATGGTTAGTGTTCCTACCAGGATACGCAGGTCCATTCTGTTTAGGTTTAGCAGGCGTTTTGTCAGCCTCGGTGATGTTGATGAAAGTGCCGCTCTGGCTTGTCTGCATTCTAGAAGGCGTGTCCATCGTTCGTTATGCATCTCTCTAGTTCTGAGCCTTATCCATGTCTGGAGTAGTAAGAATGGTAACGGTAGGAAAGGTGTTGAATAGAATAGAATAGAATAGAATATCTTTATTGTCAAAGGTGAGACACATGAAAAATTATAAGTATACAACATTTCGGTGTACAGGCTAAGACTTGTCAAGTTAACATACAATACAAATAATATGAAAAAAAAAGAAAGATACACTAGGCATTCGCTGTATATGGGCGATAGTCAAATAAATAATCTAGTTGGTAGTAACATTGTGTAGGTGCGTACTAGTACCTTTGTTCAACTCTTTTTGTATATTCACATTAATATACTGAGTATAATCGTTCTCGAGAAACTCTTTTACGCTGTATACAGTTTTGTGAAGAAGAAGTCCCTTCACTTTATTTATAAAGGTGATGTGATTATTCAGTTTTATATTCTTTAGTTCAGGTGGCAGTTTATTAAAAAGAGTGCGACCCATTTGAAGAGGAAGTTTCGTTGATATATTAAGGCGACTGGGGATTACTTCTAGGGTTAAATTGTTATTCCTAATAGTCCGCTTGCTTTTCACAACTCGAATTGTGTATCTATCCCAATTAGCTCTGACATATTTCAAGACTTCTAGAATGTAGACTGAGACCGATGTCAGTATTCCTAGTTCTTTAAAAAGATTGCGGCAAGACTCTCTATAATGAGCTTTAACCAAAACACGTATTGCTCGTTTCTGCGATTTTAAGACCCTCTGATAATCGGTAGAGCAGCCCCATAGAACGATACCATACGACATTACCGAGTGAACGTAAGCGTAATAAACATTTTTTAATGACTCCTTTGATGTTATTGGTCTAAGTTGCTTAAGAGCGTATATTCCCTTAGACATTTTCTTACATGTCAGGTCTACATGGTTCTTCCAAGTTAATGTCGGGTCTATTTCGAATCCAAGTAGACGGATCAGATTAGAGTTGGTAATTGTATGCGTTTTGGATAAATTGACATTTAAAACTATTTGGTGATTCATCTTTGTGGTAAATAAAATTACATTAGTCTTAAGTGCGTTAAGTTTTAGGCCATTCATATTGAACCATTCTGATAATATTGTCATAGTTTCTTTGATTTTACTTTCCAATTGTAAGTTGGATTCAGCCGATAAGACTATACTGGTATCGTCAGCATATTGGACCATTTCTCCATTGAATTGAACATGGGAAATGTCATTTACAAATAACGTAAAAAGGGTGTTACCCAAAGCAGAGCCCTGGGGGACACCGATCACTGAATTTTTTGGAGATGACCTGAAACGTTTACCGTTTACTTTTACCTCTACAATTTGTTCCCTGTTTTCTAGGAAAGATTTGATAAGATGTAGGCTCATTTGACTTATCCCGTAAACATTAAGTTTCTCTATCAAGAGTTCGTGATTCACAGAGTCAAAAGCTTTTGATAGGTCTAAGAAAACTCCAGCTACTTTTTTATTCCTTTCCAAAAGGTCTACGACAGTCTCTAAAAATCTGGTGGTAGCGGTTGTTGTTGATCTACCTTCCCTGTAGGCATGCTGGCAATCATTTAACAGGTTATTGCTATTCAAATGTTTTAAAATAGAATCCGACATAATGAACTCTGTTACTTTGGATAAAATAGGGACAATTGCAATCGGTCTATAATTTTCTACACTACTTTTATCCCCTTTTCCTTTATATAGTGGAGTTATCCTAACCTTTTTTAGTGCCGTCGGATAGACGTTAGACACGAGGACATTATTTACAAGATATAAAACATGATCACCTAAATAATTTAACATATTAAACACGAAGTTTCCTGATAAATCGAAAATGTCTTTTGTTTCAGAGTTGTTAATTTTTTTTTTAGCTAAGGTTATCAGGATTTTGTGCGTTATTGATTGAAAATAGAATTTATTAAGACAATTAACATTTTTTTTAACAAAATTTATAGATTTTACTATGTTAGGATGGTTATTTCTTTGTAATTCAGTGCCAATAGTTAGAAAGTGATCATTTATGTAGTCTGCCACTGATTCAGTCTCAATTCTGATATTAGATGTTGGACCTTCTGTTGTAGTATCCGATCCCCTTCGTGCCAATTCATCGGCGGCGTCGTTACCTAGAGATCCGCTATGTCCCTTGATCCATTGAAGGATGATCCTGTTCTTGGTGGATATCCTCTCTATTGCCAGGTGACATTCGTATACGAGCTTGGAGTTACAGCTGTTTCCTTCCAGAGCCATGAGTATGGCAGCACTGTCGGAGAGAATACGCACGCATTGGTCGCTTATTTTTCTCTTCTGCACGGCTGTGGCTGCCTCGGTTATTGCTACGCATTCACATTGGAATATGGAGCTGTGTTTACCTAGTGTTTTTGATATGTTAATGTTGAGGTCCATTGAGTGAACCCCAGCACCCGTGCCGGTGTTTGTTTTGGAGCCATCTGTGTAGATTCTGACTTCGTGGGTGCCTGATTCATCTTTATGGTCCTCGTATAGTTTTATCAGGTAGTGTTTATCTAGGATTGGTTTACTGGGCATTTTGTCGCAGGGGGCGGCTATTAGAGGTTCATAATATAAAATGGCCCTGTCCATGATCTGAGCGTGTGGGCTGCCTGTGACTCCCCATAGCCCCATGTTGTACAGTCTTAGCGCCGCCATCATCGCCTCTTGTTGTATGTACAGGTCTAATGGGGCTAGATCTAGAATTATGTCTAGGGCAGCACCGGGTGTAGTTCTCATGCAGCCTGTTATCGCTGAGCATGCCATTCTTTGGAAGCGCTGTAGTTTGGCTATCACGGTGTTTAGCTCCGTTCTGGTCCACCAGACTATAGCTCCGTATGATAGCGTTGGTCTTATGATTGCAGTGTAGAGCCACATGGTTATTTTTGGTGAAAGTCCCCATGTTTTCCCTAGCATTCTGCTGCATTGGTAGAAGGTGGCGGTGGTGGCGTGATAAGGTCACTATGGTGTCCATGAAATCACGTAGGATAGCAGAGAAATGAATTATGAAATTCCATCGAAACTAATTGACTATTATTTTTAATAATAACTTGTATCGTCTTATTTTAGGGGTGTACATACGTGGTTTCAAGGATAAGACTGTTTACACTAACACCCTGTATACTTCAAGATCACACACACACCGAGCGTTCGTGCCGCCAGCGCCAGTAAGTACGGGGAAAGAAGACAATCGCAACGAGCAATGAGATGGATTTTTGACGTATTATGCTCGCTACGAATGGTGTCCGTCAACTTAGTAGCCGACTGTTCACCGCGAAAAAAGTGAGATCGTCGTGAAGGGAATTCAGGCGCGGTCGCCTTTACAGGAATCAACATTACGGGAAGCGACGTGCGAGGAACAATTCACTTTTGTACACGTCAGTACTTTAAAATGTATGTAGATGTTCAGAGCCAAATATCTCTTAAACCGCAGGCGGTCTATTTCTGAGCTTTTCAGGAGAACTAGATACCGTAAGGCACAGTTAATTGGCACAGTTCATTATTTGTATTTCGTATCTCGCTATAGATTCGTAGAAATCAGCGGGGCTGCCAGCTTGACGTCAAGTTAGCAGATTGAAATACCTAAATATCTGCTAAAGTACTGGGGCACTATTTATTTTACTTAGGGCATCGGGGGCACTATTTCAGGACACATTTATTGGCATTGTTGAAACCACCAAATTCCATGGCAGGGCTGCTATTTTGACGGACACCTACGAATTGTACATTACGCCCCATAGTAGGTAACACCGGTTATAATAATAATATAATAATAATAATAATGCTGGACAATTCACACAGCATTATCTAGCCCCATGGTAAGCAGAGCTTGTGTTATGGGTACTAGATAACTGATATACATAATAATATACGAGTACATAGATAGATATTTTTTATTATACATAGAAAACGACCAGAACACCCTGAACAAATATCTGCAGATCGTACAAATATTTGTCCCGAGGCGGGAATCGAACCCGCAACCTCCTGCGTCGCAGGCGGACCTTTGCCCACCGCGCCACAGAGGTCGTCGGTTAGTACCCGGTATTACGCTCCGATACCAATCCACTGGACGCGGAAGTAAGTAATTTATCCATTAGGTACCTTCATTAATTTATTACCTACTTATTGTAACAAACAATCTAATTAAGTAGATAGGTAGGTACCTATTGTACAACATATTGGTAACGTACAATAGGCCATAAAATTATAAAATCACTGATTTATTCTATAACCTGCAAACAGGTGGTACCTACCTATGGTACCTTTTGTTTGGAGCATCACACAAAAATTGAATCAAGTCTCCTGTATTGATCATGAGTCCCAATAACACACCATGGTCTCTTCTCTACACTCTCTAGCCTCTCTATGGCCACAACACCACACCACACCACTCTAAATCCGGCCCTGCTCGTGCCCTCGTGCCACATAGAAAAGTGTAGATATAAATTGATAGAATAGAGTAAAAACACGCTGCTCCAGACAATCATCGACAAAATTCGAAAAGTATTTTAATCTGTTCTGTCAATGACGAAAAGTGACTAATAGTTTTTTTATCATCAATGATCTCCTCATTTCAATGTTATTGGTATTATAGTAGGCTTCGAACACCAAGAGAGTAGGTAGGTATCGATTCTGTTAGCACAAAACAAAACGCAAACTCACAAGCCATAACATGTTGTGGTCCCTATTTTTAGGTATTAGGACACTTGCGCGAAAGACACTTTCGCGAAGGACATTTGTGCGAGGAGACATTTTCGCGAATGGATATTTGCGCGAGTGGATATTTGCGCGAATCGACACTTGTGCGAAGGATATTTGCGCGAAAAAATCACAAAACGAGGAATATACTTTAACGTAGACCTTCGTAGCACGTTCTACGATGCTTGCTATCGGCGTAGCATAATAAGACTTCAACGCGCACGCACCTCCCTACTACACAAAAATGTTATTTCGTGGACCATCGTAGCCACGGGTGAATTGGCGGTATAGCTGACTAACTAGGCTTCACATATTCATGTCTGTATAGAGTCTGTGAGACATTCAGAGCTGTCAGTAGTATACAGTTTATAAGTGACACGGTCTTATTTTTTACGCCCAATGTTTGAAATTTTAGGTGATTTCTTTGCTATCATAATCGTTTGCGACTCAGTCGAAAACTGGATTTTTCTAGTGTAGGTACGCAGTCGCTTTCGACTAGCTCTAGGGTGTGGATTACGAATTCGCTTATTCTTTACGCTACAGAACAACTGAGATAAAAGTTGTCTGAGTAGTTCTTGTAGCTAGTTTTGTGCACTGAATAGAACATGCTCTGCTACTTCGAGTAGCAGAGCATTTTTTAGAAACCCACATTTTCTTCGGTTTCTTGGCCTTTGCATGATATAAACAGCTCCTGGTTGTTTTTAAAAATAGTTCCGGTATTTTTACTTCACTAAACTTAATTTAAGGATGACATCTAGTATGTTCTGCATCGAGTGAAAGACGAAAAAAGATCTGCTCATAAGGGTTTGATACGTTTTAATAACTGAAGTCCTAAAATTTTAAATCAAAGCAGTCTTGGAATATTAAAAAATCTGAGTGAATTTTCGTTTTAAATCAACACAAGAGCAATTTTTATTTTAGTTCTAGTAGCAATCGAAGTCATGTGCGTAGGATTTGTATAAACTCAAAGACCTGTAAAGCTATTTTAAAAGTTCTGTTAGTGTGCATTGAGTCTACACGTCTACGTCTTGAGTCTCTTGTATACAGAGTGATTTGAGATGGGAGTGGATGGCCTAATCTGAAAGCATTGTGACGTGCAAATTGCTCGCACATGATTTTTTTTATTTTTAATTCGGAAATCCCGATTTTTGCAGTTATCGGCCTTTTTCCGGTGACTATTTTAATGGCAACACTGGATCGTTTTTTTTTCCGCACCGTTTCGCCCTTCCCTGGCGATTGTCGATGGTTTTCTGAGAATAGAAGATCTGTCATTTCGATCTCGTAAAACCACTTTTCTGACGACCCTGAAACGGATTAGTCAATCCCAAATTTATTTTTTAATTTTATCTCTGATGAGAGTTTAAATTTACTAAATACCGGCGGAAGCAGGCGCGTTGGAAGAAGCAGCCTCTCAAAGTCTCCCATAGCGGATATAATACCAGCCTGAATTCACGGTGAGATTCGATTCAAATTGGAGGCCCGAAACGGGACAGCGTGGTTTTCGAATTTTCAAGTGGATATCCTGTTTTACCCAACAGAAAGTACCGCTACGAGAGGCTAGCTAGACCATCGTCGCGAGGAACGCCGACGAATTTGGCTCCCTTTGGAGGTAAGTTTTTCTTTTTGTTGAAAAAATCTTCCCTTGTCTTGTCGGCCGGAATCCATTTATAAATACTATCTTTTCGTTATTTCCAGTGGAATTCCACGGCCGAAAGCCCAACTTTTTGGTCGCCGCCGTAGCCGCCGCCGCTTTGGACAGAGGGTTTAATTTTTACCTGGATTTTGGATTATTATTGGCTTCGTACTCCAGTTCTTTTATATACCACGGAGACTTCACTGCGCTGCTCATCTGGTCCAGTATAACCTTTTTTACTCACTTCTCTCCAGTCCGTAGTAGGGAATTCTATTTTTTTTATAACGGTCACATACAAACAACTTTTCTTTATAACCTTTTATTTTAATTCAAGTGTTTTACACCTCTTCCATTTGGAGGAGACTTGCGGCTTACATACATACACCTGTTAGGGGCTTTTTCCCCCTCAGTTTTTTTACCATTTTCTTAAAAACTTAGCTTTTTGCCCGGCGTTGCTCGGAAAAACTTACAAACCGTTCCAACTTACTTTTTTATAAGGATGCAATTGTATGATAGGGCCTAGCCTTAAGTCTACCTGCTACCTGTGTTCTTAGGGAAAGTTTTTGGATCTTTTAATTTATTTAATTTTTTTTTTGTAACTTTAATTTTTTTGTTGATCCGAAGATTTTTTCTCGGATTCACACTTTGGTAACCTCATCACACGTTTAGCCTTCAGCGACACGTGTGCTTCTTTTTAGTAACATTTTCTGTAAGATCCGTTTTTCTGAAATCGGATCAACATTTTATAAAATTATTTTGTATGAAATTCTTTTTAGGCTTAACTACAGTTAAATATTTTTAAGCTAGGCTGTTCCTAACCTTCTCGCTGAATAAATAAGATTTAAACTTATAAAATCTTTTCTTCGAAAGGTCTCTGACTTGTGATTAAAGGTTCAGTCTCCCACTGGACATTCCGGACAATAGTTTTGTTGGTCCTCCCTAGGTCTGGCGCCCGAATATTCTTTCTTTTTTAACGACCTACGGGACTTTAGGATTACAAACACTTTTATTTTACAATTGTCGATTCTTCTTTTATTGAGTCTTCAGTTTACAACACCTTCAAAATTACTTTTATTACAATTTGCGCCCAAACACAGGGTAAACAAAATATTTTTATTACAGCATACAAGTAAGAAAAAAGTCGTGATAGGAATTTCAATCTCAGTTTACGAGAATTATAAAACTGCATACGGCATTCTTTTGTAGGGACAATTTTTAAGTGCATTGTGGAGTGAATGGGCACTCCACTTACTCGTATGGTCAAGAAAAGAGATCTCAAAGAAGACCAGTTACTAATGTACTCAATACTCCTTGGCAGATCTGAATGTGGCCACGCTGCCAGTCCACCCGTAGCCATCGTAGCAATTGCTAAGTTGGTCTACGAAATGAAATTTTGTGTGTTTAATAGTAATAAGGTGCGTGCGCGTTGAAGACTTTTGTATGCTACGCCGATCCCTCGTAGCATCGTAGAACGTACTAAGGAGGTCTACGTTAAAGTATGTTTCTCGTTGTGGGGAAGAAAGTGGGAAAGGTAGGGGAAAGTTAAATAATATACTTCGAGACATAGAGTAAAATTCCTTAACAGTGGTGAAATCTGTAACTCTTTGCGACGTCTATTTTGAGAGATAAGTATAGGGAGTTTTGTGATGTTTTCGCGCAAGTGTCCATTCGCGAAAATGTCCACTCGCGGAAATATCTTCTTGCGAAAATTTCCTTCGCGAAAGTGTCTTTCGCGCAAGTGCAGGTACCAGATCCCTATTTTTATACGATCGAAAAATTATCATTTTTGTCGTTGATTGTACCCACTACCCTACACACCTTGTTACAATACTGCCGTCTGACTGACCACGCAATCCAATAAGATTGCTTGAGCATTGAACTGGTTGTCAAATCAGTAGTCACACAGGCGAGCTAACACAACTATGTTATTATTATTTAGGTACTTACCTAATAAATATGAGTTTCTTTTGTAATTTAATTATTGTAATGAATTTTTAATTATCATCGCTGTTGTTATTTGTTATTGTTATCAAATCAGTTCAAACACCACTCTCAAGTGATACATTACTTTAATGATACTCTGTTTATCGTATTTTTGTTGTGTTTTACATATTTATAAATTCTCCTTTTATAGCAATCAATTCAAAATAGAGTCCTATCTACTCTATTCCCTTCAACTTCTTTTTTTTCGAGTCGCTCTGTCTCTATCATTGACAGTGACATTTTGGATCATTTAACGTATTATCTGCATGGAAATACCTATTTCTAATTTACTCATGAATGAGAATTTCAAAAATTTTCAAAAATGAGAGGTATAATTTACTATAATTTTTTATTTAAGTAATAATAATAAAATAATAAATAATGCTGGACAAGTCACACAGCATTATCTAGCCCACAGAAATCTTAATAATTCAGATTTCTGTGATCTAGCCCCAAGCTAAGCAGAGCTTGTGTTATGGGTACTAGATAACTGATATACTTAATACAATACACTACATAGATAGATATTTTTTATTATACATAGAAAACATCCAGAACGCCCTGGACAAATGTCTGCAGATCGTACAAACATTTGTCCCGAGGCGGGAATCGAACCCGCAACCTCCTGCGTCGCAGGCAGACCTTCGCCCGCTGCGCCACAGAGGTCGTCAAAATAATCTAAGTAGTAGTAGTATCCTAATATAAGTAGGTATTACTCTACAAAAATGATGCTAATATTATTTTTGCCAATCAACAAAAGAGAGTTCCTAGTTAAGTAGTTCTCCGTCTCTTTTGAGAAACCGTCACAGCCAGATTTTAACCTACGTTCCGTAGGTACCTACCTACACGTTCTGTAGTAAGAGCCGAGCCTAGCTAAATGTAAAATTCTTCAAATTCTCTTCCTTTTCTATAGGATGCGAGGTTCTTGTTCTTTCTATAGGATCTATACCTACCTAGGGTAGGATATTAAAGATAAGAACTAGTTCTATAGGATCCTATGTTATTTGGAAAAAATAATCCTTACGATTAAGCCTTTTGATCGGTAGGTAGGTAGGTATCGTAAAATTACGGGTGTTTTTTTCCAATTTGGCGGATTCGATTCCCGGTTCAGACAGGCGTTTATACAAAAATATTGAATACAGTTTTAATTGTTTTTAAAATAAAAATTAAGTCTTTTTTCCGTAAAATTTACTATGTACAATAATTAAGATAGGTAGGTACTTACCACCTTCCCTCCATATGGTATAGCCGTGGGACGCCCTGTATATGAGTAGGTATCTATTTATTCAAAGCACTCGCGTGATTCGCAGGACTGAAAACATATGGAAATAAAAGCGAAATGCGCGCATACGTCCCTTTTGATTAGGCACATATTTATTCTTCCCCGACTTATTTTACCTATATTAACCACTTTCTTTCATTATTTCATTGAAGTGAAGAGAATATCAATTATACAGGCTGTTTGGTGCATCGTTTGCCTCATTGAAATGGGGGGGGGGGGGGGGGGGAAGTCCATAAAAAATTCTTGACCCTTTGGAATTTCTTATGACGATTTTTTAAATTTTTGTTGAAAATTTACAAAAGTCAGCATTTAAACGTGTATAAAAATACTTGGTGTAGCCTCCAAATTTGTTTTTTATTTGCATTTGTATTATTGTACGGTTCTAAATCAAAACTCACTACCAATGTCGTTTTTTTTGATAAAAAAAATTGTTCTGCACTATTTATTTTATTATTTTTACAACTTTATTCCTAATTATTTTATATCCGTAACCGAAACTATCCGAAATGATTCAATATCCGTATCCGAAATCGATAGAACTATTATAAATATTATTTGCAATATCCCTATCCGTATCCGAAACGGCACATCCATAAATAACATCCCTGGTTTAGTAATTAACACTGATTTTTACTAGCCAGGGTTTCTTGTTATACTATAGAGTAACGATTATGTAGGATTAGATCTATAAAGTAAAATTCAATGTAGAATGAACAACTAATTCGAGGATAGGATCTAAATAATATTAATTTGCATTAGTTATAAAAAAACTTCACTTATAAAAAAGTTTTTTTTTTAAATAAAAATGCATTTCTGTTTAAATACTCAAAAAGTATTAAATTTATTAAAATATTGCTCTTGTCAGGCCAGGCAACGAAAAAAAAACAAACACCGAAAAATAAGTAAGTTACATAAGACTTGAATCGAATGTTTATTATATTAGGTAAGCACCATATCATGTAAGATACATTCCTAATATGATATTCATTAAAATGCACCAATACAAAATTATTTCCTATGTAATTGTTTGTAAAACTATGTTTGAAAGTCCCGTTTTCTCTTTGATAAATTATTATTAAGTAAGTACATCATTAATTGTTCACAATAATAGAAAAATAAAAAACAATTTTAATTTAATTTGAGGTACTGTAGCTGATATTAAAATTGTAATGGAACGGTGGTTCTTAGGAATTGTTTACGCAGGAATGATAGTTACATTATTCGAGGTAGTTATAAAATATCTTAAATAATAGCCAATAAACGCTGAACAATAATAATAAATAAACGATTACTGTATATTTATGACAATAACGGCACCTAATTTAGACAGACACACAACACTTCACAGAAAACAGTTAAGTAAGAATCTAACAATAAAATAATCTCATAAGGAAATGGTTAGTAACATTAATTTTTATTTCATAAGTCACAAACGTTATTTAAATTAAGGAATTTAACAGAGATAAAAATTAGGGTTAAATTAAATAAAAATAATATTTTTGAATCACAAATAACATTAAATTACCTATAGACAACATTATATAAAATTGGATTAAGTAGATATAAGATTAGACACAAATAAATTATTAATTCATTTATAGTAACCGCTTCTTCATTTATACTTACTGCTAATGCTTATATAGGGCCAGTAAATACACATATGCATATCACAGAATAAACATGGAAGCAAAGGGATTGAAGAATTAACGAATTTTAATGTTTACGTGTACGGTAATCCATAATAGGCAAAGGAATAAGAATCAACTCGTTTGACTGAAGCATAGACAAGGTAGAATTCTGCTAACCATATTAATGCATCCCTCTCATTCACAGGGTAATTATGACCAGTCTAGTATTTTCTAGGTCTACCAAAATAGGTCAAAGAGGCAACCTTATAGTTCAAAATAGAACCTTATTATTAGGTCCTGCGTAAGGTTGCAGGCAGGTGTCCTGCGTAAGGTTGGAGGCAACCTTATAGTTGTTTCAAAATAAAACCTTATTATTAAGTCCTGCGTAAGGTTGCAGGCAGGTGTCCTGCGTAAGGTAGGAGGCAACCTTATAGTTGTTTCAAAATAGAACCTTATTATTAAGTCCTGCGTAAGGTTGCAGGCAGGTGTCCTGCGTAAGGTTGGAGGCAACCTTATAGTTGTTTCAAAATAAAACCTTATTATTAAGTCCTGCGTAAGGTTGCAGGCAGGTGTCCTGCGTAAGGTTGGAGGCAACCTTATAGTTGTTTCAAAATAGAACCTTATTATTAGGTCCTGCGTAAGGTTGCAGGCAGGTTTTATCTTCTTTTAAAATATGCTGGATGCGGCAAGCTGAAGACAGGGCACTATGGTGCTCATTGACCTATGATGAAGATTAAGTCCACAAAGCAGTTGGCATCATTCCCTCCATACTAGTAGTTCTCGGTGTCAGTGTTTCGTTGCAAAGAAACTCCAACGGCATGTCGACTAAGTACCCCTGAATAAGGTCTATTTTCCTGTGAGCGAGCGCCGGGTCGGAATGCCAAAGGCTCATGCTGTGTTCTTCTTGGTAGCGCTTCAGTTCAGCGAATGTGTGGACGGAATCCGTTGGGATGACGTGGAACACCTGTGGGATAGATTTAATTTAAATCATTTCAATTCAAGGTTGTTTCTACATAAGCGCAGGTATTTAATCACATCACACTTCACACTAATATTATTAATGCGAAAGTTTGGATGGATGGATGTTTGTTACCTCTTCACGCCAAAACAACTGAACGGATCTGGTTGAAATTTTGCATAAGTTCCCATGGGATAGAATTCACCTTTAAATATTGCTTTTGTTTACATTTTACAGCAATGTCTCACTGGGACGCCTACAGGTCTGGTCAGCTCAAGGTCGAATTGCTTTAGTCGAATTGTTACTAGTCGACATGTTTTTAGTCGAATAGTTTTTTAGTCGAAGTGTTTTCGTCGAATTGTTTTAGACGAATTGTTTTAGTCGAATTTTCCGTAGACGCCTTCCAGACGTTCCTAAAAAAGCTACCACTGCAGGTCGTCTAAAAGGGAGTGTCTCGTTAAACGCAACGGTTAATTTATCACGAATCTTACCTCTTCATACACCGCAGTGTTTTGTTTCGAGACCGCCTTCCATACGTTTCTATAGAAGCTATCACTGCAGGGGTCGTCAAGTGAGATCCCCACTCGCGCTGGATCCTCGTCCAGAAGCCCCAGGTGCTCTCTGAACAGCCGCTTGCGTAAAGCACCCGCTACACGGCCGCAAGGGAATGTCTCGCCGGCCATTGTACCGTCCGTGAATTCCTCGTCCTGAAAAAATATATCAGGTATCAATAATGGCTTTCGATTGTAACATTATTTTTTTACATAAACACGCTACGTATTCTTGTCATTATTTTCACAACCTTCTTTGAGCAAAGTCGGCCTTGCCGGCTTACAGCCCTTTCCCACGGCAACATCCCGTTTTCCCCGGATCCCGTTTAGTAGTATACGTGTTTCAATACACATCCACACGAGTATCCTGTTTCTGGTACCCTGCAAAAACCGATCCTTTCGAAGGTATCATTCGGATTTTGAATTTAGATGCAAAGTACTGTGTGTGAACACACCAATGATTTTTGCGGGATCCGATAAAAACCGATCCTGCGGTTCTGGACGGCCGCGGCCGTGGGAAAGGAACGTTACTCGAAATGGCGACATCGTGTTTTGCGGCAGTTTATTTAAGTCACCAACACCGGTAACTAGAATACAAATTATTGGTGAGCGGAGACAGCCGCTAAAAACATTTGGATATACCAAGTAATTTACAAAATTGACGAGGGAAGCGAAGCGTGAAAATTGGATTGTCCTTGGCTAGAAGACAAAATGTGAAGATATCCAGCATTTATAATAGACTGTTTGTTTTACAGATCTCGTTAGAATACTACCTACATAGTTAATAAAACGACCTACGTAGAAGCTATGTACCTAATCTATATATACATATAAAAGAGAAGAGAAAACTGACTCATCTCTGAAACTACAAGAGCTACGAAGCTGAAATTTTGCATGGAGGTTCCTTTCAGGACGTAGGCACCCGCTAAGAACGGATTTTTGGAAATTCGTATTCTAAAGGTGTCAAAGGTCATTTTTAAAATAACTTCAGAACCGTAACTGTTGGCCCTTGAAAATTTGTAGCGTAGAAAGATGACTTAAAATAAACAGACACGCGTTTCAGGGTTTTTTGAAATTCACACCCTAAAGGTCAATGGTGTGGAGTCAAAGTTAGACGACTCACTGACTTATCTCAGGAACTAGAAAAGCTACGAGGCTGAAATTTTGCATAAAAATTTAGTTTAAGACGTAAGCACCTGCTAACAGTTTTTTTAGAAATTCGTTTATTAAGTACCTTCCTAAACTTCTATCTGTGGCTTCAAACGCGTGGCACTCGAGAAATAATTCTCGGATGTACATTAGAGAGGTAGGTACTATTCGTTTAGATATATTAACGGAAGGTTTGTAAAACGTTCCAATAAAATAGCTATACGACATCAGACAGGTACCGTATCGAAATCCGTTGCTTGGTAAAGCGAAGAAACCGACAGAAGGGGTAGTGTCTTTGTTTTATGACTATCAACTATCAATTTCTTAGAGCTGTCCGTCGCAATTTGCGCGTTAATCCTGTTAATGAGAAAAAATAATTTGCTTGACTATTAAAAACCAAGTAAAACAATCTATAATTAGAAGATATCTATACTAATATTATAATGAGGAAAGATTTGTTTGTTGATAACGAATAAACTCAAAAACTACTGAAGCGATTTAAAAAAAAATTCACCATTAAAATGCTACATTATCCCTTAGGCTATAGGCTATAGGCTAGGCGTGCGAAGCCGGGACGGGCCGCTAGTTGTATAAATAATGTACCTGCAACAACACAGCGATCTCAGAGTCTCTTGTCCCCAGCATAGATCTATCGTTGATGTTAGCACTGCCGCATATGATGCTCTTGTCATCCACAATGAGCAGCTTGGAGTGGACATATATGAGTTCTGTGACGGGCTCGTTCCCAAGAGCGCTGTGCGTTCGGAGCCCGTGGAAGGTTATGTATTCCGAGGGGTCCGGCACGCCGGATTCGTACAGGCGGGTTATGATGGCGTCTCGGCTTCTGTAAATGAAATTATTCTTCTTAGAATTACTGCTTATTAGGCAGATACATAGATTGAGCGGATTCAAAATCCAAGATATTTTTGTAAATAAAGATATTTTTTGTGAAAATGTATAATAGACGTATAAAAATAAAATACAGTTGATATGATAATAAGAAACTTCATCGACGCATAATTGCTACACGCAGCGAAAAAAGTACTAACTTGAATGTGAAAAAGTACGAGACGAATGAAATGATGAATGAAGGCAGAAAAAACAATCTTTTTTTCGAACCTGCGAGGACTAGTTTCGCAAAATATTTTCCATCAATGTTTTTTTTTGTTTTGTAACCCCTTTGTTTACAAAAAATATCCAAGATTCTAAAACCGAGTATAGAAGTTGTATAGAAGTACACAAGAAGTATCCTGCAGGCTCTGCAAAGAGGCGGAAGAATTGCCACTTTACCTGCTAGGATGAGTAGGCAGGCAGGCATCCTATCATAGGATAGGATTTTGTTAAAAGGTGTGTGGAACCCTGATTCAAAAAACGAGTAATAAGCACCTGATTAGCTAAGAGACATCACCCCTAAGAGAATCCTACAATTCTAAAGAGGGTTTAGCTCGGGATCACAAAGCGTGGCGAGCGTGGTATGCTCTGACATGCTATATCGGTGCTGTTCGCTTCGCTCACCTCACACTGCTCTACAGCACGCAAAAGAGGTTTCAAGCACTCCACTGGCGCTGATAAATCCTATCCACTTTTTTATAGATTATTAATTCCTGTTGACTCACCGACTAATGCTCTGATAGTTCCAATGCGTGATGGCGTGCAGCGACGTGCCGGAAGGAGCGCCCACCTCGCCTTCGAACCCGGGCAGCAGCGGCATTACTACGTACACCCGGAACTTCTGCTTCGCCCGGAATGCTCGCATTATCCTGTTGTAGAGAGCTTCGCCTATCTGTAAGAAATGGATTTATACAATAGAATGTAACATAGAGCAATGCCTTGAGTTCGGTGAGTCGATAGTATCGTCTCGATTATATAACATAATAACTTAACCCATTTCAACTATTTTCGATATAACTACGGTCGATTCACATGTGTTCATAATGATCATAACGCATATTGGCCGACTGAAGTACTGTTTAATTTACTCAATTTTTATTAAACTAAAATTAATCGCACTAACGAACGATCAATCTAATAATTCGATAGAGCCGGCTGCACGCACGAAAAAACATGACGTCATGTGGCGTTACCTCGCTCTGAGGCGTTCCATGTAAGGCTTGAAGTGCAAGCGAGAGCGCTCGACATCCGTCTCTCTCCTACTTGAGTGAGCGATGCGTCTGCGTGGACAGCTGCTATACTATAGTACATTTGCATGTTTTAATCGAGTATCAAATGCTACCATTCCATCAGTATTTTCTTAAGACGTTGTCACGTTCAACTATCGTCAGTAAACCGACTTTACAGACAACCATTTTTTTTAGATATTGGATGATTGAACTATGCATGAAATAGGTAACATCGACTATCGACTCACCGAAATCAGGGCTCTGAAGTACAAAAAAAACCATGCATGAGTAACAATACGGTCCCTGTCTCAGCATGCTGTTAGTTGTGGTTTGTATTTGGTTTTTCAAGTCGGTTAAAATCACACCAACGAAGATTGTTTGCAGTAGCCGTTTCAATTTTCAACCCCACCTCACCTCACCTCAACAGCCTGTCCACTACAAGTCCACTGCTGGACGCAGGCCTCCTCCTGATAAACGCCTTATTGGCTTTTATCTCATGGGGCGTAATGCCCATAATCCCCACGCTGGGCATGCGGGTTGGGGATCGCAGTTCGGTAGAATTGTGCTGGAGAGGGCGCTGCTGCCCGCCCCACTTCTGGATATCCGTTAGTCGCCTCTTACGACATCCGCGGGAAGAGTTGGGGTGGTGCAAATTCTAAGCCGGCACCGCACGGCAGCTTATTGCTTAATAGGGAATTATTAATTTCGTTTAACCACTGACCTGATTCCTAACATTAGTATTAGACCTCGACAGCGTGATGAAGAACTGGTTCTCGATGTAAACGTAATGCTGCGCGCTTGTGATGGTGTCCACGTACGCGTTGTGGATGCTTTGCTCCACCGTGTCCGGATCTAGGAAGCCGCAGGACCAGCTTGAAACACTTCGGAGAACCTATAACATGAAGTTTGCATAGTTAAAAGGTAAGCAAATAGTTCGAACAGACTGAAAAGCCCTATTGTCTATGCACGGTCTAGCTACAAAATTTTAAAGGCAAAGACCGCTACACGCCACAGCCCTAATGAGTCCTAAGGTAAGTAGGAGTTTTTTGTTCTGGGAAGCGACATTTTTTCCCTGTGCCTATTCCGTCACACAGCTGGGCAAAGGCCTCCCCAAAAAAAGCGACTCGATTAGAATGAAAAAATAAATTATGCGCAATAAGTAGGTACACTCTAAATCGAGATGTCAGTATAGGTAGACCGAAGTTTCATTACTGAAAATAATTATTGAACAATTTGTTTCAAGATCTGCCAAATATACGCGTCGACAAGAAAACCTTTAGAAAGACTTTACCGATTTTAAACAAACATTGCTGTGAAATTCCGAGAAAATTTATAATTCCTTAAATTTTTTTTAATAGTCTGTTATATTTCGGAGATAATTGGACACTGGTTTGCACAAACACCTCCGTTCCGTCGGGAGTAAGAATGTCTGTACGGAACTGTTGGTCGGCTGATCTGTCTGTCTGTATAGTTTGTATCAAAGATTGATAAATACCTGACACGATACGTTCTTCAAATCAACCTCCACCGTTTTGTCTAGATCTGGCAACGGCTTGATATCAGAGTATGACTTCGGCAATAGATACGGGTAGCTCGTGTTTTGTCTGAAAACATAGTGTTACCATCATTGTTAATCATGTTTAAGAATGGACTTTATTCCAATGATTTAAAACGTTAGATACGCCCGGACACTAAAAACTGTGACTTGTCATTGAATGCGTGCGTTAACAAAATGCCGACGCACTACCATTATGAGTAGTTAAAAATAGTGTTTTTGCCAATAAACCTAACTGTTATTATTAACATTTATTGTGATATCTTATCATATTGCAAATTTTGTGAAAAAGCACACCACAAAAACACACAACACACTGATTCCAAATAAGCGAGCTATCTCATTTCACTTGGCAACAACACCGCACGGTCTCACTACGGAAAGGGTCCATCTCACGATTTTAATATTTGCTTTATTTCAGATAACATTAATTTTACCTGTACTTCTCTAATTTGATAGCGTTCCAGCGCTGTATAAAATGTCTAGCCACGTCTCTAGCGGCTGAGTTTTGAACCATGACGCCGATGTCATGCCAAGGCATTCTGGGTGTTGTATGTCTGTCCACAAGGTCTGAAATGGTTTTTTTTTTAAGAAATGGTATTAGAAAACACGGTACAAATTCAAGTAAAATCATCATCATTATCAATCATCGACATCTCAAATTATCCCGGGGCTGTCGTAAGACGTTCAAGGGTTATCCATCGGAGGGCGGGCAGCAGCGCAAACTTCAGAACAGATCCAACAGAACTGCGATCTCCACCCATGCGAAGCATGGAGATTATAGATTACCCTCAATGATAGAGGCTTATCAAGGGAGGCCCATGACAAGCAGTGGACTGGTGGTTGGCTGGACGCAGGCCTCACCCTGATAAGCGTCTTATTGAGTGACTTAGGCATTTTAATGGCAATGACCTGCTACATGGTAAGCAATTCGGGTTTACTCGGGGCAGGTCAACTACTGATGCCGGTGTAGAGTTAGTATCGCATATTTTTGATGCTTGGGAGAAGTCGCAAGATGCTTTAGGTGTTTTTTGCGACTTGTCAAAAGCATTCGATTGCGTACACCATGAAACATTAATCAGGAAACTACATCACTATGGAATAAGAGACACCTCTTTGGATCTTCTTACATCTTACTTGAGTGATAGGATACAAAGAGTTGACATTAATGGGAAACGGTCTTCGGGGTCTGTAGTTACAATGGGTGTACCGCAGGGCTCTATCCTCGGTCCTTTCCTATTTTTAGTTTATATTAATTAACGACCTACCACATCTTGTTAAGAAAAATCACGAGATTGTGTTGCTTGCTGATGATGATACTTCATTAATTTTTAAAATGAAACGACAAAACATAAATTTCGACGATGTGAATAATGCAATCTCAAAAGTAGTACATTGGTTTAGTGTCAATAATCTTTTGCTTAACGAAACCAAAACGAAACGTATAAAATTTACTCTACCTAATGTAAAACAAGTTAAGGCTGTTGTAAACGTAAAAGGAGAAACATTAGAAATTGTAAACAGTACAGTATTCTTAGGAATAACCTTAGACGTAAACTTCAATGGGGCCCACACATAGATAAGCTAGCAAAGAGACTTAGCTCTGCAGCGTATGCAGTCAAAAAAATCCGTCATCTTACAGACGTTGATACTTCTAGACTAGTCTATTTCAGCTAATTCCATAGTGTTATGTCTTATGGCATTCTGCTGTGGGTGAACGCTGCAGATATTAACACCGTATTTGTGCTGCAGAAAAGAGCTGTTCGTGCAATCTATAATATGGGTCCCAGAGAATCCCTGCGTGATAAATTCAAAGAAATAAACATAATGACAGTACCATGTCAATACATTTATGAAAACTTGTTGTACACTCATAGAAATATCAATCAATTCCCTAAAAATAGCGACATACATAATATAAATACTAGAAATAAGAATAAACTCGCTGTGCCCACAACTAGGCTACACAAGATAAATGCATCTTTTAAAGGGCAATGTATACGCTTCTACAACAAAACTCCAAGTGAGTTGCAAAAAATATCAGTAAATAAATTCAAACAAATTGTCAAAACCTTGCTGTGCAAAAAGGCTTACTATAAAATATCAGATTATCTAGAGGATAAAAAAGCTTGGGACGGGTTTTGCTCCAACTCGAAAAATACCAAATAACAGGCTAAAGGTTTCTTCGTCGCTTCTTTACTTTAGTCTACATATCGAAGCGACAGAAATCAAAAATATCACTTTATTTCCGTGTCAGTGTTTACTTTTATTTTTTGACCTTTTCTAAGTGTACATTTATTGAATTTATGGAAATAAAGAGTTTTTGATTTTGATTTTTGACTTGGGGGGGGGGGGGGGGGATATGCCCATAAACCCCACGCTAGGCATGCGGGTTGAGGATCGCAGTTCGGTGGTAGAATTGTTCTGCTGGGGGCGCTGATATCCCTTAGTCGCCTCTTACGACACCCGCGGAAAGAGTTGGGTTGGTATAAATTCTAAGGCACCACACAGCTAGTAAATATTAGTATGCTTACCAACAAATGGCAGATCTAAATTATTGAAGTCCTTTACAATAAAGTTGGTATAATCCTTCCCGATCCACAGTTTCGAATTCCCCTCCACATTTTCCAACGCATCTTTGGTACTCTCTGTGATCACTCTTCCTTCTACTACCTGAGCTAAGGGTGTCGGCTCACTAACACTGGTTCTCACTTTAATAGCTTTCGTACCAAAGGCATCTGTCAGTAATACCTGATCGTTGGATAGTGCGTATTTCTCAGCTTTCTTCCGTTCGCTATCATCGAACTTTTGTTCGATTCTTTCCTCTTCAAATGGGGGATATAGTATACTGATGAAGTCTTTCCCTCTGTCAGTGATTTTGTTGAGGACGTTGCGTTTTTGTACTTCAGGCGTTTCGTATCGAGAGAACTCTGGTCCGGGGTTTGTTGGTGTTGTTATTAGTAGCTGGTCTCCAGGCTCGAGTTTGGGTAAGTTTTGCTGTGGATCTGTCTCGGTTTCTGCTGGTTGCGGGTCGCTTTCTGGTTGAGGGTCTTCGGATTCTTGTTCATTAACGATGTTCCTGAAAATTTGCGTTATTTATAAAAATAAGGTTTAGTACTGTCTGATCCTAGGAACATATATCTACAATGGCTGAAGTTTTAGCATGTTCCAAATGCCAATGTTCTTCAAACAACACAAAACATAAAAATCACCTATTGGACACAATTCAACACAAGCTCTGCGTAGCTTGGGGCTAGATAATGCTGTGTGAATTGTCCAGCATTATTTATTTTTATTTTATTTATTTATAATTACAGTGTTTCAGTATAATATTGAATCTGCAGGGTTCTAAACTAGCCTAGTCTGTATTTCAGGATTCAGGGCAGCTCCTTTTAAAGTTTTGCACATGTGCCTTTAGTTAAAAAATAAGAAAACAATAACAAAAAATAAAAATAAAAGTGAGAATAAAATGAAAAATCTACTATTTAGATATGTAAAGTAAATTTAACAATTTGCATTCTACCTCAGAGAAACAATTATTATTAAATAAGATATCTTTAATAAAATCTAAACTTCATTTGATAAAAATATACATAAGAACAAGTCATGGGCATTATTGCTAATAAAGATTCGTAGCTTGCAAACCGTTGAGGTTCGGAAGGAATAAATAGAAGCCACGGGCATAAAATGCTAGTAAAGATTGAAAAGACTTACTCGTTCACGTTAATAACCAGATCCTTAGAATTCTTAGCGAGCTCGATCGTAGCTTGCAATCCGTTGAGGTTGGGAAGGAACAAACCGCCACCGGGTGAACTAGATGTCTTCATCTTCATTCGCAAAGTGCCTGCCGGTTGGGATACGTTTCCCAGGTCTGTCAGCCTGTGAAATATTCAATACAATCAGCATTGCATAATACCGAAGTTCTATTGTTTCAATACTTCCCTTCGAAAAGTCGAAATTACTGCACTTTTTTCCAATTTTCTATTAGACCGAGATTTTAAGGTTCCATAGACTAATTTATTTCTGGTCTGGCCTGGTCAACGCAGACGATGGTCGTCCACGCGTCCGTAGCAGAGATCGATGCCTCCCACGAAGGCCACGGCCTGGTCGACGCACAGAATCTTCTCGTGGTGAGCCCAGAACGACACGCCGGCTTTCACTAACGTACCTGTGTCTATGGTCATCCCAGCGTCCGTAGCAGAGATCGATGCCTCCCACGAAGGCCACGGCCTGGTCGACGCACAGAATCTTCTCGTGGTGAGCCCAGAACGACACGCCGGCTTTCACTAACGTACCTGTGTCTATGGTCATCCCAGCGTCCGTAGCAGAGATCGATGCCTCCCACGAAGGCCACGGCCTGGTCGACGCACATAATCTTCTCGTGGTGAGCCCAGAACGACACGCCGGCTTTCACTAACGTACCTGTGTCTATGGTCATCCCAGCGTCCGTAGCAGAGATCGATGCCTTCCACGAAGGCCACGGCCTGGTCGACGCACATAATCTTCTCGTGGTGAGCCCAGAACGACACGCCGGCTTTCACTAACGTACCTGTGTCTATGGTCATCCCAGCGTCCGTAGCAGAGATCGATGCCTCCCACGAAGGCCACGGCCTGGTCGACGCACACAATCTTCTCGTGGTGAGCCCAGAACAACACGCCGGCTTTCGCGTGGTCTGGGTGACGGAAAACCTAACGTTAGAATAAATCATAAATATTTTAGGCTCATGGTATGTAAACGGTCAGCAACACAGTTCACACGCATTGCAATTTAATTTATTTGTCTTTTTATGTAATTATTATTACAACAAAAAAAAGTTTTTACCTTTATGTATTCACTGGCTAATCTACTTTTGCTGTAGAAACTGTTTATACCCAGCGCCATTTCCACTTCTTTGTACAACATTACGAATATTTTCACACCTTGCGCCTGTAAAAAAGATATTCTTTATTACACAGTGGTGTATTTTTCTAAAAATAAGGTTTCTTCTAGAGCAAATTTCCTTTAAAATTCACTGCTGAACCCTCCCGATTATCTCCCGGCAATACGCGTTTTTTTTTGCCATAATCACCACATCTGCAAATATTTGTTCCGGGTGTTCTGGGTATTTTCAATGTATAATAAATATATTTATTTATTGTATTAAGTTTAACAGTCATCCAGTACCCATATAACACAAGCTCTGCTTAGCTTGGGACTGGATGATGCTGTGTGGGTTGTCCAGCATTATTTATTTATTTATTTTATTATATTTAGCAGGCGGATTGCTGATCGCAGTATTCGGTAAAAATAATCAGTATTAATTTTATTTTTTTATCGCAGAAGTTTAGGATTAGGGGTCCACTTCACTGGAATGGCAATACGTGTATTTTTCCCTAAAAAATAACTTACAGCTTTCCCTCTTGAAAATAATATGACGCCGCTAGTAATTCCCGTTCAGCGCCGGTCGTTTCAAGTAGATCTCTGATCTCAGCCACCAGTCCGCTATAAATGTCTCCTCTTTAATTGGTTAATATAGCGTCCTCCATAGCGTCCGCTATAGCTGAGAGGTAGGCGGAGCCGCATCGTTGCCATTGATTGAAAGGAAATCCTGTAGTAATTCCATAGTAGATAGATAACTTACCGCTTTCCTCTTGAGTATCGTATCCAGTCGCCAATAGTTCCCGTTCAGCGCCGGTCGTTTCAAGTAGATCTCGGGGCTCAGCCACCAGTCCGCTATAAATATCTCCTCTCTAGCCAACTCCATGGCGTCCGCTATAGCTGAGAGATAGGCGGAGCCGTCTACGAAGGTTGCGGCGGGCGTGGCGTTCCGGTTCGGGGCGAAAGAGTAGTGGACGTTTGGATGGGTGAATTCTCGGGCTGGAAGGCGCAAAATTATTACATAGAAAATTACTGAAACTGAAATCATTATTTTTAGATTTCTATTATCCATTCTACCTGTA
The DNA here is from genome assembly GCA_963564075.1 of Eupithecia subfuscata. Taxonomy (NCBI): domain Eukaryota; kingdom Metazoa; phylum Arthropoda; class Insecta; order Lepidoptera; family Geometridae; genus Eupithecia; species Eupithecia subfuscata. The sequence continues at coordinate 13,366,374 of OY751099.1, read as the reverse complement.
TACTGTCGACCATTTATTCAAATATCGTCGTCGTGCACCAGATATGATTTGAGCTATTTTTGTAACGGGGCATTTTTTAACCGAAAATTAAAGAGAAAAGTTGTGAACAGGTAATATAAAATGAAATTGAAGCTATTGGATGTATTTAACTCGCCTGATGATATCATTTTTAGCTATATTTCTAAGCAGTGAACTAAACTGAATAGTCACTCTCAGGTCGGTGATGCTGAATCAAGTTTTCACTATCGTGTGTACAGTACACTCATAACAAAAGCACATACCCGGTATCTTATTTATTTAATAGTTTCAAAGCTTTTATCAATTAGCTAGCAATATTTTATGAAAATCTGTGCAGTCTAAATCTAAGTCTATCTGTACCAGTTTCAAAATGAATTCGGTGGGGATATATGATTTTATATAAAATTTGCGAGTCAGAGTAAACGGTCAATCAATAGACGAAAATAACTTACCAGTCTTATTGGCAACATTTTTCAAAAACTGCAGCCATTCTTTGCTCTTGCGTTTGGTCCAACATTTGATGACCATCTGCCGACTGTGGTTCAACACTTGCAGGCCATGTTTCAGGCCCGTCGAATACATGCCCGTTGATACTTCGAATCTGGTAAAAGTATGATGATAAATGAAGGATATTTCCACACTGTATCATCTATCTCTAAATTAAGCAGAGCCTTTGTTAATCTGTTATGGTACCTACTATCTGACTGATAAACTACATTTTTTGTATATTCGGATTCCTTGCAATTATACTTATCTCAAAAATCACATATATAAAACAAAGTCGGTTTAGTTACACCATTTATAACTCAAGAACGCCTCGACAGAAATAATGATGTTTGATTTGTTGGATTTGTCTTAATACTGAATAGGAGAATAACTATCAAACAATTAGGATTCCAGACCAAACTATTTATGCGGGTGAAGCCGCGGGCATAGCTAGTTTGAAATAAAAGGAATTTATTCATCAAACACACTTATTAATCAGATAGCTACTTAGTTTGCAGATTGCAAATTTTGTTGAAACAACCAAAATACCTAAAAAGTCATAGGTAGTGCATTGGCACTACGGCAAGAATCAAATCACAACCATCTCTTGTCATCAAGTTATTTAGTCACAGAACTAGAGTTATCTAGTAAAACTTAAATTAAATTAGCACGCCAAAAACATGTGTTTTTGGTCGGCGCGGCAGGTAGAAAATGCCTCGGCATTAAGCCCACCCTTTGTACCTCAGTGCAATAAAGATTTAAATAAATAAATAATATATTATAAAACTATGCGTAACGAAGGGTGAACCCATAAAGTGTTTCATGATAGTGGAATGCTGATTCAGAACTTAATTGCGTTGTCACTCTCATGCAAAACATAAAACTAATAATGATAATGCGTTTTGTTTATCGTATTGTTTATATATTATTTACATTTGTATTAGAACATGATACTGTAGTAATTGGGATGGTTGAATGATAAGTTAAAATTGTTGTGAAGTGACGTCTAGTCCTCAGGAATGTTAAATGCAATTTATAGTCAGAAAGACCTTGCAGTATACAAGATTACATTTTTACTAGACCATTGTTCATCTTTTGTCTATTTTACGGTTTGTCGGTGTGTATGTGTACCAAGAAGCTTATATCTCGTTTTGCTTCTTGATGTGTACCCACACACTTTATACTATTTAAGTCTCATAAGCCGATGGTAAGGAGAGGTAAGGCCCAGGAAAAATGGCTTAAGGTGCTTTCCGAGACAAGGGGGTGAAACACCGCTAACTTCCTTACAGCGGGCTGCTGCTGTGAATTCTATTATTGGGATTTTTCTATCAAGAAATATGTTTAAGATCTTTAAATATACATGATCTTTATTAACAAAGAAAATTACAATAAAATCATAGAAACAAATTAGAACTAGTATTTACAATTGCACTTACTGCAGACTGTTGCAAACAACCTACAGGGTGCTACAGGTAGCTCAACTGATCCTTATCAATACCAGTCGGAAGCGTCCCCAAGACACTGGCTGCATTTCCCCGCTGTATGGCAATGCTGATTCGCTGCGCCATATACTCACCAGCATAATAAAATAATACCTACGCACTATTTATTATTATTGCTTTGGTAAATAATTTAATAATGACTCGGTCCGTATCGAATCGATTGTCGAGGATAATCTTAAAGACCTACTTTGATACTAACAAATGACGATAGAGTATGTATTAAATTCATTATTACGGATGTATTTTATGTATGATATGGACGACTTGTTAGGAAAACTCAGTCCAAACCATGTTAAGTTTTCAATACTCACATATCCATATTCTGCGTGGAATGAAACAATAAAATAATACGCATTATTTTAAAGCTACAATATTTTACTTATCCAGACTTTAATCCATTTATAGTTACTAATATTAGAAATTTAAAAGTATCAGTTAGCTTTTCACGGCAAAACGGCTCAACGGATCTTGGTGAAAGTGGGTTAAGAGATAGATGGTATACTGGGGAATAACCAAGGGTACTTTTGTCTCACCACATAATCTTATACAGGGTGATATCCCGTATAATATACGGGATATCACCCTGTATCATACTATGATAGTTTTATTTGGAAATATCACGTGCGAAGCCGCGAACAAAAGATAATAATCTGCGTAGTAATATAATGGGATCGAGAATGACGTCATCTCTTATGCAAGCTGGGCAAAAAGGGCCCACCTGTGTACCTAGTTGTGGAAACCAGTCCAGAAACAAGCCATACAAGACAAGTCATATGCAGCATGAATCAGTTTGAATACTATCTGAGCTGTCCCAGCATGGGAGATGACGTCATTCTCAATCCAATTGTTTGAATACGCAGGTTATAATAATATAGAAAACGTACCCTTGATCGAACAGCATGATTGCTTTGATGACGCCGTCTCTCGGCCGTACGTAGCCAAAGAATGTGTCTTTGACGAACAACCAGCGCTCTTGCCACTTCGCACACACCAGACCCGTGCAGAAATAGTTGCACCTGCAATAAGTTTTACTAATTACTAATAAGTACTAAAAAGCCATGTGGTGCCGGCTTAGAATTTGCACCACCCCAACTCCCGCGGGTGTCGTAAGAGGCGACTAAGGGATATCCACCGGAGGCGGGTAGCAACGCCCCCTGCAGAACAATTCTAACACCGAACTGCGATCCCGAACCCGCATGTCCAGCGTGGGGATTATGGGCATTATGAGAGATAAAAGCCAATAAGGCGCTTATCAGGAGGAGGCCCATCAGTCTACGTCCAGCAGTGGACCAATGTAGGCTGTTGAGGTTGAGGGAGTACTCCGAATATCATGTTATGATATAAAGGGTTGCTTTTTGAGATGGGAGTGGTAGGCCAAATCCGAAACCATGAGAGGAGAAAATTCGTGAAAGGAGTCATGAGCACGATTTAGGAGAAAACAAAAACTGCATATTTCGTTTTTTTTTTGTCTTTAACTTTTGCAGGAAATCGACCCAATTGATTTATCAAAAGCCTGTATTTTAGCACCAACTGATTTGGATGCTGATGAGGCTCAATCTTTGCAAAGAAGTGCATTACTGAAAATAGATTTCCTTTTTTCAGTAATGAATTTCTTTGCAGCAATTTTTTTACAATTTACGTTTGAATACTCCTACTAAGCATCAATGTGAAAATTCCACTAATATTATAAACTAGCTGCGCCCCGCGGCTTAGCCCCCGTGGAAATTTATGTTTCCAACTTTCTTAATTTTTTCTTTCATAAGAACCTTTTCCTGACAATAACAAACACAACAAAGAAAGAATTAGCGAAATCGGTCCAGCCGTTCACGCGTGATGCCGTGACCAAGGAAAACGGGTTTCATTTTTATATATATAGATGCGAAAGTTTGTTAAATGGAAATTTTTGTTACCAAGGATCTCCAAAATAACTGAACAGAACAAAATGAAATTTGGCATAAATTTAGAATGTAGCCTAACTTAAACAATAGGCTACTTTTTTTAGGGCTTCGGCCCCGACTTAGAATTTAAAGAAGGGTTTGATAATTAACACATCACGTCCAACGAGAAACCAAAACATAGATAAAAAGTCAGTCTATGCAATGTCTAATATTGTCAAAATAGTGATTGAATTCGTGATGTTGTCATGGTTGTCATATCTGATTTGTAAAATATGAAAATTGAACAAAATGTTTTTCTCCAGCAAAGAAACGAAATAATTCAATTAATTGCCTAAGGTATGTACCTACCACGCTAACGAAGTAGCGGGTAGCAGCTAGTACTAAATAACATTTTCGAACAACTGGTGTGTTTGCAGTCAGCCAGGATAATTAGCCTGTATTTTACTTGGCTTTATCCTCAATAAAACATCTATTAGTAATGAATTTTATAAAATTTAGGGATAATTCCGTAAAACAAATTACACTAAACACAAATCTGTCCATCCGATTGGGAGCTACGATGCCACACAAGTCACATACACAACACACATCATACTTTTTAGCGTCCCTCTTAACTGTCGGGTCTTTTAAATAAAACCGGCTAAGTGCGAGTCGACCAGACGAAGGAATCCGTATCAAAAAGGTCATAAGACTGTAGGGCACTCACCTCACACAAACCATGTTCCCAAGCAATCCGAAACAGTTGCAGCCGGCTTGGCCTGGCCGTGTGGAGCCCGTCCGCTTCTGAATGAGGCCCTCCTTGCCTTTACTTCCCAGCTCTGATATGAAGGATAGGTTCGATACTTCTAGGAATTTTACCTGAAAAAATTGGGAAACATAACTAAATATTTAAATAGGTTTATCCTGATAGGTACAGCCTATATTGGTCCACTGCTGGACGCAGGCCTCCCCTGATAGGCGCCTTATTGGCTTTTATCTGATGGGAGTAATGCCCATAATACCCACGCTGGGCATGCGGGTTGGGAACGCTGTTCGGTGGTAGGAAGCGCTGCTGCCTGTCCCCGGCGGATATCCCTTAGGGGCCTACGACACCCGCAGGAAGAGTTGGGGTAGTTCAAATTTTAAGCCGGCACCACACAGCTGGTAGGTACAGGCGTTTACGGAAAATTCGACTAAAGAACTTCGTCTAGTACAATTCTACTATAACAGTCCGACTAAAAACAATTCGACTAAAAACATTTCGGCTAGTACCAATTCGACCTTGAGTTCACTCGACCTTTAGGAATCCCACCCCCGCGAAGCGGGGGGGGGGGGGGTCAACTCCTACTCCTAACGAAACTCGCCCAACCTCCGCGAAGCGAGGGGGGGGGGCGACTCTGTGACTGAAAGGGTATAATTGCACCCAGAGCCATTATGTTGACACAATTTTTTTTGTTGTTGTATCGAATTCTTTTAGTCGTTAGTCGGATTGTTACTAGTCGGAATGTCTTTAGTCGAATGTTTTAGTTGGATTGTTTTAGACGAATTGTTTGTCGAATTTTCCGCAAAGCAGGTACAGGATATATAAAACGAATTTTGGCGAAATTCGAGGTTGGTCTGCATAACTAAGCCAAATTGTCAATGATACTTACTGTTTCATGGTGATTTCTGTATATTGAGATGTTAAGTAAGTTATACAGATATTCCTCGAGCTGCTGCATTCGTAGTTGGATGCCTTCGTACGTTATCATTACTTCTGGTTTCTTTGGAAACCTGGAACGGGCAACCGGTTAAAAAAATATGATACGGCATCGTCTCCGATCTTCAAATTACTACTGCTACTTGTTTATTTTTTGTAGGTACTTCAAATGTTTGAATAAAAACGCCCGTATCCGGATCAAATGTTTATAGATCATACTAAGATTTCTAAGAAATCAAATAATATCGCAAAAATTTTCGACTTCCGACTACACGACGAAATTTTCTTAGAAATTACCCTTAGTGTGGGGTTACGCACTATAATAACAAAAAAATACTAAGATTTGCCCCGTGTCGGGAGTTGAACCCGTAACGGTTTGCATCTCAGGCGGATTATTCTTCCACAAATTACATAATTATTATATTACCCGATACTGTCTCACTGCTGGAACAAGGCTTTCCGTTTTTCTTTCCACTCCTTGCGTTTTAACCGATAACTGGCTACGAATTATAATAAAATTAACTATAGAAATGGATATGAGTAGGTAGGTTGATACAAACAGCAATGAAGTTAGGTATAACAAACACAGATCGATCATTAAACCTGATTAAGTATGATGATGTTGGCTTTATTGCCAACAAGTTTCTGATCGCGGCACGCGCACGCGTCGTTTCTGTGGAAACGTTTAAAATGTTTTTTTTTCTATCTTACGGAAACTTATTTATGAGATAAAAAGCAGCCTATGTTTTATTCCAGGCCTAGAACCAACTGTACGCAAAATTTCAATCCGATCCGTGTTAGTAGTTCTGGCGTGAATAGGTAACAAACCTCAATCAACATTGCTTCTCACCCTGACCTTGTGAACCGCCATGACTTCGATAAGAACTAGACTTGTTTTTTGCATTATCATGGCCAACTTGCTTACAACTTCATAAAGTTGTTAGCCAGTTTATGATCGATAAAACGATCTGTATGTCGATTATGTCTGAGTAGGAAATCAAAAGATCCGGCTGGTATAAGATCGTCAGGGTTGAAAACACAATTAACTAACCTAGTACCTACTCAGCACTCAGCAGTGAATCGTTATCGATGGAAGGGAATAGTGTACTCAATATTTTTATTTATTTATTTGGCACACAAAACAGAATACAATCAAATATTATACAAATAGAAGAACACAATAATAAGAGCTAGACTGTATCCCTAAATATGTGTACACAGCATGATTAAAAAACAGTTCTATGTAAGCAGATAGGTACCTATTATAAATTAATTTATGAGTAATATAATAAGCATGCATTACTAAATAAAATTACGAGAATTACATAAACATTAATACAAGATAAATCATTAATAAAATGAAAATTACTGAATTAAGGACCACTCGCCTTGAGAGTGGTTTCAACATCTTTTTTAAATTTAAATAGTCTTCTGTTAAAAATGTCAATATTGTCACTGTTATTAACTAAAATATCATTGTACTGACGACACATTCTGACCATAGGGTTGTAATAAGAAGTATTATTGGTATGGACCTGTAGGGCGAAAGTTTTCTGGAAGGGATAGCGAGATCTCGTTCTGGTATTAAAACTAATGGTAGAGAGTAAGTTAGGGGAGTCGATTTCAGAGTGAATGATTTTGAAAAAAGTAACCATATCCAGGTATTGGCGACGGGTTTCTAGAGACATGAGTTTGAATCGACTAAGTTTCTCCTCATATGATGGTAGAGTTCGATTTATGCCACACCTGTATCCCAATATTTTGACAAACCTTCTCTGGATTCTTTCAAGGCGTTCAATATGCACTGTTAATATTTAATAGCGTAAAGCCCTATTCAGAATTCAAAAACCTTTGATATTGGTGGATATTTGACTAGCGCTAAAATTGTTTCCGTCTTGTTTTATTGATCGAAATAAAAAGCATGTCAACATTAGTGTTGTTAAATTAGTTACTAAGATACTAAGGAACTAACTATAGTATAGTACTCCCACCTCAAAAAGCCACCCTGTATACTCGTAGTGAGCAACATCTGAAATGCCGCCTGTAGCATATTCTCTACATTTTCGTTTACAAGGGCGATAATATCTATATCGCCCTCTTTGACAAAGAGACTTGTGACAAAGACTCACCTAGGTAACGCCCCCTTCCGAACTCTCGGTCTTCCATCCCTCTTCTTAGAATTACTCCTGGGCACTGCTGCCACCGCCTCCAACGCAATTCTCTCAGCGCTTTCCTCAGTATTCTTGAAGCTGGCTCGCCGCGTCCGGTGAGTTTTCGTCGGAAAGGGAATATCGAGAGATGTCCGGTACAAGGATAACTGCTGATGGAGGTATAGGATGTGCTTGTAGCGCTTCTTGATTGTCCATGTGAAGTCGCCGTGTTGGAGGGATATTGTGTATCTGGAAGGAATTGGCAATTATTTATCTAATAGACCCTTTAGGCATCCGATATGTTAGCCCATGTCTAAAACTACGTCGCTCAGTAGTTTTGGTGTGAAGGAAGAGGTTACAAATATCCAAACTTTCACATCATATTAGTGATGTGATGATGTTCGTCGCAGGTGCATCTATAAGACTATAGTCTTTTTCACGTAGGAAGCGTTCCCTGACAGATGGACTGCGTTTCATTTCAGTTTCATTTCAATTGAATAGGACTTTGTCACATAAATATTGTACTCCAATATTGGGGGCTCCTCACCACGTGGGGTATCAACGCAGTACCGTAGAGGGTGACACAAGAAGTTTAGGCCTATACCCAGAAGTAGTTTGTAAAATCATGCTGGCAAACAAGTGACTGTTGGCGGGAAGAGCTTTAGTGATGTTAAGTTTGAAATGAAAAATGAATAGGTACCTAATTGTGGGAAAATCCCTAAATATTGGTTTTCCAGGGTTGTTTTGTGAGCTTTACACGTAAAAACATTTTAATAGGTTATCATATCACAACAAACACACAATGACAGGATAAGCTGTGATTAAATTTGCAATATTTATTGTGAGTCATAAATGATAAAAACTAATTATCTTTTATCGCAAGAACATATTTATGACTTACGTACAAAATGTGACCTAGGTTTTTGTTGTCCTCTATGTAATAAAGATCACAAAGCGAGGGATAATGCCAAAGATTAGGTGACGGTTGTCAATGGTCTTTTCCTAATTCTTCCAAAGATTGAAATTGCCAAGCGTTATGAGATAGCTCGCTCATTCTATAGCGGAATCAGTGTACATATAATTTCAGGGCATAATGGACATTTATTTTATCACAAAAGTTCGTGCAATATGATTGCACAATTAGTTACATCACATCACACTAATATTATAAATGCGAAAGTTTGGATGGATGGATGTATAGATGGATGGATGTTTGTTACGTCTTCACGCCAAAACTACTGAACAGATTGAGCTGAAATTTTGCACCGGTGTTGCTCTTTTTATCCCATAAATCTGTTCCCATGGGATAGAAATTACCTTTGAACGTTTCCATGGAAACAACGCGTGCGAAGCCGCGGGCAGAAGCTAGTTTATAATAACAGTTAGATTTATTGGCAAAAACACTATTTTTAACTACTCATTAGTGCGAGTCAAATTGTATAGTGACGCATTCTGTATTAGATAACGTACGCTACGCATATTTTAAACGCATAGCTGCCTAGATACTGCAGCGTCGAAATTGTGATTATTTATCGGGTATTTATCGCGTAGCGTACCTTTTATTACTATTTCCCCTACGTTAACGTTACGTTGCTGAACATTGTCAGATTAAAAAAAACTTGCTTAGCTTAGGTGCCAAAAGCTAATATCAACCACTATCAAAACCACTATAGATAAACCATATTCGTTTCGTAGTCCTACTAAAGTTCGCGTGATTTGACCTACTATAGTTTCACTTAGGTTTTCCTAGTTGATAGTGGGTAACTCATTCCCTCATTTATAGTAATTAAGATCGGTTTTGATACACTTCAAAAACCCGTAGACGTCAGTCTGGTTAGACAATGATTCAAGCTTAAAACGTCATTAGGGAACATTTTAAACTTAGGAAATCGATAGTATATTGTGAATATTATTTGTAAGAAGTAACATCACTACTATTAGAACTAACTTTCTAGTTAACGGAGCAAGCAGATAATGACTGTTAATGCTTTCAGGGCCCTGGCCCCTGGGCGTAAATTTTACCTTCCATGACGTCACCAAACGGCTCTGTCGGAAGACCAGCGGTTGGTTGTAACGTGTTTACAATAGCTCATGCTGAGACAGAGACCGCTTTGTGACTCTAATCGACAGAAGCTTTATCTTTTATTTTTAAATCATATTTGTTTTAGTTGTTTGAGTTACAAATAAATTATGCTTATTCTCAAATGTCCATCTACAGGTGCTTGCAGCGTGCGCCATGGCTGGGCACTGAATGTGTTCAGTGGTATAACCGTCCCCTATTACAGAGCATTAACTGGCAGGGCACACACGTTAGGATTTAAGCTTCATTCGATTTAAGCATTGTGCATCTGTAATTTCACCGGTAGTCATACCATGCTTCCACTTTAAATCGGAACACAGCTATTCTGTGTGCGGTAGAGAAATGCATGGAAGTAATACATAGATGTACTAGTTTCTGGCCATCCATCATCTATTCCAGGCCTAGTACTACAGGTATGCAAAATTTCAGCCCGGTCAGTTCAGTAGTATTGGCGTAAAGAAGTGACAAACATCCATTCATCCATCCATCTAAACATCCAAGTTTCGCATCACACTAATATTATAAATGCGAAATTTTGGATGTTTAGATGTATGGATGGATGTTTGTTACCTCTTCACGCCAAAACTACTGAACGGATCGGGCAAAATTCTATGCAAAATTTCATTGCATACAGATAATGCTAATCCTGAAATCAAAGATAGGATACTTGTTATCCCATAAATCAATTCCCATGGGATAGAAAACGTTTCCATAGAAACAACGCGTGCGAAGCCGCGGGCGGAATCTAGTTTATAATATTAATGTGATTGTTTTGTAGTAGGGCTTCCTTGGAGGATTCCTTTTAGGTACCTACAAGGAATCCTCCAAGCCCTTATAACAGTTTTATAGGGAGCTTAGCACTCATTGATCTATTGTTCATACCCTTTATCACGATAGTTAACAAAAAGCTGACCGATTATCAGGCATAGATAAACTCCTGTTTGCTTTCCACTCTAATGAGTGTGACCAGCTGTAGGGAAACTACTGGAACGGTTGCGGCTTACTGACGCGATAAAAGTCACGTAACAATAACAAAAAATACTTGCACCAATCACGGAAACGGTAAATCAAGATCAACTTAGGTAATCATTTACATTACACAGACTTCAAATTAAATAATATAATTACACTTGTCTTTTAAGCTGGACAAATACTTGTCTAAACCCTCGGGAATAACATTATCATGGGGCCATATCGGGATTATATTCGATACAATAGCGAAAGAATCATCAAAATCTGTCGAATTGACGAAAAAATCGACGAACATTCATACAGTTGAACATAGAACCTCTTCTGAAGACGGATAAAACTGTGATTTTCAGATCTGAAAGCCCCATGAATGCCCCACACAGATGATAATTAAAGTAAATTAAGACTGAAATTTCCGATTGAAGTAGGTTCATACATATATTATTTACTTTTCTACGCTCATTATCTACATAAGCCTATTTCTATTTACGAAAAATGAGCTGCGAATCAGCCAGACAAACACTACACAAATTTATCATAATGAACTACAGTTCATTGGCGCTATTGCCGTCTAAGGGTGCGTTTCCACTGACGCGGAGCTGGGCGGAGTGGAGCGGAGAAGAGCAGTAAATAATAAATAAATAAATAAATAATGCTGGACAATTCACACAGCATTATCTAGCCCCAAGGTAAGCAAAGCTTGTGTTATGGGTACTAGATAACTGATATACATAATAAATATACGAGTACATAGATATATATTTTTTATTATACATAGAAAACGACCAGAACACCCTGAACAAATATCTGCAGATCGTACAAATATTTGTCCCGAGGCGGGAATCGAACCCGCAACCTCCTGCGTCGCAGGCGGGCCTTCGCCCACCGCGCCACAGAGGTCGTCAATGTGGCAAGTTTTTCCATTGAAGCGGAGCGGAGCTACCCCACAGCACAGCCTGCTCGACCCCGTTCTGTCCGGCCCGGGGCCGCGTGTTTATAGAAAATAAAATATTGTACATTTTTTTATTTTTGGAACAGCACTGATGCCCCTTAACCCTAAGTAAAGACTTGACTACTCTTTACGACACCTGTATTTTATTTGAAAGTCCGCTCAGCTCTGCTCCGCTCCACTTACACTGTTTCCACTGATGCGGAGTGCAAATTTCGAGCACTGTGATCACCCAATTTACGTTCCGTTCCACTCCACTCCGCACAGCTCCGCGTCAGTGGAAACGCACTCTAAAGGTTAGCACAACAGCGGCGTGTTTTAGTGGCAAAGAGGAAGCAAAGCATTACCACACTAAGCAAGAACGAAGGTCACAGAACAATCATACTCTCAATCGAGGTGAAGGCAGCAAAAGATGCTCAATGTTACTGGACACTTATTGACTAGGCAACTGCTTGGTTTTGAATAGATTACCCTGTAGTTTTTAGTCAGGGGTTTGAAGATTTTTGTGGGTGGGCTTAACATGGGCCACCACATTGTTTATTTTTCAAAATGGCGGCTCACAATGAAAGTAATATAGTCATATAGTATCCTATTATCCTATCCTACCTGCTACTAATATTATAAATGCGAAAGTTTGTGTCAATGTTTGTTACCACGTATATCCTTAACCGATTTAGATTGGTTATTGGAAATTTGGTATGTAGATAGTTTAGGTTCCAGAATAACACATAGACTAACCCGTTCATGGCTCAAGACGCAGACGAGCCTATCGACCCTCGTGTGGCGGTGGCGGCGGCGTGCCCCTGCGGGTCGCACCGCCGAGGCTGGGCAGTGAAAGCGATACACTAATCTTATTTTCATAAATTAACCTCTGAGGGGGTTAAAAAAGGGCGGTAAGGTTTCTATGGAAATTTATTATTCCTTGGTTCGATTCACTCAAAACTCGGTATAAATAAACTAACGAAGTAAATAATGAATCACGTATATTTTATTATTTTCACAAAACTACGGGGTGTGAAATAAATTTCTGGTATTACCACGCGGGCGAAGCAATGCGGTGCGCAGTTAGGGTGTCATATAACAAGTGGTGGCATATACTAGGGACAAAATCTTCAACCCCCTTTAGAGGTGCTTTGAGACATGTATACAGTGAGTCTTTATAAAGTGCACATACTAAAATGGGTGAAAATATACTCAATTTTATCGACAGAAAACAAGTAAAAAAAATTCTAAAAAATTTATTCATTTTTTTATGGCCTTTTAATATTTTTTATAACCACTGTCTACCCAATGCAAACAAACTGTTATTTCTTTTGAACTAAGAGTCGTATCTCTATGAATCAAAATTAATTATGATCTCTTAACGATAGGCCGTGCTTATAAAACAAAAATGTTTCAAAAAATACACACCATAAATTAATAAATAAATTATATTGGAGGAAAAACTTACTATTTTTTGAAAATTTTTACAATAATTAATAAGTTTCCATACAAAACGTCCCATAAACCCTATTTTATTGTTATTTCATGTTATTTTACTTTGAATTAGCTTTATAATAGTAAAATAACCAAGTCAATAACTTAAACACAACATTTTCTATCGGTGATATAAGACAGGCCCTTCTGGTGTGTTTTTAATAGGGAAAATCAATTATTAAAACAAAGAAAACTAGTTAAAATCATTTACTCATTATTTAACATTAAATTATTTACAAAATCAAACTAGTGCATTAACTGTTCAAAATGTCCAAAAAAAGAGGGCTCTACCTGCTAGCTTATCGGAAAAACTTGTTCAGCTGAATGAAGGTTGTTTAACCACCAATTGAAAATGTTGTGTTTAAGTTATCGGCTTGGTTTTTTTACTATTATAAAGCGAATACAATGTAGAATAACGTGAAATAACAATAACATAGGGTTTGTAGGACGTTTTATTTAGAAATTTGTTATTGGTTTATAAGCACGGCCTATCATTAGAGATCATAATTAATTTTGATTAATAGAGATACAACTCTTAGTTCAAAAGTAATAACAGTTTGTTTACGTTGGGTAGACAGTGGTTATAAAAAATATTAAAAAGGCCATAAAAAATGAATATATTTCTTAGAATTTTTTAAACTTGTTTTCTGTCGATAAAATTGAGTATATTTTCACCCATTTTAGTATGTGCACTTTATAAAGATTCACACTGTATTGGAAGTCTCCTATTAGCTAGACGTAGTGCTAAACTGATAATTGTGTCATCTAAACTTATCACAATCAACGTAATTTAAAAACGAAAATTAATTATCTGAAAAAAGTTTACTCACAAGTTTGGGTTCAAAAGGTGCGTGGTTACACTCCTTTCATTCTCCAGGAATCTGACCTTTATAACTACACCAGGAATGAACACTTTCCTGTGAATTGATGTGAATTTGATGGGTGGTTCATGGACTGCTTTGAACGGGATGGAGTCGTAAGGAGCTGAAAAAAATGATATAATTTCATTTTAAGGCGAGTATATACCCCGGTAGTAGCGCCACTACATATTTTATTTTACCATTACGTTATACAAAGGAATTATCAAAAAATCGGACCACGCGTAGATGATATCATAAGCTTTTTTTAAAAGTATCTGTAATAGTTTTGTTTTGTGTTATTCAATCAAAAACCTTGTTTGGAGAGCTTGGTGGCCACCAATAGGAACTAAACTCTTGAAACAAGTATCTGCCTAAATAATACAGTACAAAACTATTACAGATACATTTAAAAAAAAGCTTATGATAGATATCGTCTACGCGCGGTCCGATTTTTTTATAATTCCTTTGTATAACGTAATTATAAAATAAAATATTTAGTGGCGCTAGTATCGGGGTATATATGCGCCTTAATATAAAATTATCTTAGTTTGACGAATACATTAAGAATGTAATATTGGTATTCTTCTAACATAAACAAGGATACAATACAAATATTATTTATACTACACCTGCTCGGAAAGTTGCCTATTCCTTTTCCATTTATAGAATAGAAAGTATGTCTTTGCAGGCCTATAGGAAACCGGGAGGAAAAACTCTATGGAATTTCATTTCTCACGTGTTTTAGCGGGAGGAAAAAGTGTATGGAAATCCATTTCTAACGTGTTATTTTTTTTTAATTTCCTAAAAGATCGGCCGGTAGCTATGGTTATTTTCGTTCGGTCAAACGACAAAAAGTTTTTAATCCAAGTCCATTAGGCCTCCTCCGATTTCCGAACAATATTTTGAAAAAAGAACCCAAAGGCTGGCGCGGTCAATGAGGTTTTACCAAAATCATTGGGCGCGATTTCAATTAATAATTAATTCTGCTTTTTATTTTCCTCAAAGGTGTAGTATAAAGCACTATTTATCACTCGGCAGAAAGTGCAATTCCTACCTCGTGTGTTTTAAGGCCCTCGGCTGCGTCTCGGGCCCAAAACGACACACTCGGTAGGAATTGATCACTTTCTCGCCTTGGTGTAAAATGCACTAATAATGCACACCAAGATAGAAAAAAAACAGAAAAGAAATAACAAACACAAAAACAGTTGCACAATGAGCGGCCTTATCGCTAAAAGCGAATTCTTCCAGGCAACCTTTGGATGGACACGGAACTATTGTACAGGTATAGACGGTGGCGTATTACAGACTACTATACTATACTAAACATAAGTACATATATAAGTGTAAATGTAAGGATTCATAGTTAACCCGCTTACATTCAAATGGAAGATGTAATATATTTTAATCGCAAAAACCGAAGAAGTACTAAGTTGTGGCTAATTTTCTGCTTGTTGCTACTCAGCTATAAATGCTAAAAGCCAATAATAAAAACGTTGATAAGGTTCACTTTGTTATCAAATTTGATAGTACCCATTTTACGTTACGATGGAATGGGTGATTTATTTTTAACTTTATTTATTTTTCTTTATGTTATTTGACGGCGCAGTATGCGAAGGTTCATATGAAAAGCAGAAGGTTCGTTTCCCCCATGCATAATAGTTTGGATGAGGATGAGTTATATGTACTGTGTGTTTTATGTATTCAGAACAGTCATCTGCAGGGGTATTTTAATTAATTCGTTTCCGAATCGAATCCGACGGATCTATAAAACGCTATTTTGTTTTCGCCTCTGGTTGATGATCGAAAATCCGAAGCGAGTCTGTTGATTACTGGCCATGTCAATGAGGAGGAGCTCCTTATTTTGATCATCACCCTGAGGCGAAATCAAAATAGCGTTTTATAAATCCGTAGAATTAGATTCGGAAACGAATCGAATGAATTAAAATACCTCTGCTGATATCCATAGCACAAGGTCTGCCTACTTTAGGTTTAAATGATTTACAAAAAAAAAATTGGAGAATATAAGATTTTACTGAATACAAGAGTAAAATAGGTGAATCCTAGACCTCAATGAACGTTGCCACTTCTGTCTGCTACATTATCATATCACTTAAATGAGATGAGAAGAGGTCTAACAAAGGCCTAATAAGTATGATTAAAAAAAACTAGTATTCACTATATATATACCATAATCAGTTTCTTCCTTAGTTTTTTCATCAATCACAGACAATGATTCCGGTACAGCGAGGCTCACATCAAACTCCGAGTCCATGGTGGGACTGAGGGAGTCCATAGCCTGGATAAATCCTGGGATACAGTCCCCTGCCAAAGATGGGGTAGGAGTATCCATTCCGTGATTTGTGTAACTGTATAATTCTTCATCTGTAGAGATGGAAAAAAATTACCAGACTAGTTTTTTATACATAAGCAAAAGTTTGGATGTATGTTACCTCTTCACAACAAAAATACTCAACAGAACTTCTAGACGTCAAATAATGTAACGGTTCCTTTTTATAACGGAAGTAAATAACTCACGACTAAAATAAGTATACTACAGAGGAGTATCCTGTAATATGTATTTAGTTTGGATGGGCTCAATTTGCAACAAAAAAATTGTTTGAGTATGGATATTTATTGTTTTCATATTTAAGGTTTTATACACTATCTATCCTTGCCGTTGCCTCAAGTTTAAGAGGGGAGAGATGGGTTTGTTTAATTTGATATTGGTGTTAATTCAGATGTCGCCAAAACGAGAGTAAACTTATTTTACAGGACTAACAAGAACAAAATAAAAAATGTTAAAATCAGACTTCACAAACTTTAGGCTTTATAATAATTATTAGTAGGATACATTAACCTGAGTGTAAGGGCTTCCGCAATATAATAACAAAGCCTTTTAAAATTTGATACTATAAATGTTGCTTTATTGGTTTTAAAAATCACATACCACTGACTTCACAAATGGCATAAAGATTGTAGTGGCATTTAAAAACATGTACCTACGTTTCTCAATAATACTTTAAAAATAATAAGAAAACCTTTTCACAACAGACACACACATATATATAACTTCAACACAAGCACAATGATTCTCAACTTTAAATCACATGTATGCACATTATACATAAACTCTCAGTACCTCGTTTTATTAAATTATGGAAACTCAATGTCAACTCTTTCCGTTCCATTTGTGTGTACCTAATCTTTTTTTATGCACTTGAGATATTACACGGTACTCCTGCTCGTGATGTTTTGCAATGCTACCCATCGCAAGTGACACACTCAACACTTGTGTACATAATCTACCATGATAAGATATGCTGGTGTTAGATTTACTTGTATTTTGACTAGTCTGTAAAGGCCATGTAACGAAACAGACGTTCGCGCTTCGCTGAACAAGGCCACAACTGAAAGTACGATGTCACATCGGAAAATGAAATTTACTTACAAATTATCGACGCCTGCCTCGTAGTTTAAGAACGTCACAATCACAGAATACTATTACTCCTGGCGGTCACCATTGCGTGAAGATGAATGAAACTCTATTGAATGTGTGGTTCCTTCGTTACTGACGTTATGTGTGGTTATGACTCATGTATTACTCTTATTTCAACAAGGCCGACGGCCGTCGGCGCGGCGCCGCAGGTTCTTGTTCTCAGTTCACATAAACAGTAAGATCAAACCAATAATCAATCCATTGCCTCAATATAATCTAGCAATATAATGATATGGGCTTGATATTGCTGATGGAATTCAATCTATTGGAATTCCATCAAATCACGTTCAAGAAAAACAATATCAACGACCAAAGAAATCCAAAGAAACCGATGAGATGAGAATTGAGAATATTGAAAATAATTCTGTATCTGTTTTGTTTGCTGATGAATTTTTGACGATGATGACGATGATGTGATGAATTGTGATGATGACGGACGGACAGACATAATTGAGGTGACTGACGTAAATCAAATCGGCTCGGCCGAAGGAAATCACTGTGCCGGTCGAAGGGTAGCGTAAACACACCTTATGTCAATTTATTTTGTGTCCCTTCCATAAACGTCAATGTCATAGTGGCATCTACAAAAAGGTCATTGCATCTAAGATGTCAGTGTACATGTCAGAAAATGTCCATTTGTCAATAGTAGTCTCATCCCGCGACTTTGTGCTGCCAACTAGAACATTTTTTTTCAGATCTAGCAATAAAATCTTAGTAAGAGAAACAGTTGCAACAGTTTGCACTTGCAGTTACTATGTCAACTGTTTCAATTGTAAATACTACTTGTTTTGATTTTTCAAATTATTATTTTCTTTTTTAATAAAATTCTGAAGTGAGATGCGTGTACTTGCAAATGCGGCACGTCGGCTAAACTAAAAGTGATAATAGCAAGGTTTTTAGGGATTATGGCAAATAAAGTCGTATTTCCAGTATTGTGTATATCGATGGGCATATTGGTTATAAATACAATTTGACGAGGCACAACTATAAATGTAAAGCAGTGGGTGTTTACCCGCTGCTTTACACTTTTTACACTTTTACGTTGTACACCCAAAGCCCTAGCTGAAAAGGTACCATTTGGATGCCTGCCAGTAAAAGCGGTAGCAACCCGACTGCGGAAAGAGGAAAGGTGGGTTATGATTATCGTTCTCGAATGGGTTTTACGCATTCTGGTTATTTCATTTTGATTTTTAATGTAATTAATCAGTGTCACTAAAATAAAAATCAATACCCGTGGCGACAAATTACCTATACATGAAAATAAATTTGTCGCATTATTTTCGCTGCTTTTATGCGGAAATATCGATTTCCGCATAAAAGCAGCGAAAATAGTAGCAACCGATATAGTTAAGAAAAACCAAAAGGTACCTACCGATGATTTAGGTAAGTATCCTAAGTCCTAATCCTAAGTTCTGAACTCATCAATAATAATTTTCTTTCACATTACATTAATAACGTAAGATTGGATGATAATTGTGCTGATGCAAAACTAAAGCAGCCTGAAAACCCAAGTGTTTACTGGGGTCTTATACGTCTCCACCACCCGCTTAGACCGGGAGAACACCAACTGGTGAAATGAAAACCCTTGTAGGTCATCTTCGCATCTATACATACTTATACGCGCACGGATGCGGCGCGGGCGGGACTGCGCGGGCGCGCGGCGGCGGCGAGCGGATCGAAGCAATTAACTTGAATGGGTTTGACTCGTTCGATAATCAAGCCGGTAGGTATAAACAGAGTTGGTAAACTGAGTTGATACATACATCGCTAATTGATTAAAATGTGTTTCCACAATTGGTGGCATTTGGAGAAAATATCAAAACGCTTTATTTTTGTTAGATGGAATGGACATTATATGGACAATGGAGACTAATGGAGGGAGAGACAGAATTTTTCAAATTTGAGTTGGTAGCACCGTGCGCGCCGGCCGCCCGCAAGCAAAGAAAGAAAGAAAGAACTTACCAAAAGTTTCGAGAGATTTTAAACAAGAAAAGAAAACTTTGACCATGTCATCTGAAGAAATGATTGAGAAGTTTAGAGCCCTAGGACTAAGTGAACAAAAAGCTAAAGAAACGCTGAAAAATGCTAACGTTACCAAAACTCTACTTGCCGCTCTAAACGAGGTTAGAAAGCATAATAGTCTAAAAACTTTTATATAGATTTAATTTTAGAGTAAGTACTTTATGTCTTCGGGCTGGTAATACTGTTAAATTTTTGTTTTAGGTGGAACTATCCAAACTGCCTGCCGGAGCCGGTATGTTGATCTATCATTTATCGACAAAAATAAAACCCCAAGTTTCGGCGAAACTTCTTTTTCTGCGTGACTACATCGCGCAAGGAAAGCTCGACTCTACGTTACGGGTAGACGCAGCTTTAGATTACCTGCTCAGTAATGTGAATGAAGCTAATTTTGATGTAGCAGCCTTTGAGATGGCATGTGGAGTAGGAGTTGTTGTGACTCCAGAACAAGTCGAAGAGGCTGTAGAAAAACATATGGCTAAATACAAGCAGGAGCTTTTGGAGAAAAGGTATAGATTTGCCTCGGGAATCATAATGCAGGCTGTTAGAGTGGAACTTCCTTGGGCTGATGGCAAAGCTATAAAGAATGAGGTTGATGTTCAGGTGAGAATGACAGAGTCATTTACGTTTATTGTTAAAAACAAGAAACTAACTTAACCTATCAGGGATTCTTACTTATAATAGCTTTCATCCTCAAGGATTAGGGATGGCGCGCGCACCCCTTTTTGACTGTCAACGCATCATTTTTATTTCATATTTACTCTAATTCCATGCATGTTTTTATTGCATAACTGGTGAGAAAACCATTAAAACTAAGTAATTGTATATTCCGAATCAAATGAATTATTATAGACTTCAAGCCATTGTGACCCTTATCATTTGAAAATCAGTTTATATTGGCCTGAGGGACCGGGCCGCGTAATACCTGACTGTATAAAAAATTTTTGGCCCGCTCCGCCTAATCCTTGACCGGTTAAGGGGTGAGCGCGCCACCCCTGATGCTTGAGCGATTAAAGCTATTAAAAAACATTAAACTAGTAAACTACTAAAATTTAACAATTAAGTGCCACATTTATGGACAAATTGAGAATAATTATAATAATGGCCAATTTTAAACAGCAAGAAGGGTGTTTTTGACGTGTCCCCCTCAAATTTCTCAATCTTAAGAGCTCACTTTTTGAATGTGATACATTGACTTTTTGGTCTGGTTTGAAAGAACTCTGACTCATCTATCGTCTAGCTAGTCAAATTTTTTAATTTAAACTTATCTCTTAAACATCGAAGTGGGACATGTTATGTCCCACTTCAAAATATTTTGGTTTTGAGCTTTATGAAAGAAAGGTCTGCATAAATAAAATAAATACAAAACCATTTATACCTATTTGTATAGCTTGTTTCAATAGCTTTTTCAAGTGACTAGTGAAAACTCCTACCGATCAGACATGACATGAGACACATGGCTAAAACTGCTAGTAAAATAATAAATAAGGATTTTTAATTTGTGAACTGGCAAGAATAGGCTTTACACTTCGTCATTTGCAATAAAAAAGTTGTTACACAAAACCGAGTAAACAAGACGTAACTTGTTGAGTGCCATGATCGTCAAGATTTCTTGTGTCCGTTTTGAGACACATTATCTGCTGATTCAGGTAAGTTTATGTCATTTCACTATATTTAAGAGATGAACAATATTTTATTGTAATCATAATTATTATTATTTAACTAGTTGACCCGCCGCAATTTCATTCGCGTGGACTTTAGTAGTAGTAGGTATTAATGTACATATGAGTAATGTAACCCAAATACCACGCGTTTGAAGCCGCAGATAGAAGTTTAGGGAGGAACATAATAAAATAACCCAAGAATATGAATTTCTAAAAAAACTGTTCTTAGTAGGCATGAAAATTTAGTTTAGGACGTAAGCACGTCCTAAACTAAATTTTCATGCAAAATTTCAGCCATGGAGCTATTCTAGATGTCTTTTCTAGATTTTCTTGATAAGTCAGTGAGTGGCCTAACTTTGTATTCGTTATATTATAATTTTGTATTCTTGCAAATAAACTATTTGATTTGACTCCACACCATTAGGGTGCGAATTTCAAAAAACCCTGAAATACGTATCTATTTATATTGAGTCGTCTTCCTACGCTACATATTTTGACGGGCTAAAAGTTACGGTTCTGAGCTTATTATAAAAATGACCTTTGACCCCTTTAAAATACGAATTTCCAAAAATCCGTTTTTAACGGGTGCCTAAGTCTTAATAGAAACCTCTGGAGAATAAAGAAGGTTTAGTTCTCTATTCAAGGCGTGTGCTTAGGCAAATTAAAGTTGGTAACATCTAAGATTGAAATTACTGATTAAAGCCTGATTCAGATCCCGCGGAAGGCGAAGATTAAAATTTTTCGCTGTTTTCTGGAAGGCAAGTCACATATAAAATGTCTTAAAGTAAGGACCTACCTCAAACCCCAATTCGTCTCGGTCGTTCCATGCGGTATGTCTCCTGGAGCCAACGGGAACCGGGGCGACGTCACAGGCGAGTCGTCACAGTCCAGATAATTTAATTAATCACAGTGCGGGGAAGTGCTAGCGAAGGGGTCGCGGCACGCGGTTTTGGAGAAATCCAAACTTGGTTTTAGCGGAGGCGACACGCGTCTGTCTTTAACATGTGTGCATCGTAGACTCCATGACGGTGGCGGTGGAATCGGTGACGGTGGCATGCAAAATTTCCGCTACGCAGCTCTTCTAGTTCCTGAGATTTCGTGATATGTCAGTGAGTCGCCTAACTTTGACTCCACACCGTTGACTTTTAGGTTGTGAATTTCAGAAAACCCTGAAACACGTGTCTGTTTATTTTAAGTCATCTTTCTACGCTACAAATTTTGAAGGGCCAACAGTTACGGTTTTGAAGTTATTATAAAAATGACCTTTGACCCCCTTACAAATCGAATTTCCAAAAATCCATTCTTAGCGGGTGCCTACGTCTTGAAAGAAACCTGCATTCAAAATTTCAGCCTCGTAGCTCTTCTAGTTCCTGACATTTCGTGATGTGTCAGTGAGTCGCCTTACTTTGACTCCACACCATTGACCTTTAGGGTCATAATTTCAAAAAAACCCTGAAACACGTATCTATTTATTTTAAGTCATCTTCCTATGCTACAAATTTTGAAAAAATATCTATCTATGTTGTGTATTGTATTAAGTATATCAGTTGCCTAGTACCCATAACACAAGCTCTGCTTGGGGCTAGATAATGCTGTGTGAATTGTCCAGCATTATTTATTTATATTTGAAAGCAATGTTGTTTCCTAGTAAAACTATTTAAACAAGTTGTGACAAAACTGTACTTAAAACTAGCATAATTTTTTTAACTTCGAACTTTAACTTCGGAGGAGGGCGTTGTCATCTGCGACACAGTTTTTAAAACTTCTGCAGATGGCATCGTTTCCATTTATAACCATGTCCATTGTTTTGGTTCCTAAATAAACAATTTTTATTATTATTATTAATTCACATATTATTCAGTTTTTCTCTATTTGTCATAATCTTGATGAATGCACTTTAAAATAAAATTAAGTAAATATGTGTGATTTTTCAAAATTGTACGACATTTGCTTAGCTTTTAAGATGCAGTCGCATATCTGAAATTTTTTCCACGGAGCCAGTTTAATTTTATGATTTCTCGTAAAATAGATTACTCTTAAGTGAAACAAATATAATATCATAAATTACAATACATCTGAATATCCTTATCAAAAAAACCATCGAAAATGTCACATTTAAAATCAGATACCTAGTAAATTCGGACATGGTACACTTTATTTTGAAAACGCTAAAAGCTATGTAGAAAGAGGTTGATGTTCAGGTGAGAATGACAGATTAAAATAATGAAAATAACTTAAAAAATAGTCATATTCTATTCAAAATAATTCCATCGGTAATCACAGTAGATGTGTTAAAAATACAAAGAAGGGAACTGCTACTCTTGCTCTGCTTTCCTGCAATCACCAATCCACCTGCCAAGAGTGGTGATTATGGCAAAAACCCCTCATCTAGGGAAGCATGTCAGCATTGGATGAAGGTGTTGATCGGTATAATCATTAATGCTTTCACTGCCCAGCCTCGGCGGAGAAGTTTGGCATCTGCATCTTGGACCATGAAAGTGTTAGTTTAATGCCATTATACTTAAAATTTGTTATAGATCTTGGATCTCTTGGGTCCAAAATCTGAAGCAGATCTGACTCCACTGCCAAAAGTGGACAAAAAATCCAAAAGCACAGATGGTGGAAAGAAACCTAAAGCAGAAGAGAGTAAAGGTAAATTTTACATATACCTTGAACTGTACACTCTAAACAAATATAAATTAAATATAATCCTCAAATAAATACCTCCATTTGTTTGTATAAAAAGAGTGTCAATATGATACAAAGCAGTAAAGCGAAAAATTTGACTTTCATCCCCTATTTTAAACAGGAATTTTGAAAATACAAGCAGTAAAGCGAAAAATTTGGCTTTCATCCCCTATTTTAAACAGGAATTTTGAAAATTCCTTGAGCTTGAACGTATTTACTGAGTTCTACTTCTAAAAATAATCTTTTTAATAATTCTATTCTGTCAGTATTAAACCTCTTGAGCGCCACAGTACAAACACATTCCCATGTCCTCTACGCCAAGGCACAAAGTGAACAAAAATATCTGTGCGCTGAAGTGCTGGTCATGTATGGTGACTGTGGCGTTCAAAAGGTTTAGTTGTAAAAGAATTGTTTTTTTCACCAGGGCCCAAAACAAAAGAAGAAGCACCAGGTGACATAGGAGGTGCAATATCCATCACAGAACTGATGAAGAAATTACCGTTTCACAAACCAGGTGAAAACTTCAAATCTGACGGGTACATCGTCACTCCAGACACCAAAAGACTTTTAGCGGAACATCTGAAAATTACCGGCGGCAAAGTCAGGACAAGGTTCCCTCCTGAGCCTAACGGAATCCTTCATATAGGTCATGCTAAAGCTATCAATATCAACTTTGGATATGCCGCAGCTCATGATGGAGTCTGTTTCTTGAGATATGATGATACCAATCCGGAGAAAGAGGAGGAAAAGTTCTTTGTTGGCATCAAGGATATGGTTGAATGGCTTGGTAAGAAAATGTGATAGTAATTTTGAAACAATCATTTATCATGGTTTTTCCCATTGTTGGATATCCACCCGTTGATTTAAATTTTTAGAGTTCCGTAACCCGAAGGGTGAAAACAGAACCCTACAATGTCTGTTAGACGGCTCTATCTCATGAACCGTCAGAGGTAGACAGTTGAAATTCTCTGAAAATTCAACACAAAAAACGTGATTTTATTGGCTATTTTGGCTTTCCTTTGTCAAGGCTGTATCTCTTGAAACACAATAGGTAGACACATGAAACTTTCTTTAAATAAGTAACACTTCAACTGTAATAACAACAAATACGAAAAAAATAATAAAGTTGAAAATTTAAAGGGGTCTCGGAACAAGTGAAAAATTGGTGTTCTTTGAAAAAGTTCCCTTTAGTGTGGTATGGAACCTTTCATGTGTAAGTCGACTCGCACTTGGCGGTTTATTCTTTATGTCGCCACAGTCGCATGCACCATGATCTGAAAAATTCACTGTGCGAATAAGTAGTAGCTGTGCAAGTACATTTTTCTTGGCAGACATAACAATCAACCCTAATTGTGTCCTTTGCTACGAAAATTACAATTTCCCAATAGTTCAAATGCTTTAAAAAAATTCTTTCGACGTTTACAGGCTACAAGCCCTATAAAATAACACATTCCTCGGACAACTTCGACCAACTGTACCAATGGGCTGTGCAGCTTATAAACAAGGATCTGGCGTATGTGTGCCATCAGAAGTCTGAAGAGATCAAAGGCTTCAATCCACCTCCCTCACCGTGGAGGAACAGGCCTGTCGAAGAAAGTTTGCAGTTATTTGAGGTACATACTTGTGTTTTTTTTATTCTGCTAAATTTAAGATAGTACATTTGTAAACAAACCAGAAACAAGACACAACAAGATTATTTTTGGTGGTTGTGATTATGAAGATAACCACTTTTAAGACAGTAGGTAAGTATCTAATATTTATTACGTGAATAACAAAAAAAAAAATTCTAAAATTTCTCAAGACAAACCTGTTATAAGAATAATAAGAACTTAAATTCTATAGAAACTAGGTAAAAATTGTATCTCAGGCAAAATTTATTACAACAAATAGATAGGTATACCTAATCAATCACATAAATAAAGTAAAACGAATGACTTATAGCGAGTACCTTGATCGATGGTAAATTAGCTTGTTTATTTATTTAGTTTATTAAGTACACATGACAAGCAGTAGTAGAAAAACTCAGAAAAAAAATCTTGCTTGTAGCGTATCCTATGTTCACACAACAAATAATATAATGTCATGTTAAGTAGGAGTTACACATACATAATAAAGTTCTATACAATTTTCTCAATTTTGATGCTATTTCTTTTCCAGGACATGAAAAATGGCAAAATAGATGAAGGGGACGCGACATTACGAATGAAAATCACATTGGAAGAAGGGAAACAGGACCCTGTAGCCTACAGAATAAGATTCAAACCCCATCATCGCACTGGTAATAAGTGGTGCATTTATCCTACCTATGACTATACACACTGCTTGTGTGATAGCATTGAGCATATCACTCACTCTTTGTGTACTAAAGAGTTTCAGTCAAGGAGGTAAGAATAATTAACATTTCTTCTACTTGTCTTACTTACTTAATCAGCAGTCAATTTACGAGCCACTCGCTACGCTCGTGAGTCTACTCTAGATTGCGCTTGATCGGGATTTATCGGCACATTCAACAAATAATAACTTTGCTCTCCCAACAACAAATAACCATAAAATTTTCAACAAGCTGATATTACACAAATTTAAAACCCCTATACGAAAATTTTACTATGAACCGTCATACTGATTCACCGATTTTTTTTCTAAAGAATACTTGATGAAGTCACATTTCAAACAATTTTTAGGGTTTCGAAGATCGGTTTCGAAACCCTTATGGTCTCGCTTTGTCTGTTCTTTTTTCGCTCCTTAATAACTCAGCGACTACCGCAGCTATCAACTTGAAATTTAAAATAATAATACATTTCGTGCGCCTGTAAGTATTTAACGAAAAAAAAATGAAAATGAACATTTTCCATAAAAATTGAGATGTCGAAATTTTAAAAGAGACCTACAAAGTCAAGTGGAGTATCATATGAAAGGTATTGGTTTGTACATTTCAAAACAGTTTTTGAAATTTCTGTAAGTTTCATACTTTTTCGAAATATTTTGAAAAAAGTTGAAAAATTTACCGCTACCCTCTATCACCGAAGCATGCAGAGAGATCCATCTGAAATGTAGGTTACCTACTAGTTTTAGATATTCATTAAGTTGCGAAGTCTCTAACCGGTACCTTTAGACATACCTACTTGTTGACAAACGTTCGAAACCCTCGGCGCGCGAGTTACACTCGTACTTGATGGGTGTTGTTTTAATACTTATCCTTTGGGCGTAGCTCCCAAACGATAGAACCGATGGATGTGAATGTTACAGACAGACACAAACACGTACGTGTTAAACTTATAATACGAGGGGTGTTATAAGATTATCATTTTTATCGATGGTGAAAACACTTTTTGTATTATTCTGAAATAAAATATCTCGTAAAACAGATCATCATACTACTGGCTATGCAACGCGCTTGGAATCTACTGCCCAGTGCAATGGGAGTATGGCCGCCTCAACGTTAACTACACTGTGGTGTCGAAGAGGAAGATAGCCAAGCTTATTGAGGAAAGGATTGTGAATGGTATGTTTTTTTGTTTTTTATTAAACTTTGCCAGCGTTTGGTCCGAGTTCTGGGTCACAACAGACAAAATGGCGGTTTTGATCTGAAGTAAGTCAGCTCAATGCAAAAAAGGCGGTTGATCAGTTTGGTATCAAAATGAGCGAAAATGACGGGTGTCTTCAGCAAAACGTAAAATATTGTAGTTTTAGTCCCTAATTTTGCAATAAAACTATTTTAATTTTTTTTCTTATTAGCTTTTTCTTTCAAATTCTTTACTGACGGCTGCGAACACATAAACCCCCGTAAAAACGTACTTTCCGATTCATTTGGAAAATACGTTTTTATCGGATAAGAAATAGCTATGTTTGCAACCTTTTAGTTTAAAAAAAAACATAATTATCATTAAAAGAGAGCGAATCTATTTTGCCATATTTTATTATCTCACCAGCAAGTCGAGTCATTTTCAAGCGATTGTTATGCATGATTTACACCTTTATTCGAAAATCGGTCGTGCTGCAAACATCGTAAATTTTTTTAGTTCGTTAGGTTTTTTGAGTAAGGCGGTGATGGCCAAGTCCAAAACTAAGAGAGTTAGAGAAAACCGAATTATTTATCAATAAAAAGACACCCTGTACCAGCCGGCGCAAACTTTCCATTCTCGGTCCCCGTCACCGGACAAGATGTTTGACGGCAACTATAAGGCCCGCGCGCTTTGACTTTCAGGAAGGTGCGGTTTTCGACAAGAAACAAATAAAATGAACAATGTTTTCCCCCCACAGATTGGGATGACCCCCGCCTGTACACGCTCACGGCTCTAAGACGGCGCGGCGTCCCCTCCGCCGCTATAAACTCCTTCTGCGCGGGCCTGGGCGTCACCGGGGCGGTGGGCGCCGTCGATCCGACCATGTTCGACGCTTATATCCGAGACGCGCTCAATGTGTCCGCACCTAGGTAACGACATACTTTATAAAGAGCTGTAAACTTTTGCGAAAACAAAACAATTCAAATTAACATTTGCTAGAAAGTAAAAGCTAGAACTCTTGCCTTTTATCCTGTTAAATTTTTGTATATTTAAGCCAAATCGTGGTTAACAATAAATTGACAATGCAAAACTGTAAAAGGTTTTCACATAATCTAATTAAAAAATCTCTAAACCCTTCTGCTTTTTTCCAGGATAATGGTCGTCCTCGAGCCATTGAAAATAACGATAGAAGGCTTCCCAAGCAAGCCCATCACCGTGCCCGTCCCAGACTTCCCTAACGAACCAGAGAAGGGTGCGCACAGTGTCGTTTTGAATAGGGTTCTGTATATCGAAGCAAGTGATTTTAAGGAAACCCCGGAGAAGGGTTACAGGAGGCTTACTCCTACGCAGGGTGTGGGGTTGCGGCACGCTGGATATATGATCAAAGTAAGTTTGTTTTTTATTTCATAATCCTCATCGAGACTAATATTATGTACAACTAGCTGACCCGCCGCGATTTCATTCGCGTGGAATTTAGTAGTAGTACTAATGTACATCCGAGTAATATAATCCGAGTACCACGCGTTTGAAGCAGCAGGTAGCTTAGGTAGAGGAATATAATAAAATAACCCAAGAATTTGAATATCTAAAAACTGTTCTTAGTAGGTGCTTACGTCCAAAACTAAATTTTCATACAAAATTTCAGCCTCGTAGCTTTTCTAGATGTCTTTTCTAGATTTTCTTGATAAGTCAGTGAGTGGCCTAACTTTGACTCCACACCATCAACCATTAAGGTGCGAATTTCAAAAAACCCTGAAATAAGTGTCTATTTATAAAGAGTCATCTTCCTGCTCTACAAATTTTGACGGGCTAAAAGTTACGGTACTGAAATTATTATAAAAGTGACCTTTTGTTATACGAATTTCCAAAAATCCGTTTTTAACGGGTCTTAATAGAAACGTCCATGCAAAATTTCAGCTTCGTAGCTCTTCTAATTCCTAAGATTTCGTGATATGTCAGTGAGTCGTCTAACTTTGACACACCATTGCCCTTTAGTGTGTGAATTTCAAAGAACCCTGAAACACGTCTGTTTTTAGGGTTCCGTGCCTCAAAAGGAAAAAAGGAACCCTTATAGGATCACTTTGTTGTTCGTTTGTCTGTCTGTCTGTCTGTGCGTCTGTCAACCCTCTTTTCTCAGGAACGCGTGGACGTATCGAGTTGAAATCAACATCAAATACTCAAGTCCGTAACCTCTTGAAGCCGTGATATAAATAAACTTCTAAGTCAACGCACTCAAAAGTCACAGCCGTTTATGTCCGAAAATTTTGAAATTTCCAAGGGAATCACATGCACCCAAAACCTATAGGGTACTTCCCGTAGACCTAGAATTATGAATTTTGGCGAGCAGCAAGGTCTCATAGCACAAGTAAAGGGAAAAATCCGAAAAACATAAATTTGTAATTTATTCATAAAAAAAATTACTTTTAATACTCGCCGTGGACTAAAATCTATAGGGCACTTCCCGTAGACCTAGAATTATGATACAAAATTTTGTAAGTAGCAAGGCCTGATAGCACAAATAACGAGAAAAATCTGAAAACTGTAAATTTGTAGTTTATTAACAAAAACATAATAATATTTGATTCTCTCCCTCGACCAAAATATACAGGGTACCTACTTCATGTTGACCTAGAATCATGATATTTGGCAAGAAACAAGGTCTTACAACTATACGGAATCCTTAGTGCGCGAGTCCGACTCGCACTTGACGTTTTATTTTAAGTCATCTTTCTACGTTACAAATTTTGACGGTTACGGTTCTGAAGTTATTATAAAAATGACCTTTGACCCCCTTAGAATACGAATTTCCAAAAATCCGTCCTTAGCGGGTGCCTACGTCCTGAAAGGAACCTCCATGCAAAATTTTAGCTTCGTAGCTCTTGTAGTTACAAAGATCTCTTGATGAGTCAGATTTAATGGTATGAATTAATATTAGTCATGGTACCTGTAACACAAACTCCGCTTACTTTGGGTTTTATAGATGACTGATGCCCGCGGCTTCGCACGCGGTTTTCAAGTAGCCTATGTAGTTCAGCCGTTTAGGCGTGAATAGGTAACAGACAGATATACAGACAGACAGAGTTACTTTCGAATTTACAATATTACTGTAGGAATTTATTTAATCGGAGTCTGAGCTCTCATTAAAAATACGCCCACCAAAAATAAAAGAAAATCGCTTTTCACTACGCCCAATTTCAGATAATTGAAAACCACGACTAATTAGTATTTATCGAATATAATCTAAGGAAATTGGATAGCTTAGTGAAAAATATACGAGCGTAGGCAGATTTTAATTAAATTAACTGATCTCAACTTAGCTTGTTATTTTTGAGCAAGTGAACGGCCTATTGTGAATCTAGCTAGAGATTTGTTAAATTAATTTAGACGTACGATTTAGTACGGACAGATGCGTTAATTATTATCTGAAAAAATACGTTTGAAGTCAATTTCTATGAATACAGAACTATTTTAAAACAAGAATCTTTCGGTAAAATGAAGATAGCAAGCCGTTTTATATAAAAAACAACAAATTTAATAATATGAAACCAAAACTGATGTAATTACGACTTGGAACCTGCCAGAGCTACTGACCGCAAACTGTAGGTACTTACTAACAAAATAACAGGATAATTAATTAAGAAGTTTGTTACACAAGCTTGCTACTGCTACACAAGTTGACGTTGCATGGGGTACACTAGTTTTCTCCTGCGACTTCGCACGCTTTGCGTCCGTTGTTCTTGAATATAAAAGTAGCTTACGACTAGGAAGGAAGTCGTAGGGTGTAATTTTGGATCCAAAATTTAAGTCTAATAAGTGCTAATAACCTATGTTAATTCTGAATTATTAATCATGCATTATAGAACCACCGATCGATGGTATGATGATCTATTATGGATTCTGATTTTCAGGAAAAAACAAATTATGACCGACGCATTTTGCCCTACAAAATATTTAAACACTGCGATTACATCGCTCTTACTCCTTGTAGGTGTTTCTATTATTGACGTCGTGAACGTTAGTGAACGAAAGTCTTCGTTTCAGGTCTGGCCAAAAAAGCGTTTTTGTCAGTATGTCCGTACTCCTCTACAGGTCGTATTTTACAACCGATCGGTACGAAACTTTGTGTACAGATTCTATGATTTTATAGAATTTTTATTGTCGTCGGGATTTTTTGATTAAAGGCGTACTTCTTCCACAATAAGGCAAAAAGGCGGATTTGGAATATCTCTGCTTTAAGAGATCTGATTTTGATGATTGTATTTTTAATTGAAAGGTAATAACTTTAAACTGTTCTTATAAAAATTTGGTAAAGATCGGATGAGGATTTTCGGCATGACGAGCAGAATAGCTCCGCAAAATGCAGTAATATGCAAGAGAGCATTTACAGTACAGCGCCACCTATTAGAACATCTTTGTAACACTTCGAGAATTATATGAAATAGCGCGGCCGCATACACCATCGTCGTCGGTTAAATAATAACAACAACTTTGGATAAACGCCATCTATTGATACCTAGGTACAGAATTTCGAGCTTTGCTGAGGAACGTGACTTAGGTACTTTGTATGGACAATTGGTATAATGGTTGATGTGTTTGTGCAACATTTCGTTCAAAAATTCAATGCACACCACACTAGCGTAATCCAATATTTAGGTACTTACCTACTTACTTATAAGGGTTTTTCTGATTTTTGGGTATACCTACCTGGGTATCTACTTAGGTAGGTAGGTAAAGTGTAGATACACTACCTACCTACCCATAGGATTTTTCTTACAACGCGTCAAAAAGTAAGAGGCACCGATAATTACATAGAAATTAGGTACTTACCTATAATACTTATGACAAGATTAGCACCATTATAGGAAGGCTGGTGCCTAGCTTGTTACTTGTTACTTACTTGTTACTTGTTTCTGGACTGGTTTCCGCAACTAGGCCACAGGTGGGCCCTTTTTGCGTGTCGGGTGGGGGGGGCTGTCAAGCTGGTGCCTAGCTATGCTGGTGCTTATTCTGATAAGTAAGCACTTTTGCTCCGTGATACATAAGATGCTTTCACACTGGCATGGCGATTTGCAAGGAGTCACCGCCGAAAAACATGGTAGGTAGGTAGGTACATATACCTACCTAAATATCCCGTTTTAAATAACTTTAGTAATAAGTTACTAATATGTTGAACAAAAATTTAGTGCTTGCGAGGTCTACTGTTCGTAGAACATCATTGAACTACTAGAACATTATACAAGAACTTTTGAAAAGGTGTTAGTTTTACAAACTTGTCAAAGTATATTTTTCCTATAAAATAATAGATCCATATCCACAAACGCTACATAGGTAGGTAGATTTCAGATGGTACATTTCATTCCTAGGTACATTTCAGATGGGTCGCTATGCAATCTTCGGAAATGGGTGGGGGGGGGGTTGAAAGGGTAACCATTTCGATTATTTTCAAAATATACCCATCGAACCTACCTACCAAAATATCCCGTTTTAAATTACTTTAGTGCATTAATAAATAAATTAATTGTTGAAAAAAGTTAGTGTTCGCGACGTCTACTGTTCGTAGAACTACTAGTTTACTTTACGAACGAAAATACTAAAAACCACATTCTTGCAGGTCTCAAAGGTGATAAAAGACAGCGCTGGCAATGTCTCAGAGCTGGTGTGTACGGCGGCGCCGACTGACGCCGCGGAGAAACCCAAGGCTTTCATACACTGGGTGTCCGACCCCATCGCTACTGAAGTCCGACTGTATGAACCTTTGTAAGTATTTTATACTACACCTGCTCGGAAAGTTGCCTATTCCTTTTCCATTTATAGAATAGAAAGTATGTCTTTGCAGGCCTATAGGAAACCGGGAGGAAAAACTCTATGGAATTTCATTTCTCACGTGTTTTAGCGGGAGGAAAAAGTGTATGGAAATCCATTTCTAACGTGTTATTTTTTTTTAAATTTCCTAAAAGATCGGCCGGTAGCTATGGTTATTTTCGTTCGGTCAAACGACAAAAAGTTTTTACTCCAAGTCCATTAGGCCTCCTCCGATTTCCGAACAATATTTTGAAAAAAGAACCCAAAGGCTGGCGCGGTCAATGAGGTTTTACCAACATCATTGGGCGCGGTAAGTTCTTCTAAATTTCAATTAATAATTAATTCTGCTTTTTATTTTCCTCGAAGGTGTAGTATAAAGCACTATTTATCACTCGGCAGAAAGTGCGATTCCTACCTCGTGTGTTTTAAGGCCAAAACGACACACTCGGTAGGAATTGATCACTTTCTCGCCTTGGTGTAAAATGCACTATTCTTTTATAAAAGACAGCGCTGGCAATGTCTCAGAGCTGGTGTGTACGGCGGCGCCGACTGACGCCGCGGAGAAACCCAAGGCTTTCATACACTGGGTGTCCGACCCCATCGCTACTAAAGTCCGACTGTATGAACCTAAGTATTTTCAACCGACAAAACACAGATGGGGGTTCTCAATTCCGCTGTATGTTTTTTATGTATGCAATGCATGATACTCGATATCTTACCCAATTAGACGTTTTCCAAAAAATAAAAAAATATAGTTAAAAACTGAAACCCGACTGCATAAAAGTCTTGAGGCTGAACTAGTCGACTTTCCATACAAACGTGGAGGGTAACTACTACGCTGTACGATGCTGACCATCCAAAACGAAGGATAAAATCAATTTATCTCGTCATTATCTATGTTTGTATAAACCCAAAACCGTAAAAATGTAAACATTTGAAAAATACAATCTCCTAAGCTTTCGTATTTCAACAATGATTTTAGCCCAACTTTGGGCGAAAAAAAAAAATATACGGAGAAAGAAAACTCTAAATTAAAGCCCGTACCGACATAGTTTAGTTATTCAAAAATTTTAATAAAACTCTGAAAAAGAAACTCTCAATAGTTTCTTTAATAACAATAACCCTTGTGCTAAGTCTGTTCCCAATACACGGCCGTTTCATGAATAAATCGTTGTGCATTTCATCCTAGCGCGTGGGTATGTCTATTATGTCTGGTGAGATAGCATACATTTAGGCCGCGCCCACTGATGAATTCGCCCGGACGACTTGTGTAGCCAAGCTTTCACCGATTGTCATCAGTTTCTTTTATTACTTAGATAGTTCGTTCCTACTTGTACCCTAGGGTGCCTCCGAGTATCTTAGATAGTCGGAGTATATCAAAAGAAAATTAATAATAATAATAATAATGTTGGACAATTCACACAACATCATCTAGCCCCAAGCTAAGCAGAGCTTGTGTTATGGGTACTAGATACCTGATATACTTAATACAATACACTACATAGATAGATATTTTTTATTATACATATTAAACATCCAGAACACCCTGAACAAATATCTGCAGATCATACAAACATTTGTCCCGAGGCGGGAATCGAACCCGCAACCTCCTGCGTCCCAGGCGGACCTTCGCCCGCCGCGTCACAGAGGTCGTCAAATGATATGGAGATTATGTGAACGTTTGTTTACTTCGTCTTCCACGTAGTCGGGTTTCAGTTTTGAACGAAGTATAGTTTTTTCCTACGTTTTTGCTGATTGCTTGAGAACCCTCCTCGCGTCGTTTATCCTCATGCCTGAGGGTCGTGATTCCCCCGTGAAGCTTTGTCACGGACAATATCGCGCTAGCTGCGTCTGTCCTGGCAGCGTGTAGAGCGTTGTGGAGATTCGTGTCCAGGGTCGTGCGGATCTGGTCGGTCCCATGGTACAAATAAACAAGGTATGCTACTCCGAGACTCCGTACTTGGGAAGACCCAAGCCTACGTCACTGTCCAATTGCCACAAAAAAATGGGAGGTTACGTTAATTTGCCGGTGACTATCAAACTTTTATTGAC
This sequence comes from Eupithecia subfuscata, assembly GCA_963564075.1. NCBI lineage: Eukaryota > Metazoa > Arthropoda > Insecta > Lepidoptera > Geometridae > Eupithecia > Eupithecia subfuscata. The sequence continues at coordinate 13,331,084 of OY751099.1, read as the reverse complement.
GCCGGTGAATCACTCGCGTTTTTGATCGGATAAATCTTAAAATAAAATGGGCGGTTATACGTGGTTATACTCTATCCGTAACTGTAAGTGTGAAGGGCGGTAAAATAAGGTTCTTTAAATTCCCGAAAAGAGAATCTGTGGCTGAAAAATGTTCCTGCGATTAGATAAATTTCATTTCAAGGGAAAAATTGATTTATCCATGTGCAGAGCTCATTTTAGCGTTACTCAAATTATGGAAACTAAGTTTGAAAAATTTCATGGAAAACCTAAAATCTAGATCTAGAATCTCCCAAAACTAAAAAGTTTGAGAGCCACCGGTAGTACATTGGAATTTTCGACCCTTACTTAGACCCCGCTATCTCGTTAGACCCCCGATTTCGTATGATGTCACATAGCCTATAACCACCGGGGTATTGAGACGAATCAATCGATTTCTCTCGAAATCGGACGAGTAGTTTCATAAAAATCGGCTACATACATACATACGGTGCAAACCTCAGAACCTCCTCCTTTGGTAATCGGGTAAAAACCCCTATTTCCCTTCGAACTTAATAGACGGCTTTTCTGTCTGGTCGAACTATTTTTAACAAATTAGAAAACGCCTCGCTGTCGAATTTTCGTGAAAAGTAATTTTTTGACCTATATCAAAAAATATATGTTATATTGCTAGCTTTTAGGTCCATGAAAATGGAACAGCCTATTTGAAATCTCTGTTACAAAAGGGGTTAATTTAGAATTTAGGTCAATTGAGATTTGTGCCTATATAAACTACCAAAGCCAGTGGCGTGGTGTGATAAATTAGGCCTGGATAACCTAAAAGCTTTTAAAATGGTGCCAAATAATAAAAATGACTTATTTAGGTTGTTGTATTACGTGGGTAGAGTATGTATGTGGCAGAGAGCCTTTTCTCGTAATTACTTTTTATTCACAGTTTTTTATTTTTTTTTATTGATAATGGTTAAGCGTTTGGCCACCAGCTCACTTAAACTAAGTGAAGATTTGTGGCCTAAGATGGAGCACGCTTTCCCAGAAGGAACTTATTTACCCTGGATTTGAAGACTCCAAGATTGTACTCTAGCGGGAAATCAGACGCAGGAAGCTCATTCCACTCTTTGGCCGTGCTTTTATATTTAACTAGTTGAAACGGACGAAATTTTATTTTTCTATGAAGTTTGAACGCTGTGTAACCTCTTTTGGTAAGCTAAAATGAGTACAGCTCACAGAGGTGCAATTCCCATACAAATTATAACCCTGTTGTGAAAACAGTGATTTTGCTATTCAAAAATAGGTAACAAAATCGGGCTTTGCTCACATAGAATAATAGTTATTTGTTCAACAAGTGGGCAAAACGATTTTTTGTTGATCGTGCCTATATCAAAACTACGTGAGCTAGCAAAGCACTCTAGAAATATAGTCTCGACCTTAGCGAGTGGCTCTGAAGTAGACTGCTGAGGTTAGCGAGGGACTTAAAAGGCACGAAGCGAGAAATATTTGCCCTTAAGTTTATTATACAACTGAGAGTGATGTAAAGGTGCCCAGCTGGGAGATCCACTGAGCTGATTAGATATTTAAGTAATCAAGTAATGGCTGACTGACGACCTCTGTAGCGCAGCGGGCGAAGGTCTGCCTGCGACGCAGGAGGTTGCGGGTTCGATTCCCGCCTCGGGACAAATGTTTGTACGATCTGCAGACATTTGTCCAGCGCGTTCTGGATGTTCTATCTATGTAGTGTATTGTATAAAGTAGATCAGTTATCTAGTACCCATAACACAAGCTCTGCTTAGCTTGGGGCTAGATAATGCTGTGTGAATTATCCAGCATTATTTATTTATTTATAATGAGCCAATCAGACCAGACGATCGGATAAGAATAATCATCTGCAGCTGGATTTACCTACTAAGTATGGGAATGTGTGCCATCCAAATTAAAAACTTTAAAAAGTACATTCCTACAGAAAATCTATTAAAAGAACAGACGGACGTAATGACAAAATTGGAAAATTAAACCGTTAACCCTAAATTAGGCTCACCCAGTTTAATATAAAATGGAAATATGATGTTAGCCGAAGCAGAGTTATTACGATTCCCTCGTCTCGCGGAGCGGAAGGTTAAATGGCTTTCTAACCCCATTCCATTTTTCGCGGTCCTGTGCTAATAAGACCACCCTTACATAAACGAATTTCGCTCGGAATATTTTACTTGCAACACTTACTGGTATAAGTGAAAAACCTATTTAGATAAGCGCCTTCATTTACATTTACGAAACACGAAATCCTCGACCACCCGAGGTCACTCCGCGAAGCCTGTGAAGATCCCAGGAAGATTCTACGCTTGTGGACGGAGTTAGGCTGGTTACACTAGCTAAACAACGCACAATGGACCTATCCGAGTCTAAGTGCGGACAAAAGAGTACACACACTATAACCATAGGGCCTTCATTTTCACCAGGTTCAAACATAAGAACCCAGAAGACACCGCCGAGGTCCCCGGTGGTTTCCTGTCCGATTGCCGTGAGGACACGTTGAAGGTTGTCACCGGGCTCGCGGACGCATCGCTGGTCGGAGCGCGAGTCTACGACAAGTTCCAGTTCGAGAGGATCGGCTTCTTCTCGGTGGATCCGGACACGACTGCCGATCATGTAAGTGGATTTTTTGTTTGACGATCGATGTGGCGCGGTGGGCGAAGGCCCGCCTGCGACGCAGGTGGTTGCGGGACTCGATTTCCGGCTTGGGACAAATTTTTGTACAATCTCCGCATATTTGTTCTGGGTGTTCTGGGTATTTTCTATGTAAAATCAAAACTATCTATGTTTTGTAAAAAAAAACATTTATTGCCATATCTTACTTAACCTAAACTAGAATTAAACACAAAAAACTAACATAGGCAAAAGGGAGTAGATTCAGCGTTGAGCTGCATGCAAGGAACATGCGGCCTGATTTTAAATCTACTGCCCTCTGGTAGGTGGTCACGAGGGGTTATGGGATAGAGGGTTTAACGTAGGTTCCTATACTTGTATATCTACTTCAAACGTAGGTACAATCAAACTCCGTCTGCAAGGTGCGACGTTACTTCCGTGTGTGTTCATACCTTTACGTACTTTACTAGCTGCCAGTCCCGGCTTCGCACGGGTAGACATTTATTTTTTAAACATTTTGGGATAAACGTAGAGTAAATGTATCTTTATGCAGGACACTTACATTTTTATTCACCTACCTCGCTGCGTTGCCCGCTGCGCTGCACGGGGCCACGCCGCGCACCGGCCACGGCGGCGGCGCGGCGCGGCGACGTTAATTTTTCTATTGGTTCGTAATATCTTTTGAATGGAATGTCCGATTTGAATAATTCAAAAAGTAATCGACAGGTATTGAAGCAGTCTGTCAGTGAATACGAAATGATTTATTTTGAAAAGGATTTATACAAAGGGATAGATAACATGGTCTGATTTTGGTCGGCATTTCTATCAACTATTAAAATGTAAAAAAGTAATTAAATTGACATAACTACAATAGTTGGACATATGGTATCGCGAAGTTTTTTAAGATATTGATATGTTCTTTAATATTGTAGAACTTTTTTATGTTCTATCATCAATAGTTTCCGCAGCGCATGCGATGAAAGACATTTTATGGCTAATTATTTTACACCTTGGGTTATATTATTGAAGTTTTAGTAGTGATCCCTTTTCTTTAGTAGGGATCGAATTTTTTTAAGTAATTAAAGTTACTCAGGGATAATGTAGCATTCTAATGGTGAAAGAGTTTTTGAAATCGGTCCAGTAGTTTTTGAGTTTATTCGTTACAAACATACAAATATTTCCTCTTTATAATATTAGTATAGGATCACAGATATAATAATACTATACTGTGTAGATATATTTAATAGTGTAAGGTTCATACATAATAACTTGATACACCACTATAAATTTATAACCGGGTTAATTAGTGTGTAGTATGAATGTGTCTGTGTGCTTCTCCTGAGGCACCAGTCTCATGAGAGTCTGGGCAACTGGAGACTTTATGAGCGTGTGTGTGTATGTGTTTGTGTGTGTTCGTGTTTAGATGTGCATGTTCGTACTGTAATTCTATGGGTGATTGAGAGAGCGATTTGAAAGTTTAAAGGTTGTTTCTATTATGTGCTTCCGTGAACCGGTCGGTGTTCTGTCTTGTGTGTCGTGTATTGTATTAAGTATATCAGTCAAACTGATACTGATAGATGACATATACACTAGCCAAACTCGATGTAGAGTATGAAATAAACCACGACACAAAAAACTAAAACTCAATTGCCTTGTCGAGTTGCAGATGTAATTGTAAGCACTACTTATTGAAGGAAGGATCTCAAATCGACAAGTAATGTTAATCTTTATATATATAATTCTTCTGTGAGTGTGTATGTCACTGAACTTCTCTCAAACGACTGGACCGATTTTGATGAAATTTTTTGTGTGTGTTCAAGGGGATCTGGGAATGGTTTAGATTCACAATTTTGTCCGCTGGACAATGTTTTTTTAATTAATTTTTAATATTCTATAGAATAGCAATCTCCTTTAAACGTTTCCATAGAAACAACGCGTGCGAAGCCGCGGGCATAAACTAGTTGCGTATAAAAAGTCGCGGCAACAGAGTGAATTCTATGGGCAGTTTGTTTACAAACATTCTAGTAAAGTTTGGTAGTGTATAGAAAGATATTTTTTATACCCATTAACACAAGCTCTGCTTAGCTTGGAGGCTATGTTTTTGTTCGGATATGAATTGACACCATTGTCACATTGAAAATGAACATCAGCATTGTTGTGTGAACATCTCCATAATACCCGTGTATCAGAAATAAATAAATGAACGTAGGTTATATCATGCATAAAGTCCACGTGATTTCATCCTGAATGTAAGTAATAATGTTTTTTTTTTATTTCACGCACGTATTTTATCAGTTTATTTCGCTTCTGTCCGAGAAAAACGAATGAAGATTACCCATGGGCTTTGTTTTTCTTTTGTATACGATCGCATTGGGAATAGGAGAATATCTTCCAAAGTAAATACCTGATTATGTATGCTAGCTTGCCCTACACTTTGGTAATAAGTTATACTGATAATTTTCATCATTAATTAATAGACCATATTTCGTGTATATTGTATGTTGGTTGATTATTTTTGGGGTTCCGAACCCCAAGAGGAAAAAAGGAACCCTTATAGGATCACTTTGTTGTCCGTCTGTCCGTCTGTCAACCTCCTTTTCTCAGGAACGCGTAGAAGTATCGAGTTGAATTAACATCAGATCCTTCAGTCCGTAACCTCTTGGAGCCGTGATATAAATGAAATTTCTTAGTGAACGCAATCAAAAGTTGCAGCCGTTTATGCCACTACTGGTACCTCTTGTTGACCTAGAATCATAAAAATTTGCAAGAACTTATAGCACTTGGTCTTATAGCACAAGTTAAGGGAAAAATCAGAAACTCGTAAATTTGTAGTTTATTCACAAAATATATATTTGATTCTCTTATATCTTTGATAGGGAGGTACCCTATGGATTTTGGTCCCTTAGGTACCATGATTCTAGATTACTACTACGGGTAATCTAGAATCATGATATTTGGCAACAAACAAGGTCTTATAATTATACGGAACCCTCGGTGCGCGAGCCCGACTCGCACTTAAGGGGGTACCCTACCTCGTTATTGTGTGAAGAGGATAGGCATAGGATTTCGCGTTCACAGGAGCGGGACAGAGCAAAGCGGCTTAAGCCCAAAAATCAAGTTTTTAGTAGTTATTTGCTCCCCACAAACATTAGAATAGTTAATTGACAAAAAGGCAACATATAAAATGTTCTTTATACTTAGCTCAATTACTATGCTTAATCTCAAGATCGTATCATCTGTATTTATTGAGAAATTAGGGTTTTAGTAAAAAATTAGAGGTAACTTTGCGATTTTTTTCTATCGAGAAAATTTTATGGAATCGTGTTTTCGAAACATATGATCGATAGAATAAGTCCTGAACTTTACCATAGATAAATTTCAAAGTTAAATATTCAGTAGTTTGGAAGATATGGAGGTCCGACGGAGTTGAAAATAAGCAATTTGAGGGTAGGTACCCCCTTAACGTTTTATTTTATCTAGAGCCTGAGCACAAAACAGCTTTTTATCATTTGGTCAATAGGCGTATGCGAACACTATTAATACGTAATACAATGGACAATACGTAATTTAAATTTGGTTTTAGCTGAACTTAGGGTTGCCAGATGGTATCCAAAAGGAGGACATGTCCTCCTTTTCCATATTTTGTCCTCCCGTCCTCCCTTACCTACTCTAAGTCCTCCTTTTTATAGACCTAAGTTTTTAATGCTCGCTGAAAATGATTTTTTTTTGACTTGATTTCGTTCCTAAATCGAAATTCGATGGTGATCCTGCTGTCGGATTAACCTTTGAGACCAGAGGATGATGATACCTAACTCTTACTAAGATGTACTTGTATGAAGATCTTAGGGCTCTTATTTCCGATTCTTTAGAGGTAAATCTGCTTGCAAAAATTGGCAGCTCAGCCAAATATCATTAAAATAAAGTACCTAAGTTATATTGTCTACACTCGTTTTATTGTTAGTTTAAAAGTATGTAACTTGTTGGTTTTATATGGGCCACATCGGGTCTGAAATAAACGAGTTTTATTTTATTTTATTATTGTAAATGTCCTCCTTTTTTACAGAAAATCCTCCTTTTTAGATCCATCTGCCCTCCTTTATCAAATTTACATCTGGCAACCCTAGCTGAACTCAACAAGCCTGTACATAACAGCTGTTAAGCGTGTGTTCCGTTAATCCGTTGAACGCGCGTCGACGGCTTACATAAAATATGCTAAGTGTAGGCCTGTAAGGCCCTTAAGTCCATTGAAATGTAAAAGAAATTAATAATTCCCTACTAAGCAATAAGCTGCTGTGTGGTGCCGGCTTAGAATTTGCACCACCATAACTCGTCACACGGGTGTCGTAAGAGGCGACTAAGGGATATAGGTACATCGGGGCGAGCAGCAGCGCCTCCCGCTGAACAATTCTACCATCGAACTGCGATCCCCAACCCGCTTGCCCAGCGTGGGATTATGGGCAGTACTCCCCATGAGATAAAAGCCAATAAGGCGCTTATCAAGGGGAGGCCTGCGTCCAGCAGTGGACCAATATAGGCTGTTGAGGTTGAGGCATTAAGCAATCCCTTTTTGTTACAGATCGTGTTCAACAGAACAGTGTCCCTGAAAGAAGACACTGGAAAATGAAATTCTCTAAGAAATGTTTTATAGTTTTCATTAAATAAAATATTTATTGATATTAATAACTTATTCGTTTCATTTTCTTGATCCTCATTTTATTTTATTGTTCTATTTTATTGATTACTGGATATTTTACCCATAGCTTCATAAATATTTTTTTATAGATAGGACCACATACTTGATTTAAAAAAAATATATAACTTTAGGGTTTGTAAAACCGGTTGATTAAATTTTTGTTAGTAGCAAAATCCTACTAATAATACTAAAGCCCAAAGTTTGTGAAATGTGAATTTTAGTTAGGTACCTAAGATCTCCAAAACTACTCACCATAAAATCTGGCGTACATTTAGCATAACTCAGATAATAGGCTACTTATTATACCAAAAATACGCGTGCAAAGCCGCGGGCAGAAGCTAGTTTTACAATAAATATAATCATAAAAAAAATTGATCTAAGTAAAAACTTAGGACTAATGTTTTAGGATAAAATCGATGTTTTATCTATCTCTTAAAACTTAGGATAAAAACATCCATCTTAGTAAAAACTTAAAACTGTGCATAAGAAGGACTTAAAATCTTTCCAGTTTTAGCGGTACAATAACACCGTAGATACTGTGGTAGTTATCAACAGATATTTCCTATATTGTTAGCACTGCGATATCCTTTCGGGGACTCTGCTCGTCCTTGGGTAGTGCAAGGTACACAGAATAACTTAAACAGTAAAGTAAAAAATTATCTCAACTAATCAGAAGCCTACAAACTTTTTGTACTTTTCGTAGATTGGTTAAGGCGCTGCCTCCCCCCTCACACTAGCGCCGCCACCTATTTTGTCTAATTATTACGTTTAAGAAAGGAATTTCCAAAAATTACGTTAGCCAGTTCTTGATACCTTTTATAAGCTTTTTTTCTAATGCCTCTGTAATAGTTTTATTTTGTATAGTTTAGATAGAGATTCGTAAATAGAGTTTGGTAGCCACCAAGGGCAACTTCGTATCTCTGCCTAAACTATACAAAATAAAACTATTATAGAGGCATTAAAAAAAGCTTATAATAAATAATAAATAAGTAATAAAATAGTTTATTTCTTTAACTTAATCTGTACATATCTTTAAATTACTTTGGAAATCCCCTTTTAAGTATAAAGATACCGTGTTAGTGGGTTTCGCTCTTGTCTTATGGAAATTCACTGATATACTAAGTAGATTTAATAGAACATACATAATATATATCTTATATAATATAATAAAAACTAAAATCTAATCAAAAATCAATTACTGCTATACATTTTTACGTGTAAGTGTGTGTTGTGTGTGGAGGTGGGATGGGGTTAATTATGTGCACTGTCACGAAACTATCTCCAATAGGTTTTCCGTGTCCTGGTATGAAAGGGTCAGTAGCCAGTCTGATAGTAATTTTTTGGAAGCATGTTTTGTACGTGGGTAAATATTTATAATCTTTTTAATTTTATCATATAAATGATTCGATTGTTTGGCGTATTGACGCGCTGCAAATGTAGAGTGAGCTACTTCTCTAGGCATTATCTTATTCTTTCTTCTTTTATTAAGTTTCGTGGGGTCATATGTTAGTGTTTTATGTAGTTTTAGTACAGTGTGTAAAATGTAGAGCTTTCACCGTCGTATCACCGTCAAAATATTGGAATTTAAATATAACTTCTCCATGGGATATCGATAAGGTTTATAGAACATTACTTTCATTAAGGACCTTTGAGCTCTTTCTAATTTCAGAAATTTTGTTTTTGTAGCTCCGCCCCAGACCGGTATGCAATAATTTAAGATTGATAATAGGAAATTTCAGACGAACGTGCCTGGATCAGTCAGTGCAAGTTTGTTGATGGCTAATTACAAGTTTCCGTAGATATACTTAAAAATAGCACACAGTAAGATGACGACGTATTAAAAATTCCAAAAATTTAATGAATAACAAAATATTAAAAAAAAGAGCTTAATTAATTAAGTAGTAAGTACCTAAATTTAGCATCGCGTCGCGTTGTTTAAGCAAAATAACCTTTTTTTTTCTCGTCGAGGAAAATAAACGTCTGGGGGGGACCAGAATTATGTGGGACTCGACGCCCTGAAAAGGACGTAATACCCACGAAAACCTCTCCGGTGTCCCTCGCGATTTTCGCCGAACCACGGGAACATTTAAACATCTGTGGCCGAAGCAAAATAACCTGGGCTATTATTATTTTATAACCGAGCTTTCCCAAACACACTTCTTTAATATTAAAGCACGCAGCTATTTACGTTACCTCGTAGGGCAGATTCACTTGTGCTACTGTATAACACAAACTGTGTCAAGGGGTCTGAGGGGCGGGCGGCATTTATCGAGCGTGGGCGTCGCGCATGTCGCCACTCCAGTCTCGGCCAGCCAGCGGTGTAGGCTTTACAGCCCTGAATTTCTCGTGCAAACTGTGAAAACTATGTAGATGGAGAAATAACCTTAACCTTAAGGTAAGAGCTTGGTTTTAATACAAAAATACATTTTAACTGTAAAGTGGTAGTAGAGTATTTTTCATGGTCTCGGAAAGTGGTTCAAGTTCGTCATTTTGACGTACACGTGACGTAACTAATTGGAAACCTTCATTTGAGAAGCTCGTGTAAATAGTATCTTAGATTTATGTCTACAAAGTGCTTCTTTGTAGTCTTCAGGCTGATGTAGACAACCGACCTTCACTGCCTTTACTACGAAATCAATATGTGTAAAGTACGTGCTTAGTCTTTGAAGTGAAACATCAAAACGTTTTGATATAAACCTACGTTAGACGTAAATTGTTTTTTAGCCGACTGCGGAAGGAGGAGGTTCTGTGTTCGGATGTGTGATTGTTTTTTTATGTGTGTTCGTCGATTTCTCCGTTAATTGTGGAGCGGTTTGAAAATTCTTTCGCTACTTTATATAGAGAACGATCATGAGGTCGTCACATAAAATGTTATTCCCGCGGTTTAGTATTTCTTTATAAAATAAGGGATTTTAAACGAATATTTGTGAGGGCTCAAAATAAAGCCAACATGACGTCACCCATCCATCCACGTTTGCTTGAAGAGTTTTTAGTTCATCAGGTGAAATTGTGGTCAAACGAACGGTATTCATGACAAAATAAAATCGGCTAAGTGCGAGTCGACTCGCACACGGAGGGTTCCGTACCATCGAACAAAACTATTTCGTAAAAGAAATACTTACCCAAAAAAATGATTTTTGTGATAGAAAAGAAAAAGCCAACATGACGTATTCACCCATCCATCCAAGTACTGACCCAACATTTCTTGAAGTTAAGCAACGTTTAGTGTGTCTCTTATTTATTAAATTTATTTTGTTCATATTATTTGTTGTTATAGCGGTCATAGTAATATACATCCTGTTAAGATTTTAACTGTCTGTCTACATATTACTCAAGCTCTGCTTAGCTAAAATAAATAATGTTGGACTATCCACACAGCATAGATGATGCAACATTATTTATTTTATTCATAGATATAGTTTAAGAGATACAGCCTTGACAAACGTAGAGCAATGATGCAAAAAAAATTTTTTTTTGTATGGCAGCCCACTTTAATTTTAATATTTATATCTTTATTTATTGTCATAGCGGCAAGAGTACACACTCTGTGAAACTCTCAAACTGAAACCCGTGAAAGTTTCAACCTCTTACGTTTCTTGAGATACAGCCCTCTGACAGACAGACGGACAGACAGCGGAGGCTTAGGTATTAATAGGGTCCCGTTTTCACCCTTAGGGTAAGGACCCTAAAAAAAATTAGCTTTCCAGCCATCTAGATTTTTCATTAAACTTAAACTAAGGTAGAAAAGATACTTTGTCATAAAACTTGAAAGTAGTTGTTAAAATGGTGGTTGATCGAAGAGCAGAGCCATAAACTAGATATATCTACCTACTAAACGCCATGGAGCCTTATCTATCACCAAGTACCTAGTAGGTACCTATTCCACTATCACTATCTGCTTTTAACGGCATGCCATTATGTTGTACAATGCTGGTGCGATAATAATGTGGGACAGAATTAGCATTACCTGCAAACTGCTGTCACAATTGTGCTGCTGCTGTTATGATAGTGTTGCTCTCATTGTACAGCAAATTGGGTGTTTAATGTCTTCGAATAATAAATATAACAATAATATGGCATATTATTCATCGAAGTTTCATGTGTTGTTCAGAATACAGTCGAGAAATTTAAGGCACAGATAATATCTACAATACCTTACAAGAGACAAACAAAATGTTTTAGGTAAGTATAGCCGTAGAATTTTTTAGTGCGTAGAAAATTATTTACTTACTACTACAACTACGCTACAAATGTTGCAGGTAGGTTATTTATTACATTAGGTACCTATCTATCTAAAATTCATCATAGTATAGTATAGTAATGATTTAACGCGTTAAATCGCGAGGAGTGGAAGGAGAAAAGAGAGGCTTTTGCCCAGCAGTGGGACAGTAATGGCTGAAAAAAAAACAAGTCACTTATAGACTTTTAACAACTAGCTCCAATATCATTTATGTTGGTATCTTCGTGATAAACACATTTTCGTAAAATTTTACACGAAAACTCACAAATTTTCTCATAAGTTTACTCTGTAATAAACCGACCCGAAGGCACCATATTTTCAATCTGTACCCACCTCTCCTAACGCGAGATTAAATTAAATAATTAAATAATTTCCTAAATTAAATACCTAGGTATGTACTTGCAAAATAAGCTGACTGGTTTCAGAATTTGCGAAAATGTTGAACGTCGGCAAATATTAGATCCTTTCAATTTAAATGGGTTCTCGGGTATCTGATATCTAACTAGATAGACCCTCTTGACGTAAATTAAAAGATTCTATCAAGGTGGAACGATTCCTGATGATTTGTTTCTTGGAAATTCACTAGCTACTAACTAAGCGATAAAAGGCTAAACTAATAATTGTAATGAAACGAATTAATATCAGATTGCTATGGTGGTCGCGTTTCAAAAAATTGCGAAATTTCATTCACTATACAAGGTGGATATGTTTTTTTTAGTACCTATTTTAGGTTTACAAGGTTTTCGAAGCCGCGATGATTTCCTACAAAATGTATGGGAAAAGTTTTTATATGATTTCCGACTTTTTTTAGTAGGTTCTCCAACCTTAGTTGGCCCAATAGAAGTTTTTGATCAGTATAAGAATCAGGATCGATTGGCATCAAAACAAGTGTTCATGTAAAAATTTTTGCTAACTGTATTTTTTTTTTGAAATTTGAGAAATGTGATGAAAGTTTCTCTAAAATATATGGATGGACAGTCTCTTAGGCCATTTTCCAAATACACCGGTTAAGGTACCTCCCCTCACTGCCCAGTCCAAAAAAATCACCTTGAATAGGTATTGTATAGGCATGTCTTGCGAAGAACCGACAACCGATGGGGGTAAACGTGTTCCTGAGTGGAGACCGCGACTAGGCAAACGTAGTGTAGGACGCCCTCCAGCCCGATGGGGTGGCGATATGCGAAAGACTGCAGGCAGATGCTGGATGCGGTAAGCTGAAGACAGGGCGCTATTTCGCTCATTAGGGGAGGCCTATGTCCAGCGGTGGACTAATATAGGCTGATGATGATGATGTATAGGCATAAGCATTCATTTCTTGGAATGATTTCAGAAAATATGAAGTTGTGTTTGCAACCATAACAACGTAACAGCTATTGTTCGTACATTTAGAAATTTTATTACCAGAAACAAACATAAGCTCGCTGTGCCCACAACTAGGCTACACAAAATTAAAATATCTTTTAAAGGGCAATGTATACACTTCTACAACAAAACTCCTAGTGAGTTGCAAAAATTATCAGTAAATAAATTCAAACAAATTGTTAAAACCTTGCTGTGCAAAAAGGCTTACTATCAATATAATATATCACATAATAAAATATCAGATTATCTAGAGGATAAAAAAGCTTGGGACGGCTTTTGCTCCAACTCGAAAAATAACAACTAACAGACTAAAGGTTTCTTCGTCGCTTCTTTACTTTAGTCTACATACCGAAGCGACAGAAATAAAAAAATACTTATCACTTTATTTCCGTGTCAGTGTTTAGTTTTATATTTTGACCTTTCTAAGTGTACATTTATTGTATTTATGGAAATAAAAAGTTTTTGATTTTGATTGTGATTTTATTCTGTCTGTGAATGTGCACAGACTATTTGTATAAAGACCTTTCACCGAGGTTTTCAGAGTGATTACGCCGTACGCCGCTTCAAAGGGCAGGCGGGGGCAAGCACTCTAAATACGTTTTATTGGTACTGTCAATCTACTGCTTTGAGGCTTTACTGAGGCAATTAGGACAACTTGGGGCTATAGAAATTGAATCTAAAGAAAAATAAATCGGTAGGTCTAAAGGAAAATTTTCTGTTAAATCAGCTAGCAGCCTAGCTTAGCAGCTAGTACTGGCTAGTCATCTGGAAGTTGATAGTAGACCAAGTACTGAGTACCTACTAACATTATAAATAACTTTATTCACAAAGAAAATTATACTAGTATTTACAATTGAAACAATTGAGCTAACTGCTGACTGTTGCAAACAGTCTACAGATAGCTCAACTGATCCATATCAAACGTCAGTCGGAAGCGTCCCCAAGACGCTGGCTGCAACATTATAAATTAATATTACTATTCAACGGGTATTTATCGCATTTACTATTTATATCACAATGTGTTCTAATTGCGAAAGCACCAAAACTTCCGATTAAATTTGTTCTAGAAACACGACTATTCCACCTTTTCACAAATAATCTAACGTGTTCCTATGAGTACCTACTGCGTAAAACTCTTTCAAAACAGAAAACATCCTGTTTTGTAATTCCAGAAGACGAATAATTTTCTCTATCCTCCATCTTTACAATCTCTTTGGGTACTTTAGATGTTCTGGGCTAAGAACTTTTCCAACTTACCTAATAAGATCAAGAGTTCATTTTAATATTATGACTACGAAGTACGAAGGGCGTATAGTTATAGAAATATATGCCCTAGCAGTAAAAGCAGCAAAAGGGCTACCAAGGCAGTAAAAATATACGTTTGAATTTGAACTACACAGTTCAAATGTATATTTTTACTGCTTTATCTGCCATTCAGTCTCACCCACACGTTTGAATGACGCGTTTCAGTGATAGCGTAAGTTAAGTGATATCTACTTAATAGAGCACTAGCTTTTGCCCGCGGCTTGGCACGCGCTTTTCAAGTAGCCTATGGTCCGTCCTCGGATATTGTTTAGGGGGCGTCCATAAATTACGTGAGATGTTTAAGGGGGGAGGGGGTCGAGTCAAATCTCATCTAATCTTACGTTGGAGAGAGGGGGGTCTCGGCAAATATCACGCAATTTTTTTTCTGATTGAAACAAAAAATTATATACTATGTTGGTCCATTTAATCCAGATTGTACATACTTAAGATTTAATCTTAAGCGTAATCGTAATACGATTATGATCATTCACTAATTCGTTGGAAAGAAAATAATTTCATTCATACTCAGCAATATTGATTACTAGTCGTAAATAAAAGCACGAATCAATTTTTTTTTCTTTTTACAATAACAATCCAACGCGTTTACGTAAGAAACCCACATTTTGAACGTGAGATTGGGGGATGGGGGAGGGGGTTGAATAAAATCTCACGACATCTCACCAGGGGGGGACAGAAAATTTAAAAAAACACCTCACGTAATTTATGGACGCCCCCTTATCTACCTGCCAAATTTCTTGGATCCTTTCAGCTGTTTAAGCGTAAAAAAGTTATAGACAGACAGAGCTAATTTCGCTTTTACAATATTAGCATGGATGGATTTTGTACAAAGTACCTATCAAATGCCTATACAGTATACAACCATTCGAAGTTACAAGTTAATTAGTATCTTTTTTACTAATGTTGTTCATATAAAATGTAGCCAAGTCACCCATAACATGTTAACGAATCTACATATTGATTGACAACTCATTCAATAAAATGGGATTAGAAGTTTAGTGAAGGCGGATGGATTGAAAAACTAAATTCAATCACACATAGACTGCAGAAAACATAAACCGGGAAGGGTTCTGAAATGTATGTTCCTACCAACTGTTTATAGATATTCATCAGAAACCGGTGCCTATAGCTTTTGTTGACAAAAGTTAAAAACTCGGCGCGCGAGTCAAACTTGCACTTGACGGATCTCGTTTTGGCTTTGCTGTAGCAGAAAAAAGAAAAGTTACAACGAGGCGTCGATATATTTGAAAATAACGCCCCAAGTTCCGATCCAATAAAGCACTCATAAAACTGCCTTCGTTCCCTGAAAGCAGCTTCTAATGGAGTCCCATCACATCCAGAATCTAATTAAACGCTAGCCTTCACGTGGGCGCGGTCGTACGAGGGTTTCTCTCAAGGGCAACGCACCAACCTTGAGCCACAGAGTAGATCATAGAATCGTACGATCATACTTGTGCCTCCAACATTTCGTATAACATGGGTTTACCCTTTGCGTACTTGTAGAGCCAATACCTATAACTCTCTTGATAGCTGCAATACAATTTGATAGGTTTTTCGACTTGGGACTGGTAATATGATTGAGGTTATTCGTTATTCTGAATAGGTTTTAGAATACCTGTTTACGTCTGTAATGTATAAGGGTTAAAATGGCTTGGCACCTGCGAGGCTGGGAGTTCTCCGGGGAATTGTGTCAAGGCAATGGTTCAAGGGTATCTCGAATAATAGCGTTCATTTATAATTTAAAACTTTCTCAGTTCGGAACGCTTTGGAAGTATTCCAATTTATTTGTCAACGGGCTTATCGTTACGTCTAAGTTAGGGATAAGTATTAGAGCCCTCAAATGGAAACCAATTACTTACGCCTTACGTAGCCGAGACCATGGTGTATTCACACCCTTTGAGTTTGGCCCCATGATGTTCTATCATAATTATTCGATTGGCGTGCCTACGCCTTGTTTGCTTTGGATTTCCAATAACTTATGATTACACCTGCGTTTCGTCCATAGTGTAATTATTTGTGTGAAATAGGTACCTACCTATTCTTGCAAATAAATGATTGAGTTGACCTGAACAATGTATTTATAAATTCTTCAATATATATAATTTTACAATAATAATATGTTGTCCGTAATAAATGAAACTGAAACCAAAGGGTTGGTTCGTGTAAATTCCGATGTATTTTAATGTATTCATCAATTACGTAAGTTCTATGTTCGGTACCTAACCTACCCATATTCATTCTGACACAATATTATATTGTTATATACGTAAGTATGTTCCTTTTCAGAAACAGTGATAATAATGACAAGCAATACTATATTTTATAATGAGTAGAAACTCCTCTAAGCTACGTGATCACGATGGATGTCCAAAGACAGCAGCTTTGCCCACGCCTGGTCGATTACCTGACGATAGTCGGGGCGCGGCCTTATACTTCCGGGAAGGGATTGGCCCCTGTTCAGGTGAGTACAACTATCGCTCAAGGTTCATTTATCCTCCCTTTCATGGGTGCGTTTCCACTGACGCGGAGCGGACTGGAGAGGAGCGGACCGTGAATTTGCCTTGCCAATCACAGTGCTCGAAATCTCCACACCGCTTGTGTGGAAACAGTGTAAGGGGAGCGGACCGGACTTTTAAATAAAATATATGAACACGCGGCCCGGAGCCGGATATAAGGGAGTCAAGCAAGCTGTGGTGCCGCTCGACTTTACTGGACTCCGCTCCGCTCCGCTTCAATGGTAACAGTCACTTTTCACTTTTCACTGCTCTTCCCCGTTCCACTCCGGCCAGGTCTGCGTCGGTGGAAACGCACCCTAAAAGCGTAAATGGGGAAGTAAATCCTGTAAAAGGTTTTCAATGTCATTTGTCTTGTTGGGAGACATGAAACTTGAGTTTCATTCAGCTAAGTGATAGTAGAGATTAATAGGGTTGGGAAAGAAATAAAAGCGTTTTCTGTCTCGACATTATCAAATCATTTCACATAGTCATGCAATAGTTCACATTTGACTCTTTGTAAACAGGGTGTAGGTTTTCTCCTCTAGTAACGAAATAGCTGCTTACTTACATTTTAATAAAATTTAAAGGTTTTGGTCAAAAAACAGAAAAATTAATCAAAAAAAAATTACATCAGCTTTTGTAAGGGGTTCAAGTAGCTACATGATGCTGTGTGAATTGTCCAGCATTATTTATTCATTTATTGAATTTAGGTTCTTATCCACTTTTCCTTATCTAACCAGCTGATTATATTCAGGCACCGGAGCTCCTCCGTCGATACCCACTCACAAACCACGATGACTTTCCCCTACCACTGGACATGGTATACTTCTGCCAACCGGAAGGCTGCGTGTCGGCTGGACCGAGGCGCGCGCCCGGACATCTAGCTTCTAGAGATACATCATCGTTCGTCTTCACGCTCACTGACAAGGATTCTGGTACGTATGGCTGTGGTCCTTGAGTTCATTCTTTAAACCACGATGACTTTCCCCTACCACTGGACATGGTATCTATACTTCTGGTAACCGGACGGTGCATTTAGCTTCTAGCTAGGGATACTTCACCGTTCGTCTTCACAGTCACTGACAAGGATTCTGGTACGTATGGCTATGGTGCTAGAGTTCATTCTTTAAACCACGATGACTTTCCCCTACCACTGGACATGGTATCTATACTTCTGGTAACCGGACGGTGCATTTAGCTTCTAGCTAGGGATACTTCACCGTTCGTCTTCACAGTCACTGACAAGGATTCTGGTACGTATGGCTATGGTGCTAGAGTTCATTCTTTAAACCACGATGACTTTCCCCTACCACTGGACATGGTATCTATACTTCTGGTAACCGGACGGTGCATTTAGCTTCTAGCTAGGGATACTTCACCGTTCGTCTTCACAGTCACTGACAAGGATTCTGGTACGTATGGCTATGGTGCTAGAGTTCCATCTTCAAACCACGATGACTTTCCCCTACCACTGGACATGGTATCTATACTTCTGGTAACCGGACGGTACATTTGCTTCTAGCTAGGGATACCTCGCCGTTCGTCTTCACAGTCACTGACAAGGATTCTGGTACGTTCTGGTGGCTCTATCTCCATAGTCATAACTATGGAGATAGAGTTTACTCTCTAACGAACCACGAAGACTTTCCCCTACTACTGAACGTGGTAATATAATACCTACTTTTGCCAACAGGAGGCGGCTGCGGTATTCATTACTTGCTTAGCTCACTCGATCAATTTATTAAAGATTTTGAACTAGATTATATTATAATGAAATTATAGGTATCGGTTTGTTCAATCAATCTGAATGATCGATTGTCTATCAATTTGCAGAGTGTAAGCAAATTTGTCGTAAATTCGTACGTTCACATACTTTACTATTAAGTAAGATTGGTTTACTTGTTACTAGGTAAGACGCGGTACGGAATATGCGTGAATTTCTACCGCGCGGTGGACAGGGCGACGGTGGCGCCACAACGCAGCATCCTGCGGCGCGAATCCTGGCGCAAGTCTATGGAGAAGAGCTCCGACTCGGCCTTCTCCAGGTGATTGAAGTTTTATCTGAATTGCAACACTTTATCATCATTATTTCAGCCCGTATCTACCTACCCACTGTTGGATGTAGATATCGTCATTTGTCATCCAGAAGCAGTTACTTTAGTAACTAAATATAATACCTATGTACTTCAGTGTCCAGAAACAATAAAAATAATGACCAAATAAGTGCAATTTTTCAAAACTGGGTTAGTAGTAGCGGGGGTTAGTAGTGTAAAAAACACTACTAACCCCCGAATACTCAAACGCAACTCAAATTTAAGAATGTCTCAGATGACGAATTTTTGACAGATTTTCGAGAATAACTGACAATAAATCGTCGATTGTAAAGTCTCTTTATACTTACTCCCAAGAGAATCCTTATAACCCGCTCCAAACTTTGTTCGAACAACTTTATCTAGAGTTCTACATCACTAACTTTTACTTACCTACCAAAACTTTAAACGTAGAGTTTTAATTGATGCTAAAAGTTACTTTTACGTTTATTAAAATACCTACTTTTAAGTACGATTATAAACCACCATGTGGTTACTCCGATAACCTTTTATCCGCCATCTTGGATAATTAACGGTTATTTCCTGGAAGCTTTCGACGAGACGTGGGCCTTTCTTGCAGGAAACCGAGCGAAGTGGAAGGAGGGGAGGGAGGCCTTTGCACTGCAGTGGGACACATCAGGCTAATAATAATAATATAAATAAATAATGCTGGACAATTCACACAGCATCATCTAGCCCAAACTAAGCAGAGCTTGTGTTATGATGACTAGATGACTGACATACTTAATACAATACATAACACAAATAGATATTTTTTATTATACAAAGCAAATACTCAAGATAAGCAGAATATCAATATTAAAGTCTCTACTTGTTGAGATCTTTGTTTACAATAAACAAGTTTTATGCGAACAACTTTTATTGGCGAGTCCTGGTCACCGCAGAGCTTAAGTAGGGTTTTTACCGGATGAACTCCCATGGATGGAAGTGGACAAAATGCTGTCAGACCACCAGCTGGATTGGTCGATGTTATAGCGAAAATGGCCGCAAACCAAACTCCAGACAAAACCTGGATTGGATTCGATCATTCCCAAACAGATTTGAATACAAGGGGCACAGACCGATGGCCTAGGTACACCAAGAAGTGGGTAGATACTTACTTACTCCTATATATAATGGCTCAGCGACCGAAGTGTGTCTTGTCCTCCGATAGAGAAGTCGCCAGTTTGGTGCAGTTTGAAAACTGGCAGTGGGTTGATAAGGATGATCGAATATGTTAACATTTTTGACTGTTTATTTCTTGCCACCTGACGACCACCTCTAACCGATGGAATGTTCCAGTGACTATAGGAGCAGCAACGTAGCGCCGAGCGACTCTGAGCGCGACTGCAGCGCTACTCTCGGGCCTCGACTCGCGCCGGCGCCCGCGCCTGACTCCGAGAGCGGCGGAGAGCAGTCTCCGAGCCCTCGAGCCGCCAGGAAACGACAGGTATCTACTACTATAGACTCTACGTAAAGGCTGCTAGAGTGAAGTGACTCAGTATTCAGTATTTTATTCATTGCATTCATACAATCAGGTCTTAGTGATTAGGTGAGTTAAAGTTAAGTTCACAGTATGTACCCATTTAGGGTGTTGCAATGGAAAACTGGCAGGTTTCGTGCCTTTCTACTAAAGATGAACTATATGGTACCTTTACTAACTTATAATTAAATTTGCAAGTCGCTAAAAGAATCGTTGAAGAAGTCGTCAAGTTCGTAAAAAGATTTTTATTTCTCTTAGCGCGACTGCAGCGAACTCTCGGACCGACGCCCACCGTTTTCATGACCAGTGTTTATCGTTTGACAAATTAAACTAGAAATGAGTTGGAATAGGTGGTGTGCCCACGCGTGCATTTTCAGCCGTTGGCGTTGTACCTAATATACGTTATCGGTTAACCGTAACCTATTAAGTTGTCAATGACAGGAGTGGGCGTCATTTAGTCCCGCGGATTCTTAGAATATTTCCCTAGGTACAGGTTTACACTATAAAACAAATATTAATTGATTGAAAAAATGGTTCCTAATGATATCTGAGCTGCACAACTGTGGACATGAACACCGTCAATGACGAAATAAAGCAATTCTCAGCTAAATACAAACAACGCCTGAACCAACACCCTAACCAACTGGCATCATAGTTGACCACCATAAGCTACCGTAAGAGGCTGCGCAGACAACACATCATAGAGCTTGACGTATGATAAAAGGAAACAATGGGGAAATGATCGATGGACCAGTTCCTTGAAACGACTCTCACCTACATCAAATTTGCTCATTGTCAGGAGACTGATAGCAGAAGAGAATGGAACAAAAAAAAAACGGTTCACTAGTATTTATCGCGTTTATTTATCAGTTTACCCGACGTTTAAATAGGATTTGACAATGTCGTGGTCACGGGATGACTGTAGCGATGGAGCTTCCGCCTCTGCCCGGCCCAAGATAAATAAAATTCCCGTAGAGTTATTAAAATGTGTTCTGATCGCGTCGGTTTAAGGAACTTAATTGATTGCTTGTTCCAGCGAGTGAGGAACCACTCTCTAACCTCTCTCTGCCTGCTGTCTCACCACCCGTTTTTCTCCACGTTCCGCGAATGCCTGTTTATCTTGAAGAAGCTGATAGACGCTTGCAACGAGTCATCTAGCCCGAGGCGGGTCGGCGCTTCGAGGCAGATATTGAGGTATGTCTTTCTTTCATCAGTATACTAGATTAGTAGGTCTGTTTTTGAGGTTTTTTTTTTGATAAAAAGAACGCTATTTCTAGTATGTTCTGATATCATTTCGAGTACCTAACGCAGGATACAAACTTCTTTACAAAATTTCATAAAGTACCACTCAGCTGTTGTGAAAAGATAAACTGAGAAAGTTGCTTCGTTTTTCTAATTCAGCGTGGATATACAGGGTGTTTGAGTCATAGATAATCAAACGAAGGAGGATATTAAAGCTTGCAATCCGCATCCAATGAAACTCTGACCTCCATGTTTGTTCTTCGATTTTATTCGGTTAGGATAGGGAGAAAGCTGAGAGAAATATGCTTTTGTAATTTTGTACCTTCTTTCTTATCCTAAAATAAATATTTGACTAAGAGCCGTGCAAGTTTAATTGGTTCATAATAGGTATTATAATTAGGTTTAATCACCAGATGAAAGTTCTATAGTAAACCTATCGGTTAAATCCTTTCGAGATTATAGCCGTTAAAACTTTTATAAAATTTAAATCCTGTTATTGGCTGTAAGTGATATTCTTAAGTTAAGTTACTTTTATTTAGGAGAGCTGTGGATTTTGTGTAAACAATAAAATAAATAATAAAAACGGCTATCAAAAGCAACATTACATTATACACATTATTAACATTAATCATTATTCACAAAGAAAATTACAATCAAAGGATATAAATAAATTAGAACTAGTATTTAGGTACAATTGAAACAATTGAACTTACTGCAGATTGTTGCAAACAATCTACAAGTAGCTCAACTGATCCTTATCAATACCAGTCTGAAGCGTCCCCAAGAAGGCTGCATTGCCACGCTGTATGCCAATGCTGATGCGCTGCGCCAGATATTCCCCAGCTCTCGGGTTCACATTAATTAAAAGAAAACAGAATTACATTATAAAATACAAGCTTCTGCCCGCGACTTCGCACGCGTGTTTTGGGTATAATTAGTAGCCTATTATCTAAGTTGGGCTTTGCTCTAAACGTAGGTACGCCAAATTTCATCTTGATCTGTTCACTAGTTTTGGAAATCCTAGGTAACAAATATTCAGATTTCACAAACTTTCGGCTTTACAATTTTAGTAGGATAGTAGGATGTGCATACAATAGTCATATTAAAGAATATCAGTAAAATTAATGAACACCGAATTGCTTGGCCAGACTTGTCGCGACAGCGCAAATCTTTGTCGCGTCAGTGTGGCCGTAGCAAAAGAAAAATTAAATTAATTACGACGTTCACCAAATCAAAAACAATCTTTCAATAATTCTTACGTCCACCTGTCAGCGAACAAGTCCACATCGGGGCTGTCGTTCAGGAGAGCGTTGAGTGCATAGTCAGCAACCTGTTTCCGACCCAGGCAGTAATTTCTTGGGGACGTAGAGTCCACACAGTTCGTCACTCAGATCCTAAGCGTTAATTTTTCCTCAGAGGTACTTGCAGATTGATGAGGTCTTTTCAGTCTGGGTAATCGAAAATGACACCTGGTTCTGTGTACCTAATTTAACACTTATTTATACTTATTTTAGTACATCATCAATAACGCCACCGTCAGCTTCAATACGTACAGATCCTATCCATCCAAAGGTTGCCTGGAAGAGATCGCTGTTAGCGATAACGCCGATTGTGCCATATTCTATATAGTTAGTATTAAGTTCTTATTAAATTGTTTTGTGTATTGATGGTGCAATAAAGAGTGACGGAACCGTGGTCCCACTGCGATGTCCCACTGGTGGGACAAAACTTTTTCGTGGTCCCACACCCCGTGGTTTCGTGGCGACTCTGTGACTGAAAGGGTGTGTATACAGTGTGGAAATTAAACTCAGGCCCTGGAGGGAAACTACTTAAAATCCTTAAGCTAGCTCATTTTACTTAAAGGAGACATTCCTTTATTTTTAAAAAGAAACAAATCTGCATTAAAATATTTTTTTAAACTCGCTTGCTTCGCCCGGGACTCGAACCAACTAAAATTTAAAAAAATAAACACTCTTTATTTTATTATACTAATCGGTAGTATTAATATTCAGGATAAAGTTTCTGTAACAAACATTTGGTCTTAAAAATAAAAATAATCGTTAAATCTAACATCAACTTTATTTTACTATCAATTTTGTAACACTTAAATTATTTAACTGATAAATTGTTCGAAATGAGCCCCGTCGTTCCGGCTACACAACATTAGTCGCCGTTGAAATTCATTTCTTGTAGCCTTCAGCAAAGTGTTGTGGTGTATGCCCCTGATAACATTTTCTACCGCAATCCTTAGCTCTTGAACGGTTTCATAGCAAGTTTCATAAACAACATTTTTTACATGACCCCATAAAAAGAAGTCCATGGGCGTCAGGTCTGGACTTCTTGCAGGCCATCTAATCGTACCGTTTGTACCTATCCAGGCATTGAAATTTTCATTAAGGTATGCCCTGGCAATTCTGCTGTTGTGGGCAGGTGCACCATCTTGTTGAAAAATGATATTATTTCGTTCCTCTTCTGGCAGAAGGTTTAATTGATTTTTTAAAAGCTCTAATATTTCAATGTATTTTGCTGCATTCAGATGTCCTTCGTAAATGTGCAACAAAACAACCATGTTACTTTTGATTCCACACCAAACATTAAACGAAAATCTGACCTGATTGTTCGTTTCACGGACACGGAATGGATTTTGACGAGACCAATAATGATTGTTATGTCTGTTATACATTCCATTATTACTAAAATTTGTTTCGTCAGACCATACAATACAGTCCAAGAAATTTGGGTTGAGGGCTATTTCTGTTCGAATATTTTCACAAAACTGTAATCTCCTTTCACTATCTCCGGGATGTAGTTTCTGCACCAATCGCCCATCACGATAACATTTGTATTTGTATTTTTTCAGAACTTTAAGTATACTAGTATGGTTGATGCCTATCTCTTGAGCAGCTTCCCTGCTTGAAGCTTTCGGGTAACACTCGAAGTAGGTTAAAATGTTTAACTCAACATCGCTATAGTCCAAATTTTGTTGCTGTGGGCGTCCAGTCTTCTTTTTAAAACTTCCAACGGTCAGTAAATTATTCACAATTCGAGACAAAACCTTTCTAGATGGTAGTTCTCTGTCTGGATACTTCTCGCGATACCACTGCAGAGCTAAATCGTAGCTCTTGTTGCAAACAAAGTAAGCTTCTAATAAATCGAATTGTTCTTGATACGCCATTATGAGATAATTTAATTACGTAAGGGAAGCAACACTACTTAAATAAAATCTGTTGATAAAAATCGTTCGAATTTTAAAATTATTGTCCCGCCTCGCAAACAAAGTCAAACGTTCCATTTTTAAACTTCTCCACTGAACGCCTCGGATCATGTAAGAAGGAAATGTGCATAGAGGTATTACCACCATTGAACAATTTTCTTATCGAAGATTTCAACAAGGTACTTAACGATAAATAAGCAAGCGTGTACTTCATACGAAGTCTTTGAGTGTTGGAGAGATAACAGAACTGTTACGTGTCTTTTACTTGTTAAAAGTGAACAGTAACCAAATATTTTTTAGAGAAACTTTATCCTGAATATTAATACTACCGATTAGTATAATAATAAAATAAGGAGTGTTTATTTTTTAAATTTTAGTTGGTTCGAGTCCCGGGCGAAGCAAGCGAGTTTAAAAAAATATTTTAATGCAGATTTGTTTCTTTTTAAAAATAAAGGAATGTCTCCTTTAAGTAAAATGAGCTAGCTTAAGGATTTTAAGTAGTTTCCCTCCAGGGCCTGAGTTTAATTTCCACACTGTATATATAATTGCACCCAGAGCCATATGTTGAACGGTCAAGTGTGTTTGGTGGGACCACGAAAAAGTTTTGTCCCACCAGTGGGGCATCGCAGTGGGACCACGGTTCCGGAGTGCAATAAAGATATAATCTATCTATCTATCTAACACTGTACCCCCAGTTAAATGTAACAAACTATACAAGCTATCCTGAGGGATTTATTTCTTAAAGCCTACGGATTCGCACGTGCCATTGAATACCAAGCAGGCTGAGCCAACCCAAGTTACGTTCTGCATGATAAACGCCGAGATTTATCCCAACCCGATCATCAGTTACGGTTAATGAGTTAACAAGACAATATTGGCTTTTGTTTTGGCCAATTTAAATTCGTACAACAATTTGTCTTTGTTATTACCTACACTTTTTTCATTTTCATATTCATGAAAAATTAAAATGGCATCATACGGAGTCGTTTCTTTAGCTTTAATCTTTTCTATGGCTCTAAAGATGCGTCCACAATTCCACATTAAATAACAAAACATGATAGTTATTTCTGGATGTTTTCTATGTATAATAAAAAACACGGTGGCAGATTTGGGCGAAGATCTCAAGAGGCGCAAATATGCAGGTCTCGACAGAGCCTACACATTTGCTCCCCTTGGAGTCGAGACCCTAGGTCCGTGGGGTACCGAGGTTCTTCGGGTTTTAAAAAAATTATCTGAGCGTCTGGTCGAAGCGACGCGTGACCCGAGAGCTGGTGAGTATCTGGCACAGCGCATCAGCATTGCCATACAGCGTGGCAATGCAGCCAGCGTCTTGGGGACGCTTCCGACTGGTATTGATATGGTTCAGTTGAGCTGCCTGTAGATTGTTTGCAACAGTCTGCAGTTAGCTCAATTGTTTCAATTGTAAATACTAGTTGTAATTTATTTCTATTAGTTGGTTGTAATTTTCTTTTTGAATAAAGATATTAAGTAGGTACCTTTATCAGTTATCTAGTTCCCATAACACAAGCTCTGCTTAGCTTGAGGCTAGATAATGCTGTGTGAATTGCCGCTTCATAGCCGAAAAAATCTATTTGATGCCAAATGCAACTTCGAACACCCTACTTTGTTTGATTCTCTCAGAAAGAACTATCCTGTGTCATTTGTGTCTAATCAGAAAGCAAAAAAACTAAACTAACTTGACAACACTAAAAATGATGCCGTTCCTAGAAAGGAAGATAAGATAAGAATATCGATCGAAATAAAAAGGATAACATTATTTTTAGTTTTGTCAAATTAGTTTATTTGAGTTTATGTGAATCTGAATTAACACCATTTTGTACAAGATAAACAATTTTAGTAGTAAATATGTTCTATTATTTACTTATTCAATTTATGTCAATTTTATATTTGCACTTGACAATGGTTTACTGATCAAAACATATCTATTATTTCATATGTTAATTAATTCTTAACTAAATTTATTCAATATCATGATCTTTTCCTCCAAATCTGTATGGAAGCATTTTACTAGGTTTGATAACGCTGAAATTCTTACAGAGACACTGTATGGTCAGTCCTAACCGGGCAATCGTACGACAATACCCCCACAATAGTCCTCCACGACGTGAAAGAAATAGAGACATGGATTCTCCGTCTCCTTTCCGCTCCGGTGCCGGTGCCGGGGAAGACTCGCGTCGAGTTGGAGGTGTTATCACCTACTGCCCACTCTCCTCTGATATTCGCGCTGCCGGATCATACCAGATTCACTTTGGTAGATTTTCCTTTGCATTTGCCGTTGGAATTGCTTGGTAAGTGAATTTAATTTCCTATGATTATTTATTATGATTCAAATTGAAATTTTATGTGACGACGATATTCTGGATATGAATAAATAATAAATTATTTTGCTACAATTATCAAGTCGCCTAAAATACGTTTTATTTTATTTTGCATGTACCGTAAGAAAACGAGATTGTTTTTTTCTGAATTTCTTTGTAAATTTAGTGGAGGATTTTTGGTGTAATCTGTTTTAATGCAAGTTCAATGATCTGCTAAATTTCTCTGATTTTTTGAGTTGAATTCTAACTTAAAGCAAAGTAAAAGCATCGTAAACTCATATTATTTTTAAAATCGAAATTAAGTGTTCTGAGAATGAAAAAGCTTTTAAACCAGCAGTTACTAACTAGTCTGAAAATCCAATCAAGCTTTATTATTGCAGCTTAAAGTTCTTAAACTACTAACTAACTTAATACTTTGCTGTTATTTAAGTATGTCAACTAACCTTTCGTCCTTAGAAATGTCTTAAGTTCTTTGAAACATTCTAGACTATATTTTTTATTGTTTAAAATGTTTTTACCGCAGTTGGAATCAAAAATGTTTGTCTGCATTATTAAATCCGGTCTTCAAATTGATTAAGAACATTTCAGATGACTAAATCTCTGTTTAGTCAAAGACCAGGGAATTTTTTTATCCTTTTGATTCTGTTGTATTTTATGTATTTATTCAATTTATATGCGTATATAATTATACAATTTGTTAAGTTAAAGTATTTTTTGTATTGTATATTATGTAGTAGTTTATTTAATAAGTAGGTTAAAATTAAATCTTATATCCTTTGTTTAAGCACATGTACCCACTTTTACTTTGTCTCTCTCTCCCAATAAGGTTTGCTGGAAGAGAACTCTTTTTAGGGTTAAGCTCGCCTTTGCCATTATTTTTCCTTCTAAATGTTTTACTTGTACCTATTTTGTGCAATAAATAATTATAAATTTAGTATTAGGTACTTTTCCCTCTAGCTTTAAACGTTTTATGTATTTAAAATACTAACACACAGCTTCTATTTAGCCGTATTTCCACAGATTACTCCAAGTTTGACAATGATGCAAACGTACATATATCCGTAGGCAGTCAATAGTCTACATCATCCAAGTACTATGAAACCGAAGCTAGTCAGTAATACTTTTTTCTCTTCCACAGGTGTAGATACATGCCTCAAAGTCCTCACACTTATAATCCTCGAAAACAAAGTGGTCGTGCAATCCCGCGACTACAACGCACTCTCGATGTCGGTGCTAGCTCTCGTGGCGATGTTGTATCCGCTTGAGTACATGTTCCCGGCGATTCCTTTGCTGCCGAGCTGTATGAACAGCGCTGAACAACTTCTGCTGGCTCCGACGCCTTTCCTCATCGGCATACCGGCGACTTTCCTCACATATAAGAAGAACTTCAGGTATGTTGACTCTCTACTTGTTGCTATCTCATGTTATACCCTCTGCTAGAGCTCTTGTTCCCGGCGATTCCTTTACTGCCGAGCTGTATGAGCAGCGCTGAACAACTTCTGCTGACTCCGATGCCTTTCGCATCGGTATACTTTCCTCACTTATAAGAAGAATTTTAGGTATGTTGACTTTACTTATTAGTTGCTCTCATATATGTGGCATTTTTTTGATAGATCTATAAATGATCACAGTCAGGGAAGAATAGACAAAAAGACATGATACAATGTTTGAAATCATTCCTTTATCTTCGATAAAGTATATAGCAAAATCACTCAATGTGTTCAACTCAAGTCTTCATAATCATTTTGACTGCGCAGAGATGTTCATGAAAATTGTTACCAAATCCGTATAAAACTACTAACAACGAATATCTTCTGCTCCAGGTTACCAGACGACATTTGGCTTGTTGACTTAGACGCTACAAAGCTCATCTGTCCCTCGGGAAGCGACCAAGACCTACCCCCACTACCTGAGCCAGAGGGATCGGTACTTAAAAGTCATTTGAAACAGGTAATAAACAATCTGACTTATGCTTTGAATGTTTATTCGTGTGACCACTAAACGTCTTTCTTTTCTCAGTATCAAATCACATAATTTCTTTAAGTAAAGCCTGTGTTCACTAAAGCTAGAATGCATACCCATTGAGGGCATAAAAACTCCCTTTCATTCCACTATCCCTGTAAGCACACATTCTTCCAATTTTCTGCCGAACATCAGCTCAACATCCTGTATTGGTCCACTGCTGGACGCAGGCCTCCGCCTGATAAGCGCCTTGTTGGCTTTTATCTCATGGGGGGTAATGCCCATAATCGCCACGCTGGGCGTGCGGGTTGGGGATCGCAATTCGGTGGTAGAATTGTTCTGCAGGAGGCGCTGCTGCCCGCCCCCGGTGGATATCCCTTAGTCGCCTCTTACGACACCCGCGGGAAGACTTGGGGTGATGCAAATTGTAAGCCGGCACCAGACAGCTGAACATGCCTATCCCAAATAACGTACAGTTGGTAGCAAAATAAATCCTTCCCACTTTGGCAGTCACTCTTTAATATATCGCATTCACGTCCCCGCCTCGGCGGCGCGACCTGGGGCGCCGCCGCCGCTACATGGGGCCGGGGGAGATCATGGTACAGGGAAGTATTTCCCTCTTCACCCAGAATATGTAGCTTGATCCTTAGTCCTCAAATTCCGATTTGAATCGGAACTCATAAAGCACTTATGTATTTGTGTGCCCAGTGACTTTGTTACATATTACATTTATTTTTGCATTTGTCATTCTACGTTAATTTTTCATTGGACAAAAAGAGACAAAATCACAATTACTAAATGCATTGAAAACTGTAAAAAGCAAATTCGTGGCTGTTTTACTGCTTTAGTGGACACAGGCCGCGTGCACTGGCGCATTGTATTCGATGTCGCTATCGCTCTGTCAAGTAATGCCCTTTTTTTTCTAGATGTTCTACTGTGACAATGAAACTTGCCTTTTATTTGCTGAATCGAAAGCGCCACTACAGTGTATGCTAGCATCAAGAAAGTCTTTATTTATGTGTTTATTTAAAAACAATTATAAATTGTGGTACTTTCGATTAAGCCATATCTACACTTGTTTCTTTTTTTCGAGTCTGGCATGTAATACTTCTTTTTAACGCAAGATTCACTTTTGGAACGGAATACACAATGAATGAAGTTTTTACCTTCTGTTAACAGAACTTTATCTACAAACATAAATAAATAAATAAACCAAAATACCATATCATTTGGCAAACTAAAAACCATATCATTAAACAAAATATGTACCATATCATTTAACAAAAGGCTGTTAACCTACTTTAATTAAGCTTAAGTAGGTACGCTAGATAATTTCATAAACTACGTATTTAAATAAAAATACCAAAAAACCATACCAAAAAAAATTTACCTAAGAAGCTTGCTGTGAACTCCAGGCCAAAAAGAAGTATTTACATGTCTGATTCTTCTTCAGAATGAATTTTCTTATCTGCCTCTTGGTGAGAATCTGTACAGGCTCCAAGTACCGTTCTATGAGATAGGATTCGTTACCTATTTACCGTAATATTTATAAGGAATAAATTTTTGAGATGAGTATAAACAAATTAATTGAGCCAGAGCCCAATTGGTCTCTCAAATCGCGGTTGAAACTTTTCATTTTTGTTTGAGATTGGGTACAGCGCCTCTATCCTGCGGGTATCAACAGCGGTACTTGGGGCACTGTCAGAGTTACTCTTCGAGACCCTACAAGATATTTCATATAATGATCCGATAACGCAAACACGATCAACGACTCACTAACATACTCCCTCACTTTCTCCCGTGTAGGCTGCGCATCTCTTGGGCAGTTCCGGGATTGGTGTAAATATCTACTCTTTTTACTGCACACTTTGACTTTAACTTTTACTCACAAACGTTATGTTACAGTGATATTGTTTGTGTCCATGTGTGCCGGATTTAAACGCTCTCATGTATCACTTTAGATCATAACATAAAAACCCTTCCTATTCCTAAGATATGTCATAAAGATTTTTGAAATCGCTGATACCTCTTAATCCAGTTTCGTTCATTTTAGCAATATACATACATAGCTTCTACTCTAGAGAGTACGGTATGTTTTTAGTAGTTTTACATGTACTCATTAAAATTACTTATTCTAACCCATTTGATTTTAATAGATTAAAACATAATCATTTTTGTTATAAGATTTCTGTTTCAAATTTGGCACACATGGATTTCGACTGAAATAGTTGTTGTGAAACTTCCATACGAGTTAACGTTCACATAATTTCCATAGTAACCCAGTTTCCTTCATTACTATTCAATGCTAACACAATTTCAGTCTTATTCGCTATTTGCAGCATGTGTGTTGTATGGTGCTATATCTTTTGTATGTTATGCTATTAACCTGAATATGGTTGATATGGCTGTTAACTTATTAAAATCGAGGATAGTCGCCTCTTGTGGTAATGCGTGTCACGATGGTGTGGCGCGTGAAAAACCTACTGACAGCTTACGTAACGCAAAATGTACCGTGCATTTACGTTTTTCGCGAAAGCTGCCAGTATTTTTTCACTCATTCCCCCCCTCGGTCGCATTTACGTTAAGGAGGTGACTAGTACTTGTGCTAGTATTATAATACAATTTCTTTCTAGCATAACAGTAGTGAGTTTGGCCTTTGATAACTTTAAAAAGCAGCAGTTTTCTTGAAGAGTGATTTAAGTAGAGTAAAGTTTGTAGTGTGACCAAAGCCTTTAAGTGCTCTGTAAAATAAAGTATCCCTCAATTGATATTTAATATCGCTGATTTGAACCGGCAGCAGTAAGAAGGCAGCACTTTGTAAAATACGCATTCGGAGTTAGAAGAACACATCTCTCTATTAATTCTGATGAATATACGCTATGAATTCTGAATAATGAAAGCTATGCTTAGTTAGAAAAAAAAATTTATACTCACGAAATGTATTTAGTTACATAAAAACAAACAAATACATAATTCATTACAAATGTAAGCGGGTTAACTACGAACCTTTTTTGTGTTGGAAGAACACCAACGTTTCATCCCTTAATGAGGGACTTCATCAGGGTGCGGTTCGCGTCGCGCCTGTAGGTACTGCGTCCTTGCGCGCACTACGGGCTAAAGCACGCAGTGCACGGGTCGTAGGTGCCGGGGGCGAGGGTGGCAACACAATAATAGGTTCGTAGTTAACCCACTTACATTCATAATGAAATCGTTACACTACGAGAGTTTTTAGGAGTAAAAAATACCCAAATATAATTAATTTTTAAATTTGATAATTTTAATATTGGAGATGTCTTCTTTTACTCTTTCACCATGCACCTTATTTTAAAATGTATTACTGACAATAGTTTTTTGCCCCAGGCTCTGAGTAGCCTGACGAACAACACGGCAGAACAGGCGACTGCACTGCTCATGCCTTCCATGAGGGACGGGATAGGTGGCGCCACTTTGAAGTGAGTTGATTTAGTATTATGAACTCTAATCTTTATCCTACTAATATTATAAAGCCGAAAGCTTGTGATATGTGAATTTTTGTTAACTAAGATCTCCAAAACGATTAAACAGGTATTGATAAAGTTTGGCGTACATTTAGAACATTGCTCAACATAGATAATAGGCTACTTATTATACCGAAAATACGCGTGCGAAGCCGCGGGCAGCAGCTAGTCTATATATATAAAATTGAATACCTATTTCCCTTGGTAACGCCATCACGCGTGAACGGCTGGCCCAATTTTGCTAATTCTTTTTTTGTTGTGTTTGTTATTGTCAAGAAAAGGTTCTTAAGAAAGAAAAAATTTAAAAAGTTGGAAACACAAATTTCCACGGGGGCGCACGTGGCGCAGCTAGTTTAAGATAAAGGTCATTTTTGGCCTCGTCTTTTGATGGTCAAAGCAGTGGAAACGCTTATCAGATTATGCAAACAGAAGCTATTTGTATTTGGTTGAATAAAACGTAAAAAATAGATGGCGTTATATTAAGAGACCAAGTTTTAAACGTCATAATGGTAATGGTCATAGTGCGTCATGCATCATAGTGTTCCTTTATCATTTGTTTGATACATTTAGCAATTTTAAGAAGAGCTGTCGAAAAGCGTAGCCTGTGCCCAGTAGTAGGACTGTAGCGGCTTACTATAAATCCTGCAATATAATTAATCCGAAAGTAGGTATGTGTAAATGTCACTTTGTCCTCACAACGCCAAAACTACTGATCTGATCGGGCTAAAGTTTTGCATTATTACTGTTCTAAATCTGGATTAGCCACAGGAATTAGTATATCGGTTAATTTTTCCCGGAAATATCGCGTTTAGTACGAAAAAATCTAGTAAACAATAAATAAATCATGGCCGTCTAATTTCACTTGCATGTGTGCTTCCTTTTCTAGAGTGCATCCAGCTTCATACCGGTCATCAGACGGTGTCCACTCCGCTCCCCACAGCACGCCGGAAAGCCGCCGCGTTTCCGTCGCGACCAACGCGAGCGCCGGCGCCACTCCCGCGCGACACTCGCTCGCCTCACCACAACCGACGCAGGCGTTCAACCCGCTCATCTATGGGAGCGACGTGGACTCTGTGGATGTAGCTACTCGCGTTGCCATGGTAACTGACTTGTCACCTACCCAGTGCTGGGTATAAGCCTCCTCTAGTTGGGAAAGCTACGTTGACCAACCTTTCAACTAGATAATTTTAAAATTATTATGTGCTCTTCTGGAGTTGGTTAAATTCGAGAAAACCCTATAGACTCTCAATCAGTCTATTGTTATGACCACTACTGTTATTTTTGTTCCCAGGTCCGATTCTTCAACTCTCAAAATAACCTAGCCAACTTCATGGAACACACTAGAACACTGCGCCTGTACCCGCGGCCAGTCGTGGCCTTCCAAATCAACAGCTTCCTCAGATCGAGGCCTCGGACCACGTCCTTCCTCAACAAGTTCGCTCGGACTCAGGTATGTTGTTAAACAACCTAGCCAACTTCATGGAACACACTAAAATACTGCGCCTGTACCCGCGGCCGATCGTGGCCTTCCAAATCAACAGCTTCCTTAGATCGAGGCCTCGGACCACTTCCTTCCTCAACAAGTTCGCTCGGACTCAGGTATGTTGTTAAACAACCTAGCCAACTTCATGGAACACACTAGAATACTGCGCCTGTACCCGCGGCCGGTCGTGGCCTTCCAAATCAACAGTTTCCTCAGATCGAGGCCTCGGACCACTTCCTTCCTCAACAAGTTCGCTCGGACTCAGGTATGTTGTTAAACAACCTAGCCAACTTCATGGAACACACTAGAATACTGCGCCTGTACCCGCGGCCGGTCGTGGCCTTCCAAATCAACAGCTTCCTCAGATCGAGACCTCGGACCATGTCCTTCCTCAACAAGTTAGCTCGTACTCAGGTATTTTGTTAAAAAATCATCATCATCATCAGCCTATACTATTCCGCTGCCGGACATAGGCCTCCCCTAATGAGCGTCATAGCGCCCTGTCTTCAACTTGCCGCATGAAGCATCTGCCAGCAGTATTTGGCAGGTCGTCATCCAACCTGGCCGGAGGGCGGCCTACGTACGTGAAGCGTGTCGCGATCTCCTTTCCACTCAAGAACACGTTTACCCGAGCAGTTGTCGGTTGTTCCCGAGATATGACCGGCTCTAAAGATAAAATGTTCGGTTGACCACAATAGTGGTCAGGGTCACAAGGTGTTAGATGAAAAAGAGGAATTATATCTCTTGACGGTAATTGACAATATGACCGACAATGATGTATCAAGAAATAAAGTCAGGAACACGAAATATTCACGTTTGTCTGAAAGATACTCAGGAACTGTAGAACAATACAATAATATAAATGTTTAAATTTTTCCAATTTTTGATGTTATAATGTTGGTCTAGAAAATATAGACAAAAAAACCTTGCATCCTAAACAATTCTTATTTTCTGGATACTTATTTCGAGAAAGAGATAGTAGGAGAGAAAGTATAAGTGATGATTTAACGAACTTACCAACTCAAGTTTAGTCATCTCGTTACAAAGCATCTCGTTCGAAGAAAGGAGAAGTCACGTAAAACATATTTTGTTTTACTATAAAACAAAACACACGCGCGCGACTAGAACCGCACTCACCCTGAAGAAACCCTTTAAGGGATACTATGAAACGTTGGTGTTCTTCCAACACAAACTATGTACCTAGTTCACTCGCTTACATTCATAATGAATGTTTTGTTTTGTTCACAGGCAGTAGAGTTCCTCGCGGAATGGTCACTAACTCCCTGCAACGTCGCATTCCTGCGAGTACAAACGGGCGTGTTCGACCCGCGGCAGATCGGCGACAAACCCAAGTGGTTCGCAGAGACCTTGCAACCGGTTCGGTTTGCGGTTTGGGATGACGGAAGCTCGCTGAATGGCGCGCTGAGACAACTGCAAAGGCAGGAAAACCAGCCTACAGGTGACACTGAAGATCAATTAATTAAAAAGTTAAAACCCACAAAAGAATAATCCATTTAGCGCTCTGAAGGAGAGGTACAAGCTGAAATGAACTTTTTTCCATTGAAACTAGAATCTAAAATATTCTCTTAGGAATAGCCTTTAATAACAAAGAAAATTACAAACAAATAATAGAAACAAATTAGGACTAGTATTTTCAATTGAAACAATTGAGTTTCCTGCAGACTGTTGCAATCAATCTACGGTGAGAACTGATCCATATCAAAACCAGTCTGAAACATCCCCAAGACGCTGGCTGCATTGCCCCGCTGTATGGCAATGCTAATGCGCTGCGCTAGATACTCACCAGCTATTGGTTCACGCGTCGCTTCAACCAGACGCTCAGATATTTTTTTTTATAAACCGGAAGTGCCTCTCGATACCCCACGGACCTAGGGTCTCGACTCCAAGGAGAGCAAATGTGTAGGCTCTGTCGAGACCTGAATATTTGCGCCTTTTGAGATCCTCTGCCAAATCTGCCTACGCACCCGCCTTCACGGATGTCCTCGGAAGATGGGAAGGCGCAAGTGTGTCGACGCATTAACATCCTACACAATGGGCCCCCCAACTCACATGGGTATTATATATACATTTTGGATTCTGACACTAGTGTCAGAATCCAAAATGTATAAAAAAAAAATGTATAAAAAAAAATGCAAAATGTATTTATTCCCATATCAATCAAAAAGACATGTCAACAATAATGTCAACAGGCCAAAAGAGCACAAGAGTCTTGGTCTATGTCTGAACGACAATATTCGAATATGTTATAGATGAAAGCGGTTCCGATTCCGAAGGCGCTGAAAGCACAAGCTCCTCCTACTCCTCTCTCAGTGACTTCGTGTCGGAAATTGTGTCTTCTGACGTCTCTCCTGGTAAGGATCTCTATTGTTTTCCCTTTATTTATGTGCTCATTTATGTACTGCAACATAACGTGCTCGTTTATGTACTGCAACTAGTAGATAGCCTAGTGGTATGGTCCTTCGAAGAATTTTCAAAACCGGATCAGTAGTTCCATTACCCTCTACTGTCAAATTCAAGAACTAACAAATTTTACCTCCTTACTTTCTTCACTAATACCACAGCAACGATAAATTTTAAAGACTCTTTACAGTATAAGCACAGCACACCTTTAATGCAAACAGTCGTTCGACGAAGGCTTTTTGACAGGGCAATTGTGCGGGGGCCAAGGGACGGGTCGGGGGGGAGGGATGCCCGTCCCGTCCCTTGCCCCCCGCACGATTGCCCTGTTAAAACCACGTCAAAATGCCTTCGTCGAACGACTGTATGCATATAGGTGTGCTGTGCTAATACTGTAAAGAGTCTTTAAAATTTATCGTATAACTGACATGATAAGAGTAAGACTTATATGACTGTTATTGAGTGTTTCTATTTAATTTAAATGTGTTTTAAGGTCACTCTCACCAACACCACGTGATAGGAGAAACGTATAGTGCTGTAGTCCAAGTGCCAATGACCTTGTCATCCTCTTTGGACCCGAAAACGGTAAATATTTCATATACCTGTATATTTAAGTGAGTTTATAAAGGGTAAGACCGGGGTCAGTGGCCCTGGCTAGAGATATTGTATGCTCAGAGTCTGTACGGAGCAAATGACGATATCCGTTTATTTTATAAAATTCTCTTGAGATGTCTCCCCGGGACTGGACTGGGGAGGCTGCCGTGCAGCAGTGGACGTTTTTTACCTGAATTAATGATTTTTCTAGCTTTTGTAGTACACAAAACAAACGCAGATTTTTTGGGAATATCTAATTTATTTCATTCGACAAGATGGCTAAGTAACGTTAATTAATTGAATAGCGCCGTACGTATTTCAATCGGCCTAGCCTTTCTTCAAATGGGCTAATTCTATGATCCGGCTACGATGTAATTAACATTACACAATGCACCCCCAGGTATACAGCCCCCCCTCCTCACTAATGTTCGGGGGGGAGGCGGTGGAAGGGCGCGCCTCCACCTCCCCCTCCCGCTCTGCCAGCAGCTCCGACCACAGCGACGACGACGACGAACCTCCCGTCAAGGAACCGCATCCACCACCTGTCAAGACTAGCGTGAGTACCTAACACTGACCCCCCTCGCTAATGTTGGGGGCGGCTTCACCTAAAACGATCTCTTAAAATCCATCATTTATTTGTGTTTGTTTTAGAATTTTCGACTCTAGGAATGTCTATGTTTTGTGAAAATAAATGTTATTAATGGTGAATGTTGTTTCCGCAGGACACAGACAGCGGCAGCTTCGGCCGCGAATCAGACTCCAACTCAACCACAACTCCAAAGACGGTGGTCAGTCGACAGCGCGCCGCGGCCGATAGTGGCAGCACTAGCGAGTCCGAACGCGCACTCACTTCTCACCACTCGCACTCGCCACTTGCACATACCAAGGTTTGTTTATAACAGACATTGGTCAGTCGATAGCGGGAGCACTAGCGAATACGAATGCGCCCTCACTTCGCACCACTCGCACTCGCTACTTGCACACACCAAGGTTGGTTTATAACAGACAATGGTCAGTCGATAGCGGCAGCACTAGCGAATCTGAACGCGCAATCACTTCCCACCACTCGCACACACCAAGGTTAGTTCGCAACTCGGCGACAACTCAAAAGACTCCACTCAAGATCTGTCGACAGTTATCTGCTATAAAAGTATAGAATGATGCACACTCTACTTGTAGCTCTATCTTCATCGGCGACTTCATGTTAGTGAACAAAATATAGCATGGGTTCGAAAAAACTTACCTGAGAGACACCGTAATGTCCTAGGCGAGTGATCGCCAAAAGTTGAACGATTCTTACGGCGCTTCCCGTTTGATAAATGAACTAAACATCATTTGAATTATATTTCTCACTCATCTCATCAATTATTTGAGAAA
This sequence comes from Eupithecia subfuscata, assembly GCA_963564075.1. Lineage (NCBI taxonomy): Eukaryota > Metazoa > Arthropoda > Insecta > Lepidoptera > Geometridae > Eupithecia > Eupithecia subfuscata. The sequence continues at coordinate 13,292,638 of OY751099.1, read as the reverse complement.
GACAGAGCCGGATAGTTTTGTAACCGTGTTGAAAGGCCAGCCAAGATCAAGATAATTCTCTCTGAATGCCAGTCGCAATAGACAAAATTACTGGTTGACTGGTTATAAACGAAAACAATAATGAGAACTTGAAACCACTCAATGATTTCTTAATTCTTAGACAATGCAGCCATAATATTTGTTCCGGGTGTTCTGGGTATTTTATATCTTATATATAAAAATGAAACCCGTTTCGCGTTGTCACGGCATCACGCGTGAACGGCTGGACCGATTTCGCTAATTCTTTCTTTGTTGTGTTTGTTATTGTCAGGAGAAGGTTCTTATGAAAGAAAAAATTAAGAAAGTTGGAAACATAAATTTCCACGGGGGCGAAGCCGCGGGGCGCAGCTAGTGCATTATAAAAAATATCTATGTATGCAATGTATTATATTATATAAATCAGTCATCTAGTACTCATTACACAAGCTCTGCGTAGCTTGGGGCTTAATGATGCTTTATGTATTGTCCAACAATATTTATTTATTTAAATATTTATAATAGAGTATGTATGTGATCCTCTTTAGAGTGTCAGTGGCGTCTCCCGCCAAGCATCGCAGTCGTCTCTCCTCGAGCAATTCGCGGCGCAAGCCAAGGAACTAGTCAGAGAGACCACGAGGCAAAGCAGCCAGGAAGGTCTACTTGCACATATGGATAAGGTAATTTGAACTGTATTTATTACGTGTGAAAGTTCTGTTTGCTCTATTCTGATTAAGCAACCTACACCCAGCAAAGTCAAGTCCTAGCAGTAGAAAGAGATATTACGAATTAAAATAAATATTATAATATTTTACGAATTTGAACCCTTGTTTATAAATACTCTTTTTTAAAGTTAAAAAGCGAATATTCATGTGAACGGTTGCCTAACCAGTAATAGGTTTGATATTATTTTATTTATTTTAACTATTTGTGTTACTTGACTTACCAATAAAAGAAGAAAGGAAAAGTTGCTGACGGAGAAGAAAAGAAAATGTTTGCGCCATTTGGTCAGGTATAAAAATTTACAATTAAAAGCTAGATAATCTAGGCACTCTTAATCCATTAGAAAAATACGATTAGACAACAAAAAAACTCTAGAAAATTCATTAGGTACGTTATCTACTTGAGACATGAAACATTTTGTGTCTACCTTAATTCATGCTGAGCTGGGACGCCTTTTGACACTTTGTATTTGATTATGTTAACCATTTTTCATGTTTCTACTTTGTGTGCCTATTAAATGTTTTCTTTATTTCTGACAAATTTTGATTTATTGCCATGCCAGTTAAATCAAGAACAATCATTTCTTAAGGCATGCTCCTATCCTAATAAACAAATACCAATAAGTATTCCTAACACTTGCTTTAAGGCCATACATAGTTCAGGGGTATTGGTCGCTGCTACTCATACAATCATCGAAAATCGATATAGACATAGATTATTTTAGATCAATCCTAAGCAACTGTAAAGCTTTAAACCACGCATTTTTAGCTCAATTTTCAAGAATTTCTTTGTAGAACTAGCTAATACTAGGCTAACCTTTGCTTTATGATACTATCAAGAGTAAAACGATTATTTATACAGTGCTTTTGCACCCTCCATAAACTGAAAAAGGGTAATGACATCCACAGCTAACTTTACATGCGAAGAAAGCAGCCGAAGAAGCTTCTAAAAGCATGCATGAGGCTTCGAAAACGGCGATTGAGGCAAGCAAAACTGCGTCGGCTGTCAGTAAGAACACGTTTGACGACCTCACTTACGTGGGCAAATCTACCTTGGGCGACCTCACCAAAACAGCTAAGGATGCTGCTACGAAGAAAGGATTAATTAAGGTAAGGTACTCGAGGTACTTGAAAATTCTTCTAATTTTGAGAACAAGTGTCTTCTTTAGGTGTTGTCAATCGCCATTGGCCCCACTGTAAGCAAAAATCGTTTTTGCTCACTGTTTTTGAGCACACAATGTCACCGTTGTCGAGTGGGAGTGGTGAAAAATATATTCTTTAGTATCTTTTAGTTTCCAAAACTAATATCAATTTAATTTTAACCGACTTAGAAAAAAGGAGGAGGTTCTATGTTTGGCTATATGCATGTTATTATAATAATCTATAAATCCGTCATGGTTAATAACACTAAAGTCATTTACAACGCTCAAAACTCAAATCATGGTAAATATCCCGTTGTAAATGACTTTTTATGTACGTCGATTTCTCTGTCATTTACGGACCGATTTGGATGACTTTTGCAGTTGTATAGAAGATGATCCAGAGAAAAATTATGTGGATGGGATGTGAAGTCAGTTTTTTGTTTTTTTTTTTTCAAAACAATCAAATAATGTTTCTTATTTTACAGGGTGAAAGCCAAGACCAGCCAAGCAGTCCGCCAAACCGTCGCGACTCGACAGCGCTGCAAACGACCAACCTGCTCACAGCCACGCACAGAGACTTTATCTCTAACCTCAGCTCGGACCTCAACGGACTAGCGACTTCCACTTCCAACATGTTCAGCGGATTCTTTGGCTCCAATAAAGGTGAGTGAAAAAAAAAGGCGCACTGCAAGATGGTAGGTTAGCGTTACGATGTTCGCGATACTCCAAGATAAAACAATCGTAAGAAAATGCACGTGACCGGCCACACTGTAACTAACTAGCTTTGCTGGTCACCTGGTATGTAGCGAGGCGATAACTGTTTTCTGGTCTTTACCTTGTAGTCGCATAGCGTGTAGTGAAGGTACCTTTGCGTGTGAACGAAATTCAGATAGCCTTCAGTGCGAAAAAGTAACTAAGCTACGCGCCTATCTACTACCATCGAAGGAACTCGCTAAGGCACCGTCGAAACAACCAGTCAAGCAAGCTACCGGTCAACCTACGGTACCGGATCAATCCTGTATCAATCCTCCTTTACTATGACAGAGATATCTTCTCAGAATCGCCACCTAAAATAACAGTGTCATAGTGAAGCAGAAATGGGCCCTAGTAATCTAAGCTAATATAGGTAAATGAGATTCATGTTCGATTGTAGCAATAACGTTTCCAGGCAAGCAACTCCCAAAGCCCGCAGAATCAGTCCGCAGCGGGGGCGTCTCCCCTGGGGGCGCCAGCTCGGCGTCCTTCGGTCCGTTCTCGCAGGGCGCGCGCGGGCTGGTGCAGCGCTCGCCGCTGATCCGGCACGCGCAGCCTTCACCCCCGCCCGCGCCCCCGCACGCGCACGCCGCCAACACAGAGAACCAGGCCTTCCTTAACGACGTAAGTGTGATAGACAAGTGGCTCCTCGACTAGGTCGTTCTCGCAGGGTGCGCGCGGGCTAGTGCAGCGCTTGCCGCTGATCCGGCACGCTCAGCCTTCACCCCCGCCCGCGCCCCCGCACGCGCACGCCGCCAACACAGAGAACCAAGTCTTCCTTAACGACGTAAGTGTCATAGACAAGTGGCTCCTCGACTAGGTCGTTCTCGCAGGGTGCGCGCGGGCTAGTGCAGCGCTTGCCGCTGATCCGGCACGCGCGGCCCGCGCCCCAGCCTGCGCCCCCGCATGCGCACCCCGCCAACACTCAGAACCAGACCTTCCTTAATGACGTGAGTGGTGATAGAAAATTAGTGTCTCTTCGACTATATAGGACTAATTATAGAAACGTGTGCTATATCATGAGTGCTGAACATAGGCCGACGAGACGTCAAGAATAGCGGCCCTGAGTCCTCCGACCATCGACTACCACGACGTTACGTTCGCCGTGTTCTACACACCTTGTTAAAAAGTAAACATTACTGTTAACAGTTAATGATAACTGAAGTCCAATAAACGCGATTCAGCGTAACCGACCAGAGCGTGACGGTTTAGTTTCGACCAAAGTAATTTTATTAAAACATTATTGACTGTACTGTACGGATAATGTAACTATTTTATGATATTGTTTGACCTTATCATGAAGTAGCCGTGCGTTTAGCTTTTAATATCGTTAAACGCTGATTATTCATTGATCTAGCGGCTAGATCAATGAATAATCAGCGTTTAACGATGAGCGTTGAACGAGCGTTGAACGGCTAGATTCTAGCCTGACTACATCATGATATGGCCAGCGCGTATTTTCCATTTCATGAAATTCTACCATTTCATGAAATGGTCTGTCACATCATGAAGTGATCAATTCTAGGATATGGCCACGACACATATATTAAAAAAATATCTATCTATGTAATAATTGTTTCAAGTATATCAGTCATCTAGTACTCATAACACAAGGTCTGCTTAGCTTGGGTCAGATGATGCTGTGTGGATTGTTCATTATTTTTATTTATATATTTTTTTACAATTAATTACAGTTAGTCCAGCACGTATTGGAAGGTGAGGGCGTCGGCTGGCTGAAGCTCAACCGTCTGAAGAAGTTGATGGAAGACGAGTCCTACAGGAACATGGTGCTCAGCAAACTGAACAGAAACTTCAACCGCAAGTCCACGCCATGTGATAAAGTCGACGATGTGGTGAGTCAGTGAGTCTGGTGGACTCTACACACCAAACACACGACACAGACCAGGGTTGCTGCTACATCGCAGTGTATGAATATTGTAGGGAGTTGAGAGTGTTTTGTATTAAAGTCATTGACAACGAGATATTTACCATGATTTGAGTTTTGAGCTTTCCAATATTTCGGCACAGTTTCATGCGCCATGATCACAGAATAACTGCGTGTTGATACCGTCAGTGTTGTGTGTCGTGATCGAGTTGCGTTCGATAATGAAACCGGCGGTAGTATTAACGTTCGTAGCAAAAGACAAAAAATTAGGGTAGATCGATATATCTGCCAATAAAAACTCAAAATCGCTCTTTTTGGCCACGATGATGAGCAAAATGAGCAACTTCGCATCTCTGCCTACACTATACAAAATAAAACTTTTACAGAGGCATTAAAAATAAGCTAATAATAGGTATCACAAACTGCAAGTTCAATTTTTAAAAATTCCTTCGTTTAACATAATAAGAAGATAAAATAGGTGGCGCTGATTTGGATCGGATATGCGCCCTATGGCTTCTTTAATGTGACACCTCCTAATTTTTTGAGACTAATGCTACATTAGCTCATGTCTCTACTTAGGTCTGTACAAAACTTGTCCAGTGTTTTCTTTTCTTGCTAGGAGCGTTGGCATTGGTCGTAGAAATTCTTGGAAACAATTGTCTTTTATCAATAAATAAATAAAACCCCGCAGTTCATCAGCCGATCAATATGGAAGGGCATGCTAAAAGTCCTGCAGGCTATCGTCCACGGCTTGGAACACACGTTCTCTAACTTCGGCCTCGGAGGAATGGCGTCCGTGTTCCAACTCGCTGAGATGGCGCATACTCACTACTGGAGCAAAGAAATCGCGCTACTAGGTAATTATGCTGTCTCATGTATTTGCAATTGAAACAATTGTACAGTTGAAACAACAGCTGTGTGGTGCCGGCTTAGAATTTTCACTACCTCAACTCTTCCCGCGGGTGTCGTAAGAGGCGACTAAGGGAGTTCCACCTTTATCCATAAAGGCAATAAGGCGCTTATCAGGGGGAGGCCTTCGTCCAGCAGTGGACCAATATTGACTGTCGAGGTTGAGGTTGAGATGTTTTTACAATTGAAACAATTGAGCTTACATCAGACTGTTGCAAACAATCTACAGGTAGCTCAACTGATCCATATCAATACCAGTCGGAAGCGTCCCCAACGCTGGCTGCATTGCCCGCTGTATGGCATTGCTGATGCGCTGCGCCCGATACTCACCGAGCTCTCGGGTAGTCTGTAGTCTAGTCTCTCATTCTGCAATTAGCTCAATTGTTTCAATTGTAAATTCTGTATGAGGTTAAAGAATCTTTATTTCTTATAAAAACTATAAAAGTTCATTTACAATGAGAATAAGTTATTCGTAAATAATGTTTAAATTACATATTACCTCTAGGACCTAGGTACTTATATGGCAAGGTATAGGTAATATTGTAAGGCATAGGTAATATTGTTATCTATACTATACTAGATTGCAATTTTCTTTGTTAATATGAATTTATATTTATATAGCTATAAAAGGGCGTGATATAAGTCCTGTTAGCTGTCGTCCTCGCGTACCCTAACTTCGGCTTCGAGAAAATGGCGTCCTTGTTTCAACTGGCTTTGATGGCCCATTACAGTGCTAAATATGTGTATAACACATATTTAGCACTAGCATGGCATTCAAGGCTTCGCATGCGTTTTTCGGGGATAGAAAGTAGCATAAAATATGTTCATTGCTCCCTGTTTGTACCCAGGGTTACCATCTACCTCCCTGCCTTTCATTATCTTCCGCTCAGCCGTTCTGGCGATAAATGGTAACTGACAGAGCTACTTTCCAATTAAAAGTTCTAGTATGGATTGTCCACATAATGTTTTTTGCAATAAATCCTACTGACTGCGCCAGATGGTTTTTGTGAAGCACTGGTGTCAATTCAAATGTCGCCAATGGTTTTTGCGAAGCACTGGTGTCTATTCAAATGTCGCCAATGGTTTTTGTGAAGCACTGGAGTCTATTCAAATGTTGCCAATGGTTTTTGTGAAGCACTGGTGTCAGTTCAAATGTCGCCAAAAAGAAACTAAAATAATTTGACAGGACTAAAAGGTTGCGGTCCTTTACCTAACAATCGAAATAAAAAGGATGGCATCAGTTTTAGTGCTGTCAAATTAGTTTAGTTTAGTTTTAGCGAGAACTGAATTGACACCACAGTTTTTTTGTAAATCACTGTGATGCATGATTAGTAAGTCTGTACATAGAAGTCCGCTGATTTTGACCTGGCACCACGACGTTCGATTTCGAAACGTTTCGTTACCTCCCTTTCTATCGTGATAATCTAAAACCCCATGTACGATTGTTTCTTTCATAGGTGATGGCGGCATGGCTAACTCTGCGCTCTCGGACTACAGACACGATTTGGATTCGCCTTCCGCGCCATCTTCCAGGAAAAGCTCACAATCAGGTAACTTGGCAATGGGCCGGTCGTATCTCCCGAAGGACCGCAAACCGTTGACATAGACTGAGTCCACGACTCTGCAAGCTGTTGACGATATGCGTCTGCAGGCAAATACGATCGACGACCTTGTGGCGCAGCGGGTGACGGTCCGCCTGCGAAACAGGAAGTTGCGGGTTCGATTCCCGCCTGCGGACAAATATTTGTATTACGATCTGCAGATATTTGTTCAGGGTTCAGGTGTTCAGGCATATCTTTTTGTATTATTTCGCGGTTGTTTGGTGTTTCCATTTTATTTTCATGATCACCGAAGTAACAGAGGCACTGTGAGTTGACAATGTGAAGTGTGACGTCACAGAACAAGGGCAAGTATGGAGCGTTTATTATATCACCCGAAACCAAGTGCAGTTATACTTTTTGTTTTTTACCATAATAAATAAAAAAATTGTGGGCGTTATATTGTTTTAACCTAAATAATGGATTAAAAAAATCAAATTCTATGCATATACCTTTGAACGATCAGTACCAACTCCGATTATCCGACTTTAGGAAAGGTGCGTAGTGAAACGACCGTCTCAGTAGAAGTTATTTAATTGAAAAATCACAACTCAAGTCACTCAAAGCCGCGTGCGTTCTCGTCAGCGCGATTCAGCCTCCGTCCACTTTTAGCAGCGCTATCTAGTTATAATTTTTCACACTAAAGTAGGTAGGCTCGTATCTACATCTTAGACTTACGTTGAACAACCTTATTGTCCCCAGACATACCGACAGTCAACTACCCAGAAATGGACTCCACTGAGGCCCAGAGCACAACAGACATGTTCAAGGACATGCTCAATCAGAAACGAAACATGCTGTTCAGTAAACTCACTTCTTTCGACTCCGACGTAAGTAGACTTCTCTCCGTTCTCTCCTCTGTTGTTGACGTGAATCTGTTGCATGGTGGTGATGACTGCTAATCCAGTGTATTGTATCATCTATACATAATATCGTAACCTAGTTCTTGCTGTTAATGAGAAATCTATAGTCTATGATAAATATTGTAAATGCTCCTTGCACCTTGTAGAGCTAAACCATTCTAAAAATGAACGCCGATTGAATGACGTTTACTGAAGGGGGCGTGCATTTTTAGAATGTTTCATCTCTACTAAAGTTTCTTTTTATAAGCCTTGGTTATACCAATTTACATCCTGATGGTGGGCCATCTCTTTTAAAGTAAAGTACAGACTGTGTGGAATTGCTGTGTGAGTTTTCGTTAATTGCAAGAACAAATCTATATTATACTTGTATTTTATGTATTAACCAATCGGAAAGAACCTTGAGCATGTCTATTGTAAAACCTGTTGAAGTCTGATGAATTCTGCGATCCTCCGATGTAGCGTTTATGAAGTAAGATCGAAGGTATGAGTACAATGTTAGCTTGACTGCAAAGTTGTGAGTTTGCTTATCAATGTTGTTCCTATATAATCTTATGCATACCAAATTATTTGATGTAAATTGCTTATATCTTGAACTAAATGGAAATCTTTTTGAACTATCTCTAGCCTTTCCTTTTAAAAAATTACAACAACGTTGGGATCAACATTAACCTTTGACCCCTGACGCGACCTTAGAACAGATAGTACTCTAAAGTACTATACTTGCCATGGCCACCAAAAAATTCGTAGCTAAGCGTCGAAGTAAAATTCGGGAGATTGCGTACTAGCTACTCGAAAGTGGAAGGCTTAAATTAGGTGCAATTAGGTCCATCCACGTCAGTCATAGGCGGACCAGCGACGGCGGCGGTCGCGTTTCGCGTGCGTATTTGTGTGTCTCGTACGTCTTTCGATCTTTGTTGTTCATTAGGTACATAGGTATGTTGCAATAGCGTGCCTGTGTTTAGTTGTAACACAACATAGGCCATTTGTTGAGTTAGCACTGGGAGAACGTAACATATCTACAGAATTTTAATTATATCTATGTAGCTAAGATGATATTTATCTTTATTCGTTGCTTTTTGTAATTGATGGTAGGTATTATAAAACTGGGTGAAAATAAATTAAAACGTAGTGCCTGTAACCAAAACCAAATCGGGTCTCTTTTAGACTTTGGTGTATGGTCTTTTAAAATATACAACCTTTGTGGCCATGTGGGTTATCATCAGGTGAGATCGTGGTCAAACGAAGGTCTGTACTCGATAAATAAAATTATAATAAACTAGACGATCGCCTCGCGGTTTCACCCGCGTAGTTCCCGTTCCCGTGGGAATTCCGGGATTAAGTATAGCCTATGTCACTCCCTGAAAAGTAAGCTTTCTAACGGTCAAAGAATTTTTCAAATCGGTCCATTAGTTTCGGAGCCTATTCAATACAAACAAACAAACAATCAAATCTTTCTTCTTTATAATATTACTAGATATTTACGTACTAAATAAGAGGTAAGTAATAAGACGTCACCATCTAAGTTGCATTAAAAAAATCCGATTATTCTCACATCGAATTTAAAAAAAAACTTAAAAACTCTAAGTTTTACTTCATATATTAAAATACCAAACTTAATAGTTAGGTAAACCTCTAAAAGCAGTCCTCGCTTAGTTTACCTTGCCAAAATAAGAGTGGTTCACCGTGGCAAGTATGGTACAGGGTGATTTTAAAACAGGCGGCGCCTTCTGATTGCTCTGGCGACGACGAGAGCGGTTCGATCACCACCAACAGAGCCAATCTGTACGATCACCGCGCCTCCTTTAAGTCCAACCTCTCTGACACTGATGTTATGCTCCTCAATGTAAGTCCTAGTGCGTTGTGTAGTGTCCTTTACTTGCAAGGTCTTAGTCAGGAGGGTGAAGAAATCTATATTTTTTTATTTTTTTCTCAAAATAATTTACAAAATTCGCTCACTAAGAATTTAGCAAAGTGAACCAGACTGGAATGGAGCTTAATTTCTTTACGCAGTCGCTCAGTAAGCCGAATGGATTTTGATTTATCCAAATGGTCCATTATGCTTGGTTGTCGGCTGGTTATGCAATCTTATTCCGACCAAAGGCGTAGAAAATACGTGAAATCTTCACATGCCTTACGGGCTGACCTCAAGTAGCTAATACCAACATAAAAACACAAATCCACAAAAAAACTCAGTTATTTAATTGACTACTGGTATTGATATGGATCAGTTGAGCTACCTGTAGATTGTTTGCAACAGTACAGACTGTTGCAAACAGTTAGCTCAGTTTTTTCAATTGTAAATACTAGTGTAATTTTCTTTGTGAATAAAGGCTTCCGCCATAGTAAAAAAAAAAACAATTTATCTCTTTAAACTTTATTGGGTGTGTTTTCTATCAATGCTTAAAAGGCACCGTCAGCTTCTCCATTTTGCTAAGATACCTACACTGAGAGTATAAAACCAAATGTCGTCACGAGTTACAAATTTACAATAAATTTATTTTGATTTTTTAATCCCTGACTGAGATATTGTACCGTAGACCTTAGTGCCTTTCTGCTTCCTGCTTGTGTATCGCATTGCGACAAATAGCTGTGGTCCCGAATTGGCAATATTAATTTCAAAATTTACAGAGCTACTTGTCAAAGTTTGAAAACTACTTATAATACTCCCCTGAATTGGATTTTCAAGCATGAGAAAACATGGTTATGTGGCTGAATCTATTTAGAGATAAATGTGGGTAAGTGATTGTGCATGCAAAATTGGTGTTATTTTAATGACCATGATTTTAACCGTCATATGAAAACTAATATAGAGCATATTTTTTGAATATTTGTCATTAAAATTTATGAAATCCAGACTTTATTTTAAAATGTGCCTAATATTTTTAATTAAAAAAAAACGAGTAATTTTCATCTTCTTTAATCAGTTTAATAAAAGAAATAAAGCGCTATTTCATAATTTTACTAAAATTCTTAAAAGCTTAAGAATATCATCATCATATCAGCCCTTGTCGACCCACTGCTGGGCATAGGCCTTTCTATGTTTATGCCATTCACCTCGATTTTGTGCTAATCTGGGCCAGGTGAAGAATATAGAAGTAAAACTAAAACTCGAGCTTATTTTTTTTCATTCTATTTGGGACTTTTGCGTCTAACAAGGCTATAATCAGTCCCATAGGAAATTAACCTCTGTAGCGAGTTAGAATAACAAGTTCTAGAACTACTAACAATTTAAATAATACCCCAAAAATTCAGAACCTATACGGAACTTTCGTGGCGCAATTGGCAGCGTCCCCGTACCGAGTGGTATGGTCTCGTCTGGGTCGTACATTTTTAGGTGATTACTTAAATTTCTAGAATTTTCCCTAAGGTGAGCACTATAAAGCAAAAAACCTTAGTTCTAGAACCTGTAACATGAATATAAAGTCACTTAGCTGCTGACACTACAGATATGCCGACCGTCCTCGGGCAAGCCGCGGGCAGCGAGCGTGTTTTCCTCCAAGTCCACTACGAGCTACCGACCTCCCGCCGGCGTGCCTGTCACGTCACCGCTTACCTCCCCTGACACCGCTCGCACCTACCTCTTCCAGGGGCTTATTGGTATGTCCAATTTTATGCCAGGGTAGGAAGGAAGGTCCATTTTGGAACACTCAATTTATTCGGTAAAAATTTTTTTCCGTCAGACAATTCCGTCCCACTGCGCTGGGCCAAAACCAAATCTTTCCAGTACATGCTTGTGCGATTTCCCACCAATCACACAATTAAACTTAAATAATTGGTCAGCACTTATATAATTTTGCACCGACAAGAGCTAGGCTCTTTTATAATAATAATTTGACGGCAATTAAAATTATGCCGTCACGTTCTTATTCATCGAAATAAAAATCACGGCATCATTTTTAGTTCGTTAGAAATACTAGTGCTCTAGAGCTACACGATGAATTGACTAAAGCAGCTGGCTACAGATTAAGCAAATGATAGAAATAATGTCCTTCCTTATTCACTAAAGATTCACCCTCATAAGAAGAAAATATTTATTTACATACGTTAAAACTACGACACAGTACAAAAATCTAGGGTACTAATTAAAACGGTATCTTACAGGTAAAGATCGTTCAACAATTTGGGATCAAATGCAATTCTGGGAAGATGCTTTCTTGGACGCAGTGAGCCAAGAGCGTGACATGATCGGCATGGACCAAGGCGCCAACGAAATGATGGAGCGCTACAAATGTCTGAGCGAGACGGAGAGAAAACGCCTAGAACATGAGGAGGACAGGCTATTATCGACTGCTTTGTACAATTTGACAGCTGCGATGGTTCTATTTGAGGTCGATGCTGATATTGTAAGGAATAAAGTACGGAGGTTACTCGCGAAGAGTCATATTGGACTCATCTACAGCCAGGAAGTTAATCATCTGCTCGATGTTGTTCATACGCTGGTGAGTTTAACATTTTATTTGTCGAAGTAGATACAAATATGAAATGGTTTTATTACGAAATAACGACTAAAGGACACGCCCCTGGCGTTACGTCAAGAGCGGTGACCAAATCTACCGAGGGTTTCATGCATTCTTGTTTCTATGCGCAATAGTTGATTAAATCATCAGAACGCAAAACATCCATTAGACTGAGTGTATCATGGACGAATAATAATTATAGATAAAATAAACTTGAGAGGTGTCAAGTGACACCCGGATGGAACGAAGTTCATTAGAGAGAGAGAGAGAGAGAGAGAGAGAGAGAGAGAGACGGACAGAGAAACATGCGCACGCCGCACGGCTTACAATAGCTTACTATAGCAAAAAGTGTCGTTTCGTATGAATTTTTCCGTCTAGCCCCCTTTCACAACGCGCGTTACAACGCTTCGTTCCAAAAAATCTAGGTGGTTGGATTCTGTCGCTCAAACGCCCGCTAAGCATGCCAAAACGGTTCTTTTTCGAGCACAGCCTTCTCCACTGCTCTCTGTGTCTCCTCGATCCTTTTATAAAGCCCCTTTTAATAACACGTTTTCGCATGCCATCACTCACGACGTAAAATCAGTGGACTGTATTTCGCATGCCATCACTTACGATGTAAAATCAGTGGACTGTATTTCATATGCCAGCACACGCGATGTAAAATCAGTGGACTGTATTTCATATGCCAGCACACACGATGTAAAATCAGTCGACTGTATTTCATATGCCAGCACACACGATGTAAAATCAGTGGACTGTATTTCATATGCCAGCACACACGATGTAAAATCAGTCGACTGTATTTCATATGCCAGCACACACGATGTAAAATCAGTGGACTGTATTTCATATGCCAGCACACACGATGTAAAATCAGTGGACTGTATTTCATATGCCAGCACACACGATGTAAAATCAGTCGACTGTATTTCATATGCCAGCACACACGATGTAAAATCAGTGGACTGTATTTCACATGCCAGCACACGCGATGTAAAATCAGTGGACTGTATTTCACATGCCAGCACACACGATGTAAAATCAGTGGACTGTATTTCATATGCCAGCACACACGATGTAAAATCAGTCGACTGTATTTCATATGCCAGCACACACGATGTAAAATCAGTGGACTGTATTTCATATGCCAGCACACACGATGTAAAATCAGTCGACTGTATTTCATATGCCAGCACACACGATGTAAAATCAGTGGACTGTATTTCATATGCCAGCACACACGATGTAAAATCAGTGGACTGTATTTCATATGCCAGCACACACGATGTAAAATCAGTCGACTGTATTTCATATGCCAGCACACACGATGTAAAATCAGTGGACTGTATTTCACATGCCAGCACACGCGATGTAAAATCAGTGGACTGTATTTCACATGCCAGCACACACGATGTAAAATCAGTGGACTGTATTTCATATGCCAGCACACACGATGTAAAATCAGTGGACTGTATTTCATATGCCAGCACACACGATGTAAAATCAGTCGACTGTATTTCATATGCCAGCACACACGATGTAAAATCAGTCGACTGTATTTCATATGCCAGCACACACGATGTAAAATCAGTCGACTGTATTTCATATGCCAGCACACACGATGTAAAATCAGTGGACTGTATTTCATATGCCAGCACACACGATGTAAAATCAGTGGACTGTATTTCATATGCCAGCACACACGATGTAAAATCAGTGGACTGTATTTCATATGCCAGCACACACGATGTAAAATCAGTGGACTGTATTTCATATGCCAGCACACACGATGTAAAATCAGTCGACTGTATTTCATATGCCAGCACACACGATGTAAAATCAGTGGACTGTATTTCACATGCCAGCACACGCGATGTAAAATCAGTGGACTGTATTTCACATGCCAGCACACACGATGTAAAATCAGTGGACTGTATTTCATATGCCAGCACACACGATGTAAAATCAGTGGACTGTATTTCATATGCCAGCACACACGATGTAAAATCAGTCGACTGTATTTCATATGCCAGCACACACGATGTAAAATCAGTCGACTGTATTTCATATGCCAGCACACACGATGTAAAATCAGTCGACTGTATTTCATATGCCAGCACACACGATGTAAAATCAGTGGACTGTATTTCATATGCCAGCACACACGATGTAAAATCAGTGGACTGTATTTCATATGCCAGCACACACGATGTAAAATCAGTGGACTGTATTTCATATGCCAGCACACACGATGTAAAATCAGTGGACTGTATTTCATATGCCAGCACACACGATGTAAAATCAGTGGACTGTATTTCATATGCCAGCACACACGATGTAAAATCAGTGGAATGTATTTAGCATGCCATCACTTACGATGTAAAATCAGTGGACTGTATTTCATATGCCAGCACACACGATGTAAAATCAGTGGACTGTATTTCATATGCCAGCACACACGATGTAAAATCAGTGGACTGTATTTCATATGCCAGCACACACGATGTAAAATCAGTGGACTGTATTTCATATGCCAGCACACACGATGTAAAATCAGTGGACTGTATTTCATATGCCAGCACACACGATGTAAAATCAGTCGACTGTATTTCATATGCCAGCACACACGATGTAAAATCAGTGGACTGTATTTCATATGCCAGCACACACGATGTAAAATCAGTGGACTGTATTTCATATGCCAGCACACACGATGTAAAATCAGTCGACTGTATTTCATATGCCAGCACACACGATGTAAAATCAGTCGACTGTATTTCATATGCCAGCACACACGATGTAAAATCAGCTGTCTGTATTTCCCAGCACGGTAACGACATCGGTCTGCGGCCGCTAGGTTCGCGGCTCCTCCGGCGCGCCACGTTCACAGTGCACGAGGGCGACGCGGCCGGAGAGCTGCGCTTCCTGGAGGTGCGCGACGACGGACTCGTGCTGCGCTCCACGCAAGGTAAACCACGATAAAACTCACGTCCACTCTTGGACATGTCTCTGGTTTCTGCATTAATCATCACGCTTGACGGATTGGTGATCCCTGTGAGGTGTTAAAAATGTCGAAAAGAATCTGCTTCAGTTCCTCATGTAGGTTCCCTTAGTTAGCTCTTACGACATCCATTGACTGAGATGAAAGGATTGGATAAACTTCAATGTTTCCCCTGTAGGTGGAGCTAACGGCGCTAGAGTCCGTAGAAAGACGCAAAGATTTTCGACTCCTACGTCACTTGACCTCGTGGTGTAGTTGGTTAGCACATTCCCGTACTGAGGGAAGTATGCGGGTTCAAGTCCCGTCGAAGTTGAAATTTTTGCGATATTATAATTTGATTTCTTAGAAATGAGGCTTACTCACTATAATTACAAAAACCTAGGATGGAAGGGTTGATTCTTATGCCACGGCCAGGATGCTCATCATGAATGTCTTCAATGTACACATCAAACAAGGTTGGTCCTAGAATACTCCCTTGGGGTACCCCATAATGTTTATTTATTTAAAAAAGGGCATCCTACGTGAAAATCATTTTATGGCCATTTCAGCTCTTATTATCTATGTGTTTCACACTTAAGGGACGCCACAGCGTGCACAAAATTTTTGCTTATGATTGCGAAGAAGAATGTTGATGTGCCTATGATTGCGAAGAATTAAAATGTTACGTCAACCTTCCTACAGGTACTATCGTGGAGCGGTGGTGGTACGAGCGACTAGTGAATATGACGTACAGCCCTAAGATTCGAGTGCTTTGTCTCTGGAGGAAGAATGGAGGACAGACGCAGCTGCATAAATATTTTACGAAAAAGGTACCAAGTGTTTGAGTAATTTTATTTAAACTGTGTATCTACCTGAGCTTCAATTTATTTATTTATTTTTATTTAATTATTAATTAGAACGGCGAAAACACCAATTACACTAATTAATTATAATTACATGCAAACAATAAAACTTATAAAACTAACATAAAATTGGTATAAAGTTAATAAACATGTCAGACTAAAATTATGCATTATTAAATTGTTAATTAGAATTTAAACAAGAAAGAAAATAACAATAATAATCGATCATCCATCCCTCTCACAATATAGCAGACAGACTGACATAAGACCTTTCCATTCGTCCGCAAATATGTCACAGTCTGGGAAAACCTTAAGTAACCCGTTGAGGGCGCCGAGAGCGTGAGGCAGCGGCGACTGATAGTGCCCTACAGTGCGGTAAGGTGGTAGAGCGAAGAGCCTGTGACTTCTGCCACGAATATAATTGTCCGGCACGTATAGGCGAAGCAACTCGTTGTGTAGATCGGGACCGTCGATAATATTCCTAAAGATTTTAAGGCGAGGATTCCCGAGATGCGATGATTGCGAGTAAGTGAGCAAGACGGTGCGCAGGCAGCCGAGCACGATTTTGTAGGTATTTAGGTGTTTTGAAAAATATTTGTATGGCATATAAAAATGTTTTCTAGTGATGCACTGCGTAATAACGTTTGCAATGTTTTGTTATACATTTTGTGTCATTTTATTCATTTTTCTATTCACACTGATCATTCAAAGTTTCATTTAGAGGTAACTTTATAATTTTTTTCTATCGGGTGAAATATCACCAATCGTGTTTTTGTCTAGTGATGCACTAGAAAATATCCTCAACTATAATATGTACGAATTTCAAAACTATAGGCCTTATAGTTATTGAGGTACGGACAGTTAAAAAACCCGAAATCCGGGAATCCTCGCCTTAATAGTGTTAGATAACTGGTCATACGCGCGTCGTGTTTTTAGCGAGTTATAACCCAGGGAACCTTGTAAATATTTAGTGGGATACATAAATGGGTAATATCCAGCCACGCGCTTGTATAGGTATCTTAGAAATGCCTTTTGTACTTTTTCCAGTAGAAGATCATATTTCTTTTCATGCGGACTCCATATACAGGAACAAGCGCGTTCAAAGTTAAATCGTCAAAATTTTACAAGTTCTGTTAAATTTGCGTGTGTGTTATAAATTTATAATAAAATTTATGTGTGTGTTTGTGCTAGTGCTTCATTTTTCTGTATCCTCTTCGCTCATCATGTATATGTCTATACGCGGATAAAACGTAGCTTATGTCACTCAGGGATAATGCAACTTTATAATAGTGAAATTTTCACTATCGAATACTTTTGTAGACTACTTGGGTAAATAGGTAAATACAATTTTTGTCTTCCGTTTGCTACGATACACTTTATCAACTTTAGCTTTTTATTGTACCTACACCACAAAATTAAACAAAAAGAATTGACATGTACATGAAACACAAAAGTACAATGGGCGGTCTTATCGCTTAACGATTTGTTTGTTTCTACTTGTGTCGAAATAAATGTCAAGTCTATTCTTGTCCAATTCAGTCCACAAATTCCATAAATAGACCCCTATTCATAAATTCATAGACAAGCAAATCATAGCTATATACTATGATAGGCTTACGCACTATAATAACAAAAACCTTAGTCTGAATGTAAAATTTGTCATTTCAGTGCAAAGCCCTATACTACTGCATTAAGGAGGCGATGGAGAAAAGCGGGCGACGGCAGGACGCGGCAGAGCTCGGGGGGGAGTTCCCCGTGCAGGACTGCGCCACCGGCGAGGGCGGGCTTATACAGGTAGTTTATCGGTTTACATACTTTACTTATCATGCCGGGTACATACCAAGTGAGCGAGAGCAAGCGAAGGCTAACGAACGAACGCGATAGAACCAGTGTGGACGTCACTGCGAAACAAGCGAGCCCAAACGAGGGCCTTCGTTCGTTTTCGGCCGTGCTCCGGCGGCTGTCGCTACATCAAAGAAAAATGGAACGAACGTACCGATCGGCGATCGTCGAATCCCACTCGTTTGCATTCGCTCGCTTGGTCTGTACCCACCATCACACTTCACACTAATAATTGAAATGCGAAAGTTTTGATGTTTGATACCTCTTCACGCCATAACGAATGAACCGATGGGGTTGAAATTTAGCATAGATGTAGCTCTACGCATGGCTACTTTTGATTCGCAAGAAAACATCTCCGTGCCCTATAAATAATAATTCATTAGATAAAATTGGAAATAACCTTAAAAATTGGACGTCAGCAACATCTAATGGCCGGATTTGGCAAAGGCCTTTTCCAACTGCATTTTAGTAACTATATTCAGCCCAAACGCAGGCGTGCAAATACTGTGAGTCATATTATTATTATTAAGAAGGACTACAAATACTAATAGTAATTGTAAAATAAAATAAATTAATTCATTAATTATTATTTGACCTAAAACGGTTTAAATGAATAAAAATTATACTGCGTTAAGTAGTTTAAGTTTTTAAAAATATATGAAGACGTATCCTAGTAATATTATAAAGCCGAAAGTTTGTGAAATCTGAAAGTTTGTTACCTAGGGATATCAAAAACTACTGAACAGATCAAGATGAAATTTGGCGTACGTTTAGAGCAAAGCCTAACTTAGATAATAGGCTACTTATTATACCGAAAATACGCGTGCGAAGCCGCGGGCAGAAGCTAGTTATTATATAAAAACGATTCAATGAATTATTCGTAGTTCGTGACTTGAAAGTTTGTTCTTTGAAGAACCTTTTTTATGGTTTGTTTACGTAAATTCTTTTGCTCGGGTGAATGGACTAGAGTAGATTTACGTTACAATTCAAATTTCTAAATATTCGTGCATCGATTCCTACTTTGCTTGTGCAGTTCTAGACCAAGCAGTTTCTCTTGTTTCACTGTCCCATCTTACATATTACTATTTCCCGCATACCTATCTTGTCACAAAAAGACAAAACTCGGTAAATTAATTATGGTTTTGTATTTTATCTGTATTCCATTAATAACTCCTACAACAAGAGAAAAATCAAGGAAGTTTAATCTCGGTAACGAGAACGATTATTTCCATAAAACCCTGAAAGGGGACAAAAAATACAAATATTAAAACGAAATATGCAAAAAATCAAGTTCTTTGATTCTCTTCAATATTAACATCATCTTGGTCTTTCAGTTAGATGATGTGATGTGACATTTTAGTGAAGCCACTCAAGCCACGTACTCTTCAGAATTGGTTTACTAATGCGCGTGTAACTATGTACTTTAAGGTTTGCATGGAAGGCGTGGGTCTACTCTTCCACCACAGCAAGGTACGTTCCTCAGCTTTTACACGTTTCTTTATATTTTTGTCGGCTTCTTTATGTCATTTATCGTAAGATAAGATCCAATGATATACCACTTTTGGTAGTCAGCCAGGTAAGGTAAGGTATTCGATAGTGTACGCTTAAGTTAGGACGTCTCGGTAGGTACAGTACAACACTGAAGGTATACTCTCGTACGGTATTGTACGACGCCTTCCAGACTAGAGCGTCCGGCTACGCTACGCTTCATTGTATTCGATATTGTATCGGTGCCCATAGCGCATTGTATCGTTCCTATAACATGAAGCTTCTTCATCCAACGAAGACAAACTCGGAACAAGCAATGCGATAAGTTATCTACATTCTGCTGTCATAAAAATCCCACTAAAACATTAAGCCCGTGAGTTATCATATCTGGACGCAAGGACCTCTCAAACTTTCCTATCGAAGAAAAATACTTTCTCCTTCTAAGCTATTTCAATTCTTATTTTATGTACTTATTTATTATATTTACCGTTATGTTTTATTCGGGTAATTTTGCATTCTTACTTTTTAAGAAGCTTAACAAGATGAAATCCATTACTTTCCCTTCTCTTTGTATATTCATGAGTGGATGTAATAGTTTAGTGCCCGTATGGTTTGGTGCGTATCGTGCGTGTGTGGGTGGCTGGTGCGCGCGTGCATGTGCCTACTGACTGTACCAGTGTCCGTGGCCGCGCTCGGCAGCGCCGCTAGGAACTTTTGAGATGGTCCTTGACATCACTCAATGCTCGGCCGGCCGACTGTCACTCAACTAATCTGTTTTTATCTGTTCTACCCTCCCGGACCGCCGAACCGCGCTGCTGCGCTGAAGGATTTCGAGGTACATAGTGGTTCTCACTAGTGGCTGGCCCCTACGATGTCGCGGCCCGTACCGGCGAGCGTCCGACGTCGTAGGGCTTGTAGTTTTGAGGCTTACAGATTGTTTTTAGCCGTCGTTAGCGTTGCATTAGTTCTCCCGAGCGCGACGCGCGGCGCCGTCGTGCATGCACCGCCCTTTGTTTTCTGTTTATACGTGTCGCACCGACAGCTTGCCTTCGTACGATGGTCGGGCGAGCGTCCCTCTCGCGTCGCGCGCAGTCCGTAGGTCCCTCCGGCTGGCGAGCCGAGCGTCGCTGTCGACTGTCGTCGAGGTCAGTCCTAGAGCATCTGCCATCTCACAAGTTCTGGTGCGGCCACGCCCCCTCTCCCGCTCTCCCCTCGCCCCGCGCACCGCATCTGACCTCGCACTGCACTCGCCTCGCCTCCTCTCCTCTCCCGTCGCTCCTTACAAACACTCACTCTGTTTGGACGCTACAGGCTCCATTTGTCTAGGCCGAAGTTAAGTTAGAAGACAGCGCTACATCTTTATCTAAGTACCTCCTTTTGGTACAAAAGAGACACCGTTCTGAGTCTCACTTAACAGAGGCCTAGATATATCGTGATATACCTGAATTGATTTGAACCGCTTGTATGGAAAAGCTGCTTTGTTTGCTAGTTGGCTTGCATTGCCGCTCGTTTTGCATGGCATGCTACTTGAGTTGTGTCCGTACTTTTGTGAAAATGTTTGTGATGTGGATGGGTTTACCCCACTGTGTTGTAGTTATGCTTAGTTTGGTTTACGTTCCCTAAACTGAACCGATAGACCAGCTACAACCAGTAGATCGTCTATGTTCAAACTAAAAGGTGTTTTTGTAAAATCAAAAACGGTTATAGGTACTTAGAAGATTTTCGTAGTGAAGTAGACTAAAGAAGTAGATCACTTTATGGTAGTTTCTTCACTGGACAACGTTCAGGCTTTTATACTAAAACTGTTGAATAAACCAGTTTCGCAATAGAGTTAAAGTAAGCTGGTTTTTATGTAGATAATATTTTTTTGGATGCGGATTTAATTGCATTTGTGTTTGTCTGTTTGTCTTCCAGTTTTTTGTGCGGCTGGACCACATTCGGAAGTGTTTCACTCAGAATGGCGGTATCTTCGTTTTAGAAGAATTCAGTAAGTTATTTACTAACAACCAAGTTCCTTTTCAAATTCCACAACTCTTCTTTTTTTTTACTTTTTATCTATCTTTTATATTTATATTTCTATCTGATCTGAAATTAGCGATTTTGTATATATTATAAAATTTTGATAAACACAACTCAACATAGAGCTGTGCTGGTGCGCGCTTAGAATTTGCACCACCCCAACTCTTTCCGCGTGTGTCGTAAGAAGCGACTAAAGGATATCCACCGGGGGCGGGCAGCAGCGCCCCCTTCTACCACCGAGCTGTGATCCCCAACCCGCATGCCCAGCGTGGGGATTATGGGCATTACTCCCCATGTGATAAAAGCCAATAAGGCGCTTATCAGGGGGAGGCCTGCGTCCAGTAGTGGACCAATACAGGCTGCTGAGGTTGAGGTTGAGGTTTGTTTCCTTCTTCGTTTGTTTTGTATAACTTACTTGCGATTAATCTTTGTTCTTCATTTATTTCAACAGATCCAAAAACAAGGGAAATAATTCAAAGAAAGTACAAATCTGTGATGGTAAGTCTTTTAGACCATGTACAATGTTCCTATGTAGTAACAATTTATGTTGTTTATTTGTCTTCCTTTTATGTTTTTAGGCAGAGAAAGTAGTATTTGATCTGCACCGACTGTTCTCCATATGGCTTGCTCGATACTTCCTATATCTCGAGATCAGTGAGAGTGTACATCATGTTTTTAGTTAATTCTCATGTGTACGTATACCTTTCCTATTTATTTTTGCTTATTTTCATTCTTTTCGTCCTGATTTTCTCAATGCATGCTTAATATGTACAAGCATGTTTTTTTAACTCGCTGTTGAAGTAAGTATTTTTAAATAATTTTATTGTACGTATACTTTAAAACTACCCTTACCTCCGAATACTCCAACGCATCTTAAATTTAAGGCGCTAACCCGACTGATTTTTTAATTTTTAATTTTGTTCTTGTATTATTATCGTGTAAGTACGCATGCAACCTGTACTTCGAAAGTAAAATTTTGTAGTCTTTGAAAGTGACCCTAGGTAGAACATTTTCCTAGAAAATGTCCAGCTGAAGCAAAACTACTTTTTATGAACATTTTCATGTAAGAGTTTCTATTCTTCGTCGTTGTAACATTTCTTACTTCTTAACTTAGTTAGTAAAAGTATTTTTATAAACCTTCTTCGTTATATCGTTATAATAACTTTTAATTAAGTTAGTATACCTGCAGGGTGGATATTAGGAGGGGGCAGTATGGGCCTCCCCTTACTGCCAAACCTTTGCAGCTACAGTAAAATAATCTTACGAGACTATCCATAATTATTCGAGAAATTTTCATCCCCATTCAAAGATTTTAAAAAAAATTAAATGCAAGAAAAATACTTTTAACACACACTTTTTTGAAGTAGCAGATATAAAAAACCTGTTTTTTATATCTGATGATAAAGTTCTACGCAATTCACAGGCCGACCAAATCTGCTACGCGGTTCTCTGCGTGTTTTCCTATTTCGCGGCGGGGCAGGAGCAAAAGAAGGCGATACTGGAGCAAGCGGCCCGAGTGCCTCCGGTCTCGCCAAGTCTCGCACCGGTCTCGCCGAGCCTCAGACCTGCCTCGCCGGGTCTCGCGCCTGCTTCGCCGCGGCTCGCTGCCTCACCTACCGACTCTCGCAGGACCAGTCCACAGGTACAGCTAAATATTCGGTTTATTTCTACTAGTGATGTAGGATATCAAAGAAAAAGAACGAGATTCTAGAGACAATGAAAAATTGGAATTTCTCTCCCCCTTTCAGCGTAATACACCCATTGTTGCCCAACCTTAATTCGTGGGATGTAGAGGAACAAACGAAGGCGGAGCGGGGGTTGCAATCTGCATCAATTGAACCCCATATTTGGTCTGCGGTTATTTTTCTGTCAAAAAGTTTATTTTGTTCACAATTTTTGACCATTTTTAAAGGAAACAAGTTCTCTTAGAAATCCATGAATTTAAATTGATTACTGTAAAATAAACTAATGTTTATTATTTGATCAATGAAGGAAAATACTTCCCGCATTGATTATCCTCAGCTTCAACTGGTTCCTGTCACAGTTCTGTATTATATTTTACTATAAAAACTTCCGTAGTTTGACGAATTCATTATGAATGTAAGCGGGTAACTACGAACCTATTTTGTGTTGGAAGAACACCAACGTTTCATCCCTTAACGAGGGACTTCATCAGGGTGAATGCGGTTCGCGTCGCGCCTGTACCGCGTCCTTCCGCGCACTACGGGCTAGAGCACGCAGAGCACGGGTCGTAGGCGCCGGGGGTGGTGGGGGGCACGCTGCTTGTCGATACTGTTGAGTAGGAGAGCCAGCTCCCGAACCGCACTCACCCTGATGAAGTCCCTCGTTAAGGGATGAAACGTTGGAGTTCTTCCAACACAAAATAGGTTCGTAGTTAACCCGCTTACATTCATAATGAGTTCTGTATTATGTTTCTTTTCTTTGCTGTTTTTTTTTTCTATTTCTATTTTTTTTTATGTGTCTTTTAAAATGTATGTGAATGTATTTTCTCGTAAACCTATGGACTAGTATTGTCTGAAATAAAACCTTTTTATTTTATTTATTTATTTATTATTTATGTTTTCAGGTCGAAAAGAAGTCCCCTGTCAGTCGGTCCGGGGAACGCTTTACCCCGGCGGAGGACAGAGGCAGTCCCGGGCGAGACAGAGGCGACAGTGCACCACCCGCCGCCCCCGCCGCCCCCGCCGGCTATGTCGACAAAGGTAAGAGGAAATCAGCCGTCGACAAAGCTGAATCTATACAGTATCGACAACGGTAAGACAAACTAGGGCTCGTAGTATTAAGGCTTGCGCATTCATTTCAAAAAGTTTCGACTTCGACGGGACTTGAACCCGCATCCTTCCCTTCAAGTCCCGTCGAACTCGATTTTTTTTGGGATATTATTTGATTTCTTAGAAATTACCACGAGTGTAAGGGCTTACGCACTATAATAACACGAATAATCGTACAGTAATCGAATAGTACAGTAAGCAGAGCTTGTGTTATGGGTACTAGATGACTGATATACATAATACAATACATTACATAAATAGATATTTTTATTAAACATAGAAACGATCAGAATACCCGCACAAATATTTGTAGATCGTACAAACATTTGTCCCAAGGCGGGAATCGAACCCGCAACCTCCTGCGCCGCAGGCGGACCTTCGCCCGTCGCGCCGCATCGGTCGTCAATAGAGAAAAATAACGTCGTCATCGAATACGTAAAATATTTGAAACTAATTGCTTCAATTTCAATAGTTTACGCAATTATGACGATGCGGTGTCATTCTTCTATATTCTACCCTAGACAACTATCCCCGTGCTAGGCCTGCAGGAGGAAAAGAAAATGCTATATCGCATTCTATTTATTCACAGGGGCAGACGTGAAGCCGGAGCCGCCAGGGCAGGACCCAGGCCGGCAGCCCCCGGGGCCGCAGCGCAAGAACAGCCTGCCCCCGCGGCGACCCCCACCCCCCGCGCCCCCGCAGCAGAGACTGAGCCGCGCGCTCTCCCTCGCGCCCGCGCCTAGTCGCCCGCTCGACCCGCCCTCTGTAAGTACCGGGCGATTTTTAAAAATTAAAATGTGAAAATTTAAAAATTCTTCAAAAACTATTACTAGCAGCCCGAAGTCAAAAACCAAAAAAATGGCAGTGTTGCACCACTGGACCCCAGAAAGCACGGTGAGCCGTTGGCTCTGCGCCTGACCTCTCCCCGTTCGTGTCCCTGATGTTAAAATTTGTTATAATCATTAAAAGTCCCTTTGTGATTTTGAATAAAGATTAATTGACCAGTCTCTCAAGAGAATGCTGTGTGAATTGTCTAGCATTATTCATATAATAAAAATATTCATTGATCATTATGTCTAATCAATTACTAAATATGCATTTTTCGGAAGCAATATATGCATTTTTTGACCAATCGCTTGTCAAATCAACGGTGACCTAATAAGCGTTGGAGAAACTGACTGTAATCTCGGGGATTACAGTCTCACCTCAACAACCTGTATTGGTCCACTGCTGGACGCAGGCCTCCCCCTGATAAGCGTCTTATTGGCTTTTATCTCATAATTGATGATTATTATATTAGGTACTCAACAAACGCAAATCATATTCAAGCACATCTCATAAATCTCTATTTTAGTCTCAATGAAAATCTGTTAAAAAATCGTCACTTAAAACCAGCTCAAATCTGATACGTGTTTGAAAATTTAGCTGTAAGACACGTCAAATATTTGAAATTAAATCAAGTAGAGATAATAGAGTCCACAGGTGATCGGAATGCTGGCTTTTATTTCGGTCAACGAATTAGCATTGCCATTCAACGTGGCAATGCTGCTAGCATTCTGGGCACTCTGCCTTCTGGTGACGGCTTAGATTTTTAAGAAATAAATATACTTACTTGTATTATAATAGTTGTTATTGTTTTATTCTGTTAATGTTTTGATGTAAATTTTTGATGTTTTAGTACCTAATTAAATTTTAATAAAGTAGAGATAATCAGTACCTTTGCGGTAATGTTACAGATCCCCCCACGCGTGGGCCCGACCGTGATCCGCGCAGGCCCGCCGCCGGCGCTGCCGCCGCGACAACTATCCGCCGCCGCAGACCTCAACACTGTTAGGTAAATACAACAAACCAGCCAGTAATGGAAGAAGCTGCCCTGCATTTTTTATCAGGATACAGTAGTCGTAGCGAAGCAATTGGTTTAGGAGAGTCAAATCAAAAACTCTTTATTTCCAAAACTAAAATAAACGTTCACTCAGAAGAGGTCCAATTATAAAATTAAACTGAAAAAAAGTGATATTTTTTAATTCTGTCGCTTCGGTATGTAGACTAAAGTAAAGTAGCAACGATGAAACCTTTAGCCTGTTAGTTGCTATTTTTCGAATTGGAGCTAAACCCGTCCCAAGTCCCATTTAGTTATGAATAGTTTTCTTTCAAATATTAACTGTGTTTTAAATTACGCAGCCCAGCCAATAATACCATGAACCAACAATAAGGTATGCAATGGCAAACTGCTCATTCATTATAGCAACACCACGTAGAATGAAACACTGACAGTACCTACCTTACCTACCATTTATAGAAACTCATTTAGTCTATTAAATAAGTTAAACTGGCGGACTAAACAGAAGGTAACATTTTGTTGAAACTTGTTACCGCATTCACTGCCCAGCCTCGGCGGTGCGACCCGCAGGGGCCGCGACATGGGGATCGGGCATGTCTGCGTCTTAGGCCATGAAAGTGTTAGAGCTCTGCGCTCATTAATCCAGTATAGTTGTTCTATCTCACGAAGTCCGTTTAGCCCTACTATGAACAACTGTGCGCTTAGTTGTCATGCTGACGGTACTCGCTACCAAAATCTGACGTGAATACAATGAGCACTAGTGACCCGGACCGCGTCTCGGGCGAGACTGATTGCTTCTGAGTTTACGCACACTAAAACAATGTGTACATGCATTCACTATGACATACATAGCCCAACGGACTTCGTGAGATAGGACAACTCTACCGCTACTAAATACACAGTACAAAAACGTGCATACAAATGGTCTTCAACTCGTTATCTTTAGATACATTTTACAGTGACAAAATGGCTTCCCACAAGCTTCAAACCAGTGGCTTCAAACCAGTCTGTCGCGAGGTGGCGCCACCACCTATTTTATTATATTAATATGTTAACGAAAGAATTTTCAAAAATCGAACTTGAAGTTTGTGATACCTATCATAAGCTTATTTTTAATGCCTCTGTAATTATTTTTTTATATGGTGTAGGCAGAGATGCCAAGTAGCTCATTTTGCTCACCATTCGGCCAAAAAATTGCATTTATCCTTTATCTAAGCATTTTGGTCATGTTATTTGGATCGTGCTCCAAGATGCTCTATCCTAGTATTCTTAATTGCCATCTTTCTGTTTATTACAAGAAGTATTGTGTATGGATGTCTAGATCCAAAAAATTTAACTTTTGCACTCTCACAATATCCCCGTTTACACTGTTCAAAATTACGAAGATACCTACGTACCTACCAGATTTTAAATTCATTTTGCTAACAAGGTGTTGATTCTGTTGTCCGAACTATTTTAAGCACTGTCAAATTAGGATTGCTTTGTAAAATGGAACAACCGAATCGACAACGTTGATATAGAAATTGCAATCCGCCATACCGCAATTAATTGTCATGTTTCTAAGTTATATTTATTGTAGGGCTTCGCCGAACCCCGTCCGGCGAGGGCCGCCGCAGCGCCAGGGCTCCATCAGCGCGCCCTTCGCCCCCACCAACCCTTTCACCACTCCGAGACACGCAGAGTTCATCATACCACAGAGAAGCAATGCAAGACGGTCTTCTACTACAGATCGGAGCTAAGGCCCCCATTAAAAATGGAACGTATTTTGCTATGCATAGTTGATTTAACCCTAACCTATAGAAATAGTTGAAACAGACTGAAAGGAAAGGCGCTGGGATGAGAAGCACTTGTGCTTAGTTCTATTACACTATAGGTATTACCAAAGGACCTCTTACATAAATACATACAATTAAAAAAAATCTAGTAACCTCAACATCTCAACAGCCTATATTGGTCCACTGCTGGACACAGGCCTCCCCATGATTAGCACCTTATTGGCTTTTATCACATGGGCGGTAATGCCCATAATCCCCACGCTGAGCAGCCAGGTTGGGGATCGCAGTCCGGTGGTAGAATTGGATGACATAACTTTAAGAAAGACAAAACCCTGCGAGACGTTTTCCAGAAAAGAAAACCACCTTTTAGTGTTTCGTCTTTTTCTGACTCATGTCAATAGGTTTTTATGCGAGGTTCTATGGTACCTAATAGTCAGTGTACCTACTAACACAAGAGCTAGTCATCTCCAATGCGTAAAATATCTCTTCATCACTATTAATACATTCACTTTAGAACTGCCTCCAACAAACGAGTTTTTTTGCCATAATCACCTCACTTGGCAGGCGTTCCGGTGATTGTAGTGAAGGTGATGAATAAATCATAGAATTAAAATAATACCCTTCCTTTGGCAAACTCCCTTAAAATAAAAATAAGAATTTATTCATAGCCACACCCAACTTATACAAAAAAGGGAAATAGAAAAATATACGTAATAATGAAAAACTTGCCTTTGGATTTAAGTTTAAAAGCCGCCACACACAGAAACCGTGGCCGGGCCGGAGGTGAAGGTGTGCGGGTTGTATCATACGAATTTATATGAGAGACTACACATACGCCGCCCGGCGGTGTAGGTATGTGTAGTCTCTCATATAAATTTGTAAGCAGCAGCGTGTATTGGAGTCCCAAGGGTAAAAATAATTGGTCTTTCCCTATCTATGTGCGCGGCTAATTAGGTCCAGCCTCGGCCTGTTGTCGTTTATCCACCGAGGTCGATAACGACGCTGGATTTCAGTCTGGATTTAGTCAGCTCATACGCAATACATGGGCTGAGTTTTTAATTAATTCATCTGTATGTGAGCAAAATAACTCGGAACCGGGCTTCATACTTAAGTAGGTACTGAAAACAGTTGCATAAAATGTTTGGCAGTTCAATCAGGGCTTTATAGGCACCATTTGTAACAGTTACTGTACGTAAATAACAATAACCCTTACATTAAACCTCCGCTTCTTGTTTCCTACCGAATTCGTGCCCGACCTTTTCTATAAAAGGTCGATCATAGGTAACACAAGAATGGACCCGTCCGGTTTTGTTTGTATTAGGACCCCATAGTAGACGGTTAAGGCTGCCCGTCCATTGACGCGGAGCGAGGCAGCAAAGCGCAATTCCATAGGTCGACTGAAACAGAGCGAGGTTTTTATGCAGTCCGATTGGTTAGGGTGCGTTTGTACTGACGCGGAGCTGGGTGGAGTGGAGCGGAGAAGAGCAGTGAATAGTGGCAAGTGTTTCCATTGAAGCGAAGCGGAGTACACTCACACCACAGCCTGCTCGACTCCGTTCTGTCCGCCTCGGGCTGCGTATTCATATATTTTATTTGAAAGTCCGTTCAGCTCCTGCACTGTGATTGGCTAATTCACGGTCCGCTCCACTCCCACTCCCCAGCTCCGATCAGGGGAAACGCACCCTTAATATTGCTTAAAACTCCGCTCCGCTGCCTCGCTCCGCGCCAATGGACAGAAAGGCTTACGCATTGTTTGGTTCATTCATTATCAAGCGAAGCATACTTACACTACATTTGTGCAATCAGTGCTACGAGTGCTTACGAAGGATTATAATGTTTAAATCATCCTAATAATTATAAAGCTATCTCGTACTACAAAAACTTCATAATTAAACATTGGATTATATGTATACAACTTAAAATGCATTGTAACGTTGTCTTAGTAGTTGTAAACTGTTCAAAATGACAAATAAACTTACTCAGTGGTGTTATTATATAATAATGTTAAATTATTTGACAAATTAACATGAATTGCATATCTAGATTGTTTAGTAGTACCTATATATCAGCTAGAGCTATTGTCTTCTTGTGTTGTCATTTCTAGTTCAGTTATTGCCAAAACTGCAGATTTTATTCAGTTGTACCTACTGGTATTGTTATAGATCAGTTGAGCTACCTCTAGATATATTGCAATAATTTGCAGTTAGCTCAATTGCTTCAACTGTAAATACTAGTTCTAATTTGTTTCTATTCTTTGATTGTAATTTTTAATTGTACCTGTGGTTGTACAGAATAAGCTGTTGTATAGAATCGTACTACCTATCCTTAACCAGTCAGGGTTATTATAATGTAAAAGATCTCAAAATATTTTATTTATTGCAATAAATAGATACAAATTTTCTTAGTTTTATTTTTTAATTCCTCCATAGAGTAAATAAATAATTAATAATAATAAATAATGCTGGACAATTCACACAGCATTATCTAGCCCCAAGCTAAGCAGAGCTTGTGTTATGGGTACTAGATAACTGTAAACTGATAGACTTATTACAATACACTACATAGATATATATTTTTTACTATACATAGAAAAACATCCAGAACACCCTGAACAAACGTGTGCAGATCGTACAAACATTTGTCCCGAGGCGGGAATCGAACCCGCAACCTCCTGCGTCGCAGGCGGACCTTCGCCCGCTGTGCCACAAAGGTCGTCATAGAGTATCTAGGAACAGAGGATAGATAGACGCCCCTGAGCTACCCCGTCTACTTCCATATCTGTAGGTACAACCAGTTAAACAAATTGGATAAGTTTCCTCCAATTTTTTCACCTTAAAAAATGATTGATCTACTGGACTGAACATTTAAATAACAAAAGCGATTCATGTGGCACCGGTCGCGCGACAGCGCTTGCTAGGAGTCGCGTACCATACTAGGCTAACTCATTTCAAAATGACTTCCCTTGTGACCCTGAAAGACCTACTTGACCCTTGATCCGTGTACAAACTACTGAGACATCAGATTGACTCATTGCCCAGTTACTCAGCCTATATTGGTCCACTGCTGGACGCAGGACTCCCCCTGATATGCGCCTTATTGGCTTTTATCATATGGGGCAAGTGGTAATGCCCATAATCCCCACGTTGGGCATGCGAGTTCGGGATCGCAGTTCGGTGGAAGAATTGTTCTGCAGGGGGCGCTGCTGCCCGCCCCCAGATGGATATCCCTTTAGTCGCTTCTTACGACACCCGCGGGAAGAATTGGGGTGGTGCTTCTAAGCCGGCACACAGCCTAATCAATAACCATGGGTAGTCAATCTGAGGCTCAGATTGACTACCCATGGTTACCTATTACTGAAAATTCTCTTCAGGCACCCTTTCGTTATCGTCGCAACAGAATACGCTGCTCGTCCCCCTAGAAGAACCATGTTGGGCGCCAACTCTCCTATTGTCCGCCTCTGTAAGCTTGTTACTAAATGCGATCTGTTGGATATCCACTATGACAGTCTTACCAGCTTCGGCCGCCGCGCCACTTGCTCGGTAGGTACACCTGGAGTGTAATTTCTTCCTCAATCTACCATGGTGCAAGTCTTGTCATAATTCGTTTAGCCGTTTGGTCATGTGAAACTTTTAACTGAAAAATGGAGTTGCTACTTTCGATTAGTAATGTATTTAGGTGTTTCAGCTACTGTGAGCTTGTTGTTTCATAAGTTCAATCATCTTGATGTATTTTAACACAAATAACACAAGCTCTGCTTAGCTTGGGACTAGATAACGATGTGTGAATTATCCAGCATTATTTATTTATTTTTTAAGAGATTTTATAAGATTTAGGTAGGTACCTATGTAGATTTTAAAAGTATAATAGTTATTGTTTTCCACAATGCTTAGACTAAAGTTTTATGCATGCTGTGTCGGCCAGATAAAAATAAACGAGATTATGAAAGCTTTGCGTTTTGCGTCCGCACTTCGCAACTGCCGATGAAAACAAAGTAGAGTTAGGGCCTGAAGGCCTTTCTTAGTTCTCCAAAATGTAGCAATCGTTTGTTTCGTTTCATGTTTTTTGTGCAAATTGATACCTATCTAATTCAGTTCATAAAAGTACCTACACCAATTGGCCGCTGGAGAATTGAAATAGGCTCCCTGAAGCGAAGTAGAAAACTCAGGCTTGTTTGAGGACATTGAAACGACGGTTTTAATGTACACATACCACGAAATATTTATTATATTCTAAACAGACTTAAGTTAATCTAGGTACTTACATAAGATTATTTAAATATTCAAAACGCGACTTTGCTCTATGCTACGGGTGGTACCTATCTTCACGTAGTTAGAGGCTGACCGTCACCCACCGGTTGCGTGAGAGTCTTTTTACTGTTTTTTTGCTTCTAAGTAATTACTTACCTAGATTAAGATATATTGCCATACCCTACCTGACAGGGTACATGAATACTTACTATATGTAATATTTTTGTTTTCGCAATAAAGTACTGAATACTGAATACTTAAAAGAAAGAAAAACGAAAACTTAAAAGAATTACGCATCGTAGACTATTTGCTGTGAACCCATGCTAAAACTACCTTCGAATCAATTGTCGTTTCCGAGTCATATTATTGACAAGTAGGTATTTGGTGTGAAAGATTTGTAAATAAAATCAACAATCTTTTATGTCAATATACTCCAAAACGACACTTGAATCGAAGTTTGTTTTGAAATAAAATCTGCATAGGTTCATAGCAAATGGTTTACAGTGGACGCAAAACTTTTTTTCTGCTTAGGTAGGTACTTTATGACTCAAAAAGTTAAAAAAAAAAAAAAGTTTAATTTCCCGCGCGACCGCTGCGGTCAGCCATCTTAACATCTGGCTATGAAGTTATCGCTAGGCTAGCGAATCTAGCTAGGCTCGTAGAGCCGCGAGCTAATGATAATAAAATAGATAGGGCTTTAGCAAAGCAATGAGTACGTCTAAGGTTACATTTTAATATCACAGATTCAAACGTTTCAGTCTATTTACCGTCTTAAAGCGTCTTGAAGGAGCGATTGTTTTTTTTATTAAGATAAAAATAATCTATTATGACGTTGGAAGACGATATGAATAGACCTGAAATTTGTTTTCAAATTACAGTTCTTAACTTAACTATTCTTATGTTTACGGTAGGAACCCTTGGCGAATAACATGTTCTTTCTTTCTAAGTTCCTATTTTACTTAGTCTCATGAGATCGTGATGTAGAAGTTGCAAAAAAATACCGAAATATACAGTCTAATGAAAGCTTCAGTTCAACAAAAATATTTTTTATAACATTACCTACCTACTCACACATTAAAATCTACAGCGTTCTAAAATTTAATTAAATTAAAATTATATTGATAATATACAATTTGATTCTTAGGGCGCGGCATACCACATCATATCCCTGCGATGGATTTTGACATGCATGGCTACAAACAATTGCACTAGACATCTTTGTGTGTTCCAACTTGTTTGTAGGCAGTCATATAAATACAGCAAATAGTCTGGGTTTAATATTTACCGTACATTGAATATAATCATCACATTTTAATGAAAATAACTTATTACCATGAAACCATTAGCGATGCGTGACCCGAGAGCTGGTGAGTATCTGGCATAGCGCATCAGCATTGCCATACAGCGTGGCAATGCAGCCAGCGTCTTGGGGACGCTTCCGACTGGTATTGATATGGATCAATTGGTGAATTATGGTTTCAATTGTAAATACTAGTATAATTTTCTTTGTGAATAAAGGTTTATACTTACATGACATACATACACCTCTATTATATGTACTTTGTGAGTAAATTCACAAACAACATTATACCATGTGATTCTTATCAATTTAAAACTTCGATAATAGTTACATGGTATAGCAAAGAATGTTTACAAAGCAATATTTAATTATAACCTACAAACTTACCTATCTAAGCAACAAAACATAGGTACATAACATGACAATGACAAGGAACCCTACATTTACATAAATTAAACATAAATGATCGCAAACAAGTATATAAATTCTTGAATTGTGGTTAGTTAACGAACGCATGTACTTAACAATCAAATTCTACAAATGGCTCAATGATTTCGAATACACCCCCGCACACCGCTAAATTCGAGCAAAATCAACTGTAATCTTAAGGCTGATCGCACCGGTCGCGCGGGAAATTCAAAATCATTCTGTTTTTTGTATTTTAAGCGTTCTACATGTAATATAGCTAGCAGAATTGTTGTTTTGCGACCATTCACAATTGTCAACGAACAAACAAACCCACGCTAAAATTAACTTAGATTCAACTGTCGTTTTGGAGTGTATTGTTTATTATTTTTGATTTTTATTGAGAATTGAGTAACATTTATGTTAATTTTAGTAACTAATCAATATTGACTCGAAAATGACAATTGATTAGTTTTTTTTTGCATGGGTATATTTGGGATGCAAGGAACACTCGCATTCGCATTCGCGAATATTCGCAGGATTTTCAATAGATACGCAATTTTAAAATTGTGCGGAAATTTTATCATACGTTTTTAAAAGTAATAGTAAAGTCTATAATGAGGAACATTTACAAGGGCAAAACAAAAAAGCGATGTGATCTGCAGAATTATAAAATATACCGTGTCGCAGATCACATTTCGAAATTCATACCTACTTTGT
This sequence comes from Eupithecia subfuscata, assembly GCA_963564075.1. Lineage (NCBI taxonomy): Eukaryota > Metazoa > Arthropoda > Insecta > Lepidoptera > Geometridae > Eupithecia > Eupithecia subfuscata. Next base: position 13,258,023 of record OY751099.1, on the reverse strand, counting down.
GCTGAATTCAAGAATAGCGTATGCCGCGAAACAGAGTAATAGATACCTACTTAATTTATTTTGTGCGCGTTTCGCTATTCCAAAGATCAAATGATAAAACAATCCATTTAATTCAGTCGAGAATGATTTCATATTACAAAAAAAATACATATGTTAAGTGAGAGTGACGAAAGTTTGACTGCGGAGGCCCTAACATCCATCCAAAACAACCCTCGCTCCGCTTGTGACTTAGGTACCTCTACAATCCTGAGTTCCACTCGGGATTTAATAAACGTCCGTGTAAGACATTGCTTTATCCCCTTGGCGCATAATCTCCTATTCCATTATCAAATAAGGTTTTAGTTTCAAAGAGTTGATCACAGATTCACTTAAAAATAATAACTTCGATAGGGTTGAAGTAATTTTGTTTGTCCATGCGATTTTAAACTCTTAATTTAGTTTCTGGTTTTACACATAGCCCGTGGCCATTTCATGTCATCTATGTCGAAAAACCGTCAGTATTGTAAGAGCGCCTAAGTAAAAAGCGGAAACTGGCGGAAAATTGGTTCGATAAGTCCATATTCGCATTCGCGAATATGTAAAAATTGACATTCGTTACACCTCTATTATATGTATTGCAAATACCTTACAATTAAATCTGTCGCAAAACTAACTAGCTAGCTAGATAACTCGTAGAACGCAGAAAAAACAAAAATAATATAAAAAATTCGAATTTCCCACGCGGCCGGCGACGTCATCCTTAAGCTCTTAATTATCAACATCCAAGTCGTCATTCATTGTCATCATTTCTTGAAGCGTCTCCGATATTTCCAACCTTGAGTTTTCAGGAAATCTGAATATGTCACTTATTTCAGACCGTCTTTTTTCCGCTTCGTTCATCAGTAAATCGCTTTCATCTTCAAGCAATCTGCTGGTTTTCTCAAGGCCTTGAAACAGCTCCGAGTTCTGAGGATTTCAGATAAAGATAGTAAAGTTCATTTGTTACTTCAGAATTTCAGATATAAAGTTACCAACTTTTATTATAATAGCACAGATATTATAATACTAGATAATAGGTACCTACATAAAAGATTTTACTATCAAAGAAAATTATAGCTAAATAAAAGAAACAAATTAGAACTAGTAGGTATCGACAGTTGAAACAGCTAACTACACAGATTTTTATTACACTCTTTATTCAACAACAGCTGCTGCCCGCACCCGCAGGCGATCAACACACTGCCACGCACCACGCTGCATGTTGCGTGAACGCGTGTTCTAACGTTGCTTGTAAGTATCTCCGTTTGTATAGAAAACACGCACAGTCCAACACACAGAAAATGCATCCACGCGCGTTCGTGCAGATCACGCGCTCAGGCGCGGAGAAACATGCACCCACGCGCGTAGGTGCGGGGCGAGACGCAAGGTATGGCACACCGAGTCCCGCAGTGCAGCGAACAGCTTTGAATGAAATGAGTCAGAGCCGCCGTGAATCCACAAAACGCAACTACGCTCGTGAGTGCGTAAAAAACCCGCATGATGATGCAGATCTGCACTCCCGCAAGTAGGACGTGTCGACGCACCTACGCGCGTAGGTGCGTCGACACGCAACATGCAGCGTGGTGCGTGGCAGTGTGTTAACCGCCATAACATAAAGTCTGTGGACCGACGACGTCTAGTAGGTATATGTATAAATAACCGGCATGAGTCGTGAGCACAAACTGACACCTTCGCAATAGTTAATTTTTAAAGCCATAGGGGCGGGGCGGGGTGCCGAACTGCACGCGATTGGTTCCTCAGTCAATGCACATCGTCTATTGGAGGCTCGCGTGTCATTCGGCTACATTCATGTCATTCGTACATGCGCGAGCTTACCCCCACTACCTGCCCATCTGTGCTCACGACTCGTGCCGCTTATTATACTTACTACTATTAGACACAATATCATTCTACGCACCTGATTTAATGCCGTAACGCCTGGAGTAGGAAGATCTTCAAATAGATTAGGCTTAGCTTGGGAGGTGTGCGCAGTAGGGGTAGTTTTTTTGGTTATCCTGAGACTATATTTCTTACTGCTGCCAGGACTTTGCTGAAATTAAAACAAAAAGACTTAATTACAATACACCTTGTCCGAAGGTCGTCTTATCTGTCCCAGGGCATGTCCAAAAAAACAGATGAAAAAAACTATATTTTTTCATCATAATTATGTGAATATCTCAGAAACCAGACGCTTTAGGACATTTGTTTTAGTGTCCTCAATGTCTGTCAAAATAATATCAAATGTCTATCAGAATAAGCCTTTATTCACAAAGAATATCATACTACAAACAATTGAGCTAACTGCAGACTGTTGCAAACTGTCTACAGGTAGCCCAACTGATCCATATCAATAATAATTTTTATTTTGCGCGGCGATTTGTAAAAAAAAATTGGTTGTCTGTAAAGTCGGTTTACTGACGATAGTTGAACGTGACAACGTCTCAGAGCGAGGTAACGCCGCATGACGTCATGTTTTTTCGTGCGTGCAGCCGGCTCTATCGAATTATAAGACGTTGCCACGTCAAAAAATGGTACATAACCGATGTTAGGGCAAAAATCTTCAAACCAAACTTCCGTTGTCATTTACCATCTGGCACATTCAATTTGTACAAAAGGTATTTATTCCGTTTGTAAGAAGCGCAAAAATGTTCCGTACTTAGTAAAAAATGAAATAAAATTATACTTACTGAGTTAGTAGCTAAATTACGATTGTTCAATGGGTTCTTGACGTCTTTGGAATCTTTTCTTGATACAACTTGCCATTTTAACTTGACTTTCTCTGGCATAGAAATTCTAACAGACATTGTCCTGTAAATGTGAAATAATGTAGATAAGATAGGTAAGACACATTTTCTCGTGTATTCGTAGTACCCAATGTAAGTAATGTAGGTAAAGACAGCTAGAACTTACTCATTGATTTTGTCCATCGCCTCACTTTCGGTGTATAATTTATTGGGTTCGAATCCAGTAAAATCGATGGATAATAAATTATCGCTATTTCTTTTTCCATGTATAAATCCCAAATTTTTGATATTAGAACACTGTATCCAAACGTCGGACCACTTTTGAGTAACGTTGCTTGCAGTATCGTCGGCAATGTCATCATCATCTGATATTACTAAATATTCACCGTTTTCAACAACTGAATTATCGTTTGGAGAACATAAAAAATTATTTATATCCATATCCAATTCGTCTTCATCTTTTGAGCTTGTTTTATCATCATCGATCTTTTTATTGATTTGTTCAGGTTTTAAAATGAACATTCCAGGTTTTCCATTTTGCTTCGCAATTTCATCAACATTCTCTGAATAAACTGAGGTTATTTTAATATGCGAGGCTTCAGTTTCAGGTTCAACGCAAACAGGAATTGCATCGGGTTTTTTAATTTCAATGTCTGATTGGTAATTAATGGGGCAGAGATACTTTTGTTCATTTATTAAACCGTTCTTAGCGAGGCATGTTACTCGTGGTGAAGTACTTGTCACCGTGTTTTTTAAAACACAGTTATTATTAGGCGTAAGATGGTAGAACCCGTTAGTTCGTCGTATTTTAATTGGTTTTACCAATTTTGGGATCTTCTTTTGAGTTATTTCCTCATTTGAATATCCTTCTCTTTTCTTATTAATCTCTCCAATACTGTCAACATCCTCATTACTTTTGTCAACTGCCGTTGTTCGCAGTTTTACACCACCGGGCACTTCATTCTTCTTAATGACATTGCTTAACATGCTTAATGTGTTTTGTGTACTTTGTGGGAGGAAAGCAATGGGATCATTTAATACTTTTAAATTATCAACTTTATTGGTAGTTAGCCAATAACCTTTCGTACTCTTTTGAACTGAAACAGACTTCGATTTGACTATTTCTAGGCCTAAGGGTTCTTCTATTTCATATGGTCCCACGACTGCAAAATACTCTGTCATCATAGGCAGTGCGTATATTCCAAACGGGATATTCTCAGTTTCTGTAGAAGCTTGTTTGTTTATTACCACCGTTTTGCGAGTTAATCTAGCTAAATTGATTGCTTGAAGTAATTTTCCATGTTCAACGTAAAATCCTTTTTTATGGCAATAGATATCGGTAAAATCGTTTTCAAGTTTCATTAAAAACCACTTTGACCGCTCGATTGTTTCTGTTTTTTCTGATATTTTCTTATTATCTTGCAAGCAGTCATTTTCTGAGATAGGTGCATGTTGTTCATTTATAAACCAGTTTTCCTGTGATTCGTCGGAAACATTGCACGAGTTTTCTATTTTCGATAAGTTTGAGTCCGATGAATCACTTAAATTTCCTTTATCATTTTTCTTTACAGAACCTATTATTTCCCAACAGTCATCCCAGCCACCCAATATGCAAAAGTAATCTTTGCTTACCGAGTTGGTTACTAGCTTTCTCACAACACATGGGTACTTATGTACATCTACCAGACTAATGCTGTCGATGTTGATACAATCGTTGAAAAATGGCTTATGAATGTCTGTTGCAATATAAATCCGAAACGGCGGCCCTTTCTTTGTGGTTAAGAAAATATTCCTATGAGATGTGTAGCGCTCCAGTAAACTCTCCCACAGGTGGAGTATTATTCTGCCTTTCTTCGGGCGTTCCAATGTATTTTTTCCGCTTTTGCTTTGATCTATGTAATGTTTGTAACTTTTTGCTATCCAAGGTGTAAGAAAGTCTTGTGTTATTTTTTTTCCGTCTATAGGTTTATATAAGTCACCGCTAATTTCAAATGGGATATAAGGCTCACTTGACTGTGCGTTAATATTTTCTGTAAAACTGTCGGATATTACTTTAGTTATTAAAGGTGATTCATTAGATTTAACTGGCCCGTCTCTTTTATGATTTCTGTGTCCGCTAAGATTATCATTGCTTTGCTTTTTGCTATTTTCAAATATGGATGAATCTGTAACCTGCATTTCACTCCGTGAATCACCAAGAGCCAGTTTTGTCGCCGGGACCTTCATTAATTTTAACAATTTATTGTGTAATGTTATGTCATTTTTCTCCATTTCTTGAATCTTATTATTCGTGATTATATAATATTTGTCATTGTATTTTCTACCGGCGTATGCGTTTACTCTTGCACATGTAGATAATGTTTCATCGAAATTGATATCTTTTAGACAAACTTCTAATAAAGTTATACTCTTTCTCTCTAAACTCTCCTCACTGCAACGCATACGAGGTTTGAGGTCTTCATTTATAAGATTTTTCATTTTAATGTTTTCAAGCGACGGTTCAGTAGACTCAGCATTGGTAAGGTCCACCGTATCAGTGATATTAGATGTGGGTTTAGAGTCAGCTAAATTAAGAGTCGCAGATTCAGTAAATCTACCCTTACAAAAACATCGGTATAAATTGTGGACCATGCACCATGGCTCAATATTTGAAACGTTAAGTTTTTTGTCTACGATAGTTAAGATTTTTTTTGTTTCTGCTTCATTCGTCAGTCGTAAATTACTATAAAATTGTTCGTATTCCTTTGAAAATTTGGTATTTCTCTTTTTAGGCTTCATTAAAATACTTTTTTCTCCTCTAATAACAACAGTTTGGTGAAATTTCTGTTCTTCCTTTGCCAAGTTTGCAATCTTTGCATTATCCAAGTTTATCAATCCCGGAATTAATTCCGCATTAAAGCCACTTTCTAATAATTCAATTTCTTTGAACTTAGACATTTTACATTTGCACGCGAACATGCATTCAGGATAGCCACAGTGTTGCTTGAATTTATACGTACAACTTAAGGAATCGCAGATACAACCAAGATTGCAGTAAGCCTTTTCACAGAATTTAGAAGGATTAATTTTGGGCGTACCAGGTAACCGAATAACAGTCACAGCAAGCCTGTCTAATTCCCCAAATTTCTTCCTACTTTTTTCCTTCACTAATATACTATTATCCTCATTTGGTAGCTCTGGCTCTGGTGAATTCTCATACGATTCTTTTTCATCTGCGTACATAGAATCCTGCATCAAACTGATTTCGACAGAATCCAAAATATTTTCCATTATATTTTTTAGCTCTCTTTTGTTAGATTTATTTTGAAAGGGGTATTTTAGGGCAGTCTCATGAGCATTTGTCGGTGGTACACTGAAAATATCTCTCCTCATTAATATTCGGTTCTGGTCATATTTATAACTCAAATCAAAAGTAACACAGCATTCGGGATCGTATTGGATGAGGCCATTGTTCTTAACTGTTCCTAAAACGGAAACTGTAAATTCAGCCCATTTCTCTGAAATAGTTCCATCATCTGGACGCAATTTATTCAAAAACTTTGCCATTACCGGCTCAACGACTTTCCCAAAAGTAGGGTGTATTTCAAGAGCTGGTTTCGGAAGTTTTACAAGCTCTATAGGACCTACATGGTACTTTTGATACGAATCATCTAGATATTTTTTTCTTCCCAAAGGACCTGGTTTTAATTTTATGCTTAGTGAGTTGCGTAGTAAACCATGCTTCTTTGTGTTCTTTGCAATGGTACTCTTCCTTTCTTTTACTTCTTTGTCTTTTTTTTCTAGATCGTAGTTACTTATAAATTTAGTTTTCCCTATAATTAAAGAAAAAAGAATTTATTTGAGGCACATAGGTACACATATACAAATAAAACCAGCTAAGTGCGAGACAACTCGCACACGGAGGGTTCTGTACCATCATACAAAATAATAGTGAAATATCACTAACTAAAGAAACCCTAAAAAACGGATGTTTATGATGAATCGAAAATAAAGCAAAAAGCCAACATGACGCGGTCACCCAACCAAGTTCCTTTCCTACTAATCGCGCCCAACGTTGCTTCACTTCCGTTATCGGTAGGTACTCAACGAGGGACATTGGCCCCCTATTTTTTTTTAATATTTTATTTTTCTTATATTAATATTTTATTAAATATTTTATATAGCGGCTATAGTAATTTTGTAATACATATTTTTTTTATTCGGCGAGGAAATTCTTTTACGAAGAAACTGGTCTGGGACCAGAATTATGTGGGACTCGACGCCCTGAGAAGGACGTAATGCCCACTAAAAAACTCTCCGGTATCCCTCTCTCGCCATTTTCGCCGAACCAAGGGAATATTTAAAACCTACCGCGGCCCGACAGGCGTTCCCTCTTCCTCCCATACAGGGCCAGCGAGCCCAATAATCCACATACTCGCCAACCGCATACTTCCGTCACATTTCCTCCACCCGATTAGGACACAGACAGGACAGACACAGTTGAAACCGCGAGTAATACATACCCTGACAAAATTTCAACAATCTACGTATTACGGTTTAAGAGACAAACGTAGACCGAAAATAGTCAAAATAAATCGCATTTTTAACGGGAGCGCTCTTAAATTTTAATATAACGGCAAGAGAAATACACACTCTGTGAAAATTACAACAGCTACCTTTTACGTTTCATAAAATACAGCCCGCTGACAGACGGACGAACGGACGGACAGCGGAAGCTTATTAATAGCTTCCGCTGTCCGTCGTGTAGCGCGTTGCCCGCGTTATTAGCGCAAAACTAGACGCGCTTAACAACACGCACTACTCCCGCTTGTAATAAACACGTTACAGTCCGGTCAATTTAGACATCCGGTGGCTCTTAGGAAAAATGTATTTAGACATTTTTTATAGGTAATGCTGAAAATCGCGAAATACCCGTTTTTGCGACCTTTGACCCCGAGTAATTTTTTTTCTAGGTGGCGGATCGATGAGGACTTTTCATATTTCATTTAAGTATGTGTTTTGAACAATCCTACCAATTTTAAGCTGGCTGCGAATTTTTGTAACCTTACCCCTATTTTTCGGCCTATTTTGACCGGACTATTAATGTTACGTTTGGGCTGCAGAACCGTAATTGGGAGATATCGATACCTTCACGCGTTCCTGACAAAAGTAAGTTGACAGACGGATAGACAGGCGGACAACAAAGTGATCTTATAAGGGTTCCTTTTCGAGGAACGGAACTCTAAAAAACAAAGTCTAACAACAGGTATGTAAGTATGTACAGATAAATACTAAGTCCAAAAAAAAATATGCATACCTCCTTTACTTCCAACTACTCTAATGCGCCTGCCATTCCATAAGACAAACTGAGTGGGGTTGGCCTTTCTTTCCGGATTAATATTACTAAGCATTTGCCAAGCCGTTCTAGATATTGGATGATCAGCTTTAAGTAATTTTTTTGCCAGATTTTGCGTGTTAAAATCATAGGCGGAACCTGTTCTTATTTTACTGAGAAGTGCATTTTGTTGCTTTTCCATGTCTTCGACAATGAAACGATAATTATCTTGTTCAAACTGGTTTCGTATATCTCTTACGGTTCGAACTTTCAACCTGGATCTTTTTTTCGATACGTAGTATTTCTCAGTTTTTGGTTCAAAGGTGCAAGTTTCATTTTCGCTGACTTTCACTGGTATTGGTGTAGCTGGTGTCACAGATAAGAGGTCACGTAGGTTGCTCGTTGGTTGTATATTTACTCTAGTAACATCCGAATAAAAAATTTTACTGTCTCCTCTAGATTCATCAGAGAGAAAGATTTCATTGTCCACTTCCATAATGAATATCTGAAAAAACAAGAAGGTAGTTATGTAGGTAACTTCCATTGAAAAATGTTATTTTTACGTACGACCGTGCATATAAATTTCAAAAAGAAAAAAATAAGTTGTGTTTGTGGAGCAACTATTAACACACCAAAGCAGAGAGACTGAGTCCCGTTTTATGAAATATTCTTAACATTACGTACCTATACCACAGATTAGATAACCCTATACCTCGGAAGGATGTTCTAAATTTTCGAAGCATTTGTTCAGGGTTAAAGCATAAATTATGAAATTGCCGTTTTGTTGTAATAGGTACTTCGAATTGACATAGAACCTTCATGGTTTGAGATTTTTGAGTGAAACTTTTTTCAAATGGTACCTACCTATGAGATAAAAAATGTGCAACATTCGATTAGCGACTTTCAGTTGTTTCTTTTATTCAGCTTAGACAAGAAAGATGGATACTTCGAAAATTCGAGTGCTTTTTGAATACGAGTTCCGACGCGGAACTAACGCGGCAGAAACAGCTCGCAATATCAATGTTGCGTTTGGAGTTTGGAGACACTGCTAATGAACGCACCATGCGATTTTGATTTTAAACGCTTTCGTGATGGAAACTTTGATTTGAAGAACGAACCACGTGGAAGACCACACAGGTGAATAACAATGAATTGAAAGAGATGGTAGAAGCCGATCCGAGCCAAACTACCCAGGAATTAGCGGCATGGTTTAACGTTACCTTACCAACAATATTGACTCATTTGCGTCAAATAAAAAAATATGACTACTCTATTCTCTCTCTACAACTCTACAGGAACTGCAATTAGAAACCATTCGTCACCCTCCGTATTCGCCAGACCTTGCTCCAACGGACTACCATTTTTTTCGTGATTTGGTCAATTTTCTACGTGATAAAGTTTTCTTCCCAGGAGGTAGTACAAAATGCTTTCACACAGTTTGTCGAATCTAGATCACCAGAGTTCTATCGCAAAGGCATAAATGACCTTCCTATTAGATGGTAGCAATGTATAGATAATAATGGAAATTATTTTGATTAAATAGTGTTAAATTAAAAAAAACTAATTTCAATTTTTCATTACAAATCGGCAATTTCATATGTTAACCCCTAATATTTACATTGTAGGAAAAAATCAAATCAATTAAAATAAATAAAGTTAAAATTTAAACAGGGTTCACAATAATTTAATAATACAAGAGACACTTATGGTCTCGCTCTGTCTGTCCTTTTTTTACCCTACTACCGACGGCGGAGGGTTATTTATGACACATATCACTATTTCCCTCTTGAATATCTCAGATATACATAGAAAACATCCAGAACGCCCTGGACAAATGTCTGCAGATCGTACAAACATTTGTCCCGAGGCGGGAATCGAACCCGCAAATCATGAATCATAAATAATGAACCATGTATTTTTTATTGCTACAAAACTACTACTATAATAAATACATACTAATAAAATAAATACTTTTTACTTTACTTTACTTTACTATTTTCTGAAATTTGTATTATTTCCACGCGGGCAAAGCCGCGGGGCGCAGCTAGTTTGGAATAAATTACGAAATATGAAGAACACAAAAATCAAGAAAGAGCACTGTGGTCTATTGAAATGAATTATGTTTTGATTCGTACAACAAAAACGTTTGAAACCATTTTGAAACGTCCGTTTTCACATTTTTTTTTCCTCTAAGCCAGTTTCTTAATTTTCTTGTAAATCCCACTAATATTATAAAATATGCGAAAGATTGGATGGACGGATGTTTGTTATCTCTTCACGCCAAAACTGCTGAACGGATCAGGCTGAAATTTTGCATACAGGTAAGTCTAACCCTGGAATCAAACATAGGCGATTTTATCCCACAAATCAGTTCCCATGGGATAGAAATAACCTCAAAACGTTTCCATAGAAACAATTCGTGCGAAGCCAAAAAACCAGGCCTCCAGTGTACGCAAAACAAAAGGGGATCGCGCCAGTTTTTAAATATGTCTATACCCCTTAAGGTACTTATCAGGGGAGGCTGGTTCGCATTAGAGTAAATATTGTATTATATTGTAGGACCTTCGGAATGTGTATTGTATTCTCTTTGATGCGAACGAGATAATGAATCTCGAGCGAACCTGCATGGCTATTCAGACTCTCCGCTACAGAGTCATCGACACGGAATCTACCACAGATTCGCGCGAAATTCAAATATTTTAGCGGTTTTAAAATTTTCTGCGTTCTGCAAGGAATTAAACTACCAGAAAAGTAGTTTTTCATACAAGGCCTATCCGCACACAACAGTGCCGGCACGTGACCGACAGTTCCGTACCGTACAGTTCCTCCAGTTCCGTCGGCGCAGCACTGACATCACTGAACGTCACTGTCACTGACGAGTACGGATAGCGTCATACAAAATGTATGCTACAATATTATTTTTCACTGACACTGATGGGTACGTTACTGATCGGCACGTGCCGGCACTGTTGTGTGCGGATAGGCCGATAAAACATTTTCTATGAAGCCATGTTTTAACAAATTTGGATTTAGTACTACTTTCGGACCAATTATTATTATATGAGTTTTATTACTAAAAATACAATTACTTACCAAAAGCACAAATTACACCACTTTATTGTAGTAACATGGGTTCTTAGAAAATGGTCTACGATTTGTGGAAAACTACTTTTCTGGTAGCGCGCCTTTCGTGTGCAAAAACGAGCCATACGCACCCTTGTTAACATTCGGCGAGCTGTCTCCGCCAGACCAAATTTTAAAGAGCTCGGGATACTTACGCTGCCCTGCATTGTGATCATGCGTGGCGGTATATGTTCGCTCGAACCTGGACGTTCAAGAACGTCGACACCCATTCGTACGCAACGCGGAATGCAGGAAAGTTCGCGACCATCGCTTGCTCCCTCACGAAGTCTTCAAGGTTAACTTATGATAAAAAAAAAACTACCAGAGTCTGTCATATCTGATGGCAGTATTGATTTAAATTAAGACTGAAATGTTGGCTTGTCGAGCAGAATTTCTATTCTTCGAACGAACTATTACAACTGTAAACCTTATGTTCTCGTTCTCATCTATGACTTTATTTTTAATTTAATTTGATTCCATGTGATTTATTTTTTAATCAGTGATTTCAATACATTTGTGTATTCTCTACGAAAATTCGACATGTAAATGGGTTTTATCAATAAATTGTATTTCTGTTGAGTTCTTTGCAGAACGCGAATAATATTAAAAATCGCTAATATATTTGAATTTCGCGCGAATCTATGTCACATTCCGTGTCGTTGACTCGGTAGCGGAGAATCTGATTAGCCCTACTGCTAATGGAAGGCGCAGCATGATAATCTAAATAAACAAATAAATAAAACTAAACTGTCTGTTTGTAATGTCACAATAACATCTTACTAAATGCTTAGGAAAGTAGGTAGGTAGGTAGATACGTCATGGTATCTAGGTACCTACTTATCAGAATACCCATTCATATTTTTTTTGGTCTGTCTGTTTGTTTTGGATTATTTCCGAAACGGCTGAACCGATTTTGACGGGACTTTCACTAGCAGATAGTTAATCTTGTAGCGGGTAGCTTAGGCTACTTTTATTTGGAAAAATAGTTAGGATTCCGCGCAAAAAAAATAAAACTTATAAAAATGAGAATTCTACGCAGGCGAAGCCGTGGGCACAGCTAAGTATCAACGAAATATAATCACTGGCAAGGATGAAATATTTGTGTACCTAGGTGATTGATAATGTACATAAGTACTTTTGAAGAGAACGTAAAACGAAGACAGTGGTGAGATAATATAAAATGGCCGACATTGCCGTACCAACCTGCCAAGCGTCGTCGTCGGCACCGAGCTTTTTGACTCATAAATCCAATGTAATCCAACCTAACGAGTAATATTTGTTTGCGAGTTTAGATAGATTTTCCGCATTCTTCACCACTTGGTAAATTACAGTAATATTTTAGATTTTCGATAATTTAATCACACCATACCATAACATTAACTCCACCCACAGAGAAAAAATAATCAAGACATAGAAAGAAACGACAAAATCATGAATTAGGTTGGCCTTCACTCGTATTTATTTTACTCTATGGTTTGTAGACGTTAAAGTGTGGCCACGCGCCGACGCCGCCGCGCCGCCGCGCCACGTGTCTTGGCAATCGATACGAATGAGATACGAATAATGTAAGTAGATTCAGTATGAGACCGTACGTCTTGGTACCTTTTGGTCATGCTTGGTTTGGTCTTTTTCACTTTACTAACATTTATTTTAGGTTATGTAAAGCATTACCAGTAATAGGTACACTTGAAAGGTAGGTAGGTATTATAGTAAGTAGGTACACTGTCTATTTACAAAGTTTATGAATTTCAGTTACATACCACACCATAATAATATTATCACCTTGCCTACTCAGGTTATGTGGTATGTATGTCGTACCTACCTAGGTAAGTACCTACTTGGTTCCTATCGACTTAAGTTAACATTAATCACACTATTTATTAAAATGCGAAAGTTTGGATGGATGGATGTATAGATGGATGGATGTTTGTTACGTCTTCACGCCTAAACTAAGTACTGAACAGATTGAGCTGAAATTTTGCACCGGTGTAGCTCTATGCCTGGAATCAAACATAGGCTACTTTTTATCCCATAAATCAGTTCCCATGGGATAGAAATTACCTTTGAACGTTTCTGTAGAAATAACGCGTGCGAAGCCGCAGGCAGAAGCTAGTACAACAAGAATTAGGTATAATAAATTAATCATGGCAAAAAACGAAGCTACAGTACCTAATATTAGGATTTTTTACGAGCTAAACTAACATTTTTTTTTATTAGTTCAAAAAAAGTTCAATCGGAAGCAGAATCTGACGTATATTCCCAGGGATAATATTTTCTTCTTCTATTAGTAAGTACTTACTAATCTAACCTAAGTAGGTAGATAGGTACCTTGTAGAAAATCGGATGTGCATCTTGAGACTCAAGCTACTAAAATAAAACATCCCGAGTGCTTGCATACGGAGCCAGTGTTGCCGGCAGTCAAAATGTAATAAAAGGAGGGAAAATAAAATATGGTCCGAAATATGACAGACCTGTTTTGTAAATTTGTATCAGAAAAATAGCAAAACCTGAAAGTAGAAAGAATAGGTAGGGTAACTTAAGAATTAATATGCATCAGTTGAGCTACCTGTAGATTTTTTGCAACAGACCGCAGTTACCTCAATTGTCTACCTACCTAGGTACCTAGTTCTAATTTGTTTTTATTTCTTTGATTGTATTTTTCTTTGTAACTAAGTACCTACTTATAATACTAATAATAACTTATTATAAAGGCGAACGTTGGTAGGTATGTGTTTGTTTGTAAAGTCTTCACGCTCAAATGGCTATTTGGATTGGATGACATTTGATAGCACGGTATGAGAGGTTTTAGTACCTACAAATGTATTTTGTATGTAGGTATGAAAAGAGGGTTAGATTGCAGTTTTTACGGTAAGAGTATAGTGAAATGTAAAGAAATCGATTCGTAAAAAAGGCTAGATCTAGCCCGCAAAGGGTCAAGGTGGAAACCCCGCCGGTAACTTGGAGGAGGGAGGAATCACACGTCCAGCGTTGCCACCTTGGTGATTTTATCACTAGATCAAGTGATTTTTTGGAGTACGTTAGTGATATTCTGAAGAAAAAATCACTAAAAAAATATCTGATGATTTTTAGTGATATTTATCGTATCTCGAAATTTTTTGAAAATACATACATATTAGCAACGAATTCCCCAATTTATGTGAAAATAGCACAATCCTTTTCTTAGACAGCCGAAACGTAATTAAACCATGAATCTTTATAGGTTCATGAATTAAACGTTTTTGTTTGGTTATGCAAACCTACCTTGGGGAATCCCCGACTACTGATGAGAACCTATCACGTACCTACTAAACTAGTTTATTTGAGTATGTATTTAGTTAGGTGCTTGCTACTGTACTGTTGCTAGGCAGTTCTTGCTAAACTTCGTTCGGGAAAGTAGGTAAGTGATCACATCGAAATCATTCGCGTAAGATTTGTGAAGTATTTTTTAGTTATTTCGCATTTACTATGGACGTGCCAGTAAAAAAAAAAGACTTATTCACAAAAATATCGACAAGAATGGAAAACTTAAAAATCAAGATGTGGTTACGGCCTGTAGCAAACGACACTACTAGCCTTTTGTAATTTTTATCAAAAAGAAATATTTACAAGAATTGGCGACATTAAGAAACACAGAGTTGTGTGTATAAAAAAAACACAAAATCTATCTAGCTTAGTGTCAAAAAATTTTGCTATTAGATATCAGTATGTTGTGTTTTAGTTTCTTTTTTTCACCAATACATTATTTTGTAGTGACTAACCTAGCGTGTAATTTCATTTTAAACTATCTAGTGATTTTTGTCCAAAATATCCCGAAATCTAGTGAGTTTTGAGACCAAATCTAGTGATATTTTTTTATGCAAGGTGGCAACACTGCACACGTCACACGTCATTTTTATCTCAGAAGACGAAGACCACGCCTTCAAATAGGTAACCGGAGCGGCAATAAAATCGTAATCGGGTCTTTCTCTGATACCTACGGACATTAATTTACTTAGATACTTACTTACGTGTATTTTGTCTTAGGTCCTACACAAATTTTACATGGCACGAGCGCCTTCCTATAGCCAGATCAGACTATCATATCATCGGGTGGAGATCTGATCTGACGTATATTCCGGGAATATTCCCAGTTTCAATGGTTAGTAGAATAAGTACGTTTTGAATAGTAGGTATATTTACCCACCTAGTAGCTAGGTAGATAGATTCCTTCCTACCAAGACAACATGTAGGTACGGTTCCATAAATATTGAATTAAAATATGTAATGGTATTATTTAACAAGTCTTACCTGTTTTCACAAGTAGTACATAGGGTAAGTACCTACTTATTTCTATTTAGACACATGCACATTTAATGGAATGGAGTTCAAACGCTGAATAACAAAATGGCGGGCGGCATGTCACTCACTCAAAATCCTCACGTTACACGTAATCGTTTTGAATCCTACGGATAGCGTTACAAAACCGCATTTACATTTATGTTTTTATTTATTATAAGCATTATTAGCCTCACCGCACAGTTATTTTTAGTTTTTATCACAAAATCATTTTGTTTGTAAACAAATGATTCCAACATGCAATCGGTACAGATTAAAAATAGAAGAAACATTTTCATTCACTCGCACAGATAAAAAATATTGAACGTGTTTTGTCACGTGGCCGACAACGACGAACCGCGTGGGCCGTGGTTACTGCGCCGCCGCCGCCGCCGGCCGCCCCGCGCGTCGGGCATGTTTTCAACTTCTTTCTTGTAGAGAATTTATAATCCTGGTTCTCGCATTTATTTATTTATAATCCTAATACGACTCAGAATTATAAACAGGTACTAACGTAACAGAATTATAAACATACTTAAAATACTGCTTGCCTTACCAACAAATGCCTTACCAACCAAATATTTGGTAGGGTGTGTGTAGGTACCTACAGTGTACAATATTATCCCTAGGGTGTGGGCAACAAAATGATCCCAGCAAGAACCTACATGCTATCAGCTCAGTGGAATATCTATCTTTACCTACCTATTAGTATGGTATGGAGGCAATCAAGCAATTTGAAATTTTTCGTGGCCATCTCTTCCGTATGTATACCTAAGACTAGTATGTATGTGTTCATTCCTTGTGTTGTGTTTTAAACAACACGAAACCAAACTGCCGGTTTTAAGAGGAGGAAGTGGGGACAAGCTTAGCTGTGACGTCACAAAGATGGCCGCCATCGTACCAAGTTTTCGTTCATTTCTCGATTTCTATTGCATCAATTTCTTCGTTTGATACGTCATTAAAAAGGTAATTTTATTGTCTATGTTTGCTTTTTAAAAACATACCAATTACGTTTTGTGGTTGTTAAAATATCTGTCCCCTCTATTCCATAGGTCCCATCGCAGTTCCGAAACACATAAACCTATTTTGATTAAATTAAATATATTGTTAGAATGAATGTTTTTTTTTATATAAACACTTCAAGGGTATAATATATTCATAGTAGGTACCTAATAGAGCCAATATAAATTCCCGCAAGGTTTTTTTCTAAATGTCGAAATATGTTTTTGCATAAATTACATTGTACAAAATGTAGTGACTAGAGTAGTGGGTAGCATAGCAGCACATTACTCATCGTCAAAGTTATGTTGATTAAAACATACTTAATTCTTTTCCAATAAACACCTTGTTGAGCAGGCAGGTGGATGGATTTCTCCTGAGGTTGGATGTGGCAGAAAATAAAGTCGTCTTATTGATGCATTGCGTTTGTATTGTCTTATGAATACTATAAACAACAATACATTCAGGTGGTTTACACGATTTTAAGTGATAACATTATTTACGTTCAACACAGAGAAAATATATTGCAGCCGCCATTACAGCTGCAGGCAAAAGAGAGCGAGCGAGATAGCATGCTAATTACCTTTTTGATAAAACACATCAACGTCAAACAAGAAGCATCTGTCAATGTAAAGTCATCTTTATGTCAGTGTTAAGCATAGACTAAAAAACAATAAAATTATAATTTCTAACACTCCTCCTTATGCATAACATAGGACAATGTTACAAATGACCTTACATTGGCTCCACATGAACTGAAAAAACAATCTATACAATGTAATCCTACTCTACAATAACTATTTTAGGAAGGCAACTAAACTTAAACAATATATCTTAGATCTAGACTATTGACAAAGTTACTGTGCTTTTGTCTACACAGTGGCTTAGTCAACACATCAGCAACCATCCTATCAGTAGGCAGGTATTTAACATTTATGTGTTTTTCCTGTATTAAGTCCTTTACATAATGGTACCGCAAATCTATATGCTTAGTTCTTTTATGGGAGTATTCTTTAACAAGTAATAGCTTTTGTGCACTTTGATTATCGTTAAATACAGTGACATCAAAATGTTTGTCAATAATTTCTGACAGGAAATTCCTAACAAAACAAATGTCCTTGCATACATCACTAATAGCAAGATATTCTGCCTCTGTGCTAGATAAAGCTGTACATCGTTGCTTTCTAGCCTCCCAATTGATGACATTTTCACCAATTTTTACTACAAATCCTGTATAAGATTTGCGGTCTGACAAGTCATTAGCCCAATCTGCATCAGCGTAGGCATTAATGTTAAAATCATCACCTTTGACAAAATGAAGACCATAATTCATGGTCCCAGCAAGATACCGTAATACACGCTTAGCAGTGTGCCAATGACTCAAATCAAAACATGTACTGTACTGACTTAATTGACTACATGCAAATGAGATATCTGGACGTGTACAAACAGATAGGTACATAAGTGATCCTAACAATTGCCTAAACTGATAAACATTATCATCTAAACAATTTTTGTTTGACTTATCCAGCTTGCAGTTTACTGGTAGTGGGGTGGATACAGTTTTACATGCAGTCATATTGTACTTAGCTAATAATCGCCTTATGTAATCAGATTGATCAAGGATAATTCTGCCTTTATTAATTGAAACATTTATGCCTAGACAATTTTTCAATTTACCTAAGTGACGAATTTCAAAATGTTGCTTTAATAGAGACAAAATATTTTCAATAAAACCATTGTGAAAAACATAGATATCGTCCACATATAAGGCTAATATTATATATTCATCCTTGGTCTTTTTACAATATACACAAGGTTCACACTTACTCTGCACGAACCCATTCTTTGATAAGACATCATGAATTTTAACATTCCACATGCGGCTTGCTTGTTTCAAGCCATAAATGCTCTTTTTCAGTAAACAAACTTTATTATTTACATCGTCAGATTTAAAACCAGCTGGCTGTTCCATATAGATAACTTCATCTAACTCACCATTTAAAAATGCTGTGGTGACATCTATGTGATCCATTTT
The DNA here is from genome assembly GCA_963564075.1 of Eupithecia subfuscata. Taxonomy (NCBI): domain Eukaryota; kingdom Metazoa; phylum Arthropoda; class Insecta; order Lepidoptera; family Geometridae; genus Eupithecia; species Eupithecia subfuscata. The sequence goes on along the minus strand of OY751099.1, from coordinate 13,239,473 downwards.
CAGGTCCAACTGATTTGAAATGCTGAATAATATTCTGAGAGTTGAATGTCTAACAACAGGTGAAAAAGTATCGGCATAATCTGTGCCATATTTCTGACTATAACCACAGGCAACAAGTCTAGCTTTATATTTTATAAATTTACCCGTAGCATCAAACTTTTTCTTAAAAATCCATTTGTTTTTAACTACATTAACTCGTTCAGGGCGGTCTACCAACTTCCACACATTATTTTTAAGCATAGAACTATACTCACCCTTCATAGCCTCGTACCATTCATCCTTCTCAGGTGAATTTATAGCATCACGAAGCGTTTGTGGTTCATCTAATGAACCCGCAGCTGCTAACAACGATGACAAATCATAGTCTTTAAACTTGATGGGGGCAATACCTCTAGTACCACGTACAGGACGAGAAATAGACGCGTCGCTATCTTTCGACGTAATCTGTTCTCCTCCTAGAGATGACGAGCCCGGCAGAGAAGACAAACCATCACAGGTGTCACCATCTTCATCACCGTCAAGCTGTTCTCCTCCTAGAGATGACAAGCCCGGCAGAGAAGACAAACCATCACAGGTGTCACAATCTTCATCACCGTCAAGCTCCTCCGATACATCTGAAACAGACAGTGGTTTTGAAGTTTCTTTTGACAGTACATCATCATCATTATTAATATTAATACTAGTATCACAGACAACGTTATCATTATCAACAGCATTAAAATTGTCATTAATATCAAAATTATTAATTATATTATTATTATTAACATTTATCATGTCATGGAAAATAAAATGCTCTTTGCCATTCATATCATTCTCTAGAAACTTGTCCTCAAGAAAGGTGACAGTTCTGGCATATACAGCCTTTCGAGGATCAAGTGGATCGATAAAACGGTAGCCTTTACAGGTTTCGCCATACCCTACAAAAATAAGCTTTTGTGCTTTGGCATCGAGCTTGCGTCTTCGTTGAGAAGGTATGTGTGCATAAGCAACACAGCCAAAAACGCGCAGATGACTAAGGTCAATTTTTGACCCGGTCCATTCACATTCAGGTATCGCATTAGATAACGCAGAGGTAGGAGACCTATTTTTCAAGTAAATAGCTGTCATAACAGCTTCTCCCCAAAAACGATTACTAAGACGCGACTCCTGTAACATCGCTCTAGCTTTCTCAAAAATAGTACGATTTACGCGCTCTGATACGCCATTTTGCTGAGGGCTATATGGCACAGAAAACTCGTGAACAATGCCTTCCTTTTTCAGGAAATCAGCAAAATTTTTGTTAACGAATTCACGACCATTATCGGTACGTAAGATTTTAATTTGGAAACCAGACTGTTTTTCTACCACATTTTTAAAGGTAACAAAATGGGAACTCACCTCTGATTTATTCTTCATAAGGAACCCAAAGGTCTTCCTAGTTTTGTCATCGGTAAAAGTTAACAAGTAGCGTGCTCCGCCCCAGCTGCTCTCTTGCATCGGGCCACAAACGTCAGAGTGGATAAGTTCCAGTGGATTAGCAGCACGCCTCTCACTCGCCCGCGGAAACGACGACATGTGCATCTTTCCGGTAAGGCACGAGACACAGTTGCCTGGCACGCCGTCTTCATGCTGAAAAACGACACCAACACACTGATTCCCTCCACCAAGTACAGACATACCTTTCTGACTCAGATGACCAAGACGCTTGTGCCATACATCCATTGGTACGCACGCTGCAGCATTGGCACTCTCGGTTCCCTGCCTAAAACGAAGGGAAGGAGAATTGCCTACTTCGGAGGCGGGCCGACCTTGTACTTTAAATTTAAAGAGCCCATTACTTTTCCTAGCGGATAAAACCTGGTTGCCTGTGATTTTACATTCACTATAAATCTTACATACATTATTTTTAAATATAACAATATAACCTTTGTCTGTCATTGCACTTACAGACATTAAATTATTCGATAAAGAAGGAACTAATAATACATTTTCTAAACACACATTAGACATAAGAGAAACCTTACCAAGACTTTCACTCATCAAGTGCTCTCCATTCGCAACAGAAATAGTGCACTTTGTCTGCTTAGCGTTATGAATGAACAAGCTTTGAGTTTATACACATATGAGCCGTAGCACCGCTGTCCACAATGAATTCATCAGAACTACAGGCCGAGTAGGCTGAGGCAAACAAAGAGTGTTCTTCGTGTTGATCTCCCTTGCTTTTCTCATCCCTTTTCTTCTTGAAACAGCGCTTGGCAATGTGACCACTCTTCTTACAGTAGGAGCAGATAGGCTTGTTGGTATTTCTCTAGTTAGCAATGTAAGCTGAATTGTCTGTGTTGTTATTGTTACGACGATGGTCTTCTTGCAGTAGTCGAGTGCGTACAACTTCACTAGTAAGACTGTTAGTCAGGCTTGCTGTCTCCAGACTTGAAACGATCACGTCAAACTGCTCCGGCAGTCCAGAAAGTAATATCTCCGCAATTTCACCATCTTCAATGATCTTGCCAATGTCCGTCAGTTGTGCGACGAGGCTCATGACACCTTCGATGTAATCTGACATGTTGGCAAATTGATTGTATTCGATTTTGTGAAGCTTTCGCAGAAGTAGTACCTTCCTATATAGACCTTTGTCCTCAAACGTGTCCGACAATCTTTTCCATGCCTCCTTGGAAGTTTTTGCATCTCGAACGAACTGGAACAGACTTGGTTGAATAGACAGACAGATGCGCGCTAGCGCACGACCGTCGCGCGCCGCATCAGTGTCAGTGCCTTCGACACAGTTCCATACCCCATCCAGCGTAAGTAACATTCGTATTGCGAATTTCCAATTGAGATAATTGGTCAGTCCTTGTAATTTTTCGATGTTATTGTAGGTTATATTGTTTGAATTTGTGTTGACGTCCATTATATCACTTCGACGACTTTCAGACGACGCCGACATCCTTTTGGGTAAAAATCGTTTCAATGATTTTATTCAAAGCAGCTGGTCCCATAACCTGTTGAGCAGGCAGGTGGATGGATTTCTCCTGAGGTTGGATGTGGCAGAAAATAAAGTCGTCTTATTGATGCATTGCGTTTGTATTGTCTTATGAATACTATAAACAACAATACATTCAGGTGGTTTACACGATTTTAAGTGATAACATTATTTACGTTCAACACAGAGAAAATATATTGCAGCCGCCATTACAGCTGCAGGCAAAAGAGAGCGAGCGAGATAGCATGCTAATTACCTTTTTGATAAAACACATCAACGTCAAACAAGAAGCATCTGTCAATGTAAAGTCATCTTTATGTCAGTGTTAAGCATAGACTAAAAAACAATAAAATTATAATTTCTAACACACCTACTACTAGTTAACATAAATATTTGTTTTATGCGTGTAGGTACAGCACACCCTCATTTCGCTGTCCGGCAGTCTGTCTTACACTGGCACGATATAAGTTCTATATCTTAGAGCACGCAGCGCAGCGATATCCGAGGTTTCCAGCTAGTGATTGAAATCAGAGACTTGTTATGTAAGTATCTAATCTCCAGTGTATCTAGTCTCAAGTGAACGGCATTTTCCATAAATAATTGGGTAGGTACCGTACCTGACTAAAGCAAATTTTCAATTTCACCTATGCATAGAGTAAAAACTCGCTGCTGTCTCTATGAAACCTATTGAATTATGTTCGTAATTTTTTATCACAGTACCGTTTATTTTTTTAGCGTTAAATGAAAATTTTACTTCTTGTTGACGAATGGCTCTGCGGCTGGTGGCGGACAAAATACCGACAACGTTCGTGATCGTGAATCACCGGCCGGCGAAGTTAGTTTTACAGCCGCCGTGCGCAGGGAACGTGGAAAATGTTTTTTTGAATTTTCTCATAAAACAATGATAAGAGTTGTAGGAAGATCTCCAAAATCCTGCCCCTCTCCTAGCTGCCTCCTTTACCTCTACTTAGTGCGGTAGTTCGTGACGTTAGCCACCAGGCCAGTTTTTGTAATTTCTGTGTTCTGCGATGATTCGGCGGCTAGAAAAACAAAGGTAGGTGCATAATTGTCAAGGAATTTGAATATTATCGTAACTTAGTATACAAATTCCTTGGGTAGGTACCTGTTACAGGAGAATAATAAAATAAAAGGAAAATCAGAATCGAATGCGTTTATTTTCTCATGGCTTATTCAACTTTACATCTACTAAATAGAAAATGTACGACTATTTGATTCTCTTCGCTTCAATCTTTTATAAGCTAGTGCAAATAAGCGAAAAAGAAATCACTAGCTGGTTAACTAAATATCGCATAACGACTAGAAAAACTAAGAACAGCAACAAAATAACGTACATTAACTTAACTGCCACAGCTGACGGGCACTCACTATTACAATTTCACACTAGGCAAGTATTACGTAGTGTGTTCCGAGCGGACGACCGCTCCGTTCAAACGCTCCAACAAGGCTGGCCGTTTCTAACACATAAAATTTTTTAATTATTTACATCTGACAGTTACTCTGGAAGTCTAATATCAACCTTCCTGGTTCATTAAAAAGTAACCTACCTTTATACAAGATTGTAACATTGCTTTTAAAACTATATGAACAATATTAAGAGCTGTTTACGATAAAAACATTTATCGTAAACAACTTCGTTACAATATTCGCTTAGTTTAAATAAATCAAGATCTAAATTGCATTGTTATTCCTTACACTAGTACCTATTACCTATATAGTAGGTATCTGCAGTAAGTTGGTTTTTTGCTTGAAATAGCCGCCGTGCCCGTGTGTAAAGTTAAATTGAGGTTAGAGGTACATAACGTGACCATATTTATTTTATATGAAAGCGGGACGTCCGTTGTGGAATTATGTAAAAAAACATTTTGCTGTTTTACAAGTTTCTTTTTTTATATTTTAAAAGAGTTAGGTACGTTAGATTACTTCTAGCTAGGCAGTAGGTACCTAGTTTATATTGTCGGCTGAACAAATATTTTATAACCTTTTGTTGTTTTTAGGACCTACGAATAGTAGGATAGACCTCAGCACGATATATTTATCTTAATTTTAAATTTGTAATCAAAATGGCTTCCAATATATTGAGACGCTTAAGTTAGGTATATTATATCACATGTTTCTTATTTTGGACGCTCCCTAAGACAATAATAAGTCGATAGACTCAAACGATTGATTTTGATTAAACATTGATTCCAAGTTTGTTTTAGCATGGTAAACCTAGGAAAGACAAATAACCTCGGTTTTAATATTGGCCTTGACGTAGGTACCGCCATGAAGGGATATGTAGGTAGGTAATAATAAAAACAAAAAGAAATTTGGAAAAGTAACTTTTAATGTTATCTTCCTTTTTTCCACGTCATCACATACGGAAGGTAATAAGGTTAATATTCTGCTGGTTCCGATACAGCAAACTTCTTCTATCTTCTTAGCTTCGATTCATTGGATCGCCTAGTACAGAAATGTTAAGGAAATAGGTAAAAGTTTTGCGATTAGTTAACATAATTAATGATTTGATCAGGTTTTTATCGCGTAGGTACCTTTTATTATTTCTCCTACGAAGAACGCCTGAGGTCAGCAGACAACCCATCTTTTTGCCGTATGTGAAAAGGGTGACCTGAAGGTGAAATTGAAAATACCCGGAAAAGGTTTTCAATAAAGTCGGTTCTCACTCCCCACACAAAAGTTTCTCACCTACGAACCTACGTTTACGGTCAACTACGAAGAAAAGATGTCCTCTACAAATGCCAGGCGTCTACAAGGTTGACTGTAGCTGTGGCCGCTCATACATAGGCCGAACTAAAAGAACCATTGCCGAAAGGGTGAAAGAGCACGAGCACAAGCAAGAGTAACAGTGGTTAAAAATAGGCAAATAAACAAGTCGGCGATACCTAAACACCTGCTAGACTCAGGAAGCAACCACTGGATTGAGCTACATGACCCAAAAGTTCTATCTCGTGAACACCAAAAGGTACCTACTACAAAAGGATGGTTCTAGAGGTGATTCAGATCTAGAAACAAATTTTAATCGTGGAGCTGTTTTTCGTCTCTCTTCCTTGTGGAATTCTGTGATTTAAAAGTGTGTGCCGACGCAGATCCGACATCTAGTCGCCCCGTAACCACGATCGCTGCAACGCTTTTGAAACGCAGAGGAAATATATACCTAGGTACTTTTTTTTAATTAGGTTATGTTCAAAGTAGGCACCTACTTATTTTAAGTTTCTTTTTTCCAAAATAAATCTAAAGTTACTCCAGCTAAATTCAATTTTGTAAACAAACCACAACAGAAAGTGTAAAACTCACGTCGATCACATATTTAATTGTTAGCAATATTTATGAAAGGAAAGATATCAAAAATTAAAGCAAAGTAAAAAATCAGTCAGCCTAGCAGTCGAGACAAAAAAAAAGTTTGCGTCTCAGTCGACGCTATTTCCTAGGTCGATTAACTAAAGCTGGCTTAAATTCAACACATTTACACGTTGCGCTTTACTGTGAATAATGCGGCGGTCGCACGAATGAGCATCATGAAAGTAATTAGTTCGTCAAAAAAATTAGTTCGTCTCTAACAGTGTGTAAATACAGTGGTATTTTATTATTGCATTCGTCAATCGACGAGAATTATTTAGAAAAGAAGCAGGCAAGGTTTTACCCTTGATACTTGACATACAATGACGTTTGGAGAAATGCGAGAACACGAGGAAAAATATGTTCAACTAGATAGAACCAAAATTGGATAATGTCACTGACTCACTTAAAATAACACTTGAAAATTTCGACTACGAAACTACTACGAGCGATGAAAGTTTTGAGTAGAAGATTTAATTTACGAGTATGACTAGAAGCAATAATGTAATAAAACATTTTTTTACAACCTATCCTTGAGGTCCTAAGCAAACTGGCAAAATGGCAGCTAAATTGGAGTTTCGGGTTGACAATTAGCCGCTCGAAAACCGAACAGCTGTTACTTGACTGCGGTGCCTCCAGTTTTGCCAATATTGCACTAGATGGTGTATCTGCTTAAATTCCCGGTTGATTCATTGATCCAAAACGACGACGAGATAGACTGGGACGTCAAGAACAGGATAACCGCAGGATGGATGAAACAGACACTATATTATGTGCTCGGCGAATGCCCCTGACGTTGAAGGGGAAAATATACAAGACCGTGATCAGACCTGTCGTACTGTACGGATCTGGATGTTGGGCAACGAAAGGGAAGGATGAAAGTACCGTGCATGCAGCGGAAATGCGAATGTTGAGATGAATGTGTGGGGTGACAAGGATGGATAAGATAAGGAACGAGTACATCAGAGGAAGTTTGAAAGTGGCGCCAGTGATAGAATGGATGGAGTAACAGTTAGTGTGGTACGGGCATGTTATGCGGAGGGAAGAATGTCATGTGACGAAAAGAGGGATAGGGTTTAATGTGGAAGGATATACATCGAGAGGAAGACCGAGGAAAAGATGACATGGATAAGAAAGGTGTAAATCCGGAGATGACGGCTGATAGAGGAGAGTGGACGAAAAATACATGATTATTGCCAGGTGGGGTCGACAACCACACCTAGTGTGGGATAAAAACCGGAAGAAGACAACCTAGCCATCCTTACTGAAAACTAGAGTTGAATAACTCTCATTATTTTGAAATTATTGCATTTTCAATAAAAATCTAATTTTCAAACATATTACTTATACATCAAGTGAAATGGCGTTGGTGTGAACGTGGCAGCTTTAGTTAAACGACCTATATTAGTAAGACCAATCTTCCCAAACTGTCACAGTCAATAAAACCGGATTTGCGCTAGTCTAGGAATGCGTTTTGTGTTTCTTTACATACATTATATGGAATAATTAATGTGATTTAAAAGGATATTGTTTATCCCTGGGTTCTTCATGGGACCGGTCACGGAACGGTGACTTCTCCTGCAAGAACAAATAAACAAAGAATAAAAGAAAATGGTGAAATGGTTGCGTTTAAGACGTAAAATAGCAAATTCCTATTTATATTACCCTTTTATGATACTTTTCATAATGATGATTTGGATGCTCCTCTTGCGAGCCGTTTTGATGACTTCCCATTTTTTGTAGAACTGAAAAAATAGTAAACATATCAATAGTGTCCTCCTAGTAGAATTTCGGCTGCGGCGACCATTCTCAACGGAGATTAACCATGTGTGCAGGACATAATATGTCCTTACATATTATTATACCTAATTAAATATTAGTTAGGTACTACAGATGGTAGACCATCCAGATTTATTTAACTTTAGATAAGCATACGAAGTTCCTTGTTTGTTGGCAAGGAACTTAATGAAAAACTGCAACATTTCATGGACCCTGTTTTTGACGTGACAACGTCTTATAATTCGATAGAGCCGGCTGCACGCACGAAAAAACATGACGTCATGCGGCGTTACCTCGTCATGCGGCGTTACCTCGCTCTGAGGCGTTCCATGTAAGGCTTGAAGTGCAAGCGAGAGCGCTCGACATCCGTCTCTCTCCTACTTGAGTGAGCGATGCGTCTGCGTTGTCACGTTCAACTATCGTCAGTAAACCGACTTTACAGACAACCAATTTTTTTAATAGTGATGTAAATCCGTCGGCTTGAAAAATATTGCTGTTAACGAGAGCATCGATTTTAATAGAGGTGACAGATTTATGTAACGAATTTCCTTCAAGTAATACTTCCTTGAAACGATAATAAATCCGGCCATGTGAGTGTCGGTCCACGTGCAGTGTAGGGTTTGGTATTTGCACGGGTAATTATTTTCTAAAAAAAATCTCCTATTTTACGTAACTAACAACTTTATCCAAGTTATTATCAATGTTATTATCAATTTGTACGAAATTTTCCTTTTTACTCATCAAATTAAAGTTTTTAGGGTTCCGTACCGGAAGGAACCCTATTACCTAGCCTCTGCTGTCTGTCTGTCCGTCGTTCTTCTGTCTGTCAGCGGGCTGTACCTCATGAACCGTAAAATAGACAGTTGAAATTTGACAGTATTTCTCTTGTCTATAACAACAAATAAATAAAATAAATATTATAAATAAATAATAGTTAAAAAAAACTAAAAAACACGCTTTTTATAGAAAACCGAACTAAAAAATAGAAAATAAATTTTAATGAATTTAAATTAAGAAAATAGTGTTAAAAATTTCAATGAATATAAGTTAATAATAGTGTGAATAAAAAAAATTTATTTTATTTTAAAAAAAGCGTGGGGTGCTTTTTAAAATATTATCGAAATGATAATCACTCTACTCATATCTGTCAATAAAATATTTATAACTATTGACACCATGCACCCCACGCTTTTTTAAAATAAAATAAATTTTTTTTATTCACACTTTTATTAACTTATATTCATTGAAATTTTTAACACTATTTTCTTAATTTAAATTCATTAAAATTTATTTTCTATTTTTTAGTTCGGTTTTCTATAAAAAGCGTGTTTTTTAGTTTTTTTAAACTATTATTTATTTTCTACTTTTTAGTTTGGATTATTTATAATAGCTTGTTTTTTTGAATAATTTTATCAAATTAGTGTATTGTCATCGGTCCTCAATAAATCTACAAAGTTTGAACGAAATCTGGCCGTTTAAAGTGGGTCAAAATCGCGCCCAAAGAAGTCGGTTACAAACAAACATACAAACATACAGGTGAAGCTAATAAAAAGCGAAAAAGAGGGCCAATGTGCAAGCACTTTAAGTACCGATTATCGATGTTAAGCAAAGTTGGGCGCGGTCAGTACATACTCGATAAGACCGCGTCATGTTGGCTTTTTGTTTTTTCCTTTCCATCCAAAAATTGGTTTTTAGGGTTTCTTTTGCAAAATTTTTTAGTTCGATGGTACGGAACCTCCGTGTGCGAGTAGACATCCTGTCATCATTTCAACTACATTATCTACCAATTACGGTTTAAGAGATACAGCCTTGAAGTGTGATCGAGACGTGCCCCCTTTAATTTTTAATATTTTATTATTTGAGGGCAAGATAAATACACATTTTTGTGAAAATTACAACCGTCCTATTCTCACCCTGGTACGGAACCCTAAAAAGTAGAGTTCACTACAGTAATTATGTCTGTCCCTAAAGCTACCTTTCATGCCTAAACGGGGAACCCTACATTTTATCCCGAAAGATCTCATGCAAAACCACGAGCGGAATCTTGTAGCAAAAAAAACTACAAGTATAATATTATTTTATTATAATCGGATTCTAAGGCCCGTATTAATAATAAAATAATAATAATAAAAAGCTTTATTGCAGGAAAGATTAGTCTAAGGTAGGTACAAGAAGTTCTTATAGACTAACTATCATATCCTGCAATTGGCGGTCTTATCCCTTGCAGAGATTTCTTCCAGACGACCATAATTGAAGGAACCCTGTATCTTAGGCTACCTATGAGCTAGCTAATTAAGAATGCTTACTCATTACAAAGCAGTTATTACGTGAGCGTAGAATCTCTGCTCAAGTTAATCTTTATTAAGAACTTTAACTTCTTTATTAGAACGTAACTCTCACTTCATTCTGGTTGCACTCGCAAAATGTCTGCATGAGTAAATAGAGTTTTTTCTTTGGTTTGTTTTGAAATAACTACCAAACGTTCCTTTACTTTCAAAATCTTACTTCTTGGGCCATAAATGTGTTACTTTAATAAAGTTGTTGATTGTCGAAAGACATCACTATACTCCAATTCAGAATCTTAGATAATTTATGTCAACAAAGGTGATACCATATCAAAAAAAATGTTTCGAAATAGAAGTTCATAGAAGATTACTCAATTTTTCTAAATACTTATGGTAGGGTTTATTTTCTAATCAATATCCATAGAATGGAAAATAGCAATGGTTTTGTGCTACATATTATATTTTATTTCATTTGTTTAACAAAGTTATAAAATGATGAAGAAATATTAGCAGAAAATATTTTATGACACTGGTATTACCGGAGTAAAATGGGCGTAAATCACAGAAGTTCGAAACAATTTTCGCATTTTGACATTAAACGCCATTTTATTTCGTGTTTGCATTGTATTGTAATTTCATTCGCCTCTCGTCCGCCGAAGTCGAATGTGTTCCTTTCTCGCTGCTCGTGTGCAATTGTGCGTTGTTGAGTTTTTGTTTTGTTTTCGTTTTGACATTATCGTTGTCTGTTATTGTTATCAGTTTTTGTTAAGTTTTAAACCTTGTTGTTGTGCTTGTATTGTTGTGTCACACTCACACAACATGGAACCTCAACCCGCGCTCGCGCCGCCGACGGCGGAGATGCCGGGTCCATCGACATCGTCAACAAGTGACTATCTGTCGCCACAAAAAAAACGTCCGAAGAAATCTATGACTGCTACAGAAAAACTTATGGTGATGAATGTATACAAAAATACATATAAAAATTGGCCACAGGGTAAAGTCTGGTCACTTGGAGCTTGTGCGAAAAAAACGGCCGAGCTTTTGGGACTCTCTGCAATAACAGTGCAAAGAATCTTGAAAGAACGCAAAACAACAGGCACTCTCAGGTCTCCCAAAAAAGATGGTCCGAAAACCAACTTCCTACAAAAAATGGACGAATTTTCATACTCAGCAATAAGACGGATTGTTCACCAGTTTTATCGTAGAAATGAGATTCCTACTGTAGCAAAGGTAAGAGTTTAGTTGCTTATTTATTAGGCACCCACTGAACCATTGTTTGTAGAGGCAATGTCTACACAGTAATAAGAATCCTACCTATCTTTCACTCATAATGTACACTGCTGAACATGCTTCCCCCCAAACAAGGGGGGTATGATTAGTTTAATGTTTAAATATAACCGAGCCAAATTCTCATAAAGAAATGAGTTTTATTGCAATTCTGAGTGGATAATAAATAATTATATGTATTAAAGCTCCGCAAGTTGACCAACATTGAACTTATAAATACCTCTCATATCAATCACGATGCACTGAGCGATGGACGTAGTGTTATGATAGGATAAGTCTTACATTTCCTATTATTCAAAATAATTTTAATATTTCAGGTTTTGCGAGCTGTAAATGAGGACTCAAACTTACCAAACCTGTCAATTACAAAACTTCAAAAAGTACTAAGGCGTTTAAAGTTTAAGTACACCAGCCGAAAACGCAACAGCTGTTTGATTGATAGGGAAGAAATAACTCTGTGGCGACAAAACTATTTGTCATCCATAAAAAAGCACCGCATGGATGGAAAGGTTCTATACTACCAAGACGAGACCTGGCTTAATGAAGGTAATATTATAAAAATTACCTATGATTGTGATTTTGTCATTAATTATTATGTACTTTTGATTATAAATCCGATTGTTTTATTAATAAGTTGATGTGTATAATAATCTGCCATTCATTATTTTGTTTTAGGCCATACAGTCAATAAAGTTTGGGTGGACACCGAAGTTAAGTCTTCAAAACAGGCTTTTCGGGAGAGGCTAACCACAGGGCTGAAGGCTCCTTCAGGAAAAGGGAAAAGACTTATAATAAGCCACATCGGAAGTGATGAAGGATTTGTCGAAGGAGCTCTGCTCCTGTTTGAATACTCGACTTTGGCACTGAGACCGTCAAGCATCAACGACAGAGTCCTGCCAGTGATGTTGCCTCTCTGAGCTCCCTGCGTAACATCACTGGCAGGACTCTGTCGTTGTTGCTTGACGGTCTCAGTGCCAAAGTCGAGTATTGTTATAGCGTCCTGATGATGTCTCGTGGAGAGACGAAACTAGTCGACGACTTATTTTTGATGAGTCTTTTCATTTTGTAATTAGTGTGGTCTTTTCTTTCACAAATTAAGTTATATTCGTGCTTAAAGGTGGGAAGGTAATTTACTTAGGCAATTTTATATTACATAAGTCTGTTGTTTACTTTCTCTAATTATAAGTAGTTTCAATTTAATGAGGTAGGAAGGTAAGGGCATTGAGTAAAAGTGGCGTTGTTTTTGATGGTCCGCGGCCAGTTAAAAAACTATTGCCATTAATTAGTACTCTCAAAAATGAGCAACTTTCATTACTACAGCCACTATCTAAAATATATCGGAAGCGAGATATCGAATGGCAAAAAATCATAAAATGATCGTCTAAATAAACAAATAACAAGACTTCCCTACAGTTTTTAGTAACCATTGCATTTCATAGAAGTAGTAGAATGAAATTAAACTTAACGAGCTCGATTGTAAACCGGCCCGGAGCTCGGTTCTGTTATGCTAACCAATCACAGCGCTCTATTCGTTTACCTGCGTGACGCTATCGCTCAACTCGACAACCGACCCTTTCTTTACTCACCATCTGACTTTCGTGTTGTTTGCGTGTGTAAATAAATAATAAATATAATAAATAATAATAATAATAAATAGTAATAAAATATTATTGATGGGATACATGTTTTTTATTCATAACTTACTCGTTCCATACGTAAAATAATAGTATTTTTAAAATTAAAGTGCATTTTATCACTAACTTAGATGATATTGTTCTCAACTTCAAAGTCGAATATTTCGGCTCCGATATAAGTTACGGTGTATTTTGTTTTTTATAATGAATATACAGGTGTAATACTTAAATTCAACACAAATTCCATCAGTGGCCGCATAAAAAAAAAACAACGCCACGACTCCATACAAACTTACCCAATGCCCTTTACTTAGGCAATTTTATATTACCTACATAAGTCTGTTGTTTAACTTCTTTAAATGTAAGTAGGATCTATTTAAGGAGGTAGGAAGGTAATTTACTTAGGTAATTATTTATTACATAAGCTGTTGTTTACTTTCTCTAAATTTTAAGTAGGATCAATTTAAGGAGGTAGGAAGGTAATTTACTTAGGCAATTTTATATTACATAAGTCTATTGTTTACTTTCTCTAATTTTAAGTAGGATCAATTTGTGGGAGGGCGGGCGGTACACACGGATTACATTTTGTAGGATCTTATCAGATAAGGTTTTGCGCGGAATTGTTACTAAATATTGTTTTATCATAATAATGTACAATGGATTTCCGCAAAGTAACGCCTGAATCTATTATTTATGTCAGAATAATATTTAATTTTTTAAGCAATAAAAATATGTAATTATTTAAATTGTTTTATTTGTATTTCCTTACGGTCACAGGGAGACGAGGCCGCGACAATGCCGCATCCACAGGTAGGGTATCTTTCGTATCGCACAAGCAAAACCGCGCGCCATCACTACTAATAGTGATCCATGGTAAAAAAATGATTTCTACCCCTGACTTGTCATTATGACAGTGACATTATCATGACATTTCTTTGTTGATATAAATTATCTAAGATTCTGAATTGGAGTATACACTAATTGATTGTCACTCGAGCTGTCAAAAGTTAAATAAATGCTTGGATGGACTATGGTATTGCCATTAATTTAATTTAAATAAGGGCAATCCATCATAGAATAGGCATTGTACAATAAGCAAGCAGTGAAAGAAAACAGTTGATTATAAAAATAAAAGGTTGTGAAACGCATACTGGTCAGTTTGCTTAGGACAAATGGCACGATCACATACCCTTTTGTTCGTCACGCCTTCGTTTTTGTTCAAGGATAGCGCTCTCTTCTGCTCTATCCTGAAAAACGTTTGCATTTAGTGAGTATTTATTGTAATTTAAAAAAGTAGGGAGCTAATGTTTTCTACAAAAGAAAGCGGTGAAACTGAACACTAAGTGGTAAGCATGTAGTTATTTTATTTTAAAGTTCCAAATGATTTTTTGGCTGACCGCACATTAGCTTCTATCGTGTGATATTTCACACTGAGCGAGATGCGGTTCGATTAATGTTGCGAGTTTTTTTTTTCGAGTTTTTACGCCTTCTGCGTTCTACAAGGAATAAAACTAGCGGAATAATAATACACTGCAAAATAATGTCGACTTTTAGTAAGTATAAAAACTCTAATAATACCAAAAGTACAATTGAATTTAAATTTGTAATAATGGTGTCACTGAAACGTTTGTCGTGTAAGCTACAGAACGGTGTCTAGTTAAGCTATTATGGAGAAGCCTTGAAGCTGTAGACTACAGCTGCTACTTAAATCGCTAAAACTATCAGTTGCTCAAGCAAGCGATAGTCGCCAATGTGCGCGCAGCCTAAGCTGTCCCGAAAGTTATATGATTGCTTCGGCAACTCGGCTTTTAAGGCCCACTAACTTACCCGTTTGCGACTCATCTTACGCTCTTTACGCTCATCGCATCTTAATTTCGTCTTTCGTTTTTCTTTTTCTGGTGAGCGTTCCTCTATTTCTTTGCTACCCTGCTTGCAGAAAAATATATTAGCCTTAAAAATCAATAGTATTAGTATTCGCGAATAAATGCAACACTGGTTAGGTTAATGACTATCAAGTGTTTCTTTTATTGACGAATACTAACAATGAAAAAATAAATCGTGAGGGTCCTTAGATTTTCTTGCCGGTTAGGAGTCAATAGGGTCTATGAGAAGCTTCAGGAGGCATTCTTGGTAGTCGTTCTGGACGCATATATAGTTTTTCTTTTCTGTTCAGAAGTGTATAATACAGCGTGTTGTTTAGGCACTCAGTTCTGAACCAAATGGTTATCGAGGTATTTACTTGTACTGCTAAAAATATTCTAGTAGTTGTGGCATTTTTCTCACGTTCAACATCCATATTTGTCAGACTTTATTGTTTCAAGTGTCCATTATCCAACATCTCTCTTCTTTTGCGTTTTAAGTTACAATTTTCTGGTTCCAGTTTAAGTTTATTTAGAAGCGGTGGATTAGCTTATGGTATGAACTTTGAAATATATGCTTCGACTTGATAACCTCCTTTGGCTTTTCATTGATAAAAAATCCGGTTAAGTTTAACAGTTGACTGGCTTGTTTCTGCTTGAGCTTCCATGTGCTTCAGTTTAGTAGGTGTCGTTTCTGTTGATGGTTTTCTCTACTTGTTGGCGATGCCCAAGTTTAGTGATTTGTAGTTTTTGTATTTCTGTTCTTCAACTGCATTTCATTACTTATTTGTTTAAGAACTCTATGAAGGCATGTTGTTGATCTTGCATCGTTGTTGAAGAGTTAGGGTATTCTTTCGATCTGTATTTTCGCTTAGTATCTGACTTGGCGTGACTGTACACGTGGTTCTAGTTTATCCAGAGATGCTATGTTGGTAGGCATT
Source organism: Eupithecia subfuscata (assembly GCA_963564075.1). Lineage (NCBI taxonomy): Eukaryota > Metazoa > Arthropoda > Insecta > Lepidoptera > Geometridae > Eupithecia > Eupithecia subfuscata. Next base: position 13,223,372 of record OY751099.1, on the reverse strand, counting down.
CGTGACTGTGTCGTTTCCTTTTTGTTTTGTTGATTCGAGTTTTGACTTTTTAGAACTTTATTATTGATTATGTTTGTTACGTACGTGATGTTCAACGCTCTTGACTATCAATCAGCATTTGACGACGACTGCTTTTCTAAATTTGTTTGTAGCAGTTGAGTGAAAAGTGCCTCGAGTCGAGAAAAAGGTTTCCGTCGATTGCGTAGACTGCTCGATTTGGCAGGGCTATTTTGTCATGGCCTCTGATTTCCGACTGAGCGTAGTTGTCTTGTAACTCTTCTCTCAAAGAACCTATTGACTCTATCAAAAAGTAATAAATCAAATACAACTTCGAAAGCAATACTCTGATTTGGTGGTTCCAGTTTCCTAGTGATTCCAAGGTTGTATTAAATTTATTACGTGTGTAGTTAAACCTAACGCTTACCGTCTGAATCTGACCGTTTTTGGACTGGGCTGTGGACTGACGGCACCCGATTATGAATCCAACTTTTGTTTTTTTACTTTTTAGTGTCAACTTCAGCTCCATTCTTCTGTCTTCTTTTAGATTGAGGTACATTGGTTTTAATAATTCATTTTCGGCTAAAATCCATTTCTCGTCCATGTTGGCCCCACTCGGAGTAATGCTGCGATGGAGTAGTCTTTTTACAGGTTTTTTTTGTGTTATTTAGTTATAGATTTGACATGATGTTTCTTTTTTTAATATTGATCTTTTAATTTGATTGAAGAAGATTTGTCACATTTAACGGGGTATTTTGGTTTCCATTGCGAACAGGTGCAGTTTTCTATCAGGAAATCTTGAACGCAGTTCAGATGTTTATCTGTTGTTTATTTATATTTTTTTAAGAACTTTATTATTTCCTTCAGCAGCTATTTTTTACAAGGAAATACTTCCATCATCTTGCTTCTTACTTTGTATTGCAAACTGTCATACTTTTTGAGTTGTTCTATTTATTTTTGTGTATATTTCTCCATTTATATTCGTTGAAACTGGCAATACGCAGTTGTGGGTGAAAGGTGATTTATAATGATGATGATATTCTGTGATTTTGACCACCTTATCTCTAACATCTGCTATATTCCTTTTTGATTTTTTTGAACTCTGCTTCAGATTTTCATATGTTATCCTTACTGTTCCATGTTTATTTGAAGTTTTTTTAGTATATTTCCTTTTCATATTTAGTCGTCAACTCGGCTTTTGATGCTCTTATCTTTACTGCATTTTATTTGTTATATTCCACTTTCATATTTGATTTTCTTGAACACAGCGTCACTTTCTCTTAAGATATTTTTACTTTATAGTTGAAATTATGTTTTTGTTATTTATATATATTATTTTAATCACTGTTAGTCCTTCCTCGCCACATAATCACAGGTCCAGTAAAGCGCTGTCCAGCCCAATCCTTAGTCCGGCGCGAGCGAGCGGCGCACGCGTCGTCTGACCACTGTACTCACCTTGCCATTGTTGCTGCCTTCGACTTTACGCCGTTTCACATCTGAATCAATAGAAATTTAAAAGTTATTTGCAACTGAAAGCTTAGTAGAAACACAAATATAGAGGACACAGAAAAGAAAACAACTTGGTCACAAATAAAACGGTCCTTGTCACAGTACAGTTGGACGTATATAAAATTAACCTAACAGACCGCTAACAGTCATTTGTTTTTATCTGTTGAGAACGGCGGAAGTATTACGAGATCTTGGCATAATTTTTACACTAATGTTTTTGTTCGAGTCTTCAACTTAAAAGTACTTTTTTAACGAAGGAAAGCTAAAAATCATAATTTTAGAATTTTCCCTTTAGGTTGGTCCTGAATTCTGCCTATATTCAAAATTTCATATTTGTAGGCCTGCTAGAAGTACCTCAACATTTATAGGATCTGCGAGTGAGAGAGTGATGACAAAATAGCGATACTTTGAGGGTACGCTTTCATTTCCTAAACTAAATTGATTAGAAAATAGTAATTTTAGGAGTCGGTTAACTACTATAGGTAGAGTACCTTAAATAATTTTCAGGCCCTAGGTTTTATTTGTAA